>OW388082.2:30763835-31969364 GCA_936449025.2 Sarcophaga subvicina | reverse complement strand
CACACCACTTATGATGTGTGTGAATTTCATGCATGAGTGGTGGGATCTACAGTTTAAAGTCGACTACGAACGACAGATTTTTTGAGAAACTTTTCATGGCAATTTTATTTTTGGCAGAAATCTGCTGAGATGAAGTCGCCGAAGAAATGTTTTCATATTTCGTTTTCATGTCTGAGACCTGCGGTTTGAACCGCGCCCTTACGTCTAATCAGCCAACACACTACCTACTAGACTACGGCGACTTCATGCCACAATCGATTTATTGCATCAAACGTTAGGTTAGGTTAGGTTAGAGGACGTGTACTTGTCAATTAAGACAAATACAGTACCCGGCGGTCGAATTGACCCGTTGTACATTCAACGTCCTAGTTTCTCACACCACTTATGTTGTGGCGGGACCTACAGTTTAAAGTCGCCGAAGAAATACTTTTTGTGTTTTGTCTTGATGTCTGGCCTGGGGATCGAACCCTGGCTTTACGTCTAATAAGCCAACACACTACCTACTAGACTACGGCGACTTCAAAAACGTCAAACGTTTGATGGCCATTTAAATAGCCGAAATGGCTACGTCAATTGGGCGCCAAGAAGCTGCGATTTGAAACCGTTAAACTATTTTCTGTGGATCGCCGTAAAAGAATAGAGTTATGGCGATAAACCAGAGCTAATTGAACGCCAACATTCGTGATGCCATTGCTGAGATACGACCCAAACACTCGAAAATTGCACGAAAATTGGTACGATTGAATTAATTGCTGTGAGGTCAGCCCCGGCATTAGGATGAATGAAATAATATTCCATTTCAAACCAGAAGAATTGTACTTTACAACATAAAAATTGATTTGGCAAAATTTCAAACCCATTTTTGTTTTATTGCATTTTTTTAAATGGCCCACCCTTTATAAAGCAGTTTGATGTTCTCAACTGTCAAACCATAATTATCGATATTTACCCTTTGCTGCTGCAAATTTATTTTTAAAACATAACAAATTAAGCCTTTAAACTGCATTTCAGCACCAAGCCTTAATAAGTTTTTTATGAATTAATTAAGTCACGTCTAACATAATTGTGTGTGGCATTAAATCAGACTATCAGCTAACAATTCAGCAATTCATTCAAACACGGCTAAATAGGCCACACTTTTTATTTTCTGTTTCACAAAATTAAAAAACTTTTTTTTAGTTTTTCTTTTAAGAAAAAAAGAAAAAGAGAATAAAAGGATTTCTTTTTTTTTATAAATTGATGTGTTCACCCTGGCACCCTTCAAACACTGACACAATTTCGCCCAAAACAAAGCCTCAACGATAAACAAATGAAATCCGCACAGTCATTAGATGACAGAAAAACAGAAGCCGAAGAGTTTGTGCCACAAATATAGAAAGACTGATGGATGGATGGATGGTTTGGAAAAGTGAATGAATGGTGATGGTTGGTTTAACTGGTTGGTTGACTGTTCAGTTGATTACGAGTGATTATGATATCCATCCAGGCACAGAGTATATTGCAAACGTTTCTGTCAATGCCACATATAAATACACGTACTCATTTACAGAAATCTACTATGGAACAAAAATAAATGGTCCTCTCTCTCTCTCTCTCCCTCTCTCTCTCTCTAGTCAACTAATTAAACAAGTCAAACATTCATATATTAAAATCGACTTTGTTGGTATGTCCTCTTTATTTCTTCCCTCCCTCCCTCTCAGTCTCTGTAGTTCTTTTGTTGTTTGTGTTACTTTTTAGAGTGAATTGTCATCATCATTATTTTGATTATTTATCCTTAACATCAGCAACATCGTGAACAGTGACAGAAATAGCAGCAGAAGTACGTACCCCACATATCATCATTATTCTCATCATCAACTTGCATTCAAACATAAATTTATTGTCAGCCATTTATGCCACAAATATGTACATACAGTCAGTCAGTCAATAAATGGCAAGTAAAACATGAAACTTTTCATTCATTCACTAAAATTATTCTGTATTCATCATCATCATCATCATCATTTCCATGGCCAGGAAAGGCGAAACACATCTGAAGCAAATGAGTGAATAAAAACACAGTAACATTAAAAGTTTCTGTATACAGTGTAGTTGAAAAGTTATGAAACATGCCACGAATTGCGCGAACCACAATCCTTTTACTAGTGAATACAGGTTTAAGAAATAGAGAGCAATGGCAGAGAGAAAATGACTACAGACTAGAGATCTCTCAGTCTTCAGTTATCATAATTGAAAAGCCTTCAAATAACTTACACACGCATTGGAATAGATGAACGTGGAACATACTATTACGAAAATGAAAAATCCAGATACTGGTGTTTTACTTTTACATCGCATAACATTAAAATTATAAACAAAAGCTACAAAAACAAAACAATGCAATAAACAAACCTGTTTACAAATTATCGTACTGCTTAATATAACTACAAACACCAGCATTAAAATAAATGGTAAACAAGTAAACAAAAACACACAAACAACACTACAATAATAAATGGAAACAACGATGTTTACATTAATAGAGATTTCGAGAAGGCGAAGTCATGAACATTCGCCTTCAAGAATAGTCATCAGACTGTTTACACCGCCATATACAAGTCAAGGCAAAGACGCGGTGCTTTTGAAGAGAGTAATCGTGGTTTGAAGTCGCCGTAGTCTAGTAGGTAGTGTGTTGGCTTATTAGACGTAAAGCCAGGCTTCGAGCCACAGGCCAGACATCAAGACAAAATACAAAAAGTATTTCTTCGGCGACTTCCTCTCAGCAGATTTCTTCGATTTTTTCGGATGTACACACTGTACGAGCACGCTTACGTCAACAATGCAAACAGTTTCACGAACTTTAGGAATAAACTTCCGTACGCCGGGCACTGTTGTTCCTTCTCTGTGGCCAAATTGTGTACGAGAACTTCGTGCAATTTCCGTTTCCAATTTGTCTTTGTTTTGGGAAATAAATTTTCAATAAATCGTAACGTTGCTCCAGCGTAAATCGATTCATTACATTTAGTGGGGATAATATACAAAATTTTGTGATAGAATAGAATGACATAAGTATTGCCAGAGTCGAAATAACCGATGGTTCAAATTTAAACCATGGCTCACCAGATATTTAAAAACCTCATGCTTTAGGTTCTTAAGTTCTTAAGAGGACACCGTAAATATTCTAAATTAATAAATAGGGCCCGTTATTTAGTATTAAAAACATGTGTCTGAGTAATAAAATTCAAATGCAAAATAATGTTCATTAGATTCTAGCTATCAATAGCTACATAGCATATCCTACTCCAGTGCCATAATTAGAACGGTAAAATTAAATTTATTTTTTTGCTTTTTTTCAATTAAATTCAGCTTAACTACGATGGGAAATCATGTATTTATTTTCGATATTGTAGCCATTAATGATGATGTAGGCAATTTACACGATGACTAACTTTATTATCCTGCTTAGTTTGCTTTCTATAGGAAATTAAAAAAAATCGAAAAAAAATCTAAATGAACTCGTTTAATAAAATCATCGTTTATTGATTCATAATAAATACAAAACACACTAGTAGCACAGGCTTACACACTCTCTCACTCTGTCTCTCTCTTGCATTCATTTTCTCGCAATTTATTTATATTTGTGCTCAGTATTTAACAGTGTGTTATAAACATAAATAAGGTTGTAGTGGTTAAAGTGTAAATTAATCGATTTATACTGTATACAGTAGTAGTAGTGGTAGTAGAGTTGTAGTAGCATACAATCAGGCAAATTTTATGTGTGGATTATTAATCATTTCCCCGTTATTTATTCTTTTCTCTCTTGCCCTATGTTTAAGCCTGGTATACCATAAATGGGGGGACATTGACTCTCTTTAGCATGCTGTGTGATAGTGTGGTTGTGTTCTGTTCGTATATCATTATGCCAAGTTAATGAATATGTTGTCCTGTTGTCCAGCTTTTTTCCATTTTTCCATTTTACCATTTTTCATTTTCTATTTTATTTTTCTGTGCTGTTTCCACTTAGGAGTAGCAAAATAGAGAAAGATAGAGACGCAGAGAGAGAACGAGAGAGAGAGAGAGGAAGATATTAAATGAAATATAAAAAATAATTATAAAATAATTGATTGGCATAATTTGTATTTCCATTCTTGTTCGCTTCATTATTATATTGTATTGCTGCCATAGCAGCTACAGTCAGAGTCAGTGGTACAGCCAAAGCAACATCGTTAGTCTGTTGTTCCCGTTATGTTAATTTGTAATTAAATAGGCCTCCTGGACATGTCCAGTTCATGTTCATCTACTTTTTTTCCATTTTTTTTTCAATAAAATTTTAATCATAATCACTTTGTTATAAAGGAATTTGGGTCATTAGTAGATTTAAACTATAAACAAAGCTTGTGGCTGAGCATAAAAGTGCTGGAGCGGAGGAGAGTGGAAAAGAGTGGTGAAAATGATGAAAACTATTATAAAATATAAATGGAAATTTAAATGGTGCCCCATAGAGTGTTGCAAACAAGTAACACAGCTGAATGGTTCTTTGAACCATAATTTCATATTTTTTTTGGTACAGTATACTCTTGATAATGATGATTTGTTATCACAGGACAGGACAGGACAGGAGAGGACAGGAATTAAGGAAATTGAGAAATAAATTCGAAATTAAAAAGGGAAAATAAACTTTTTGTTTTTTCCTTTCATAAAATGCCTACTGAAAGTGTGATAATCAAAAGGCCATCATTTTCTTTCATAATTATGGTGTTAATTGAGTCAGAAAGGCTATAAAGCAGTGCCATCTGGTATATTGTGAGCATTTCTTTTGAAGCTGAAGGGGCTGTATTTTATAATCATTTTACAGGGTCAGATATCAACGTTACATATTCAAAAGTGTAAAAGTGTAAAGGCCATCTACCGATTTAAATTTAAACCATCGGTTATTTCGAATCTGGCAATACTTATGTCATTCTATTCTGTCACAAAATTCAGTGTCTTGTATCCACTAAACGTAATGCATAGATTTACGCTTGAACAACGTTGAGATTTATTGGAAATTTATTTCCAAAACGAAAAACTATCCGTTGGAAATTGCACGAAATTGTCGTACAAAATTTGGTCGCAGAGAAGGACCAACAGTGCCCGGTATACGCAAGTTTATTGCTGAAGTTCGTGAAACCTGGTTTCATTGTTGATGCGCCAAGACGTGAGCGTGCTCGTATAGTGCCTACATCAGAAAATATCGAAGCTGTGTCTGAGAGTGTGCGGGAGAATCAACATCAAGTCGTCATCGTTCTCAAGAATTGAACATTTAACACACCAGTTTACGTCGAATTCTGTGAAAAGATCTCGGTATGATGCCTTACAAAGTTCAATTGGCTCAAGAGTTGAAGCAGCACGACCATCCGCTTCGTTTTTGCTTCTCTAGATGGGCCACGATGATGTCGATTTTGCCAAAAAACTCATCTTTTCGAATGAAGCTCATTTCATTTTGGTAGGTACGTTAATAAGTAAAATTGTCGTATTTGGGGCCCAGAAAACCCACACCTGGTCTTACAGAAGCCAGTGCTTGTGGAGCGGTGGTATCATGGACACATATTTTTTTAAAAATAAGGACGATGCAACCATTACAGTCAATGGAGACACCTATCGCATCATGATAATCAAGTTTTCTGTACCCACTCTTTATGGTATTGATGTGGACGATGTTTGATTTCAACAGGTTGGAGCAACTTGCCAAATCAAACGTCATCATCAAACGTTTGATGGCCATTTAATTAGCCGGAGCAGCCAAGAAGCTGCGATTTGACACTGTTGGACTAATTTCTGTGGAATGCCGTTACAGAAAAGTGTTACGCCGACAACCCAGAGACAATTAAGCATTTGATAGCCAATATTTGTGATGCCATTGCCGGGATACCACCTCATATACTCGAAAAAGTACACGAAAATTAGTCCGATCGAATTAGATACGGAGGTCAAACCGCGGCAGCCATATGAATGAAATAATATTTCATTTCTAAGCGGAACAATTGTACTTTACAATAAAAAAAATTAATTTGGCAAAATTTCAAATCGTTCTTGTTATATTGCATTTTTAAATTTAAACTTTTAAATGATCCACCCTTTACCTGCTACACTATACACCAGAAAAATTACCTGTCATGTAATTAACTTGCCAGCCTGTTAGTTTTATTACCGAAAACCTATTAATATCGAATAGTTCCAATGATCGAATACAGATCCAAACCTTTCCAAGGCTATTCTAAAACATATTAATTTCCATTGCTCTTAAAATCATGTGATTAATCAACTCGGCCACCATTTTTATGAGGTACTTTTCCACCTTTAAAGCGCTAATTACTAATGCCAGACAGGTGACACTTTATGTGACTAAAGACATGTTTATTAGCACAGAGCAGAGCATACACGACAGCTTTAGGCTCACCAACATTTCCACAAATTCAACAAAAAAATGCCTATGCCCCGAAAACTGGTCCTTGTCCTCAGAGCTCAGTGCCTAGAGAAGAAACCTATCAAGATCCTAAGAGGTTCAGTATCCTGATTCAATACTCTTTCGCCATGTGAAGAATTTTCCATATGGTATGGTCACTGTCGACCAGGACGAAAAGTCCTCAAGGGAGACTTTAATGACTATCTAGTAGGCCTACATATTTTACCGCATAATCTCTTGACAGCTTATATGCTAATTTATTACCGACTGCGTTAAGTGCTTTACTGCCGACTGAAATCAGCCTTGAGCCAACATAAAGCCCAATCAGTGCTTATAAAATAGACTCAATGACCACATAATTAGCTACTCAATCATCCGATGCAATCTATTCCCAGTCCAACATCACTACATTGGTTACCGCAAACACTTCAGCCTAGAACATCCTACTCTCATAAGGGAGCCTATAGGCTTAAGTAGACTCTCGCACCATTTTAGAAGCAATTGGAATTGACATCGCCGCAATCTAGTTGGTAGTGTGTTGGCTTATTAGGCGTGAGGTCGTAGTTCCAATCCCAGACCAGACGTCTCGAAAAAAACGAAACATGAAGGAAAGTATTTCTTCCGGCGACTTCCTCTCGGCAGATTTCTGGAAAAGCTCTGAGAGTAAATTAAATTGCCATGTTTCTCATAAATCTTATCGTACGTACTATAAGTCCCGGTCCACATGGATGAAATTAAGACAACATAATTGGTGTAAGAAGTTGGGTCGTAATGAGATTTGACAAATGTTTGTACAGCAAACTACCTCCACCTATCAACAAATACCACCGTAAGAAGCTTGTTAAAATCAAACAACCCAACCATATAATCTGTAAAAGCCGGACAAAAGTGTCGCCTGTACGCCCAACTCGAATCCCTATGGGATGTAGCTTCAATATTATTCTCAACGATATAAAGGGTGTTTTTTTATAGAGGTATAGAACTTTAAGTTGCAATAAAACAACGATGGATTATTCGATTGACATGAATCCGAAAGATAATCTTGTGGCATTACATTTTAAATATGATTTCTGTCATATGACCGCCACGGCTGGCGCGGATGTAGTCCAATCTGGACGTCCAATTTTCGATGACTATTTCCAACATTTGTGGCCGTATATCGGCAATAATACGGCGAATGTTGTCTTCCAAATGGTCAAGCGTTTGTGGCTTTACCGCATAGACCAATGACTTTACATAGCCCCACAGAAAGTAGTCTAGCGGTGTTAAATCACAAGATCTTGGAGGCCAATTCACAGGTCCAAAACGTGAAATTAGGCGGTCACCAAACGTGTCTCTCAATAAATCTATTGTGGCACGAGCTGTGTGACATGTTGCGCCGTCTTGTTGAAACCACATCTCCTGGACATCATGGTTATTCAATTCAGGGATGAAAAAGTTAGTAATCATGGCTCTATACCGATCATCATTGACTGTAACGTTCTGGCCACCATCGTTTTTGAAAAAGTACGGAGCAATGATTCCACCAGCCCATAAAGCGCACCAAACAGTCAGTTTTTCTGGATGTAACGGTGTTTCCACATACACTTGAGGATTACCTTCACTCCAAATGCGGCAGTTTTGTTTGTTGACGTAGCCATTCAACCAGAAGTGCGCTTCATCGCTAAACAAAATTCGCTTATGAAAATCGGAACCAACGGTAATCTCGTTTTGGGCCCATTCGACGAATCTACGCCTTTCTTGATGATCGTTTGGCTTCAATTCTTGCACGAGTTGGATTTTGTAAGCATGCAAACCAAGATCCTTCCGCAAAATCTTCCATAAAGTGGATGGACACAGATCCAATTCCTGTGCTCGATGGCGGATGGACTCATTCGGGTCTTCCTCAATGCTACGCTCTACAGCAGCAATAGCTTCTTCTGTACGCACCGTACAGCGTCTCTGGGGATGCGAGTTATCAATAAGAGTAAACGTGGTGCGAAAACGTTCCATGGTTAATCGAATTAATTGCTCTGATGGACGATTTTGTCGACGATAAAATGGACGTAGTGCGCGAGACGTTTTCCGCACAGAACCATTATTTTCGAAATAAAATTGCACTATTTGCAAGCGTTGTTCAAACGTGAGCCTGTTCATGATGAATTGCCAAACCAAACTGAGAATAAATCACTTGACAGCTGTTAAATCGGTCGCCATCTTGAAAAGTAATGCCAACTTAAAGTTCTATACCTCTATAAAAAACACCCTTTAGTTGGAGATAAAATATTCTAGAATATACCGTGACATACGATTAATATACGGCGGCAATTATTCCAAATAAAATACAAAACATACATATGTGCATAATTGGTCATTACAACCCTTTGTCAGGATTAGAACCTAGCTTCTCATAACACTTATGTTGTTTGTGTTAATTTTATACATGAGTGGCGTGACCTACAGTTTAAAGTCGACTCCGAACGACAGATTTTTTGAGAAACTTTTCATGCCAAGTTTATTTACTTTCATAGGAAGTCGCCGAAGAAATATATTTTTTTATATTTCGTGAATCGTTTTTTCGCTACTCATAAGCACTCATGAAATTTTGAATATAAGTGAGTCACCAATATTGAAGTTTAACTATGTACTCTGATTCATCCATACTCACTACAACGTTAATTTATAAGTACAGCCTCCAATGAGTATGAGTACAACGTTCACATCGAACTCATACAATTCGAAATATGTTTGATTCATAAGTCTACTCATTTAGATTCATAACTTTAGAAAAATACTTATAAATGATTCGAGTGACTCGAATCATTCATCAAAATTCACAGTCTTAGTTGTTGTTGCATTTACAAAGAAAGGAAAAGACACATAAGCAAAAAAGACAAAGACAAAACACACAACCTTCTTGTGAGTAGTGTAGTGTCGGACGCGAATCATACTTATTTTGTGATTCGTGTATACGATGATTCATGGAGAGTCGACATCAACAACATCATACGTGTTGTTAAGTATGAATATGATGAGTACTTCAAAATTTGAATATGGGTAATATGAGTATGATACTCAAATAAGTATGAATAAGTATCAGAAATTATGAGTATGATTCGATACTACTGATCTTTTTGAATACTCATTGCTGATCTCTGATACACAATTATGAATGCGCATAGCCCAACCAAATCCACCACCAATAAGCAGACTAACAAGAAGGAGTAGATGATATCAACAGGAGTATCTGCGTTGAAAAAAACGCTGTAATCGCGAGCAATAAATTATTGCCTGGCTTTGGGTACTACTCATCTCATTCTTAATGCGATTTAGAAGATCAAAATAAATAATAATTCATGTGTTTATCTAAATAAGGATTTAATAAATAAACGAATTAGAATTAAAACGCATTTGAAATTAATTTTGAATTATTTTTAAAACTTAATTTCATTTGTTTCAATTTAAAACAATTAAAAGTTTTTAATTAAACAATAATACGCTGTGTGTAGATAACATTAAATAGTGTGTGTGTGTGATCAATTGCTTAAAATTTTACCTGAATTTGTGGTCTGATGCTGACTGCCTGTTCTAAACTTAACTGATAACATAGTGCGTATACATGTGTGTGTGAATGTGTTTTTGTTAATTGTATTTATTGTTCAGTCTTATCATTTGAAAACAAAACATTTACGAGCTGCTTTCCTGACCTCTTCTTCTATCAGGTTTTTTGGTTTTTTTTTCTTTTAATCACTATTCTGTCTGTATATTAAGCTACACTTAATCATTAAATTCTGGTTTTTTTTGTGGTTTTTGTGAAATTAAATACGTTTTTGGACAAATATTAGGGGTTGATAAGAATGAAGTGGTTGAATGTTTTACTATAAGGGATTTAACAAAAACAATATAAAATAAATGTTTTATAGAATAGTGAAAATACACGTGAAATTTTTTCGTGCATAGCATACTGTTACGATGAATGAAAAATTAAGATACTGGTGTGTTGCTTTAACATCGCTTAACATTATGAACTAAAGCTACAAAAATAAAACAATGCAGTAAACAAACCTGTTTACAAATTATCGTACTCCTTAATATAACAACAACCACCAGCATAAAAATAAATGGTAAACAAGTAAACAAAAATACATAAATAAATAACGATGTTCACATATATAGAGATTTCGAGAAGGCGAGGTCATGAACATTTGGGCAAGGCAAAGCATGCGACTAGGTGAGTGAAGTTCAGTCATTTTTGTGTGAAGACGCGGTGTGTTTGAAAAGAGTAATCGTGGTTTGAAGAACACGGTTACAAAGATCTGTCTAATAATTGTGTAATAATTATACAAAGGCTGTAAACAGAAGAATAACAGGGAAAAGCAATTGTTGTTGTTTACATCAAGTTGTGAGCAGTGGTACACAGAATTGTGCGAATAATAAAGAATTTTAATTAAAACTAAACATAAATTTATTTTTATTTTATTTGCAATGTACGAGCTTATATTTTAAACGTTTTTAAAAGGTAAAAACGTAACAATACATTATTGGTCATTACAACCCTTCAGTCCTGATTAAAAACTAGGTTCACACACCACTTATGTTGTGTGTTTTAATTTTTATCCATAAGTGGCGTGACCTACAGTTTAAAGTCGACTACGAAAGACAAATTTTTGAGAAACTTGTCATGGCAATTTTATTAACTCCCAGAGTTTTTGCCAAAAATCTACTGAGAGGATGTCGCCGAAGAAATATTTTTTCATATTTTGTTTTTTTCGGGATGCCTGACGCAGGGTTTGAATCGTGGAATCATGTCTAATAAGCCAATACACTACCTACTAGACTACGACGACTATTGATATACTCAACGCAAAATAATATTAAAAAGTTAATTTTGATTCTCTTCTTTCGCTTGTAATTTATTTCAACCCCTAATATTTATTACTTTTAAGTGTTACATTCCCACACTCGCTTAATTATACCCTACCGTAGTTAATGGGCCATTGATGGGTTTATAGTTGACTAACTTGTGTGTTTAAAAATTAATTCTTAAATTCACCATCTAATGTAGTACTGCACAGAAACCCAATTAGATAAGCCGAAGTCGAAATCATGGTGGACATAATTCTAGACTTTCAAATGCAGCTGTATGGAACCAGTAATAACTCATGAAAAATTCAGACTTATGAAAACTAAAGCCGATAATTGAAGTGTGCTCAAGGAAATAGCATAGTTGGCACGAATTTAATTGATCTCAGTATCTCATTTAATGTCTCATAATCCTGAAATAGAAATCTGCGTTTAGGAAATTTTATAAAATTATAATTATGAATTCAGAGAGGAGTTTCTCAGTTTTCTGTTAACAACAATTAAGCACGTATCTTTGTATCCTAGTATAGAAACATTTACGTTATAGGGACTGTACTTGCGAAAGGTCACAAAAGCTACAGAATAATTTCAAATTTAGAAGGACTTAAGCATGTTGCGGAAGTCTCTAGTTTTAAATGTCTCAAGAGTATTATTATTGTCGTGAAAAAGTGCTTTAGTACTGCGATAATAAGATATCTCCTCCAACATTAAGGGATATTCCCAATAAGCTCCATCCAATCCTTAACACATAATATGCGTTCAAGAGTTTCCTTCTGTGATGCATTAAAACCGCAAAGGTTCCTGGAATGTATTCCAATGATTCATTCTTATAGCCACAGAATCTACATTTTGGACTCGAGTGCCTTGAATGTGACTAAATTTGAGCGTACTGTGTGTTGTCAAAAGACCGATTACACAGCCCTGCAAATTTGGACTTTTTTTGTGCAAATAAGATGGCTCCAGGTGTTTTCGAAGGCATTTTGCGCGCTGAACACGAATCTGGTTTCATAAACTTTCCATCACGTCAGGTTTTTGAGAAAAATGGGGTTGAAACCCCTAAAAATAGCGTTTTTGGCCATTTTTGAAACATTGTAGATGTAAACACTGACGTGCTAGAACCATCGCGGTTGACATAAATTGACAATTGATCTTTGCTCTTTAAAATGAGCCCAAAGCCAAATTGTTTGCATGCACCCTTAAAGTAGGGGGTGGGTTTATGTCAAGGGGTGTAAGGGAAAAAGAACCACATTACGGAGGTCCTTAAAAATTAATCAGATTTGCTTGAAAATTGTTACTCAGGGGTTTTTGAGGTCGCTGATTACATATCTTCATTCAGATTTAAAAAATTCAAAATGGCGGATCCAATATGGCGTTCGAGGTTTATAAAAATTAATCAGATTTACTTGACCGCCATATTTGATCCGCCATTTTGAATTTTTTAAATCTGAATGAAGATATGTAATCAGCAACCCCAAAAGCCCCTGAGTAACAATTTTCAATTAAATCGGATTAGTTTTAATTTTTCTCGAAAACCTGACGTGATAGAAAATTTTGGAAACCAGATTCGTGTTCAGCGCACAAAATGCTTTCGGAAACACCTGGAGCAATCTTATTTGCAAAACCTATGCAGGGCTGTGTTATCAACCTCAGGTTATTCTTGGATAGTGTGATAAGTAATTTCTCAAATCCATTTGGTTTGAGAAGAGCATTTGCCTCTCTAAAGAAGTTTTCTGGTTTTATCAACGACTTGGAAGCTTCCCGCTTCGCTAGCTCATCTGATTGCTCATTGCCGAGAATTTCCACATAATCTGCGTCCCAGCAGAGGGTAACCTTAATTTCTCTACCTAGCTGACTTTGCTTAACCCGACAGTCCTATACTATGTTCGATTTAACATCGCAAGAACCGATTGTTGGACTGGCTGCCTGACTGTCAGAAGGTATTGCTATAACCTGTATTTTATAAGTCCTATTGAATTGAATACATCGAAATATTTCATTATGGGATCAAAAACTCCTCCTTCTTTTCCAAGATCCGCTTTTGACCCATCAGTATACCACAAAAAAGTTCCATACAACCATGATAAAAACAATTTTTATCTTCTACTACATTCGAACTCGGGGTTCTTGTGTTTGTAGCCTTTAATTTCAATCACGACATCAGGCCTCCTCAGGTAAAGAGAGATAAAATGTGCTTTCGTCGTTGAGAATAATGCGTACAGCTTATAACTCCAAATTTTAATCATCTACTCTTGACTTTCTGATTTTATCCGATTTCAAAGCATAATTATTACCCGTATTGGACTTGTCTAGTTACCATGAACTAACAGGAAGTCTAACAGGCCACTGCGCTACTGGCAGTTTCGTTGACAGGCTTGGTCTACCCTACCAGAATTACTACAGAATCTGCCACGATCGGGAGAAAACGGAATCGGTGCAACGCCTTTTATGTGAGTGCCCTGCACTTCAGAACTGACATCACCGGTTTTTGAGAGACAGAACGTTTGAAGATCTGGGCATGAGGGCGAACATTCCACTAAGGGAACTTGTCGGTTTCATACGGAGCTCGGAGTGATTCAAACCCACCACTATCGCATTATGACAAGGAGGTTTACCTCACACAGGGTAACACAATGGGCCAGCAAGTGAACTTGCTGGTGAAAGGCAAACTACACGCTAACCTAACATGAACTTTTTTTACAGTTTAGTATTTACATGAGTTCAAATAGCTACAATGGACTGTAGGGTATGACACAATCCAACTTTACCGCGTTTAATTTTCATACTTCAGTTCAAATTCATTTAATTTCTGCCTGTAATATATTTCAAAATCTTTAATCCTCATAAAATCTGCTTGGCTTTTAGTTTCTTAATCATTTTAATGTTTGATTTGCTTCAATATTTCCCTTCCCCTGTCACCATTCTTCCCCTAACAAATTCAGAAAATCTTCTCATTTCCCTTACATATCTAATTCAAGCACTTAATTTCGATTTTTTGTTTTTGTTTTTGTAGTTCATGGATATCATTTGCCGATTATGCAAAATTGTCTCGTAAATAAAATAAAATAAAATAAAACAGAAGAGAACTGAAACAGAACTGAAACGGCAACAGAAGAAGAACAAAGAGAAGACAATTTAATTCCAATTGAATTTATTGTTCATGTTTTGTTTATGGCTGGTATTTGCAATTATTTTTCATTAAGAATTCGTTGCAAATAAATTCAAACCAAAATACTTTTAAAAGGCCGGAAAGCAATTACATTAATTATACCCCGAATATAATTAAATTAAGATTTATGCCATGCACACACATACACACACAAATCGTTGCTTCTACTACATTTTGATTTTCAATGATTAGAGGAGTTACAATGATTAGGAGGACCGCATAAAGGTTCATTAAATAGGGGAATTACAAATTTATTGTAGATGAAACGGATTCCCTGGTTATTTAGTGCCAAGAGGATAATTATTTAATTTTTGGAGTTAATTTTCACTGGAAATCCTATGTAAAGTTTAACATGATTTAAGAATTAATCGCTTAATGTTCTATCGGGTAGTCGCCGTAGTCTAGCAGGTAGCGTGTTGGATTATTAGACGTGACGTCAGATATCTTCAACAAGACAAAACAGGAAAAAATATTTCTCCGGCGACTTCCTGCCGGCAGATTTCTGGCAAAATCTCTGAGAGTAAATAAATTTGCCATAAAAAGTCTCCAAAATGAATCGTTCGAAGTCGACTTTAAACTGTAGGTCACGCCTCTCATTTATTAAATTAACGCACATAAATGGTGTGAGAAGCTAGGTCGTAATCCTGACTCTTCAGAGTTTTTGCCAGAAATCCGCCGAGAGGAAGTCGCCGAAGAAATACTTTTTGTATTTTGTTTTGATGTCTGGCCTGGGGTAACGCTTGAGTAACTTTGGGATTTATAGCTCAACGAGAAACTAAACAAAAAAAAAACATCTTTTCGGATGAAGCTCATTTTCCTTTTGATGGGTACGTTAATAAGCAAAATTGCCGTATTTGGGGCTCAAAAAACCCACATATCGCCTTAAAGATGCGCACCATTTCGAGTGACTGTTTAGTTCAGCTTGAGGAGCGGAGGCAACATTTCCTTTACGGTCAATGGAGGTACCTATCATACCATGATATAATTTTTTTTTTGTAACCGCTCTCCATGGTATTGATGCGAATGATATTTGGTGTGAACAGGATGGTGCAAGTTGCCACATATTTTGTGCCAAAATCGATTTATTGCGTCAAATGTTTGATGGCCGTTTAATTAGGCGAAATTGTGATGTTAATTAGCCGCCAAGAAGCTGTGTCTTTCTATTTTCTGTTGGGTGCCGTTAACGAAAAGTGCTATGTCGACAAACCAGCGATAATTGAGCATTTAAAGGCCAATATTCGTGATGCCATTGCCCAGATACGATCTCCTACACTAGAGGCCAGCCGCGGCTGCAATGTGAATGAAATGATATTCCATTTCGAATCGAAAGAATTGTACACCACAATAAAAACAAAATAAATTTGCCAAAATTTCAAACCCTGTTTTGTTTTATTGCATTTTGAAATGTAAAATTTTAAATGGCCCACCCTTTATAACAGCACTCAAGTACCATTTTCAATAGCAATTAATGAGAGACCCCATAAAGAATGAAAATAACAGTAATGAGCCATAACAACTTATGGTAAAAAAATTCAGAATGCGAAGAAATTGTTGAACTTTAAACAAGTTTGATCCTCAACTGATTTTGTATTCATCTGCTTGCCAGAACATACTTTAACAATCTCGCTGAGGAAGAAAACGAAGACTACACAGAACATTTTGAGAGGCTGCTGAGAAGCAGTTGCCTAAAGAAATATTCTTTCACATTGAGTTATGTTCAAGATATCTGGATTGTGATTAAAAGAAAACGGGCTCTTGTCTAATAAGCCAACAAACGACCTGCTAGACTTCATGAATTGAAACTTGTTTTGCGGACATTAAGACCTATTTTTCAGACACAGACCCGTTGATCAGGTTTCTCTGCAAATGAAGCATCTTTTGATATGGTCGACTGTTATTTGAATGAGGAAAACTGCAAGAGTTGTTGAGATTAACATTTTTCGAATATAATATTCTGCGCTGTAGGTCGCTAATAGCTCACTGTATGGCTTAGACTCCTATCTGTACTTAACGAACACTTCTCTTTCTATTCACGTAACCTAGAAAACCCTCAAAGTGGCGTCTCATGCCATTTATTAACGCTAAACATAGTTATGAGCATTAATGTAGGCCAACCAACCAACTAATACGACTAATTCAGGCTCTAATTCGGTTTTGGTCATCGAATTTTCGAAGTTAAAAGGTTTTCAATTTCTTTCTGTAGCAGTTGGCAACAGAACCTAATTTTCCTTTACAAAATATCTTCAGCGGTCAGGCCCATTTTTGGGTGAGTGTAAACGAGAGCAAACAAAATTTTCGAATTTGGGATAACATCAATTCAAATGAGATCCAAGAGCGTGCAATGTATCGCGAAAAAGCTACTTTTTGGTGTGGATTTTGTGCTGGAGATATTTCTTTGGTCCATATTTCTTTGATAATGACCTTGACCAGGCTATCAGTAATTGCCTGATTTAGTTTATCTAGACACCAACACAACTTATTTCAGATTCTATCTTCTACACAAACGATTTGAGGTTATGATCAACCCACGTGGAGGTGATGTGAACTGTCGACCGTGATTTCACCACGTTAGACTTTTTATTTTGGAGTTTCCTTAAGACGCGGTTGTATGAGAATAAGCCAAAGCAGTTCTCGATCCATGTCATCGGTCAAATTTAACCTGATTTATATGACTGAGTCCTGGAAAATTTGACATTTCGGAGTTGTGACGGAGATTTGAATGATTTTTGTTATATAACCACAATTAATGGCTACAATAGGTCTTTTAAACGAATAAAAAATGTCGATGACTCTCACATGCACTTTGTTGTAATTAAATTTAAGAGTAGGATCAGTGATTTTTTCTATTAAATAGTCAGCCGGAGATATGGGATTATAATAGCAGGTGCAAGATTAGAAAATAAATTTTAAAAACATTCATTTGACAACAAATTGTAGAATATATCTTAAATTATGAATAATAAAAATTAATATACAGTCAAACAAAAAAGTATACATACACCTCCGTATGTACACCACTGTATGTAGACTTTTTGCCGCTGGTATTTTCCAAAGATGTTATAGCGTTGTTAAAGACAATTACAATTAAGAAGAAAATATAAAAATTTGCGGGAAAAATTTATACATACAGTGGTGTATATAGACTATTTTCTTTGACTGTAAACTGAATTTCTGCCAATATTCTTTTCAAAATAAATTTTTTATATTATTCGTACACCAACTATGGTTTTATGCCAATAATTGTATGGTATGCCTTATAATTTTCATGAAATTTTTTTTTTTTTTTGGGGAAATTACTTCACATACAACAGATTTTATTTTTACTGAAATTTTTATTATTACATGGATTAGTAATTGGTATCACTAAATCTGTTCTGTGCATGTATGTGTAATTTAGTAAGAGTGAGAGTAGTTACTGTTTACCTCCTTCACATTCCCTCTTTTGCTCTCCTGTTCCTAAGTATTGTAAGTGTGCTTATATTGATTAGAATTTTTTATGCATGATTTTATTAAAACATTACACGTGCTTATATTGTATTTACCCTCCTATACACACTCTCTTCTCTATCCCTATCTCACTCTGTCTCTCCTTCTAGTTGCCTCCATCGCATATACTCTTCCTCTCTCTCTCTCTCTCTCTCTTTCCATCTTCGTTATACTCGTTACGCTTTCGTTTTTATTGTCCTGTTGAGCTATGGCAAGCAAATCATTTAAATTCATAAAATTGTATGTGTTGTATACAGCCTATATTAGTATGGGTGTGTACACGGTAGTGTGTGGGAGTGTATGTATTTTTTTGCTCTCGTTATCTTTATTATAACAAAACATTTGCAAAAATACAATTTTTATTTGCTTTTATCCTCACTTACTTGATCTCCTATACCAACATTGTTGATAACATGTGGCCACTTTTGGTTGGTGGTGACGTTTGTAACTTACTAGACTTATAGTCCAAAAATTGAGAATTCAAACCAATAGAATCCGTATAGCGTGGTAGATAAAGCAGGTTAAGTTGATCACATAAGAGACTGCGTTACAAACATATGTTACAATGAATTAGAAACAATGTGTCAAATAAATGTCATGGAACATCGATTTGACGGTTGTCCCGGTTACGATAACAGCATAAGGCTGCACATATCTGAACTTCAATTCGTGAAATTGAGGTATCCAAGCAGGTTACTTGGTTTAATATACGATACAAAGATAATATCATGCAAGAACCACTCATAACGCATTATACAGCGTCATTATTCCTTAGGCATGATTTCCAGTCGGCCATTATACGTTAAGTACAGCCACCAGTCTGATCCCTACTGTGACCTATTAGAGAACTATATCGCCTGATATCATATTCAATGCACGTTAACTTCAAGTCAAACCTGCCACTGTACTTTATGGAATAAATTCGTTCAAATGCATAGAAACCGGATCAACGGGTTTGTGTCCGATATTTATTTATTTATTTATTTATTTATTTATTACAATACAATTACAAATTATATTCTAATTATATACTTATACGAAGTAACTTGAGACCATGTGCTCGATGTTGTGTCACAGACCAGAGTCTATGGTGGGAATCGAACCCACGACCCTCACGCTAACAGTCTAGCACACTTCCCACTAGGCTACCAGGGCACCCTGTGCCCGATAAATGAGTCGTAAAGTTATCAATTCATTCAATTCTCTACACTGTATTACCAACCGATAGGTTGAAGGGAAAGATTGGACCCTTAAGACCAGAGATTTTTAGTAAGAAAAATTTGCTCGAATACGTTCATAGATAAACATCTTGCGTTATATATCCCTGTGCTCCTCGATAAACCGTTGTACAGTTTAAAATCCCATCTGCAATGTAATCCCGAACGAACTCCCCGTTTTCATTCTTTTACAACCCGGCATTCTTACAAAATAGGAGATGTAATCTAGTAGCTAGTAGTGTGTTGGCTGGTTAGACGTAAGGCTACGGTTTAAACCCCAGATCAGACATCTCCAACTACATGAAGTATGAAACAAATATTTCTTTTGCGACTGCCACTCAGCAGATTTCTGGCAAAAACTCTAAAATTGCCATGAAAAGTTTCTCAAGAATATGCCGTTCGGAGTAGAGTTCGAACTGTAAATCACCCCAGAGCTTGTGAACAAAACATATGTTATTTTGTACCCCTCTTCTGTAAGAGAAATGGTACTACTACAAATGGTAACGAATGTTAGAAAAGATATGGCACCGATCTACATTTCCAGCACACAAAACGGGTCTTAATGACACACGAACTTAGCTTTCAAATCCAATAATAAAAGAACAAATGCTTCAATCAATATTTTCTGAAGTGGCACTGGAAGCATAACCGGCTTATTTTTCTATATTCTACGCGCTAGTGGTATATGGCCCAATTTACTGATAATACAGGCACTTTGTTAGTCGCTAGATTTGTAAAGGAAGCAATACAGAACCTAATAAATAAACAGTGTTCCCTGGATACAAGCACCCCGGATATAATAATTCTCCACTTAATAGCACAGACACTTAAGTAATCTTGATTTTTGCTTTTAAATGTATTGAAACTATTTCGATATATGCATCCCGCTCTTAAGCATTCCCCGCTTAAAGATATGGAAAATTGTACTTTAAGTTTTCTTTAAAAAAAATTCGTTTATATGCACCCGCCCTGTGACAACTTTCTTTCTAAAATTTATCCTGTTCTATAGCCCCCTTGTTCGAGCCATTAAACGTTTCTAGATTTCTTGAGCCACTGGAAGCTAATCCTCACATTTAACGCTATACGAGAGATTTACTGGAAAAAGCAATTCCATACAATACTCTTTATGATGTCATTCTCAGCAACGCAATCTCAGATAATTGATTCTTCATAAAAAACTTAAAACCCGTCAATGATCGCCTCGGGAGAGTCAACTACCTGAATCTCTGCCTAGTTAATGCTACAATAGGACTCTTGACAATGTCTATAAAGTCTGCTGCTGACCTAGCTCTATCAGCAATTTCTTTCAATACCGAATTGACACGATCGATCCCAAATTGACAAAATTACAACTTTCTTCACTACACCTAGGAGATGATCAAAATCTTCTTTGACCAGCCGGCATTCTATCGAATACGTAGCCATTGCTGTCAGAAAGACAAATAGAATTCTATCAGGGCTATTTGTTCTCAGATACAGGATTTCAATATAAGAATTCCCCGCTTATAAGTACTGTCCTGATAGCATTTTTGAAAGTGAATATATCCGAGGAGTACTGCACTCAACTGAGTATTAGATTGAGCTTCAAAGGCGCCTATAACTCTAAGTAGCTCTAAATCATTACACGTTAACACCTCTAACTAATCAATTTCATGAAACTCTATACTCACAGAAGGCATTCTTATTATTTTTAACGTGAGGACATCACATAGCAGTCCCATCAAGTCGATATTTCCTTCTAGCATGTTTTACTACCCCACAGGTTCCACAAATTGTTCCAAAAATTAAATCTCATCGGACAAGAATCTACATAATGAGCTCGAGACATCAAACCCCCATTCTAAATATGGGTACTCGGAGTCTATAGTACTCTATGAAAACACCAACTACTAATTTCAATTTATTCTTGGATATTTTAATGCATGTCTCAGACCTCCTCTTACAGTAGATTCCCAACAAAAATTTCGACTGCATTAAACAGCCTTGATTTGAGAACAGGCTTTGCTTCTTTTTATCTTTCCTTTGGTTGGGCATATCTTTCTAAATATCCGCTCTAAACAGAAGAATTCTGGTCTAATAAGCTGCATGCCAACTTCCCTCCTAGTAAGCTTGTCTGATTGCTCATTGCCGAGAATTCTAGCATGATCTGGTACACAGCAGAAAAGATTGTTTCAGCTCCTTTGGACAGTCCCACACTGTCTTCGATTTAACCTCATAAGGGCCGATTGCATGAATGGCGGCATCACTGCCTGATGGTGTTGCTATGCCCTGCCTTTTGTGTCCCCTATTCAAGTCGAATTGATTGGCATATACATTTGGCTTGAGAGATTTATCCGTGGGCTTGAAATATTTCATTGCACTACTAAAAACTCCTGCTCCTGGTTCAACAACGGGTCTTAATCCATGGTCCATTTTTAAAGGGGATGCAGTTATCGGATTACTCCATTACATACATATATACATAATTGGTCATTATAACGCTTCAGTTAGGATTACGACCTAGTTTCTCACACTCCTTATGTTGTGTGTGATAATTGTATAAATGAGTGACGGGACCTGCAGTTTAAAGTCGACTCCGAACGATAGATTTTTGAGAAACTTTTTCATGGCAATTTTTATTTACTCTCAGAGTTTTTGCCAGAAATCTGCTGAGAGGAAGTCGCCGAAGAAATACTTTTTGTATTTTATTTTGATGTCTGGCATGGGATTCGAACCCTGGCTTTACGCCTAATAAGCCAACGCACTACCTACTAGACTACGGCGACACTTGTTAAGTCTCGTAGCGAAGTATTTCCCAAAATCAAAGTCCTTAAGGAACATAGTAAGAACATTGGAGTCGTCATATTATAGTAGGTAGTATGTTAGCTTGATAGATGTGAGGGCTCGGTTCAAACCCCAGGTCAGACATCTCGTTCAAAACGAAATATGAAAAAATATTTCTTCGGCGAATGCCTCTCAACAGATTTCTGGCAAAAAATGTCGGAGTAAAAAAAATTTGCCATGAAAAGTTTCTTAAGAATCTGTCGTTCGAAATCGACTTTAAACTGTGGGTCCCGCCACTCACGTGCAAAAATTAACAAACATAGCATGGGTGATCAGAGAAGCTAGGTTGTAATCCAAACTAATGGGTTGTAATGTTACTAACATTGGTTTGGCCACACTTTGTGAGTTGTGAGTTGTGAGTTCAGAAAGTTATATAAAATCGAGTCCAATTGTAGGCATAGCTCGGGTATTACTCCTGTAACAACGATGTAAATTAGAACTTCGTTCTTATTTCGTATCCAATCCTACCATTTTTTAAAAAAATTTAACTTGGCACTTGAAGTTCTGGATCAGATGAATTTTAATTTTAAATCTGCTGTAGGGTATCACACGTTCGGGTTAGCGGGACTTTTATTCTCTCGCTTGTTATTATTGGGAATTTTGTATGATATTTTCAGCGTGTGGAAGCGTGTGTATGCGTGAAATGAATCATAAATAACGAACGTAATCAAAATCAATATGGAAATTCATTGTTGGGCTGGCTGTAGCAGTAAAAGAAAGTGGGGAAAATACATATGTATGTATATGCAAGCAGTGCACATAAAAATTAATGCTACACTTAGGAAATTATGTTAAAAGGATTTCCATAACATGCATACAAAATAATGTTCGTATGAATGAATAAAACATCTTCAAAAATGTATGTCGAAATGAAAAATCGAAACTAAAAATTGGACTTTAAATGTTTTACACGCAGAGCGTAGTGTAGTGTAGTGTGCTAAACAGTATGTATAAATTTTAGACAATAATTTATAAATTTATAAACGTATTTACGTATAAAACTTATTGTATGGAATACAAAATATTTTCAAAATTTATCGTTTTTACAATTGACAGCGAGAAAGTTTCTTTCGTTTCATTTCAATTGGCATTTCCAATGATGCGAAACGAACAACTCAATAAGAATCACTTTTGCCCGTTCGTTTTCATTTTGCAAGGATAATGAATATTTTATTTCTTGTTTACTTTGTTTTCTTTTCTTTTAAAATAAGAAAATAAATTTATTTATTTATTTACCTCCATCTTTGGTTATAGAAAATGGCAAGAATTTAAATAGGAAATCGAAAGACAAGAGTAGGAATTTGTAGGCCACGAATAAAATATTACAAGTACATGGCGAAACTTGTATCTGCCATCGAAAGATGTGCTCAATTCAACTTGTATAGGAGATAAAAAAAAGGACATGGCAATACTATCAGACAGTCCGGCCGACATGACACCAATCTCGAACTGTTTGGGATTCAACTGGTAGCAGCCTTAAATTCGGTGCCACGGGTGTCTGGAGCCCCAGAGACTTGTCTCTGCCCGGCAATTGGTGAGGCCCCCTTGTGCAGCAACATGGTGGCTGTGGTTTAAACTCAAATCGTGAGGAGTGTGCGAGCTCGGTGTGGCGTTACACTCTTAAAGCATTAAAAGAAGTTTAGATGGTCTCCGACTCCTAAGCAAGAGGGAAGTCATGTTCAAATGCATGGCTGCCTTCCAAAATGTATCATTAAAAAGTTTGTATGCAGTTCTACTACTGCATATAAGCTATGTAGATATGCAAAGTAACCAAACAATGCATCAACTATAAATCCGATGCCTGATTACTTTTTGACTGCGTTAAAAATACACATTAACGACGTTTTGAAATAGATAACATTGTAAACACTTTGTATAGCGGCATTATGAAACACGATACTTTGTTCAAACACAAAGCAACTAACATTTTGGAAGACAGCCATACTCACATATGGTGATGTGATCTGTGTTGTACTTATGCATTCCATGTGGTTCCATCATTGTGTGTGGACACATTACATTTCACTGTGTATCGGGCACCGTGGAGTATGCCATCATGACGAGATTCACGTTAACCTGGAATTCTAGTCCATCCAAGATTCGAACATCGATTAAATCGAAGTTTGTATGAGATTGCCACGAGCAGCTTATACCAGTGATAGCCCGCCATACCTTTCGTTGTATTTATATTTCATTTATTTCCAATCTGGCAACTTCTAGAAACTTACTGTAAATTTTTATGTTGTTTTGTTATTGCAATTTAAGTTTTCCTGATACCCGTTTATGTAATTTCTTTGTCCTCATTGCAAGTTTATGTATACTATGTCGCTTATGTATCTGCAAAGCATCGATTAGTGTTTCTAGTACTCGACTTGAGATTAAATCGAAGATAGTATGGGTAGGCGAACAAACCAATTTGTCAAATATAGGACAATTCCATAGAACATGAGGTCCAAGAGCGTATAATGCAACATCACTCTTTATTGTGGATTTTGGAGGCCCATATTTTTTGGGGCAACGCCGTTGACCAGGCGAGCAACGTTCCCCCAAATTGAATGATCTCGATTCCAATAACATGTAATTACACCAAGTTGGCTTTATGAGCCACACAGCTCAAGTCACTTTGGAATATTTTAAACATTTGGGAACAATGTTATCTCACCTGTGTTGGCTTATTAGACGTGAGGCCACGATTCAAACCCCAGATCAGGAACAGACATCTCCAACAGAAGGATATTTGATAAAATATTTCTTCGGCGACTTTCTCTCAGCAGATTTCTGGCAAAAAATCTGAGGGGAAACACAAAATTGTCATGAAAAGTTACTCAAAAATCTGTCGTTCGGAATCGACTTTAAACTGTAGGTCCCGCCACCACTCATGTATAAAATTAACACACTTAACGTTAGTGGTGTGAAAAGCTAGGTTGATACCCTGAGGGAAGGGTTATAATGACCACCATTTATGTATGGATATTATCTCACTTGTAGGTGATGTGAACTGGCCACCAAGATCGTAAAATTGTCCTCTTTTTGAAAAAAATTTGTTTATGTTTCCTTAAGTCGCTGGTTCATACGGATAACTCACACAACACAGTGGTCCCCAAAGCCAACGCAAACCATGTCATTAGTCAAATTCAGCTTGATTTAAGCACCAGAGTCATGAAGAATGAGTCGCCGTACCTACTACATAGTGTGTTCGCTTATTAGATGCAAGGCAACGGTTCAAACTCCAGGTCAGACATCAAAACGAAATATAAAAAATATTTCTTCGGCGACTTTCATTCAGCAAATTCCTGGCAAAAACTCTGAGAGAAAATAAAATTGGTATGTAAAGTTTCTTACAAATCTGTCGTTCAGAGTCGATTTTGAACTGTAGGTCCCGCCACTCATATATAAAATTAACCTGCACAACATAAATAGTGAGAGAAGCGAAGTCGTAATCCTGACTGAAGGGTTGTAATAACCGATTATGAATGTATGTATGCATATAATAAAGAGTTTGAGCACAAATCAACAATTTAAGATTCTCAAGCCCATCAAACAAACCCATCAGCAAAACCTAGCTGATTTTCTATAATTTTTTTAATTAACCGTTTGAGTACTATGGGTTTGGGGTAAATTAATTGAAAATTGCTGTGAGAAATTGAGAAAAAATATTTTTTTATTCATAACAGTCGCAGCAGTCCTCACTAACTGAACGCCAAACTCTGACTAACGTAATCGTCGTTAAATCGACGAACGGCGATTTTGTCGCATTACAGTAATCCTTAGATTTACGTCGCCTCGATTAACGTTGTGTCGTCAAATTTTTTGTTCCCTCTCACTTCAATTTGCGTCGTCATTCGCTTTACGTCGCCTTTTTTGGAACCAACTGAGACGTAAATCGAGGGATTACATGCCTATAGCGACGATTCGCACTGAAATTGGTAAGATTAACACTCAGTGAATGTCTCCTATTCATACAGTGCAAAAAGTCGCTGAAACCGACTTCCCTCGACTCCTCTAAAACGATTGTCTTTTGTTGTTGTAGTAAGTGACCCTTGTTTCATTACCAATATCGCCATTTACTTTAGAAATGGACTCTCCTTGTATCGAAATTCATTTTAAGTGGTTCCAAACAAAGCCATTCTGTTTATTATGCAACGTTTTAAGTCGTTCATCATTCTGAATATTCATCATTATTTCTAGGAGCTATCTTCCCTCAGCAATTACTTTTCTCTTCCGTTTTCTTAAAAATCCAAAAACTACTCCTCAAAAGAATACATTATTCCTCCCAATTTAATAACGTTGCGTTACTTTAAAGTGTGTGATCCATTTGTAGAGTATGTGTGCACATAATGTGTTCTTGAGTGTGTATGTGTTTTCTGAAGTGTGATTGTGGGCAATTCGATACTTTCGATTGAGAGAACTTTAAAGGAAACACGCACGCACAAATTAAAAACACGAGAAGCACATTGAAATCGAAACAAACATTTTCATTTTCATAATTCATTTAACAGGAGAGAGAGAAGCACTTTTTTGTTCACTTTTATTGAAACATAAGTGCTTATGTGTGTGTTTAAATATCTTTATGGAACACTTATGTACTTCGTTCTATATAAACAGACAGGCAGACAGACAGACGGACGGACAGATACTCACAAAAGGGCTCTTTTCTTACAAGTTTCTCGAAAGTATTTCAATGAGTCCACACATACATATATAGAGTGTGTGCATGTATGTGGTGTGGTGTGCTTTTGCTTATTTATTGGAAATTTTAAGAATTTTTTTTAAATCGAAATTTATATGCACATCTGTGTGTGTGTGTTTTTTACAACTTAATGTTTTAACACTCATACTTTGAAACAATCATGTATGAATGTATGTATCCTCTTTGCTCTTTTTTTCTATTTTTTATTGTTTTTGTTTGTTTTCTTTATACGTCTTTCAACATTTTGACTCATGCCTACTTACATGCACGAGTATAAACACACTGCTTATCAGCACAGCTTGTTAGCAAAACATTACACTGATGCGTAAAAGCATATGCAGATACTTACAAGAATCAATTGATTAAGACAACCAAAGGAAAAGAAAATAATTTAAATACTTTACTCTACGAAGTTTTGAAATTCTTTCGATTTGTATCGTTGTCGTTAAGTAAATAACATGACATTATTTGCACGTTCAAGGTAGTCTCTAAATTATAATTTGATTTCACCAGCATAATTATGTGGAACTCATGTCTTGCTATCTTTGCTTTTAGGAACATTAATTACTCCAATATACTGTTACGTTTTTACTTTTTAAAAACATTTAAAATATGAGCTCGTAGATTGCAAATAACATAAAAATAAATTTGTGTTTAGTTTTAATTAAAATTCTTTATTCTTCACACAATTCTGTAGGGCACTGTTCACAACTTGATGTAACAACAACAATTGCTTTGTTTGTTATTCCTCTGTTTGTACCCTTTGCATAAACAATAACAATTACTAGACAATTGTTCGACTGATCTCTGTAACGGAGATCTTCAAGCCACGATTATTCTCATTAAACGCACCGCGTCTTCACACAAGACTGACTGAATTTTTACTGACTCACACGCCTGCTTTGCCTTGCCTTTTGTATGGCAGGGTAAATAGTTGTAAACAGTCATTCGCCTTCTCCATGTTGTTTACATTTATTCTTGTAGCGTTTGTTGTTGTATTTTTGTTTACTTGTTTATCATTTTTTTATACTGGCGTTTGTTGTTGTATTTTTGTTTACTTGTTTATCATTTTTTTATGCTGATGTTTGTTGTTGTATTTTTGTTTATACTTTTAATATTAAGCGATGTAAAAGCAAAAGACCAGTATCTTGATTTTTATTTTTCGTAACAATACATTTTTGGCCTTACAGTAAGGACCTATCAGGAGTTCAGGGAGTACTCATCTTTTGCAGTTGATAACAGCCAGCTTGTGGAAGTAACATCTATTCAATTAATTGTCATTCATTCAATCTGTTTGGCTAAATCACAATGGATGGATACACAAAGACCATCGGCAATGAAGTTTTTTGCTGAGTGCATTCTGAGACTCATTAGTGAATGAATTGGAACATGAACAAACAATATTTTCGAATTTAAAGCGATTGTAATCCACAACAGTTTCAAGAGTGTGGAATCTAGTAAGGATTTTGGGCAACTAACTTTCGTCAAAAAATCATCGTCAGCGTGAACGGCATCCCGAAACGTCACTGTTTAGTGTGGCATGTGTTAATGACGCTCACTGTAGATCGATATCCACCCACTTAGTTTGGCCTGAATTGGATTATCTGCAAAAACTCATGCCACATTGAATATTGTGCATGAGTGATTTGACGGCATCCTCATCTCACGCAGAAGTAATGTATATTGCCACCGAGATTTGAACCTATTCGAGTTTTTCTTGTGCGATTTTCTTAAATTGCTGTTGTATACGAATAAGCCACGAACTACAACATTCTTTAAGGCAAACATAAACCATGCCATCGATCACAATTAGTCTGAGAAACTCGATATATTTTCTTATTTCCGGGAGGTGAGATTCTTGAATAAACTCTTGATGTCCCTCTGTTTGTTTTAACGTAATAATGCAGTTTCTAAAAAAGTAGTTCGGTTTGTTAATATTATTTAACTCCAGAGAATTCTAACAAAACTCTAGTCTTTCCGTAAGTAATCGAAGATATGCACAAACCAAAGACAAATTCGCTATTTATCTGTACATAAATGCCTGCCCTTAAACGAAAATTGATTTCTACTCCTAGAACAACCAACTAAATAAAGATTTTTTATTATCTTTCGTCTTATTTTGATTAAGATTGTATACGTTCTTGTCTCTGCTACTGAATTCAGTAAACAATTGTTTTAAATGGAAAAGAATTTATTTGTTTTGAAATTCGAAACAGCAACGAATTAAACGTGCTTCTCTGCCTTATAATGTCTTTCTTTTCCATCTTTTCACGAAAAATTTATTTTTCATTTTCGTTTTTCGAACATTCTACAACATTTTCCGACATGTGAGTGAAACTTTGTGCCGAGTTTTATGGGGGAAGATGAACCAATAAATGCGGACGTAAGTAAGCAATAAAATAAGGAACAAAACATAAGACACACTCACTCACATAACTCGCTTATGCTACCCTCTGATCCTTAAGCTGAGGCATTCAAAAATCATGGAATTGTTTTCCTTTCTTTACCAAAAAAAAGGAAGAAATTTAAGGGAAAAACCATTGCTTAAATAAAATACAATGAAAAACGATTTGAAATAAAACATTTAAGACGTATTTCAAGCCTGATGTTGATTTTCCATTGCCCCACAAACATTTTCCAACTTATGCCGGAAAAAAATTCTTGGTTTTTTCTAAGAATAAGGAAAGATGGACCAGAATATTAAAAATTGGTTTCAATCTTTGATGTGGATATGCCATATAGCGGCTTGGACCTAATGCTATAAACATACACACATTATTGATCATTACAACACTTAAGTTAGGATTATGTCCTAGCTACTTGAACCACTCTAGTTGTAAGTGCTAATAATATCCCTGAGTAGCGGTTCGTAGAGTTTAATGTCGAAATTGATCGACTGATTTGACACATTTTTCATGGCAATTTTTTAATTTCAAACTTATTGCCATCGTATGTGGAATATAAAATCGTTCAAATGTTTACTCCGGCTCTTCTGGTTGAAGAGCATTCGAAATGTTAAATTTTTCATGACTCTAGTGCCTAAATCAAGCTGAATTTGACTGATTGCATGGTTGATCTTGGCTTTGAGAACTGCTGGGTTGTGTGACGTATTCGTTCTTACCAGCGCCTTAAGAAAACATCAAAAAAAAAATCATTCCAAGGAAGTAATATAGCACGGTCTTGGTGGCTAGTTTACGTCGTCTACCCGTGAGATAACATGCATACATAAAACAAATAAGTGGTGGTCATTACAACCCTTCAGTCAGGATTACGGCCTAGGTTCTCACACCTCTTTTGCTGTGTATGTTAATTTTATCTATAAGTAGTGGGACCTGCAGTTTAATATCGACTCCGAAAGACTGATTTTTTTCTGAGAAACTTTTCATGCCAATTCTATTTACTCTTAGCGTTTTTGCCAGAAATCTGCTGAGAGGAAGTCGCCGAAGAAATATTTGATCAAACTTCGTTTTGTCGTAGATGCCTGACCTGGGTTTTGAACCGTGGTCTGACGTCTAATAAACCAACACACTACCTACTAGACTACGGCGACTCATTTTTCATGACTCTGGTGCTTAAATCAAGCTGAATTTGACCAATGGCGTGGTTTACGTTGGCTTTGGGGACCGCTGTGTTCAGTGAGTTATCCGTATGAACCAGAGACATAAGGAAACATCACAAAAAATAATTCTACCGAAGTAATATAGCATGTTCTTGGTGGCTAGTTTACATCGTCTACCCGTGAGATAATGACAAAAGTGGTCATTACAACCCTTCACTCAGGGTATCAACTTAGCTTTTCACACCACTTATGTTAAGTGTGTTAATTTTATACATGAGTAGTGGCGGGCCCTACAGTTTAAAGTCGATTCCGAACGACAGAATTGTTCAGAAACTTTTTCATTGCAATTTTTTATTTCCCTTCAGAGTTTTTGACAGAAATCTGCTGAGAGTAAGTCGCCGAAGAATTATTTTATCAAATTTCGTTCTGCTGGAAATGTCTGATCCTGATCTGAGGTTTAAATCGTGGTCTGTCGTCTTATAAGCAAATACACGTGAGAGAGCAATGTTCTCAAATCTCTCGTGCAGAATATCCAAAGTGACATGAGCTGTGTGGCTCATAAAGCCAACTTGGTCAAACGAGCTTTGTGGCACGTAGCGCCGTCCTAGTGAACAACATATTATTGGTATCGAGATCATCCAATTTGGGCGAACGTTGCTCGCTTGGTGAACGGCGTTGCCCAAAAAAAAAATAAGGGCCTCCAAAATCCACAATAAAGAGTGATGTATTCACGATGCATTATGCGTTCTTATGTTAAATGGAATTGTCCCACCGTTGCTATCTTCGATTTAATCTCATAAAAGTCGAGTACTCGAAACTCTAATCGATTCTTTGCAGATACATTAGCAACATGGTATACATAGACTGGCAGTGAGAACGAAGAAATTACATGAACGGGTATCAAGAAATATTAAATGACAATAACAAAACTACATAGAAATTTACAGTAAGTTTCTAGAAGTTGCCAGATCGGAAATAAAGGAAATATAAATAGAGTGAAGGGTAGGGCTATCACTGGTATAAGCTCCTCGTGGCAATCTAGATAGCCTCCTATCTTCGATTTAATCAAAGTTCGAATGTCGAATGGACTAGAATTCCAGGTTAACATGAATCTCGCCATGATGGCATACCCCACGGTACCCGAAACATAGTGAAATATAATGCTTATACCAACGCTCCCATATGCTTATGCCATCCATAAGCACATCACAGATCACATCACCATATGTGAGTATCAATTCGAAGCCATTGCCGGGCAGAGACAAGTCTCTAGGGCTCCAGACACGCGTGGTACCAGATTTAAGGCTGCTACCAGTTGAACAGCAAACTGTTGGAGACTGGTAACATGTCGGCCGGACTGTCAGATAGTATTGCTATGTCCTGTCTTTTTTATCTCCTATACAAGTTGAATTGAGCACATATTTCGATGGCATATGCTTTTGTTTGGAAGATACCCTCGAGTATGCAGTTCCAAATTGTTAGCCCTATAACTCATTTGTTACGCTTGTATTCCTATGCTGAGGTACACATAAATGTACAATTTTACATGCACGTCACTTGTTTGGAAAAGAAGGCTTATTTGTAGAGACGCCAAACAGATCTGATCTGATATGAATTGTATGCACAACCAAATTTACCTTGAGCCTAAACAGGCTGCAAAATGCCCACAAAAATTTCAGAGGAAGACAAGGAGAGCACATTGGCTTATTAGACGTAGGGCCACAAAACGAAACTTGAAAAAAATTTCTTTGGCGACTTCCTCTCAGGAGATTTCTGGCAAAAACTATGAGAATAAATAAAACTGCCAAGAAAAAGTTACTATCGTAAGAAATTTTTTTCATATTTTCGTCTGACCTGGGGTTTGAACCGAGTCCTCACGTTTAATAAGCCAACACACTAACTACTAGACAACGCCGACTTATATTAGTAGTAGTAGTAGCTTATTAAACGAGAGCTCATGATTCTAGTAGTAGTAGTAATAGTAGTAGTGGTAATAGTAGTAGTAATAGTAGTAGTAGTAATAGCAGTAGTATTAGTAATTGTATCAGTAGTAGTAATAATATTAATATTATAAAATTAACACACGCAACATATGTAAGTGGTGTGAGAAACTAGGTTGTAATCCTGGCTAAAGGATTTTATGTGCAAAGCTCATAAAAACTTCAGAGGAAGAAAGGGAAACCAAAGGACATTTTATCTGTTATTGCACGGCACTTGTTAAGATAAAGCATTCTGGGGTACCTAGAACAGACCATGTCCAGAAAAAAGTAATACAGATTTCCATCAGATCCTATCAGGATGCGCGAGATATTCCATCCAGGATTTGTAATCATATGAGAGAATAAATACCATCAGTGATACAACGGGGCCATATAGCATTCACGTATTACCTACAAGTTAAAAAAAGCATCCGCTATTAATTTAGGACTTCGAGTATCACTTACATTCGCATTTCAAAAAGAAAAACCAAAAAATATTACAATAAAAATGTTAAAAAAAATACAATCCATGAAACCATTAGAAACCTTGAGAGTCGTTTTCGTTGCTGTTGTTATTGTTTGCCATTAAACCTCCTCATTTACATACATTTTTGAGTCGTGAACCCCAAAAACAAAACAAGACAAAACAAAATTAATATAAATTGCGAATTTAACTTCAATTATAATACAGTTTATTAAACCGTTATAAACATAATTTTCCATTATATTTCATTTCCTTTTTTTTTGTTATCTCTGTTTGGTTTGTTTGTATATCCTTTATTGTTGTTGTTAAATATTTAATTTTTATTTGGTAGGATGCCTCTCGCCGGGTGTATGTATGTATGTAGATATGGTTGACTAGAAAAAGTTAAATTTCACTGTCATAATTTCTATTCTACACGCAACAACAATTTAGACAAAAATATAAAAAAAAGAAACGAAAAAAAGGAAAGAAGGAAAAACGAATACAAATATGGTTGCTGTTGTTGTTGTTGTTGTTGAATTAAACAAACAAATTAAAACAGAAATAAAAGCAAAAAACAAAAAGACATTAAGACAATAATAATAATAACAATTGGAATTGAAATAAAAATGAAGAAAAAACAACGAAAAAAAAATAAAAATGAAATTATAATCTAACGGGAACCAGAAACAGATCGACGGACAAACAGACAGACATCGAGGGCATAAACGACACATTGTAATAAATACATAGGCAAACTCAAAAAGGCAATAAATGAAAATCCTTGGAGAATTTGTTCCTTTAAGCACAGCCTAAATTGGCCATAATTTTAAGGCAGTGCTGGGAAATTGACAGTTAAAGTGTATGGCGTACATACCAGAGATCAGCAATGAATAGTTTTTTCGCTACTCATAAGGGCTCATGAAATTTTGAATATATGTGAATCAACAATATCGAAATTTAACTATGTACTCTGATTCATTCGTACTCAGTACAACGTTGATTTATAAGTAAAGGTTGCAATGAGTATGAGTACAAGGTTGACATCAAATTCATATTCGATAAACTATTCGAAATATGTTTGATTCATAAGCCTACTCATTCAGATTCATAACTTTAGAAAAATATTTAGAATACTGTTACGTTTTTACCTTTTTAAAAACGTTTAAATATGAGTTCGTTAATTGCAAACAAAGTAAAAACAAATATGTGTTTAATATCAGTTAAACTCTCTTTATTCTTTACACTACTTTTGTGTGCCACCGTGTACAACTTAACGATACAACAATAATAATCTGTTTATTCACTTTACTAGTTCACACAACTATTCGCTTTACAACAACGACTTGTTTTGTTCACACGCAACTTCACACAAGGCTGATTGAACTTTTACGGATGTTATCCCTGCTGCCCTTTTATATACGCACGCAATCAGTATGATGAACGTTCTCGATGTGGAAGGTTCTTGCTCTCGCCTTCTCGAGAACTCTATTGCTAGTACATTATTGTTTGTGTATATTGCTTACGTTGTCCGTCCCTTTTTGTCACATATATATTGTTGTTGGTATCAGGCGCAACCAGTTTCGTTGTACATATATGTATGTGCTCAGCTTTAGATAACCAACACGTTCATTGTATTCTTAGTGTTAGTGTGTATTTGTATCGTGTGGCTTTTGTTTATCGTTTTTGTTGTTCAACGATATTAGGTCGTTTCGATTTGCGTAACAATACTTATAAATGATTCGAGTCACTCGAAATGGAGTCATCAAAATTTACAGTCCTAGTTGTTCTTAGGCATTTACAAATAACAGAAAACAGGCACATAAGCAAAAATGACAAAGACAGCAAGGAGAGCAAACACACAATATTCTAGTAAGTATTTTAGTGTTCGTACGCGATTCATACTTATTTTGTGCTTCCTGTATATGTTGAGTCGAGGAGAGTCGAAATCAACATCATAAGTGGTATGAAAATGATGAGTATGTGCTCAAACTTTGAATGTGATGAGAGAGGTTCCATGATGTTAAAATAAGTACGAATGCGTATAAGTTTAAGAAATTATGAGTATGATTCGATTCTACTCATCTTTTTGAATACTCATTGCTGATCTCTGTTACATACATATATGCATTAACAGTGTAGTTGGAGATACAGTTGCCAAGAGAACCAATACTTTTATTTGTTATATATGATGGGCCATCTAGCGGTTTAAATTTGAACGACTACTTCGAATGTGAGAATATTTATGTCATTCTATTCTGTCACAAAATTCAGTACCTTAAATCCACTGGACGCAATGAATCGATTTACACTTGAGCAACGTTGGTATTTACTGGAAATCTATTTCCAAAACAAAGGCAATGATGGTCGGAAATTGCACGAAATTGTCGTGCAAAATTTGGTTACATGGAAGAACCAACAGTGCCCGGTATACACAAGTTTATTGCTAAAGTTCGTTAAACTGTTTGTATGGTTGATGTGCCAAGAAATGAGCATGCTCGTAAAGTGCGCACGCCCGAAAATATCGTAGCTGTGGCTGAGAGTGTGTATGACAGAATCCATCAACAGTAACTCGTCATCGTTCTCAAGAATTGAATATTTCATGCACCAGTTTACATCGAACTTTGCGAAAAGATCTCGGTATGACGCCTTACAAAAGCTCATTTGGTTCAAGGGTCGAACCCGCGTGACCAACCGCTTTGTTTTCGCTTTGCTAGATGGGCCAACGATAAATTGCATGATGATGTCGATTTTGCCGAAAGAAAAAATCATTTTTTTCGGATGAAACTCCTTTTCGTTTTGGTATGTACGTTAAGAATCTAAATTTCCGTATTTGGAAAACAGAAAACCCTTAAATGCCGAAAGCAACCATAACGAGTGACTGTTTGGTGTGGCTTGTAGAGCGGAGACATCATTGGCCCATACTTCATTGAAAATGAGGACGGCGTAACCATTACGATCAAGGAAGACACCTATCGCACCATGATAATCGATTTTTTTGTAATTGCTCTTCATGAACGATGTGAACGATGCTAGACTTCAACAGGATAGTGCAACTTGCTGCACACTTTTGATGCTTTAAACTTTTGATGGCCATTTAATTAGACGAAATGATGATGTCAATTGGTCACCAAGAAGTTTCAATTTGACACCGTTGGACTATTTTCTATGGGGTGCCGTTCTAAAAAAATGTTATGCCAACAAACCAGAGAAAATTGAGCATTTGAAGGCCAACATTCGTGATGCCATTGCCGAGATACGACCCCCGCATGAAAGAATAGGTATGTGACCAAACAAAACTGCCAAATTTAGAAATATGGGCTGGCGGCGCCATCATACTATATTTCTCCGAGGACAACATGAGCCAGGGCAATCACTGCCAATGGTGAGCACTGCAGGCCTATAATTAAAAACTTCTTTTGGCCTGAATTGGATAATATGGACACCAACTATAAGTGATTTGAACAGAACGGAACTACGTGCCACAGAGTTCATCCCACATTGGATAGTCTATACAAGAGCCATGATCATCTCACATGGAATGTGAATTGACCTCCGAGATCATTTGAATGCACCAAGTTAGACTTTTTCTTGTGCTGATTTCTTAAGTCGCAGAGATATGCGAATAAGCCATAACAACCCAAGCTTTCGATAAAATTCTAGCTGATTTAAGAGCCAGAGCCATGGAAAATTCAACAATTCATATCGGACTTCTCAACGATTTTGTATTCTACATATAATTCTTCAAATGAATACAAAATTTCGATAACATCTTACACAAACTTTTTTTAAATAGGAAACCCCTAACAAAAGACCCTATTAAAATACATTAATGTGCTCTTGTGTTCTAGTGTATAGCCATGTAGAGATACTGATTTACTACGATTTGATGTTCTAATTTAATGCTCTCAACATATACATCCAGCTGTAAAGTCTCCCCAAAACGCGGTTGTCCTGAACAAACGCAGAATATTGCTTGGTGTCGATGACCTTCGAAGAAGATCTTGTATTCAACCAGGTATTTCCTTCTAAAATATATTAATTCCTCCCAGGTACTAGGTATGTGTTCTGGTAATTATTTTTCCTTATCACAGAAACCACGTATTGAGCTTGAGGCCTGTATTTTGAAAAAATTTTCTTTGAATCTATAATGCCCGGTTATAAGGCCAATCATAATTATCATGCTGCTGCTGGTCAGTACAGCAAAATTAAAAAAACTCATCTGGCTCGAGAACATCTTCCCTTTCCCTGTTTTCACAATCTTCCTCTCACTCCACAGAAAGAGTTTGGCCTCACCTGAAGGGTGGAAACACATTTCATACATGAGTGGCGGGACCTACAGTTTAAAGTCGACTCCGAAAGGCAAATTTTAACAAGGTTTTCTGCTGAGAGGAAGTCGCCGAAGAATAAGTTTTTTTAAATCTAGTTTTGTTGGAGATACGTGATCGGGCCTCACGTCTAATAAGCCAACATACTAGCTACTAGACCCCAGCACCTACATACGTGTGATCTAAGAAATCCCCGAAGTAATTGATTTTAAGATCTAAAGAAATCCGCGTAATAAAGTAATGCGAATTAAAATAGTTATGGGGCATCAGCAGCTGTCTTGGGTGGAAATATCAGGCAATGGATTGGCCTAAAGCAAGTTGGTCATTTCTACTTGTCTTGTTGTTGTGTTAATATTACTTAAAATAATTTGAACTCGTTTATAGGCTACTCCTTGAAGCCATATGGCCTGATTAATTCAAATAAAAAAAATAGAGTCGCCATAGTCTAGTAGTTAGCGTGTTAGCTTATTAGACAAAAATCCGTGATTCAAACCTTAGCTCAGACAACTCGAATGGAACGTTTTTCTTTCAGAAGAGAAAACTCTCTCTGAGAGCAAAATAAAATTGCCATGAAAAGGTTCTCAAAAATCTGTTGTTCGAAGTCGACGTTAAACTTTAATTCCCGCTACTCATGGATAGAAATTAAGATATACAACATGGGAGGTTGTTGTCCTGGCTAAAATATTGGTGTGTAATAAGAATTCAAAGACTTATTGTTCGTAAAAATTGCCAAAATGTATTGAAATTCAAATAGAGACTCTTAAGCTTTGAAATTTATTAGTTCAGCTTCTCTATTATTTGGACTTCTTTGTTATTCCAGTAGTGCTTACTTCAAAGATTCTTAATTAAGCAAAATTTACTTTGTTTTACAGTTAAATTTAAGTTGCAGGATTTGTATTTGAATTGAAAGTTATGCTGCTCTATTGTGTATTCAAGTGTTCTTTATCAAGTACCAGTACTTGAGCAGCGAAATTTTGTGAACAGAAAAAAAAACGAAACGTAACGAAACAAGACGTTCTTAGAAAACAAATTCAATTTGAATTTTAGTTCGCAAACAAAAGATTTGCTGAGCATTGAAACTAACGATGAAATATTGCCAAAAAAAAAACAGGGCAACTTCAAGTACTTGACCCTCTCCTTAAAACAACATTAAAAAAAAAATAAATAACAGCCGTTAAAATGTGTGCACAATGGGTTGTTTAATGTTACATCATAAATCTGTTGCCAATACCTTTACAATAATCAAGGAAATCATTTATTCCTTGTGCTACTTCCCCCCTTTTAGACGACTTCTGCACCGTTTGCCGGCAACTGTCAATAAAGTTATCGATATTATTTGTGATTTTGGCTAATGCCACAATCCAGCCAACCATCCATCTCTATGCGCCCAACAACCCTAGTGAAACTAATCAATTATTTCAATCGTCTAAAGAACACTGTAACCGTGCTGTTGCCAGCCGTAACCCCTTAGAAAATCGTTTATTTTTGTTGTGAAACAGAAAAATGAGCAGAGATTTCCTTTCTGTTTTAATGTGTTTAGAAAAATCCAAAAAAATCCAAAAAATCGGCAACAGCACGAGATGAAAACCACCCTGTTTCCTTAGACTTCAGATATTCGCTTCAAACGTTTAGGTGTCTCTGTATGTGTGTTTGAAGTGCCGTATTAATGAAAACGTTGGTATTTTCATCCACAACTTCTATTATGGAGGGAAAAACTTTTGTTTCTTTCTCATATTTTAATGCGCATTGGAAAACAAAAGCCCGTAAAACTATACAATAATATTTGGAAGTAAATGGACAGCTGCCACCGTAAATTGCTACGTGCAACAACGTCTTTTCATGCCACAAAAGTGGTAAAACTACAAGAGAGAAAAATATTCAAAATTTCCAATCAAAAAATATATTTTAATTTACTCGAGTGTCCTCCTCTTAACGCTGAAATAATGGAGTTCTGCTTGCTTTTCGACATTCACCAAATAAAATCGAGATTTTCTTAATCGAGCATGGCTTTCTTAGAAAGCGAAACTTCTCTTCGTAATCGGAATTAACAAATATTTCTGAGATAAACTGGCTGGATTATCCCCAGACAATTTGGGAAACACAATTGAGATCTTTGATCAATGTTGCCTCAGAGTCTCTTTCGTCACTGCAAATGTATTCTGATTTCCTCTTCTTTACAATGAAAAAGTCTCTGAAATAGTCTTCTTGCCAAAGAAGAACAAGAATTCCTAAATTATTAGCAATCTGTTGGTATGTCAGATTCAGCGCTCTTCTAAATGCGTATGGAAATGTGAATCGTGTTTTATTCATCTATGAGCCGCCCACTGACTGTAATAGTATCGGGTGGGTCATATATCGGTTTGAACTACAAGTGACTGTTTGATGCGGATTGTGGAGCGGAGCCATCATGAGTCCATATTTCTTTGAAACTGAGGACAGCGCAAACATTATGATCAACCTATCGCACCATTATAACCGATTTTTTTGTACCCGCCTTTCATGGTATTGATGTGAACGATGTTTGGTTTCAACAGGATAGTGCAACTCGCCACACATCTCATGCCACAATCGACTTATTGCGTCAAATGTTTGATGGCCGTTTAATTGAGCTGAGATTTGACGCCGTTGAATTTTTTTCTGTGGGGCGCCGTTATAAAAGAGTAATATGCTGATAAACCAAAGACACTTCAGAACATTTGTGATATCATTGCCGCGATGCGACACCCGATGCGACAGGTGGTCCAATAGAATGAGGTACTGTGAGGCTAGCAGCGCCATTTCTAATTTTAAATTAAATTTCTAATTTTATACCGCTTTTGTTTTATTGCATTTTTAAATTGAAACCTTTAAATGGCCCTCTCTTTATTATCGCCGTTGTCAAAGGCCGTATTTTAGTCATCTCCCCGTACGTACGCTTTCTCTAATATGACACTATCTTCAGTCCTAATACGGTCTTCAGATATGCACTTTTATTGCGTAAATCGCAATAAACGCCATTATTGAGCTCAATATTTCATATAAAGTTTTAATTAATTATTGCACAATAAGTACGCAAATTGTTGTAATATTGAGTAAAACTTAAAATGCAGCACTGTCATAAGTATGTTCAGTGAGCATATCACAATTAACTTAACACTTTCTGCCGATATTTGACAACTCAAATGTCAATAACGACAAAAAAGAATTATGTTGAAACGACCAACTGTTTTGTTTACCAGCTGTCAAATGAATATTGAATAAGCAGCTGAACTGCGTATATTATATATACCTGAAAACTTAAAATATTGTACTCAATAAACCGAATATTGACTCAATAAAAGTGTATATCTGAACATAGTATATAATCGATCGGGATAACACGTTCATCATGCAAATATCCTGGTCTTTATTTCTTTTCTTTGAGCATTTCCGACGCCTAACATCAGAATTCCATACAGAATCAAAATTTACCGAAATTGCAGTTATAACGCGAGTCATGGTATTAATTACATCGATATAGGCGAGCAGCATTACAAATGAAGTTTTGAAAACACCGCTGTATCGACTATCATCTTATCTAAAACAGTTAAGAGTTATTGTTGTGAACAGAAAATTTAAACTTGAAAGCATTTGTGCATGACTGAGTATCTCAGATGACGACAAATAGGTAATTCGTCCCGATAGGTTTTTTACAAGTCATCTGGGATACTGTGGTGAAAGTTTTTAAAAACACAAATATCTCCATGCGATGTCATATCTTCGATAGCCAGATGGTTGTAATATTCAATAGGTCATCCAATAAGTTGATGTATAGCTGTCTCAGATATCTCACTGAAGTAGCAGAATGATACGATGACCATATCTTATGGGTACCAGGACAAAATGCCTTTTTAGGTAACTGTAAAGCCTAGGAACTAGGAAGAAGTGGCACAACCATCGAACTCTTCGATGAATTCGCGAGTCCAAGTAAGAACCTGTGAGCTTGTATTTAAAAATGAAGTCATGGATTCCGTGAATACCAGATAGGCGGTTTCAAACATTGGCAGAACATTGCAGAAAATCTAGCCAAAACCGGATAGATGGCTCAACCAAAGTCTGCTTGAACTCCAAAGAAGCACGTTCATTGTGGTTGCAGACGATTACAGGATTATGGATTATGCGCAAGCATGCGGGGCGCATTAGTCTTGGATACATTGCTAATGATTCCTACAAGAGATTAGGGGGAAGATGAGACTGTTGTCTACCTATTGGGTACATGTCCTCCACCATGTGGAAGAAGAAAAGAGCACCTTGGTGCCAAATATATTGTTGATGCTTAGGAACTGGCACGCATTCATATTAGTAGTCTCAGTTGCTTTGACTCTGCGAATGGTTCCTAAACTAGGGGGGATAACGAAAAACTATAGTATAACAATGGGTTGTCTGTAGTCTAAGGTTATCCATCCCTCTCCTTTGGATAGACAGCTGCCACTAACTACCTACCTACCTAGGTAGATGAAAATGTAATTTGTTGCCTATTTCTATAGGGTGGGCCATTTAAAAGCTTAAATTTAAAAATGCAATAAAACAAAAACAATCTGAAATTTCACCAAATTTATTTATTTAAAGTGAAGTACAACTGTTCAGGGTTGAAATGAAATATTACTTCATTGATATAGATGCTGCGGCTGGCCTCACACCTCATTTGATCGGACCAATTTTCGTGCACTTTTTTCAGTTTATATCTCGGCAATGGCATCACGAATGTTGGCCTTCAAATGTTCAATTGTCTCCGGTTTGTCGGCATAACACTTTTCTTTAACGGTCCCAAAGGTGTCAAATCGTAGCTTCTTGGCAACCTATTGATATCACCATTTTGGCTAATTAAACGGCCATCAAACGTTTGACGCAATAAATCGTTAAGGGCATGAGACGTGTGGCGAGTTGCACTATACTGTTGAAGCCACACATCGTTAACATCAATACCATGAAGAGCGGTTATAAAAAGAAATCGGTTATAATGGTGCGATAAGTGTCTCCATTGACTGTAATGGTTGCTGCGTCCTCATTTTCAAAGAAATGTGGGCGCTTTATATACCGCACCTAACAATCATTCGTGATGGGTGCATTGGCTTCTGTAAGACCACGTGTGGGTTTTCTGAGCCCCATATACGGCAATTTTGCTTGTTAATGTACCCTCCAAAGTGAAAATGAGCTTCATGACGTTTTTTTTGCAAAATCAACTTTATCGTGCTGTTTCTCGTTGGCCCAATAAATCTCAAAGTTGCTTAAGCGTAGATCGATTCATTACGTTCAGTGGAGATAATTTACTGAATATTGTGACAGAATAGAACGACATAAACAGAATAGAACGAAACAAATTTAAACCAATAGATGGCCCAGCCTATGAAATATAGGCACCCATTCCAGTCATGTTTCCAAGTTTAGAGCCGTCGAAAGTTATTACTTTCGTAAGTTTAATCGGATTAAAGTGAATATAAGAACCCCTTCACGCTCATGTTTATGTTCTAAATTTGAATATGACTGCACTTACCGCAAGAGTGGCCCATTTTGAATAATAATGACCAACAATAAATGGCATACATACGCATCCTTTTTCAAGCTCTCCTTGAAAGTTTCGTGCTATATGACTTATACACACGTTACACATAAGCATACATACACTTTCAAACAAAAATTCTAATGAAAAAAAAAATTCCAAAAATTCTCATAAACATGCCAAGATAATGAGGTTTCACAACAGTCAGCCAGTCAGTAGCAGTAAGTAGCGAGAGCGTTAAAACAAAAGTTTGTGAAAAAGTTTTTTATGTGCGTCACTGGGATCAAGGATTTTAAAAATGAAACGAAACGAAACGCAATGATAGACTTCTAGGAACACACTTGATATTCTGACTCATAGTCATAATGAACAACTGAAAAGGGGGACGATGTTAAAAAGTTTTTTTGTTTTTAGAAAACTTTTAATAATTCAAAAAAATATTATTTGGGTTAAAGGTCAAAACAAGGCATAAATAACTCACTTCACTTCATATATACAAGACATAAACTCCATACAAATATGGCATATGAGGGTCAGTTAGGCTGTTTTTTATGATTTTTAATATTTAAAACGACTGCTTGTTTCTAAATGTTGGCTGTCATTTATTATTTACAAACAGGGATTCATATTTTAAGGAAAAAGAAAAAAATTTTTGTTGGACTATTTTGGTCAAGGGGTTTTGAAACAGCAACTTTAGCTGTGGTCGAATATTAAATTTTCCGTTTTAAAGTCTTTTTCTCTTTTTTCTTTTTTGCATATGCCCACCATATCGTTATCACTGCCAAGTACTCATAAAATAAAATTATTTTTTTTTTTTGCAAAAACTCTGCATCCAATATTGATAACAAATGTTGTGGATTCCTAGAAGCCCACATTCGTTTAGTTTCACATTTGCTGGCTGATTTTTCATATCAAACCATAAATAACACCAAACGACAAGGGTAGAAGCATCGATAAGGGTAAGGAAACATAAACGGTAAATATTTTTCTTTTATTTGAAATTTTTTTTTTCATTGATTTTATGAGTAAATTTTTTGGCAGGTCATATACCTTGCAACAGCAGTGGCAACATCAGCATCAATATCAACATTTAATGGCTTTAAAATCGAAATATTGGCAACATTTACACCACCGCCACCACAGCCACCACCACAGCCACCATCACTAGCAGTGTAGAGCTATGACAAGCCCAGGAGTACAGAGGGCATAAGAGACTGGACACATCATAACATATTAACCCATTTCTGTTTTCGGGGGAGCAGCAAATATGTTTTTGATGGCTTTAATGAATATGCCATGACATGGCAACAAAACAAAAACTTTCATTTCTTTCCTTAAACCCCAGAATTGTTTTCCCTTTTTAGTGCCAAGAAAAAATATTAAAAAAAAAATATTGGAAAACCAAATGCATTTAAAGCCCCAGAAATGTCTACCGGAAAACGAAAAAAACGATTTTATTTAAAAAAAATTTTAAAGGCTGTCAATTTAATAAATGGTTTGGTTTTCAAAATACTTTAAAGACAGTTTGACATTCAAATAAAAGGTAAAATTCTTCATTACATACATCATTAGTCATTACAACCCTTCAGTCAGCATTACGACCTTGCTTCTCACGCCACTTATGTTGCGTGTGTCAATTTGTATGCATGAGTGACGGGACCTGCATGTTAAAGCCGTCTTCGAACGTCAGATTTTTGAGAAACTTTTGATGGCAATTTTTTATTTACTCTCAGAGTTTTTGCCAGAAATCTGCTGAGAGGAAGTCGCCGAAGAAATACTTTTTGTATTTTGTCTTGATGTCTGGCCTGGGGCTCGAACCCTGGCTTTACATCTAATAAGCCAACACACTACCTACTAGACTACGGCGACTTCAAAAGATTTCTATGTAGGCAATTTGTTGAAGAACTGGTAGGCCTGAAGGATTGCAAGTTTCAGGATCTACTATGGTTTATAAACGCTAAACCAGCATGGGCTTGACTTAATAGAATTTATAGAACATGATGGAGAGTTCACTTTTCTTTCTTTTTTCACTTCTTGAGTTTCTTGCTACGTTTGCCCTTCTTTGTCTTTCTCACTCTTTTTTTTTCTTTTTATGAGGCCTCACAATGTACAAATGCATCTCTGGGTTTATGCCACTGTCCTTGTCAGCAAATTTAGAGGCAGAGATTGGAGACTTGGTAGTCAATTTGTTGAGAAACTCGTGGAACTAAAAGACTGCGAGCTTCCGGATCTAATAGGGTTTAGAAATGGGTTTTGACTGACTAGGAGGATACTTTTAGGAGAATATCTATCCGTAGAGCATTATGGCACGCTGAGGCATAATTGTTGCTGAATAGTTCACTTTTCTTTCTTTTTCTTCTCTCTTGAGTTTGTCGCTATTTTGTACTTACTTTCTCTTTTTTCTTTTGTCTTTATGAGGAGTCACGATGGACAAGGGCGTGATACTGTGGATACACTTCAGATAGATATTTCTAGGAACTTAATATTGTTACGGAAATCGAAACGACCTAATATCGTTTAACATTAAAAACGATAAACAACAGCCACACGATACAAATACACACTAACACTAAGAATACAATGAACGTGTTGATTATCTAAAGCTGCACACACACACATATGTACGACGAACCTGGTTGCGCCTGGTACCAACAACAACATGTGTGTGATAAAAAGGGATAGACAACATAAGCAAAGTACACAAACAACAATGTATTAGCAATAGAGCTCTCCAGAAGGCGAGATCACGAACCTTCCACTTCAAGAATGTTCGTTAGACTGGTTGTGTCGGACCATAAAAGGGCTGGACAAAGCAGGCAGCAGTCAGTAAGAATTCAGTCAGCCTTGTGTGAAGTTGCGTGTGAACAAAATAAGTCGTGGTTGTAAAGATCTAGCGAATAGTTGTGTGAACTAGTGAATAAAACAGATTATTATTGTTGTATCGTTAAGTTGTATACGGTGGCACACAAAAGTAGTGTAAATAATAAAGAGAGTTTAAGAAAAACTAAACACATATTTGTTTTTACTTGGTTTGCAATTAACGAACTCATATTTAAACGTTTTTAAAAAGGTAAAAACGTAACAATATATTAATTGACGAATAAATTTTAAATATTTAACGAATTAAGTAATTTTCATTATTTTTGTTTATAACAATCCCATATTAAAGATCACAACATACCTTAATTGATTTAAATATACCTTTGGAGACTAAAAACCCATTCTAATGCTTACCTGAAAAGATAAAAAAAGAAATATTTGTTAATAAAAATATTTAAAGTTATTAAAAATATTTTTTATAAGAAGTGAAAGCAATATAATCTGAAAGTCTCATTAATAGCAGTTCCAACAGTTGTACGTTAGAATTCAAAGCACTTCTAATGTAATACATCCTAAAGCGAAATGTGCCTTAGTAGTGCGACCATAAGTTCTCACCACAAACTTTATAGGGTATCTCTACAGTGTCTCCTCAAACTATTGTCCTGACAAACTACAAGATACAGTAAGGCGTGCACGTTGACAATTCCCGCTCTAGCATCTGATATACATCCAAGGGTTTTATTCTGTGTTGTATTAATGCCCCACAGGTTCCAATATTTCGATAATTCATTCGCCACAGAATCTAAATCTGATTAATCGTACTCTAAGTCTCCAAACGACGTGTTAACAATCCAAGGTTATTCCCGGATAGTCTGATGAATGACTCAGATTTTTTCCAATTGTAATTTCCTCACAAACATTTTGATTGAATCAAACGCCTCTGATTTGAGAAGAGCCTTTGCAGATCTTTATCCGATTCGTAGGGCAAAAATCCGCCCGCTCTCCACAGAAATATTCTGATCACTGATGGGGCCAGTGACGCGGAGGCTCTCCTCCTCGCATGACCTGGGACTCAACAGTGGGTAAACTTTGTTTGCTAATTCAGCTTCCCCAGACAGTCCCATACTATCTTCAAATATGTAACAAGGGAATCTAAGGTAAGCCCATTTTTGATATGGTGCGCCTACTTTGGTCTTTTGATATTGCGAAACACTGCAACGGGCGAAATATCAATCAAGCTACTTCCTCCGAGTAAAGCTTATTTAAATAAAAGCTTTGAGCGCTCTACATGAGGTCACGACTCAAACCTTAGACATCTCGAACAACACGAAATATGAACAAATATTTTTTAGGCGCCTTCCTCTCAGCAGGTTTCTGGCAAAAGCTACTCGCAGGCAGGACAATGACAGCTTCTGTCGTTCAGGGTCGACTTTAAACTGTAGGTCCCTCATCACTCATGTATAAAATTAACTCACACAACTTATGCTAGGTTATAATCCTGACTGAAGGGTAGTAATGATGGCCATTATTGGCGCCCGTTTTAAAAATACTAAACCGGGAAAAACAATTGAGATAATCAATGATGAAATGTAACCGACTTACACGAAATTGAACAGCTTTTATGAAACTAAAGTACACTCAATAACAGACTTCAGTGAATCTTCTTTATAGCTGAGCCGAATGCGCAGCTTAGCCTACATTTAAAGGCAAACCTAGTAAAAGGTCCGCCAAATAACTTTTTTTTTGAAAATGTTTAAAAAAAACTACTGAATATTTTCTCAAATTTCTTTTTTTATTTGAAAGTACAATCCTTCCGGTTAATAATGGAAAATAATTTCATTCAAATGGCTGCCTCGGCTGGCCATGGCAAAAAAAAACTCATCTTTACAGATGAAGCTCATTTTGATCTTGGCGGGCCGACGCACCCAAAACGAGTCACTGTTTGGTGCGGAGGTCCAGAGGCATAATTAGGTCATTTTTCTTCGAAAATGAGCAAGGAGTGGCCATTACAGTCAATGTCGATCGTTATCGGGCCATGTTGAACGAATTTTTGTTCACAAAAATTAAAGAGGAGGATATTGGCAACATTTGGTTTCAACAGGACGGCGCTACGTGCCACAGAGCCGAAGCTACACTCGATGTTTTGCGTCCTGTTTTTGAAGATCACATTATCAGCCGCAGAGCTGATGTCGTTTGGCCACCTCAGAGCTGCGATTTGACACCGTTGGACTATTATTTGTGGGGTGCCGTCAACGGTAAGTGTTACGCCGACAACCGCGAGACAATTGACGCTTTAAAGGACAATATTCGTGAAGCCGTTGTTGAAATGCAGCTGCACACAATCGATAATGTGCTTAAAAATTGGAACGATCGTGTAGGCTGCAGCATGGCCAGCCGAGGCAGCAATTTGAATGAAATTATTTTGCATTATTAACCGGAAGGATTGTACTTTCAAATAAAAAAAGAAATTTGAGAAAATATTCAGTAGTTTTTTTTAAAGCATTTTCAAAAAAAAAGTTATTTGGCGGACCCTTTATTTCTTACCCTGATTAAGGTAAATATGTTGCCGCTTTAAATTTGCCTGAAATCCACGATGAAGCCTTTAGTTATGTGTGTGAAGATAAATTCGAATTTGAAAATCCAGGACGCAATACATAAATTTTAGCAGCGCTACATTTGGAAATAACAGAACAAAATTTGCCCTTAACAGAACACTGTTAGCTATTTAACAGTATCCATCTGAACAATCCCACTTGTTTAGGAGCTAATTTTGGGAATACTCTAGGTCTATGAGTACCGTACTATACGTTAAAGAAGGTTCCAAAGGCCTTTTACTATAATCAGCAACATAGTCGCGTATGGCATTGAGAACATAGGCTTTGAAAATATTAATTTTTTGCTTGAAAATTCTCTAGAATATCAGTGGCCATTTAGGAACATATAAGAAATAGTACACGATACCTGACTATATGCAAATGGTAGTCCAGAGCGTCCTCTTTCGAACCGTTGAGAGTTGAGAAAATTTGCTCCTCCACCTCCACCAACCATCCTTTACATATCAACACTTTTGTTCACAAATAATGCTGATCATAATAAGAATTATATTTTATGTCAACAGTCTGCAATAATTTCAAAATAGAAGAATAATCTACTTACTGGCACTGTTAAACAGTTAACAGTGCTCTGTTAATAGCAAAGTTTACGCTGCTAGAGGCAAGAGCTCTTAAGTGGTGGTGCTGCTAAAACTATGGGTTTGCGTCTTTGGCTTTTAAATTCGAATTTATCTTCACACACATGTCTTTAATTCAGTTGTTGAATTTGTATCGTATTCGGCCGTATGCATTGCTCTGTTAGAATTTATTCGCATTTTGAATCTCCAAAATTGTTATTTCAGTTCAATTAAAACAGAGTTTAGAATAAATCAGTAGAAAAATTAAAATTGAAACTAAAAATGAAAACCAAATATTTATTTTTCAATATTTTTCTAAAAAAATATATATTAACAGTTGAGTACTTAAAAATAGCACAATTTTTATGACAACGTGAAGCATATTTAAAGTTTAGTTGCGAATGTATTTCGTGCATTAAAGCTGTCAGTCGACAATCATAGAACGAATGTTTTACTCTTTTGAATCACTTAGGAGTGGAGCAGTGTGTGTGACAATATTTTATTGTGTGCAGCTGGTCAAATAGGAATTAATTTCCGGTTCTGGATTATTATTTGTGTATGTGTATGTGCATGTTTGTGTGTGTATAAACTATTATCAAATTACGTTTTAATTACTTTTTAATAATGGCTACAACAACAAGAACCGAAAAATTGTATACAACAGTGATGACATGCAGCAACAGAATTGCCAATCAAATGAAATATAACCAGTGACCTACAAATGGTAAAAAGATTTTAATTGGTATACGATTTTTGTTTTTCCCTCTCCCCCTTTTTTTGTAAAACATTTCAATTTTTAAGTGCCCTACAAATCATCAAGTGAATGTACTATTTACTTGTCCTCCCCCCTTTTTTGTCTCTCTTCACATTTACAACAAACTGTGTGGAGTTTAATTTAATAAACTAAACTGGCCTGGCCTGCTTTAGGCGTCCCGTCCCATGTGCATGGGCGGTGTAATGGTAAAGGAAATTTTAAAGTTGCCATAAAATATAGCCACAAATAAAAATTCAATTAAAAAGCAATTCAATTAACCTACGAGTAGGTTACATACGAAAATAAAAGTTTACAACCAAAAAAAAAATATGAAGAGTACCTGTCATACGGTAGGTAGAGTTTATTCACCCTGGTATTTGAATTTCGTTTATTTTTGAAAGGGAAAATTTCATCACAAATTAAAAGCGTCACAGAATACGTCATGCAAAAGTTGAGGTTATAGAGTTTCTCTGTACTAGACGTCCTAGAAAGAAATAAAATCCATTACTGCTGCTTGGAATTTTGAAACAAAATCCACTGTGCCTCCTTGAACAAAATGGCGCATTTCGGTAAGGGTAAGTAGGTTGGAGTGACAGATTTGATACCAAAGCTCACTTGAGTATGAATAGAGGCCCGTTGTTCTTTACAGCTCCTGTACCGACCGAATTCCATCAAACTCAACGAAAAAGATGGTCAGAACAGGGACATGGCTTCCCTACGCTGGAAACCAGCCTGAAATTGGAATGGAGAACCAAAAACCTTACTCTACACCTTGCAAGAGATAGGCATTGACACAGAAAGTGAATAACAGTTTCCTTTTGACGCAATTATTGGCTACGAAATGTTGCATTACGTTTTTAAAGTCTCTATTAAAGCAAAACAGCTGGCATCCAAATCCAGACTAAAAGCCTTTGGCGCTTCAGGATTTGTAGAGCTATAGAATAGATGTTACTGAAAGAGATCTATTATTTTGACTTGGAATTTGTATTCAATTCTGAAGGGTTCGCCAAATAACTTTTTTTCTCGTTTTGGGTGCTTCGGCTTTTCAATGTATGCGTGCGGGTTTTCTGTGCCCCAAATGCGACAATTTTGCTTGTTTACATACCCGCCAAGATCAAAATGAGCTTCATCTGAAAAGATCTTCTGTAAGTCGATCGCAGGCCCACTTAGCGAAGCGAAAACGCATTGGATGGTCAATTGGCTTCAACTAATGAACCAATTGGACATTGTCTGGCGTCATATCAAGGTCTTTATGCAAAATTCGTCGCAATGATGTTTCCGAAATGTTCAGTTGTTGAGAACGACGGTGAATTGATGTTGATGGCGCTTCACGCACACTTTCTGCCACAGCAGCAATATTCTCGGGTGTACGCACTGTTTTTGGCTTTTCACGTTTCGGTTTATCGATGGGGATGCCAGATTCTTTCACTTTTTTCACAAGATAACGAACATACGGGGCTGACGGTGCTTCTCTTCTTCCAAAATCCATACACAATTTTCGCACACATTCTGCATTATTACCATGATTTTCGAAGTAATGTCGCAATATTTCCCAGCGTTGTTCAAGCGTTCAACCATATTCGTTCAGCGGAAGGATAAAACTAATTATCTGTCAAATCAGACATGAGCTAAGTGTTACCATTCACGCAATAAGCACTAGTTGAAAAAAAACGTTAGATGGGGGACCCGATATTAGATTGTTATGCGAACAAAAACCAAACTAAAAGAAAATAATTAAACAACAACAAAATACACACATCATACGGTAAACAGAATTACACAATCAAATATGTAGAAGTTTACAAGAAGAGAACAAAAGAAAGATCAAAAATCCAACAACAAAAATTCAATAAAACGTTCGTGCAGCAAGTCAGCAATGAGACATGTGTCAATGTTTAATTACCAAGCGTTATATTAGAACGAGTACGTTGTAAGTACAATGATATTGGACAACGAAAGTTTGATCTTTCTTAATAATTACTGTGAATAAATTTGATAGAGCAGTGCTATCAGTTCATTCTGACAGGCATTTTCCTTTGCAGACCATTTGATTTACTCATTTTGGGTATAGCGAAACGGACTTTACTAACTACGTCCTACTCTATCGCAAGAGGTGGCGTTACACACACCATGACGTTTGTTGTTAATGTTGTTATCATGGAGGGTAGTAGTCAGACTTTTCCTAGATGCTTAATTGGAGGATTATTAATCAAATACTAAAGTGAATACTTGATCGTTATCTCCGCTCTGTAAACCGCAATGCATCGAGTGGTGTAACCAAATAATCTTGTCACTCCATATTGATGTGATGCACTAGATACAGTTGTCTGTTCCCCTACAACTTGAAAACGAATCAGATCTATATTTGAGAAGGTGCTGTTTTTGTTATCCTATCATGGATAACTACTCCGAGAGAAAATAAATTTGTCAGGAAAAGTTTCTCAAAAAATATTTTTCGTTCGGAATCAACTTTAAACTATGTAGTGGTATGAGGAACCAGGTCGTAATCCTGACTGAAGGTTTGTAATGACCAATTATGTATACTACACTGTTTCTAAACCTAGGTCCTCAATTCAATGAATCAGCTTTCTGTCAGAGAATTTTTACGGGTATTATTTTAAATAATCGAGTGAAAAAATATCATCTTTTACCAGGGCGTCCGTAATTGGCTAGAGAACTATTTGAAATGTGAAGTCGCCGTCATATGTTGGCATATTAGACACGTGCCCGTGGTTCAAACCTTAGCTCAAAAATTTCAAATAAAACGATATATGAAGACAACTCTGAAAGTAAATAAAATTGCCATAAAAAGTTTATCAAATCTTGTGTTCGATGTCTACCGACGTTAAATGGATAAAATTAACACATACAATTAACATCCTTGGTGTGAAAAGCAAGGTTGTAGTCCTGACTAATTAACTCAGTTTTTTTCTCGCCGTGAAGGGGTAAATGTACCTAACCGCACCATAGAGGAAGTAGTACAACATCCTCCGTGTGTGGGGCCCTCACCCACTAAATTCTACCTCATCTCGTGGACTTCTGGTGCCCACTCCGGAAATACGGTGGTATTACTTCGGAGTGGTGTCCCTTTGGCCCTTGAGTCTTCATATCCGCGTCCGGATTGCGTGTCAAAAGTTGAGGAGACATCTAAGTGTCTCCACTATTCCTTTCGTCCAGGTCCCTGTTTTGAATTTCGTTTGACACGTGTGCCAGTATCATCTCCTACATGTTCTGCAGCCTCAAGATCCCTCTTCTTCGGTGAGGCCCAATTTTCTCTACTCGCCATCATAACCCAGACAATGTTAGCGGCCGTGATCGTTCCAATTATTGACGTCAGTACAGAGCGATAGCTCTGCCAACGGGCACATTCGAAAACAGCGTGCTCTGCATCATCAATTGCGTCCCCTTCTTCGTAAAGACAGTAAAGGGAGGCGGTATGTCAGTAAGTTAATGAAACTTTATGTGCACAGTCAGGCAGTAATCACAGTGCTGGGATCCCATCTTTTCAAATCAAAGGGCGTCCGGGTGGCATGGGATCTCTACACTGTATGCCTAACACTACTAGATTCCGGGCAACTGCGGTATAGAGAGAAATGAAAAGCCTGACATATTGGTACGGAAGGGATAGAAGATGATGGAGGGGATATATGCGCCTCTACAGGAATTCTTTTTCAAATTAGAAAAAGCAGCATGGAATTCAACAAACTATGGGTGACAAACTATGGGTGACGCAGTATATCTGGTTGCCGAATTTCAAAGCTGCTGTGACCAGCGGTGGACAGCCTGAGAACCATGGAACTACTTGAGTTCGACAAGGAAACGGTTTGCTTTCCAATATTACACTACGCTATTGGAGGATTCAGTGACAATGTAGTGTGTTTGACTAGTCTAGATTGCCATACCTTCTGTACGCAATCTAATATCGACACATTCTTGTGTTGTTATCGTCCACACTGCACTATTTGTTGGGACCGCGTGTAAAATGCCGTCTCAGCATTTTCCCACGCAGTAAATGAGTAGTTAAGAATTGAGCTTTGTATTTAGCTTTTAGCGGCTGTTCCCCTAAAATAAAAGTATAATAAAAATATATTAAACTGCGTTTCAATATTATAACAAGCTCGATCTGCCCCACCAGGATTACTGAAGAAGCCATGATGTGGAGGAAACGGAATCGGTGCGACGCTTTTTATGTAAGTGCCCTGCGTTTTAGGACAGACGTTATCGTTTTTTGGGTGACAGAACGTTTGGCATCTGGGCATGGTAGAGAAGGTGCCACTAAGAGCACTGGCTAGCTTCATTCGGAGCTCAGGGTAGTTTAAACCCACTACTAACGGATCATGACAAGGAAGCTTACCTAACACTGCGTAGCACAATGGGCCCTATGGCCACAGATTGATAGTGCCTCTGAACGGCAAGCTACCCTCTAAGCTAACCTAACTTAATTAAGCAAAGAAAGAAAAAGTTGAAGTAAATGATTTGTGATATTCCCATGCTCCTATAAAGGGTTTAAAAATGTGTTAAAAAAGAAACTGCTTTACTGTTTAAGATTATTTACTCCACTTTCGGTCTTTAGTTCTGTGAAGTTCACAAACTTAGGCTTTCGATAATGAATTAAGCTGCACAAAATTATTGCTTGCCTTTTGATATAGGAACGCATGCGAGGCAGATTGGTCTTGGACACCTTGCAAATGATTCCTGCAGAAGCTGTGGAGATGAGGAGGAGGATGAGGATGAGACGACTGTTCTTCACCTACTGTGTACATGCCCGTCACTTGGTCGAAGGAGAAAGAGGCACCTGGCTGCCTACTACATTGTGGATCTGGATTAACTGTCATGCATGGATACTGGCAGTCTGAGTCGCTTTATCGAAAGCTCCGTGTGGTTCCTGGACTAGGGGAGATTGTGAAACTGTGGTATCACAATACGCCCTGTGTGCGGCCTAAGTGTGTCCAATCGTGACTCCATCGAGGGGACGGCCACTTCTACAGATGTACCTGATTTCTGATTGCTTATCATTACTATATTCAAAGGTCATCTTCTTCATAATTCTTTAACAAATTCTTGTATTTAATTTTCTTTTTTTTTGCAAATTCAACATGAATTTAATAACAGCACTATTTACACCTTTACTGAGTAGCCAAATGATTGTAACACAACTCATGTTCCAAAATCCCCAAGTCCCAGACAAATGCTGTCTGCCTTTATACATTCTGGACGATTACAAAAAAAAAGGAAAAAAACAGAATTAAGAGCCACTAACTTAACAATCAAATGCTGTAAAATGGACAAAATGAGAATGAACACGAAAGGGGAGTTGCATAAAAAGTCATGGGGCATACATACATAGATGTATGAGTAGAGAAATTTTCCAATTTAAAATTCCCAATTGTATGGCAGACTGAATCATGGCAGCAGGAATGCAACATCATTTCACATGCAACACACACAGATTATGAAAAATGTACGGAAAAGGGGAAAAAGTGTAGAAAACGGAGAGGAAATCATAATTTTGCATATGTTGGTAGTATTTTGAAATCCTGGCGAGAGATGCAAGCAATATGGATGAACAGGTAACAGTTACTGTAATGGCAACAAGTTTTTGTTGTTGTTTTTTCTTTTTCATCTTAACATTGGCATTTTTTAACACGACCAACACTAACTTGATATGACATCAAACTGACTTCTTTTCCATGCCTTGTCTATCTCTGTGACTCTCTCCTTCTCTATCTCTCTCTCTCGCCATGTGCCGTTAACTTTTTATTTCTATACCAACTCCAGTTGTGGCTGTTGCAACTGCTGTCAGTGCAACAAAAAGTTCATTTGCTTACGGGTACAATTTGAATCTGAAGTGACATTCTTCATATGCATTCCAGGGGGTGGCGTAGGGACACAGAGAGAAAAAATAATGAAATACAGAAAGAGCAAGGATCTTTGGCGACAGGTGTTGGTTTAAATATTTCTTTCTCCCTTTTTTTCTTTTTTTTTTTGCTTCCTTTCACAATCTCTCCTTGACCATCTCTAACACCTTTAAGTAGTCTTAGTACCGGAGGTGTTTCACCGAGAGATTTACATATGGGAGGCAATATTCCCTCAGATCTCTTTATACAAGCTTATATGCAACATTGGTGGTGTTACAAAGTGGGTGGCTGAGGTGAAGAAATATTTTCTATTCTTTCGTTTTAAGCTCTTCTTTTTACTCATTCGTTTTCACCATTTTTGATTTTGGAATTCAAAACTTTTCCTTATGGTTGGTTAAATTAGTTGCCGAGCCCGTGAAAAATATAAAATTTTTGTAAATCTTTTAAACATCTTGTAAAAGTCTCGACTATGAACAATGGCTGACTGGTTGTCTGAACTGCAGCCAACTTCAGGTAGAAGCAAACATACCAAAACTTAAGCAAGTTCGAAACGTTCAAAATATATCCTCGTAATACATCCGGTGTTGCATTTGCATTTCTTATTTCTTCGTATATATTCTGTGTTCCATTTCCATTTTTCAATTCCATTTCTTTTCTTTTCTTTTATGATTTTTGTTGACACTCTGTGGGCGATTGAGTCGGTCTGGTCACGACTGGTTCTTGATTGTAAAAACATTGTAGCACTCCCGGGAATTAAGTAACGGATGCTCCCTCTAGTTGTTGAAGTCACCGTAGTCTAGTAGGCAGTGTGTTGGCTTATTAGACGTAAAGCCAGTGTTCGAGCTCCAGACCAGACATCAAAACAAAATACAAAATGTATTTCTTCGACGACTTCTTCTCAGCAAAAAACCCTGAGGGTAAATAAAAATTGCCATGAAAAGTTTCTCAAAAAATATGTCGTTCGGAGTCGACTTTAAACTGTAGGTCCCACCACTCATGTATTAGAATTAACACACACAACATAAGCATAGGTCTCTAATCCTGACTGATGTAATGACCAATTATGGTATGCTCCCCCTAGACTGCGCACACTTGCTGTGGATGACTTAATGGTTAGCCGCTACCTCACACTGGGTAACACAATCGGCCACATAGTGAACTTGCCTAATCCAGCCTAAAAAATGGACCTAATACTTTGATCCCCCTATGGATTTATCGCAAGTTAAGTCGGGGAGAAGAAGCAGAAGCGTTTTAAAGATAGATCGTGATCTTGTGTTTCTAAAAGTCTTTGGCATTCTAAATATTGAAACTGACTTGCTGATGTGGTTAGATAAATCCAGCGTTACACTCGTGAATAGATTTCTTATGGGGCAGAGCAAGCTATGGCAGGGATATTAAACGAATTCTAATCGGATTATTTCAGGGTTTCGAAAACATGGAACAACTTATTTGTAACTGTCCAGCCATTAGTTAAGGATAGAATTGAGAACCATAGGACTTGAATTATTCGATGGTAGCAGACATTCGGGCACTCCTGAGTTCTACATTTGGATGGGAATGGCTGAAGGGTGCTTATTCACCTTAACAGAGCTGATCCGTTTTCTCTTAAATCTGTGCCTTGTGCCATGAATTCTCTTCATATCTTCTCCTACAAGTCAGGCAGTATAAGGCATTTCACCTGGCAACCCTAGCGTTCTAATAATTTTATTATCAGCTTAGCTGGAAAAGTTCTAGTTCCCGCGTTGAATTAATGAAATATTTTATAAATTTGATACAGGATGACTAATTTAGAAGTTGTTACCATAATTTCTTTTAATTTTAGTTTCCATAACCAATTCCTTTAAGTATTCTCTTATGGGGTCTTCCAATAGGAACTTTCGAATTTTGACACTCGGTAACGACCATCCATTTCTTACCTACTTATCTAATAGGTCATGCCAAACAAACAAATTTTATCCATAAGTGGCAGAGTCAACAGTCTAAAGTCAACTCCGAACCATAGATTATTGGATTTTTGCTTCATGGTAATTTTAGTTTCAGAGATTTGCCAGAAATCAGCTGAGAGGGTCTGGGTTTTGAACTGTGGCCTCATGTCAGATAAGACAACACATTACTACCAAATCGCCATCACTAAATCACGCGCATTGACTAAATGTTCTCTAGCGCATTTGGCAAATGTTGCAAATTTTCATCGAAAAATTGTTTTTAATGATGGCGCCCATTTCTGGGTGAATGGATACGTAAACAAATAAAATTTTCGAATTTTGGACAGTACCAACCTTCATGAGATCCAAAAGTACACAATGCATTACGAAAAAGTTACTATTTGATGACGATTTTATGCTAACAGCGTCATCGATTTATATTTTTAAGAGAGCAACGTTGGATAGTCATTTACTGTCAACGGCGGGCACGCTAGGACAATGATTATTATAACCGCTACCGGCGAGACGGAGACTCCTGATGGAGGTTGGAAACAGCATTATGCTTTATGGGAGCGAAATTTGGCCCGAAACACTAGATGTTAAGAAGCGGGCAAACTCACGTGTATCGGTACAGAGAACGGCTGCATTGCGTATCGCGCTGGCATACCGTACAGTGTCCGCTCCAGCCGTACTGGTGATAGCGGGTATAATCCCTGTGGATCTGCTGGCAGCAGAGCGGATGGAGATTTATAAGGCGAAATCGGCTGGAAATCACATAACCGGTTACTTCACATTTCAAAATGGCAACAACGATGGAACGAGGAAGATAGAGAAAGATGGACGGCGAGGCTTATCCCGGACGTGAGGCCATGGATTGGTCGGAAATTTGGAGAGGTAAATTACTACGTTACACAGATGCTATCGGGTCACGGATATTTTAGAAAATATCTGCACAGAATGGGCAAGACCGCCTCCCCTTACTGTCTTTACGAGGAAGGGGAGGTAATTGATGACGCAGAGCGCACTGTTGTGCACGCTGACATAGCTATCGCTCTGTACTGACGTCAGCAGTTGGAATGATCACAGCCACTAACATTGTCGGGGTCATTATTGCGAGTAGTGGAAATTGGACCTCGGTGGTGAATTACGTAGAGCGCATTCTGAGACGGAAAAAAGAGAGATCTTGAGGCTGCAGAAGAAGTAAGCATGTCGGCATAGGTGATACTGTCACACGTGCCGAGTGGAGACGCTTAGATGTCTCCTCAACTTTCGATACGCAATCCGGACGCGGATATGAACATGGAGAGGCCAAAGGGCCAAAAGGACTCCACTCCGAAGTAATACCACCGTAGTTTCGGAGTGGGCACAAACAAGTCCACAGAAGAAGAGGGGCGGATTTAGTGGGTGAGGACGACTTCCTCTATGGTGCGGTTAGGTACATTTACCCCTCCTCGGCGTAAAAACGGCGATGATTATCACTTTTCTTTTGACTTGAATTGGATAATCTGGACACCAATATAAGGTTTCAACAGGACGGCGTTATGTGCTACACAGCTCATGCCAAACTGTATATTCTGCACAAACGATTTGAGGGCATGGTAAATTCATGTGGAGAAGATGTGACCTAGTCACTGAGATCGATTTGTCCCCTTTAAGAGTTTTTCATGAACGATTTTCATAAGTTTCAGGTGAATGCGAATAAAAGCACAGTGGCTCACGTCTAATAAGATAATGCACTACTAGACTGCGGCGACTTCGAGGTGCTGCAGCGGACTTAAATCCAACAGAGTGTTCAGCGCCGCTGTATGTAGGTAGAAGTGGCTGTCCCCCCGATGGAGTCATGAGCGGACACACTTAGGCCGCACCCGGGGCCCATTATGATACCACAGTTCCTCATTTCCCCCATTCCAGGAACCATTCGGAGCTTCCGATGAAGCGACTCAGGCTGCCAATATCCATACATGACAGTTCATCCATGTCCTCTATGTAGTAGGCACCCAGGTATCTCTTTCTTCTCCGACTAAGTGCCGGACATGTGCACAATAGGTGAAGAATAGTCTCATCTTCCTCTTCATCTCCACAGCTTCTGTAGAAATCATTTGCAAGGTGTCTAAGATCAATACGCCTCGCATGCGCTCCTATGCAATGCCCCGTAATAACTCCAATAACAGTGCTGAGCGTACTTCTTTGGAGTTTAAGCAGAGTCGCCGTGCACCTCCTATCCAGCCTCGAGCAGATCTTTTGCGCTGCTCTGCCCTTATCCGAAGTCGCCCACATTCTGAGATCTACGGTTGCATTGTAAATTATAAGTTTGCAGGTCCCCAACGTAATGAATTCATCAGAGTTCGATGGTCCTGCCCCTTCTAGCCAGTTCATCCGCTCTGTAGATGCCAGGAATATCATTATGTCCCGGTACCCATGTGATACAAACATCATATAGGTTCGCCACCTACCTCATTGAGATATCTGCGACAGTTGTACACCGTCTTGGAGTTTATTACACTGGAATCCAATGCCTTGATAGCCGCTTGGTTATCGGAAAGTATGATGATTTTCCGTCCGTGAACATTTCTGTTCACAATAATTTTTACCGCAGCCTGAATTGCGCCGCTGTAAGACAGGTTTTCATTGGCCCTGTTATTTATTTATTTCTGTCATCCTTACATTAAAGAATCGTCGTTTTTCTTTGTTATTTTAAATAATTTTTGTTGTTGATTTTAATTCTTAGTTCTGCTATTATTTTTATCTTCCATTATATTAAAATAGAAAACCGAAAATTCATTATTTTTTGCAATTCATTATCATGATTATCACAAATTGTTTATGTGTGAGTGTATGTATGCTTCATAATCCAATAAAATAACATGTTATTCTTGCTGCTGCTGCTGCTGTTGCTTTAACTATTTCTAGTCCTGGGTATGGTATGTATTTAATATGTGTTGTAACTAATAGTATAAAATTAATTGAATCTCTTCTCTAAACACACGCACACACTGTTCTTTAACAATGGCATCTGACACATTTGCCAGTTTCGTCGTCGCTTAAGACATTTCCTTTTGAAAATTATGAATGTTTGATTGTATGTTTGATTGTTAATAATTAAATCCTGCTGTTTATCCCAACCATCCAACTCATACCACCACACATATACAGTTTTCTGTATGACATGACTATCACTGGTACACCCATTAGTTTTGTACTGAAGAATTAAAACATCTGAACGTCTGAACAATTGCTTCCTGCGAAAGGAGTAAAATGTTAACAAATAAATAAATAAATGGCTGGCTGGCTGGATGGATGAATGGGGGGGAGCATGTAGACAATTAAGAATTTCTTCAATTCTAACATGACACCATCACATCTTTTATACAACTGAATACATATGTTTGTTCGATGTAGTTTTATAGAATAAGTTTCCAAGCCGACATCAAGGAAATTTGTTTGCTTTCCTTTAAACGTTCCTTCCTTTAAACGTTTCCTATCTTTATATTAGACAAGTGGCCATTCGGCTTATCGCACTGTCTCGGGCGCCGCAGTCCTCGTGATCGCCAGTGAGAAACCTATCGACTTGATGGCATTCGAGCGAAGAAGATTATGGAAAGCGAAGACGTAAAACCTCGCCATTAGTACCGCAGATGTCAGATCTCAAACAATACGGCAATGGCAAAGTAGATGAAGCGATGAAACAAGTGGAAGATGGACTGCTAGACTTATTCCATCTATAGAAGCAAGGACACAGAGACATTTTGGGGAAATTAACTACTTCCTGACCCTTCCTGACTTTCTTTCGGGTCATGGTTATTTCTGACAATATCTACACAGCATGGGCAAGGTGAATGATCCTGGCTGCATTTATTGCGAGGAAATGAGTGACGACGCTGAACACACATTCTTCCATTGCATCAAATGGCAAGACGAGAAGAATGTGTTGATGGAACAGATTGGCGAATTCACACCCGACAAAATTTTTTGCGCAATGCTCGCAAGCTAAACGAAATGGAGCGCTGTGAGAAGATACGTAGAATGTGTACTCCGCAGGAAGAAGGTCGACCTTGATACAGTGTGACAGCATGATACATGAGAAAACGAGCCAATAGCATGAAGCTGGCTTCAAATATGGCGTACTCAGACGTGGGAGAGTAGACAACGGTCCTTAACAGGACGTCGTTCTGGACCCTTCCCGAAGTAATGCAGATAGCAGTCCCGGGAAGGGAGTATCTCCAGAAGAGGAGGAGGGATTGTTTTAGTGGAAGCCTCACTCGACGCAGCTGACGACGGTCACTGTAAGTGCGAAGGCATTTTAAACCCTACCTCACACGCCAAAAAAAATAGGCTAGTAGGTAAGTTAGGTTATGGTTCAAGCCCCGAGTCAGATATCTCCAACAAAACGAAATTAGAAAAAATATTGCCTCTCAGCCGTAGTCTAGCAGGTAGTGTGTTGGTTTATTAGACGCAAAGCCACGGTTTAAACCCCAGGTTAGACATCAAAACGAAATATGAAAAAATATTTCTTCGACAACTTCCTCTCAGCAGATTTGTGGCAAAAACTCTGAGAGTAAATAAAATTGTCATGAAAAGTTTCTCAAAAATCTGTTGTTCGGAGTCGACTTTAAACTGTAGATCCCGCCACTCATGTATAAAATTAACAAATTAAAGTTAACGTAATCCTGACTGAAGGGTTGTAATGGCCAATTATGTATATTATGTATGTATTGCCTGTCAACACTTTTCTGGTAAAAACTCTTCGAAGTCGATTTTAAACTGTAGGTCCCGCCACTCAGGTACAAAATTAACACACACAACATAAGTGATGCGAGAAGCTATGAGTGTATGTTATAGGCTAATAGAAGACCTTATGGGGATATCCTATAAAGTTGGAGTGGAGTACAGTCAATGATATAGCCGCACTAGTAAGATATTGTTACGTTTTTATTCTTTAAAAACGTTAAAAATATGAATAAAAATAAATTTGTGTTTAGTTTTAAATCAATTCTTTATTGTTCGCACAATTCCGTGCGCCACCTTTCACTACTTGATTTAAACAACAACAATTTACTTTAATTGTTATTCTTCTTTACACTCTTCCGGGTACACAATAACACTCGTTCGTTAGATCTTAGTAACGAAGATCTTCGAACCACGATTATACTCTTCACAGGCAACGCGTCTTCACACAAGGCTGACTGAATTCTTTCTGATCTGGTTGCTCGCTTTGTCTTGCCTTTCATGTATATCGCTGGGTAAATAGTCTGATGAATACTGTCGGAGGAGAACGACTGCCTTCGCGAAATATTTATAAATGTAAACAAGTTGTTTTCATTATTGTTGTTTGTTTGTATTTTGCTTACATTTGTCCTTGCAGTGTTGTTGTTGCTTGTTTGTTTACTATGTTTATCACCTTTTTTATGACTGATGTTGTTGCTTTATTTTTGATTATTCGTGGTACAATGGGTTCAATTCGACCACCGGGTACTGTACCTGTCTTAATTGACAAGTACACGACCTCTAGCATTTGTTTATTCGTTAATCATGTAAACAAATCCATTGTTTTGTTTTTAGAGCTTTTGTTTATCATTTTAATAACACCATTTCCATTTTCGTAACAAGTATCATGATAATGATAATAATTTGTACTTTTGAAAAAGAAACTTTATTTAATGAGATTTTCTTAGTTTAAAATGGATTTACTCATATTTAACGAACAGAAAACAAACCGTACTTTTTAAAAACTGCTTCTCCAGAACTATTGATGTCCTTTCTGGTGTACTTCAGGGTAGCCATCTTAGACCGCTTCTGTTTTCATTGTTTATTAACGGCTTTCCTGATACGATTCACTATCCCAATGTCCTAATGTATTATCGCCAAATTTCCGATCAGAAACTTCTTCAAAATGACTTAAATTCGTTTCATTTATGGTGTAATTTAAATCTAATGCAGCTTAATCTCAAAAAATGTAAATACATGAGATTTGTAAGAAAGAATCCGATTCCCGGAAACTATGCTTTTGATGGATACGAGCTTGAGCTTGTAGATAACTTCCTGGATCTAGGAGTTCTACTTGATCCCAAACTAAATTTTATTCCGCACATAACTATGACAGTAAATTAAGCTAGAAGCGTACTTTATGTTATAAAACGGTGGGCACTAAATGTTACTAAATCGCTCTACACATCTCTTGTAAGGCTTATACTCGAGTATGGATCCATAATATAGGATCCTCTATATAAAAAATATTCCGACGTCATCGAGTGTGTAAAAAAAAAATTTCTGATACTTTGTCTCCGACGACTGAATTTTAATCCCACAAGTTTACCTTCTTATAATGCCAGACTAGCATTAATTAAACTTCCGACACTTAAAAGCCGCAGAACTATGTTAAATATCTCGTTCATATTCAATGTAATTACTGGTGATATAGGCTCCAGTTTTTTAATCCATAATATCACGTTTAATGCAACGTCCGTCACGTCATTTTTCCCATTATCAGTACAATTTTTTATATCCAACTACGCTGGTGCTGATCCAATAAGGAGAATGTGTAAAGAATTTAATGAATTTTATATGCTAATAGATTTTTCTGCATCGTATAATGTTATAAAAAGTAATGTAATTATATATTTAAATTCATAGTTTTTTAAAATTGATATCTTGTAATATTACTAAATTGGCTGCAAGGAATATTTCCATATGCAAATAAAATAAAATAAAATAAAATGCTCTGAGAAGAAAATGCTTCTTCGATTGTGTACAGGATAAGATGACACAAAAATGCCAGCCGAAATAAATTTATAATCAAAATTAAAATATTTTATTTCAATTCAGTTTTAAAAAATTTCTTAAAAATTAAAAAAAAAATGTTTTAAAATTCCCTGAGAAAAAAAACCCAAAAAGAAAAAAAAAAAGAAGAAAGAAAGAAATTATAAAGAAATAAATGTAAATAAATACTCAAATCTAATTAAATATAAATGAACTAAAATATGCTTAACACGCGCTAAACTTTACACAAACAATAACACCCAACTATGAAAAAAAAATCAAATAAAATATTCCACACACAGAGTGCCACAAAATAAAAGAAACAAAAATTACAAAATAAATTGCAATTGCAGCACATAAAAACATGTACGAAAAAAACATCATCATTATCACCAGCATCACATGCTGGTCAAATAAATACAGAGAGACAGAGCTAGTGCCAGTGCTAGTGCCAGCGTCAATTTATGCTGTGTTGTATGAAAAAAAGGAGACATGCCAGGAATTATTTGAAATTCATCACTATTCAACAGTGACTACCATACCAAGCAAGTTTTTTTTTTTGTTTTTAATTCTACGGGGAATTTTTAGTTCATAAAGAGATTCCAACGTTTGTAAATTGTGATGAACAGTTATAACAAGACTAAACACTTTGCTTTGCTCTTGTCATTTACGACAGAGTCTGTCCTTCTCTCCTGTTGCCATTTTCTTTTTGTTTTTTTTTTTTTGTTTTGTTTTCTCTTTTTGGTTTGGTTGTGTTCCTTTATTTGGTGATTATCTGTACCAAACAAAATTTCAACATTGCCTGCCTGCCAACTCTGCTTCTTTAAACACTTTATAGTTGTGTTTTCATTTAATCAGACTTACACTGTGAGTCAAATGTGAAGGTAAAGGGTGTGCACAAATTAATCTGGATATGAAATTGTGTCATAATACTTGTATCCCAATGCAATGGATAATAATTTCCATTTGATCTTCAATATTAAATGGATTTTTAAAAAATAATTTTCTTGTTTAAGCGAGTTCAGTTCAAGGGGCATCGCAACTTAATTTCTTTAAGCTGGAAATTATTTTTCCTTAAGAAGCATAGAGCTGTCAGAAGGCTTTTTCTAAATTTTTTTTCTCTATTTCAGTTTCATTATCAAGTTTTTGTGCAACTAAGCATGCGATTGATCTACGGTATGAGCTTCTAGATTGGCAGAGTTGCCATTTAACGTTGCTTAGGTTTAGGTCGGAGTGGTAGCTCTGATATCACAAAGCTCACTTGAGTACACATAGCGGCCCGTTGTGATGCCACGGGTGAACGCAGTCCATGTACTGACCAAGTTCCACCAAAATAAGGGAAGAGGAAGAAGTGGGTTAACGAAAGGGCTGCACTTTAACGTTGCTTACACGCCCTCGTTTATAGTGTAATGTATAGTATTGGCGGCAGTGTTGTTATTGACTTCAATTAATTTTTATAGCGATGCCTGACATTCTTCTGTTATATTTTTGAAGGGCATCAAAACCTTCTAGAAGGGGAATAAAGCCCCTTTATCTTTAAAGCTCGACACAATTGCAATGACTGTATTTTTGTCTTATGCTGTCAACGAAATGGAGTTGAATATGTTTGTAGTGAGGAACTTTAAACACTTTGTTATATTTTGCAAAAACAGTCTGACGGTTTTCTATAATTTTCCTCCACATTTCAAGCAGTCTCACAATACTTCCTATTAAGCCAATAACACTTCAAAAGAAATCTTGCAGTGAAATCCAAAATTATTCAACAAATGTTAACCATTGCCCTCCCCTCCACTGCTAAAAACCCTGCACAATCTTGCAACAATCAGATCGTCAATACAAATGCTACTTACTTACCTAATTGGTCACTACAACACTTTAGTCGGGATTAAAACCTAGCATCTCAGACCACCCATGTTGTGTTTGTTAATGTTATCCATAAGCAATGAAATTTGCAGCCTCAAGTTGGCTAGATTTTTGAGAAACTCCTCATGCCAATTTTATGGTATTTACTTTCAGAATTTTTGCCGGATGACTGTTGAGAGGACCTAGAATAAATATTTTTCATATTTTGTTCTGTTTGAGATGTCTGAGCCGAGATATGAACCACGAGCTAGGGTCTGATAAGTCAACACACTGCCTATTAGACAATACGACTCCTAGCGAATACATAAATCGGAAATTGTTAGAGTGCTGCCAGTAGTCTGCCTACACAGTGCCTTTCAGTGAACCGCGGACTGGGATTTGATAAGTCAACACACTACCTACTAGACAGAACGACTGCTAGAGAACACATAATTCTGCCAATAACCTGTTTACACAAAGCTGCTCAGTGACTAGAACAATAAGAAGAGACATGTAGGTACTTAGTTCTTGACTCTTAGAGAGCCAAACACACATACAAACTCAACATCGTTCAGTCATTTCCATGTTCTGAATAATTTGACTATCAAGCGAACGTTCGACATACTGTTCAGGTTTCAAAATCAGTACAGGCTGCACATATAATTTCCTCCGCTCTTTTAGAATCTAATCGCCCTACAATTTCACCTCCTACGCATGCAGGCAGTTTCTTTGGAAATTATAAATCTGAAGGTTCCGGAATTGTGTTAATTTTCTGGCTTTGTAATAACAGGAAATTCCAGAAATATTTTTCATAAGGCGACAACAGTCGTCTTTCTGATTTACAGCCCTTTCATCAGCCGTCAGAATAAAAGCAGTTTTCCATAAGTATAGGCACAAATACGGCAAATTTAATGGAAACAATACGTATGATCGGTTAGCAAGGTTCTGCACCACTACAGAACATACTCGGAGGGCGTTGTTTCTAAGCAAAGATAGGTATCTGATACATATTATAGGACCTACTACATCAGATTATCACCTGCTTAGCTGAAACAACAATAGATTAGCTAAAAGGAAACAAGGCAGAATAACCACTAAACGGAATTTATGCCAACAACAGCAGCCAATTGGATAAGATGGTTTGTGGAAGCCATATGCTCCCAAGACGGGTAGTGGAACCACAGTTGGAAAACCGCGACAATAGAAAGAAAGCGGTGTCCAAATTATACAGAGCAGAACAGAAGCAATGGCACTATTTTTTAAAAAATGACATTGACATCATAGGGCGTCCCAAGCGAGATGTTATTGCTGCCTTTAGTGCTATTGAACGGTAGTCTACTAAGATGGATCTGGCAGTAAATGAAGGCAAAACAAAGTATATGTTATCGACAAGTAGAAATGTGCGGCGTATTGATTCTCGGATTACGGCCGATAACTATACTTCTGATACAGTCAAGGAATTTATTTATCTTGGCTCCGCCTTTACCACTAAAAATGATGTCAGTCTGGAGATCAAGCGCAGGATCACTCTTGCCAACAGGTGCTACTATGGTCACAATAGGCAATTGAGTAGCATAGACCTCTCTCGTACGACAAAACTAATGCTCTACTAGACGCTCATCCTAACCGTGCTTCTTTATGGCTTAGAAGCATGGACACTATTAAGCACGGATGCAGCAGCCTTGAGAGTGTTCGAAAGAAAAGTCCTAAGTAAGATCATAGGTTCAGTGCGAGCTGCCGATGCTTTCCGTATTTGATCCAACAGTGAGCTTTATAAGCTCCTCAACGATATAGACGTTGTGCAGCGTATTAACATCCAGCGGCTGCGCTGGCTCGGCCATGTCGTTCGAATGGAGAAGGATGCTCAGGCGAGACGGGTATTTGATGCGGGAATCTGCGGAAGTCGGCGAAGAGGACGACTTTACTTGCGTTGGAAGGACCAAATCGAGGTTGCCCTGTCATCGATTGGTGTGACCAACTGGCATAGGCGCGCAAGATGCAGAGACGCCTGGAAGGATGTGTTCCGGCAGGCCGAAATCCGTTATTCGGGTTGTTAATGGCCAATTAAGTAAATAAGTAAGATCGGAAGCATAAGTTTAAACACAAAATAATGGCTGGGTCCTACACTTATAAGATCGTGCTTTATCCTTGACACATGCCTAGTAGTCTTCCCTCTTTTAGAATTACCAGACACTTATATTCCCCATACTTAGCAGCCCAATGGCATTTATGCCTTAAAGTTCTATTGAAGCGAAGACAAGGATGCCACGCCGCTTGTATTGTTTCAATATTTTTGGCCACACCCTATATAGTATGTTATTGTAGAACATTACCAACTGATTGTTCAACTGCCTGGCTGGTTATCTATGAATTCAAAATCTTGCTGTGCTACTCGTTTAGACTATTTGTTAACGTGTAGACGACGACAGACGTCTTTTTGGCGTATTGCAGAGCACGTTTATGAAACTCAAACAATTGAAAATTTTAATGAGCGTTTGTTTGAAACAAAAAAAAAAAAACAACAAAAAAAATAAACAATGAAACGAAATCAAAATGATTTCAACTTCCATACAAACCGAGTATTACATGGGCTTACTCACAGCCTTCTTGTTGTGATGACTGGCTGGTTGGGTTTCTTGAAACCCGGTTACGGTTTATTGCTGGCTGCATGGCTGGCTGGCTGACTGGCTGACTTACAGTCGATTTCATTAGGTTTGCCGTAGTTGCAGTATTTAAGAAAACAGGAGAGGGAAAAACAACAGAAAAGAAAACGTGTTTGGCTTCATATTTTTGCTTTCTGACTCCCTGTCCCTTTGTATATGTGTGTGTGTGTGTAAAGTAAATGATGAGTCAGTTAAAATACTCAACAACTTTGAAACACACACACTCGCAGATAAGAATCTTCACTGAAACTCTTCTTTACAAATACAATGCAAACGTGTGCGGTGGCATAATAACTAAAGGATTAACAAAAATTATCACTTCGAAAAAGATCTGTGGAATATTTCCTCACCCTTTCTCTTCCTCTTCCCTTTTTCATTTTCCATTCCGTTTTTTTTTGTAGTGGAATGAGTATGGCATACGTTCCCCTGTACATTTCATGTATTTTTCTTAATATTTTTTCGTCATATTTTTCTCTCTTTTTTCCCATTGTAATGCATAAAATTTTAATTTAATTTATAATTAAAGATAAATAATGTTTATAATTATTATGAAAAACATACACACACACATGCGACGAGTGTTTGGAAGAGTTATGTGAACATTTATAAGAGAAAATATTATTCGCCCATGTGTGTAAAGAATTTCATACAAACTAAATGAGGAATTTATGTACACAGAAAAATAAACAAAATCTTAACCCTTAAATGCACAAATAACTGTTATTTGATATACTTAATGATGACTCCTACGAGTTTTCTTTCGATTTTCTAAACTTCCTGGGTTTTCCTTATCAGCTACTCCAAATATTTCGATCGGTAGACCCTAATACGGTGTTTAGATATGCACCTTTATTGCGTAAATCGCAATAAAAGCCATTATTGAGCTCAATATTTCATATAAGGTTTCAATTAATTATTGCGCAATAAGTACGCAAATTGTTATAATATTGAGTAAAACCTAAAATGCAGCACTGTCATAAGTGTGTTTAGTGAGCATATTACAATTAGCCGAACAATGTTTGTTGTTATTTGACAGCTCAAATGTCAACAACAACAAACAAAAAACAAAATAAAAAACAATGTTTTAGAAACAACCAGCTGTTTTATTTAACATCTGGCAAATGAATATTGAATAAGCAGCTGAATGACGTATATTATTATGTATGAACACTTAACATATTGTACTCAATAAACCGAATATTGACTCAATAAATGTGGATATCTGAACATAGTATTACTGGCTAACTTAATTGAGTTCTTAAACCCGTTTGTCGAATTTCGATCTTCGTTTACATCTTCTTCCAGGCGCCCATGACACTCCATGGCAAGGATTTCTGAATTTAGCGCTTCCAATAAGGACAAGTCGCCACCCTTTAGTATATAATGTAATGGCGTATTAGATGTCAGGCCACGTTTCAATCCCCAGGTCAGACATCTCGACAGACAAAACGAAATATGAAAAAATATTTCTTCGTTGACTTCCTCTCAGCAGATTCTTTGGTAAAAACTCTGGGAGTAAATAAAAATTGCCATGAAAAGTTTCACAAAAATATGTCGTTCGGTGTCAACTTCAAACTGTAGGTCCCGCCACTAATATATGAAATTAACACACACAAGATAACACAGACAAGGTTGTCCTCACTCATGGCTGCTACCGGTGTAGCCACTGGATGTTAATTCGCTGAACAGAGTCCGTATCATTGAGGAGCTCTTACAGCTCAGTTTTGGGACGAATGCGGAAATCAGCGTGTGCAGTGGACCTTAGATTGTCTGCAGAACTTTTCTTTCGAAAAATCCTAAGACAGCCAACAAAGGAGCGACTAGTTAGTCTCAGTCTCATCGCCATGGAAAACTGTTTGATAGGCCATTGCCATTGAAACCATGCGTTTGATCTCCAGGCAACCATATGTAGCTAAAAACAATAAGAACTTTGAACTGGTATTCGATATGCCGGGTATTCCTACTTGTCAAGAACATATTGTTACGTTTTTATTTGTGCAAAAGTCTTATGGACTCCACGATTACAAATAAAATAAACGAATTGATTTATTTCTAATTACTCCAACTGATAGCACTGCGCTATCAATTTTATTTACGAGGCTTTTTAACTTTCGGTGTTCAAGTCCACAGGTGCTTAACAAATACTTTTTAAAACAACTCCCGTTGATTAATCTCAGACTCACGCTCTAATCACTGACTGACTACACATGATTCACTGGCAGCTTCTTCATCGCCCTAGTTATACACCCATATTTTATTGTCTCGTAGCCTCACAACCTTTATATAGAAGTTTGTTTGGCGGATTTATGATCTTTGTTTCATTAACTTCTCTCAATTTCCTGCAATGTGTGTATTGTTATTACCGTACGATGTGTGTATTTTGTTGTTGTCTGTTTGAGTGGTTTACTTATTTTCGTTCAGTTTGTTTTTGTTCGCATAACAACTTACTTCGCTTTGTCCTCACTTGCAGGTTCTTATCTAAGCAGACCAGCGCTCTTTAACACTGCAGGCATCAATTCTACTATATACCGCTGGAGACAGCCAATGTATAAAGGCATCAGTAATGTATCGCTTGATATGTAAACACAATAATGTCGAAGACGTCGGCAAGTTAGCAAGTAGACGCAAAATAATAGGGGAAAATTATACCCATGCGGAAGAACACTAGCCTTCCGCAGAAGACTCTCCATAATACAGTTAAAGAGGTCATATGATAAGAGGGCACCTTGTCCTAAACCTCGCATGATATCAAAAGTTTCGGAGAGGTCCTTTTCTACGTTAATGGAATAAAAAGAGTCACTGAATGTGATAATGCCCGACATTGTCAGCTTCACAGGAATACTGAACTCGAATATAACAGCAAAATTAAAATTCCTTATCGGGCTACAGAATGTTCCATTACAGTCGAATTTCTAGCAAAAACTCTGGTAGTAAATAAAAAATTGCCATGAAATGTTTCTCATAAAAAATCTGTCGTTCGAAGTCATGAGTCGTTGCCACTCATGTAAAAATTAAGGCACACAATGTAAGTGGCGTGAGAAGCTAGGTCGTAATCCTGACTGAAGGGTTGAAGGACCAATTATGTATGTTATGTATGAAATTATTTAAAATTCAATGAAACCATGATGAAGACGTTTTCCCCTACTTCCGATTTCGATCTTAAATATCACGGATTTGTAGTCAAGCATTCCGAAGATGGTAACCTTGATGTTCTCCGTATTAAGAGCATTCAAATACTTGCAATAAACTGGAGATTAATACAAAACCGGTTGCCTATTTATTCAAGAATGTTAGTTAAGGATGTGGACTGGAGTAGACGTGTGCATACATACATAATAATTGGTCATTAAAACCCTTCAGGCAGGATTACGACCTAGTTTCTCACACAGACGTGTGCATAAGGTCTTAGTCTCTGCTATCATTATTAAATATTGCATGGTATTCAAATTAAATAAATTAATGACTGAATAAATTATTGAAATTCATATTCAAAATTCCCATATTAAATATTCCATTCTCATTTATTGTAAGATGTCCTTCTCTTTTAGAGTTTCATAAGATTTTGCCTGCAGAGCAAGTGAATTGAAGTGTAAGAACGAGTTCAAAAACAATACGTAGAGCACAACTTTAACTTGTTCAAATAATTTCAAATGTTGTAATAAAATTTTATATTCTAAAATAATAAAAGAGAATTTTAAATGTTTTTTTTTTAAGTTCCAATAAAATTCTGTAGCCAGCATTGACTTAAAGACTTCCTTTCAAAGAACAAAAAAAAAAACTCAACGTCAACAATTTTCCATTTTCTAATGAAAATATTTAAAAAAAAAAATATTTAATTCTTCTTTAAACATTTAAAATCCTACATAACTATGTATGTAAAGGGTGATTTTTTGGATTTTAGGCATAAATGAATTGGATGGTTCAGAATAAATGGCAAAAATGTTTAACAAGATCTGCATTTTCACCATGAATGGAAACTGCATTGCTAAGACAATCTCCGGCATGATACAGGATTCCGATTGCCACAGCTTAATTGGATTTGAACCACTCATTTTACGGGCAGAATCAAACTTGTTGGCAACTGGAGGGTACGTTCAATATTGCTAAACTCTGTTGTACACATGTGAAGAAAAATAAGACCGACTCACTTCAGTCCTTAAATCGCATGACATTTCTTGCGCAATCTTTTTACTGGCAAGTTCATACTTGTTGGTAGCACGAGGGTGCGAGCACTTGTACTCATGGGGAATTTCTTGTCAAGTGACCCAATTTTTAAAATCGATGTATGAAATTTGCACCAAGGTTAGTACTATTGAATAGTAGTCCAGACACAAATTTTCTGCTCTATCAGTCAAGAACTGCCGGAGTTAGAGGGGGTCAAAGTTGGACATTTTGGTCATACAGGGTTTTTTAAAATGTGTGTAACTTTTCACCTATTGGTCCTAGCAAAAATTATTATTAGATAAATATTTCTGCAATCTTTCCAAAAATTATTTTTTTTAATTTAAAAAAAATTTTTTTTTTTATTTTTAATTTTTAAATAAATTTTTTTAAATTTTTTTTCAAAAAGAGACCTCTTTTTTTTTTTTTTTTTTGCTCAAAAGAAAGCTTTTACAATGGGATGTGAGTGGGATATCTATCAAAAAAATTATTTTTTAACTCAAGAATAAGATTTTTCAATATTTTATGATAAAATTGAGTTACTAGAGCTTCAGTTTCGCACGCTAAAGTTTTTCCCTTCTTCTCGTTTGGAAGTGTATGAATCCCATGCTCAGCAACCAACTTTTTAGCAATTCTTGCTTTTCGTTGAGACGTTCCAAACTCGGTCATTATTTTTGAACAACTCCATGACGATGGGGCAAGAGTAAGAACTTGAATTCTTTCAGATCTACTCTGTGACGTTTTGTACTTCTTTTTTATTTGTTCAAAAACTTCTACTTCATCCTTGTGATGTTGATTTTGGCACTCATTATTAGGTCTTATAGGTTCTACTGCAAAGTTAGAACAACCATCATCTTCTGCAGAACTTTCATCATTTTCAGAATTGATTTTGTTCTCATCTGGAATAACCGGTAAGGTGTCCAACTTTCCCATCATTTTCCTGCACGATCCACAAATTAGCAAACGTTTAGAAAGCGTTGGGAATTTTTTCAATAAGTTGTCGGAAATATTTCGCATATTTGATGATCTATGCTTCTTTTTGTTTAAGGGAAGCGGAAGCCATTATGAAGATAAATTATGTAAGTAATTAGTAAATAACGCACGTCCAAACTTTAACACTGTTTATAAAAACTAATTTTCAAATGTCCTTAGAAGACCATTTAGGTAGTAAGTTTTTATGCCAAATATTGAAAAATCTTATTCTTATAATCCAAATCGGATGACATCGATTTTAAAAATTGGGCTGTCGTATACATGCGGAGAAAAATAGGACCGAATAAATTCCGTCGCATGGTCGGTCATCCGTCGCACAATAGCGACTTTAAGGGCTACTGTCCTTATGATAGTCAAACCGAAGAACTTGACATTCCAGCAAATACTTTTTGCAGGAGTTGTGGGTCTGAAGGGCGGAAAGAGACTATTTTTCACCCAGTGTGTCAGTGCACTTGCTCTTGTCATGAAAAAATGAACGGCTTTAATGTCTCACTTCCTGACATCCTCGATCGAACTCTCGAATAACAAGATTGCCTACACTACATACATACATAATTAATCATTATAACCCTTCAGTTAGGATTACGACCCAGCTCCTCACAACAATCATGTTGTGTTTGTTAATTTTAAAGTGGACTTTGAACGTCAGATTTTTTAGGGGAACTTTTCATGGCAATTTTTTATTTACTCTCAGAGTTTTTGACAGAAATCCGCTGAGAGGAAATCGCGTAAGAAATATTTTTTTAAATCTCGTTTTGTTGGAAATGTCTGACTTGGGATTTGCACCATGGCCTCACGTCTTATAAGCCAACACACTGCCTACGACACTGAGACGACTTGCCTACACCAGCAAGATTAATTTTTGATTCCGGGTGGTTTACTCTAGGGAATGTTTGATCACCGGTTTGAATATTGATTGTGGTGTTACAATAGGCCAAAATGATGTCCTACATGGAAGCTCTTCCCTCAATCTAAGCTCAATTTTGGTTCAATAGCTGGTACAACTTATAAAATTGCCATAATTTGTGCGAAGAGGCCAAGAGTTATCAATACCACCTAAAGGATACACTATTTAGTGCGGTGTCATTAAGCTTTACTTTTTAAGGACGATCAAAATCATTGCAGTCGAAGGAGCAATGTACCGTACGAAGATTATTAACAGTTTTTACCCAAAATCGTATAATTGGTCTTGGTGAATATATAGTTTCAACAAGAATGCGCCAAGTGGCGATTGAATGGTAAGTTTGATGGGCAATTGATTTCATATTTTTTTAGCACACTATTACCCGCCAAGATCATATTATTTGAATACACTAGAATAGAATTGCATAGGGAGACGTCTATCCTTACAATGGTAAGTACCGACCGAACGGGGCAATATTTTCATGAAGTAATCTTCAAAAAGTCTACTAAGATGGGTCTGGCAGCAAAAGTAGGCAAAACAAAGTATATGTTATCGTTAAGTAGAGACGTGTGACGTATTGATTCTCAGATTACGGCCGATAACTATACTTTCGAAACAGTCAAGGAATTTATTTATCTTGGCTCCGCCGTTGCCACCACAAATGATGTCAGTCTGGAGATCAAACGCAGGATCACTGTTGCCAACAGATACTGCTATGGTCGCAATAGGCAATTGAGTAGCAGAGACCTCTCTCGTACGACAAAACTAATGCTCTACTAGGCGCTCATACTACCCGTGCTTCCTTATGGCTTAGAAGCATGGACCGTATTAAACACTGATGCAGCAGCCTTGAGAGTATTCGAGAGAAAAGTCCTACGTAAGATCATAGGTTCAGTGCGAGTTGGCAATGTTTTCCGCATTCGATCCAACAGTGAGCTTTATGAGCTCCTTAACAACATAGACGTTGTGCAGCGTATTAATATCCAGCGGCTGCGCTGGCTCGCTCATATCGTTCGAATGAAGGAGGATGCTCCGGCGAGACGAGTGTTTGATGCGGGGATCTGCGGAAGTCGGCGAAGAGGACGACCTTGTATCCGTTGGAAGGACCAAGTGGATGAAGCCCTGTCATCGATTGGTGTGACCAACTGGCGTAGGCGCGCAAGAAGCAGAAGCGCCTAGAAGGATGTGTTGCGACAGGCCGAATTCCGTTAATCGGGTTGTTAATGGCCACTTAAGTAAGTAAGTAATCTTTAAAAAGTAAATGATAGGCATTCGTAAATTAATTCAAATAATTTTCAATTCATTTTTGCAAATTTTCGGTGATATTTGTTGAATCTCCAAATCCAAACCTTTCAAAAACAATACCCGTTAAAAAAGACAAGAAAAGCAAGCAAAACCCTTATGGTTGCCAAATTTTATGTTCATAACATCTTATCAGGCTTTAAGGCCAATTGAATAAATTCATAAAATAAAATTTTTTAGAAAAAAAACCAAATACAACAACAACAACAATACCAACAATAATAATACAATTTGTTACAGTTAAAATAAATATTGAAATTCATATGTTATGTAGGCATGTACATATGTACGTATGTATGTCTGTCTGTCTCTTGTTTCTTTTTTTGCTTAATAATCATATAAAATTGCCCTTAAAATTATGCAATAAAATAATTTGAATTCAATTTTCATATTGAAATATTTAACAAAACACACACATACACAGACTCACCCACACACGCATGCACGCACATTCAAATACATTCTGTTATTAGATAAAGTGTGAGACAGAGAGACACAGCAGGGAGAGAGAGAGAGAGAGAGAGAGAGAGAGAGAGAGAGTGTAACATACATTTTACAAACGGAAACATTTGAAAATTGAATTATTTAAAAATGCAACAACAATAATAACAACAATAGCAGCATGGAGTGAGAGGGGGGTATACATACCAAGTAATAAATAAACACAACGTTATTGTAACAATTGTATATACTGTACACTTACATATAAAATTAATGGCACTAGGGGATACCAAAAGCTCTTTAAAAAAATTTATTTAAGGAAACAAGTCCATGACATGCATATATAATTGGCCTTTACAATCCTTCAGTTTGGATCACGACCTAGCTTCTCACACCACTTATGTTCTGTGTCCTGCAGTTTAAAGACGACTTCGATCGTCAGTTATTTTGAGAAACTTTCCATGGCAGTTTTTGCCAGAAATATGCTGAGAGTATGTAGCCGAAGAAATATGACCTGGAGATGTCTGACTTGGGTTTTGAACAATGGCCTTACATCTAATAAGCCTTCACACTGCCTTCTGGACTACAGAGACTTTCAACAAGTGCATGAATTTTAATTTTATTTTAATTTCGACTTAAAGACGCATTCTATCAGGAGCGTTTTCTGTTTAACAGAATTTGCTTTCCAGTCAGTTTAAAACTGTTTCACTTAAAGGGGTTATTATCCAGCTGTTGATATCAGGGACTTCCGAACTATGACAGTTGATGGCGGCCATAGACGTAACTCAAGTCTATTATTCAGACTGTTTTGCCAAATCATCATTTGCGGCCATAGGCAACGACCTGTGTTCGCTTAAAAGACTCTGTAGCACTTGATAACAACTGATTATGGCCATAGACGTAGCTCAAGTTTATTATTCAGACTGCTTTGGTTAAACATCATGGGCAACCAAAGACCTGTGTTTGCCGAAGAGGCTCTGCAGCAGTTGAGAACAATTAATAACGGCCATGAATACAGCTGCGGTCTATTGCTCAGACTGTTTGGCCAAATCATCATAGACGAACATAGACAACGAGATGTGTTTGCTGGAAAAGCTCTGTAGCAGTTGACGACATTTGATAACGGCCATAGACACACAACAGTTGATAAGGGCCATAGACGTAGTTCTGGTCTATTCTTCAGATTGTTTTGCCAAACCATCATGGGCGGCCATAGACAACGACCTGTGTTCGCTGAAAAGACTCTGTAGCAGTTGAGAACAATTAATAACGGCCATAAACATAGCTACGGTCTATTGCTCAGGCTGTTTTGCCAAATCATTATAGGCGACCATAAACTACGTGTTGTATTCGCTGCAAAGGCTCTGCAGCCGTTGACAACATTTGATAACGCCTATAGACACACAACAGCTGATAAGGGCCATAGACGTAGTTCTGGTCTAATGACTAGGTATGTATGTATGTATGTATCACAAGTGGATGTGATATAAATTGAACACCGAGATCAAGTGAAAAGTGTGTGAAGATAAATTCAAATTTAACCAGCAAAGGCAAAAACCAACAATTATAACAGAACTAATGTTAAAGCTAACAGAGCAATGTTAAGTGGTTAACAGAAAATAGTCAAGGATAGGATTATCGATATTGTGGAAAAATGGGACTTGCTTCACATATCCCACTATATACAACATGTAGCCTAAGGTGTCCCTGATATCGTATATTTGGGTGATTTCTTCCTTGATTATTTTTCGTATTTTCTGTTAACCACTTAACATTGCTCTGTTAACTCTAACATTAGCTCTGTTAAAATTTTTGGTTTTTGTCTTTGCTAGTTAAATTTGAATTTATCTTCACACACATTGAATTGATCCTGTAAGACTTTTTGTTATGGGGTTTCCTTAAAAGCAATACAGTGGCCCTCAAAGCCAACATAACCAATGCCATCGGATAAATTCAACGTGATTTATGCGTCAGAGCCGTGGACGCACTTCGAATAGCAAAATTCCAAAATCCAAAACTCAATTTGATGGCAAGAATCTCTCTAGAAATAGTCGTCTTAACTGACCTCCCCGTTCGGGCAATTTAAAGCCTTTAGATTAAGTCGCTGTAGTCAAGTAGGAGAAACTAGTTAGTAATCTTGACTGAAGGGTTGTAATGGCCAATTATGTAGTAGAGCACGTGGTTCAAAACCCAGCTACAGACATCTTGAACACAACGAAGTATATAAAAAAATATTTCTCTCGGCGACTTCCTCTCAGTAGTCTTTTGGCAAAAACTTTGAAACCAAATAAAAATTGCCAAAAAAAGTTTGTGAAATCTGTTATTCGCAGTCGACATTAAACTACACTACGACTACTGGTTTAAAATGAGCAGCAGATTGGGTTGGTTAGTCTGTTTATGTCGCTAAGACTGCTTGGTTTAGTATGAGGATCTACGACAAGCTTCTGAACAAGAACTAAACAGTTCTCTATGAATTATACGTAGCAATTTCTTACAGAAAGATTGAATTACGCCGTTGACCTTTAACTCCTCTGCCATCTGTTTCAAAACATACGTTTGCTCATTTAAGGCAGCGTCTATAATCCTCGAAATTCGATGTGATAAGCCAGATGAAGTGGCATAAGGTCTTTTATCCGACTAACGGGTGATTTTTTAGCCATTATCTTTTTGGCAACACTGGTTTAAACAGCTCACGCACGTTTCGTGTTTTGTTTCACTATCCAAAACATCTTCAGTTTGGTCTATAATTTAACAATGAATCGTCTTACAAACGAACAACGCTTGCAAATCATTGAAATTTATTGTCAAAATGCGTGCTCTGTTAAGAAAGTTCATCGCGCGCTTCTTCCCTTTTATGGTCAGTTTAATCGACCCACTGAAGCGGCTATTCGGGCTATTGTGACTAAATTTCGCACCAAATTTACATTGTTGGACATTAAACCACCAACACGCTTACGTAGAGTGCGAACTGAAGAAAATATCGCAGCTGTATCGGCCAGTGTTAATGATGACCATAAATTATCGATTCGTCGCCGTTCGCAGCAATTGGGCCTCTGTTACTCAACAACGTGGACAATTTTGCGGAAGGATTTAGGTGTGAATCCTTTCAAAATACAGCTGGTGCAAGAATTGAAGGCGAACGACCTACCGCAACGAAGAATTTTTGGTGAAGGGGCTCTTGGAAAGTTGGCCGAAGATCCACTTCTTTATCGAAAAATTGTGTTCAGCGACGAAGCTCATTTTTGGCTCAATGGATACGTAAATAAGCAGAATTGTCGATTTTGGAGTGAAGATCAGCCAGAAGCATTGGAAAAGCTACCAATGCATCCACAAAAAGTCACAGTTTGGTGCGGTTTATGGGCTGATGGCATCATTGGACCGTACTTCTTCAAAGATGCTGCGAATCGTAACGTAACAGTGAATGGTGAGCGCTACCGTGAGATGATATCCAACTTTTTCTTGCCCAAAATGCAAGAGCTTGACTTGAATGACATGTGGTTTCAACAAGACGATGCCACATGCCACACAGCACGCGTAACAATGGACTTATTGAGAGGCGAGTTCGGTGAACATTTTATTTCACGATCGTGCGATTTAACGCCTTTAGACTATTTTTTGTGAGGCTATGTTAAAGCCCATGTCTATACAGACAAGCCCGCTTCAATTGAGGCATTGGAAGACAACATTGAAGCATTTATTCGTGAGATACCGGCCGTAATGTTGGACTAAGCGGATGGACCATTTGAAGCGCAGTTGCGGGCAACATTTGCATGAAATAATCTTCAAAAATTAAATAATATGGACCGTACTATCGATTCAAATAAAGATTTCATGCATTTTTCTGAATTTTATGTGCTTTTTTTTTAATTTCCTATAGCTCTTAAAAAATCACCCATTACATACATACTTACATACATAATTTGTCATTACAACCCGTCAGTTAGGGTTACGACCTAGCTTCTCATACCACTTATGTTATGTGTATTAATGGTTGGCGTCAGCTAAAGTTTAAAGTCGACTCCGAACGACAGATTTTTAAGAAGCTTTTCATAGCAATTTTATTTACTCCCACAGGGTTTCTGCCAGAAATCTGATGAGAGGAAGACGCCGCTAATTTTTTTAATTTCATTTTGCTGGAATTATCTGATGTGGGGTTTGAACTATGGCGACAACCAGTGTGCATCGTTGTACTTTTATCACCCACTATTCGACAGTTACATTATAAAAGAAATCATTTATTTAAATTTTACAACCATTACTACGTACATACATATTCTATAAATTCAAACACAACGTGTCTCTATGGTGTATGGAAATTCCTTCCTTTTTTTCTTTCTTTCGATTGCTTTGAAAGAAAATGAATTTTCGTTCTCTTGCTGGTGCTTCTCCGTCTTCAGTTTTATTATGGATGGCGAAGAGAGAGAGAGAAACTAAAGACAAAATCGGAAATATATGCTGTAGAATACAGCAGGAGCAATAAGAAGAAAGCGAAGAAGGCGGATATAGGTCCTCTTCTATCTATGCATGTGTATGCCTGCGTTTAGGTATGGCAAGCAGGCAGGCAGGCTGGCTGGCTGTGGACAGAGGCAAGGACAGGGGGCATATCCTTATAGAAAATTGATATAATTTCTGTTTAACTTTTTCTACGAAAACGATTTATCATGAACACAATTTTTAACAATATTCCATGGCCAACAACAACGACAACGTCGACAGCAAAGGCAGCAACACACATGTAAAATTTCTTCTTTTTTTATGCATAATTTTGTTTTATTTTCTTTTGAGTGCTGCTTTCTTTCATTTTCCTTTTTTTTTTCTTTTTGTTTTTGTTTTTTTGGCAATTTTCCATACTCACAGCTCATTTTTCTTCTACAATTTTTTGTTTTTTTCTTCGACGTTTTCCTTGGCATACAAGAAACGCAAGAGAAATTTGTAGCATTTGTACAAGGAAAATATACTAGAGTATGTGGAGTATGCATAGAGGATATAAGACATATGTATGTATGTAAACTATCGATATCATTTGGAATTCATTTAATTTACTTTAAGTATTGAAATGAGTTTATCAAAAACCAAAAAAATCGAGAAAAAAAATCAAGAAAAAAATTATGGGCGTAACAGGAATGGATGGGCGAGGAAGGAATCACAAAAAAAAAACACTATATTGACACATTGAAACAGTTTAATAATAAAAACGGAAAATATTTGAAAGAAGAAAATTAAAAACGAAAAAAAAGAAATCTCAAAAAGAATGAAAATATATGTCTTCATATCCACATTTGATTAAAGCATCCAAAATAAAGTGGAAAAAAATACACCTAAGAAGGCCAATATTTAAAGCGATTGGAGGAGATTTCTGGCATATTTTCTGTGTTAGGTTTTAATATTTTGCTATAACATCTTAGCAACGTTACCTTTTGCTGATTTTATTCCTTTTTTTGGTTAGTCAACTTCCAGAAAGATAATTTTGAAAACCCAAGACACAAACCAAATTTTTTTTTTTTGCAGAGGCATTTTTAATGTTAACAGATCAAATTTTCTTCTAAATAAAGCAACATTTTACATTAACAAAGCAACGTATTATCAGCATATAGAAAACACGATTCCGTAAACATATATTTACTTAAGTAATCAATATTACGACCTAGCTTTTCCCAGCACATATCAGAGATCAGCAATGAATGATTTTTTCGCTACACATATGATGTGCATGTGTTCCTTAAACGAATTTCAGAAATAAATATACCACGATTATACATACAGTATTGTTCGAAACCTAAGCAACATTTCCCACTAAGTAATAATAGGTCAAGTCTGGCGATTTAGGTGGCCAATGCAAGACTTGAACCCCATTAGTAGATAAGCAATCGTTGACCAACTTCGGTGAGTGTTTTGGGTCATTGTCATGTTGAAACACCCATCGAAGTGGCATTTCCCACTCAGCATATTTAACCAATGTGAGTGGCTAAAATGACTCTGTAAACAAAACGGTCCATTTTTGTTTGCATTTCTACAAAGGGACCAATACCACTGGCCGAAAAACAAGTCCAAACCATCACATTGCATAAGCTGAATCAGCTACATAGGGAAAATGGGGTTACCCTTCGCAGGATTATAGTTTATATGGGAATTCACGTCAATGAGCAGGCAGATGAATTTGAGAAGAGAGGAGTTTCCATGCAGCTGGAATCAGAAAAGATGTTTGGAAGCGATACTCATACACATACCTAGCATAATTGGTCCTTCAGTTAAGATTACTACCGCACACGCTTATGTTGTGTGTGTTAATCTTTTATACATGATTGGTGGGTTCTACAGTTTAAAGTCGACTCCGAACCACATAATTTTCAGAAATTTTTCATGGCAATTTTATTTACCACGAGAGGAAGTCACCGAACAAATATTTTTCATATTTCAGTCTGATCGATATATCAAACTTGGTGTTTAAACCATGGCCTCACGTCTAAAAAGCCAACACAAAAAAATATTTGTTTCTTCGGCGACTTCCTCTCAACAATCATCTGACCAAACCTTGTGAGAGTAAATAAAAATGTCATGAAAAATTTCTCCAATCTATCGTTTCGAATTGTCGTTAATCTGTACGTACCGCAACTCATGCATAAAATTAATACGTACCAGAGATCAGCAATGAGTATTCAAAAAGATGAGTATAATCGAATCATACTAATAATATTTGATACTTATTTTAATATCATGGAACCTCTACTCATATCCAAAGTTTGAAGTATTCATCATATTCATACTTAACAACACATTAAGTTGTAGAAGGTTGCGTGTTTGCTGTGCTTGCTGCTCTGTATTTTTTGCTTATGTGTCTGTTTTCTTTTTTTTTTTGTAAATGCAACAGTAACCAACGCTGTAAATTTTGATGAATGATTCCAGTCACTCGTCATCATTTATAAGTATTTTTCTAAAGTTATGAATCTAAATGAGTGGGCTAATGAATCAAACATATTTCGAATGGTATGAGTTTGATGTCAACGTTCAACACATACTCATTACAACCTGTACTGTACAACGTTGTGGTGAGTATGAATGAGTCAGAGTAAAAGTAAAGTCAGAGTTAAATTTTAATATTGTTGACTCACTTATATTCAAAATTTCATGTGTGCTTATGAGTAACGAATAAACGATTCATTGCTGATCTCTGGTAATGTAGAGGAGGTGATGAACGAAATTCAATGAAATTTTTCAAAAGTCTTATTGCAAAGGAAAGAATGTATTCCCATGACTTTATGGGGATAACACATTAGCTGATTAAGACGAGCATCAGATAATTTATTCCAGACATTAATCACTGGGTTTATGTCTACGATAAAAACCTCCGTTGGAGGAAAAGCTTTAGCATTGACTAGGTTTTAACAGAGCGATCAGGGTATATTGAAGTCGCCTTATACGGTGTTCAGATATGCACCTTTATTGCGTATATCGCAATAAACGCCATTATTGAGCTCAATATTTCACATAAAGTTTCAATTAATAATTGCGCAATAAATACGCAAATTGTTACAATATTGAGTAAAACTTAGAATGCAGCACTGTCATAAATATGTTCAGTGCGCATATTACAATTATCTGAACACTTTCTGTTGATATTTGACAACTCAATTGTTAAACAAAACAAAAAAACAAAATAAAAACAATGTTGTTGAAAGAACCAGCTGTTTTGTTTACCAGCTGTCAAATGAATATTGAATAAGCATTATATTGTGTATATTATTATGTCTGAACACTTAAAATATTGTACTCAATAAACCGAATATTGACTCAATAAAAGTTCATATCTGAACATAGTATTAGTCTAGTAGGTAGTAAGTTGGCTTATTAGACATGAGGCCATGGTTCTAATCCCAAGTCAGTCATCAAAACGAAATGGAAAATAATATTTCTTCAGCAACTTTCTTTCAACGGATTTCTGGCAAAAACCCTGAGAGACAATAAGGATTGCCATGAAAAGTTTCTCAAAAACTGTCGTTTAAAGTCATCCCGCAGCTCAGGTATAAAGTTGAGTTGACACATACAACATAAATGGTGCGAGAAGCTAGGTCGCAATCCTGATTAAAGGGTTGTAATGACCAATTATGTACGCAAGTATGTATGCATAATGAAGTGAACTAAATTTCATTTTAAACAACAGCTTTTATGCAATCAAACTTAAATAATTTATAACTTCAATAATCCCCTATTAGGACCCTAATTATTGAGTAAGAAATGAAATGTTTCCTAAAAAACTTTCTTATGTTTTGTTATTATTTTTTGATTTATTTGTGTACTCAATACATAAATATGTTCTACAGTTCTCCTCATGAGGTGTACATCTCTGTCTTTGTGTCGTTCTCTCTTTTTTTCCATTCAAAGATTATATTGTTGTTGTTGGTGCAGTTGTTGTAGTAGTTTGACTAACACAAAATTTATCATTTTCCCATTTGCTCCAAGTACATACAACATATACATTGGAGTCTATAAAGTAATCTAAACTTTAGCCAGAATCATTGATCCATAACTTTTGTTGGCATTCGATATTGTTGAGTATAATATGGCAAATTCACACACTCATACACACAGACACACAGAGCCACAGAGCCAGAGACAGAGCCAGAGACAGAGAGAGAGAGAGACTAACAAAACCTACACTTGCAATACTTTTATGTGTGTATGGATATGAAGGCATGGTAAGCATGATTATTTATGTATATATTTATGTATGAATGTGTGTGTGTGTCGTGTGTATGTGTATGTATTGGCATAATAGTTATTCATTTATTTTATAATGCATAGTTTAAGGGGACATTGATTTTCAATTGTTGGAATTTAGACAATAAACTTTAAAACTGAATTAGAATAGAACACATACACAGAGAACAGAGAAGGAGAGAGTTGACTAAAACTACAACATAAACTTTTCTATGGCTAAAGGTTGTTTTTGCTGTGTTATTGATATTGTTCTTGTTGCAGTTGTTGTTGTTGTTATCCTTGTTGTCTTGCAGGTTTATGGAGGAAACAAATGTTACCAGTTTTCATATCTGCCTCACCATTACTCATATATTTTACACACACATGGCCAGTTGCCAATTTAATATTTTAAAACTTAAATGTTGTTGCATGCAAAACAACAAAATGATGGAAAATAAAAATAGAAAAAAGGTAGAATAAAAGAAAGGACAGTAAAATCCCTAAGTTCCTTTAACGAGGGGAGAAAAAAGAATTTTAAATTTAAACTTTAAAATATTTTACAGAAATTCAGTCAAAGTTCAGTCCATAAGTTTCAACTAACGTACCTAATTGGTCCGTAGAACTCTTTAGCCTGCTTTACAATCTAGTTTCTCACACCACTTATGTTGCGTGTGTTAATTTTATACATGAGTGGCGGGACCTACAGTTTAAAGTCGACTACGAGCGACGGGATTTTGAGAAACTTTTCATTTTTTTCTGTGTTTACTTCCAGAGTTTTTGCCAGAAGTCTGCTGAGAGGAAGTTGCCGAAGGAGATATTTTTTCTTTTTCATTGTGCTCGAGATGTCTGACCTGGAGTTTGAACCATAAGCTCGGTTCCAGGCTATAGCAAAAAATACATACATACATACAAATTGGCAAAACAAAAAAATTCAAACAAATATAAAAATAATATATTCGGTGCTTAATCACAGCTCTGTGTACCCCTTGTGAACACGTACGTGAATATAAACTCAGGTCTTGCTCCCATTGCTCCTTGCAACAATAAAATTTCACTCATTATACACTCAGTTCGAGCAACATTCGAAAAATGTTCATCTCAATACTTGCAACATTTTTTCACATGTATTTTTCAGTATACGCTATGTAAAACCGTTTCAAGTTCGGAAAAGTAATACGAAGAACAGATGATGAATTGCATTACGATGTCAGTTGAATATGGGATTTGAATTGTGATTTTCTTTTACACGATTTGGTTTCAAAACCGTAAAGAAGATTTTTTGTGTTTATATGGGGCCTGCCAATATGGACTTACGAACTTTCATCAATTAATAGGGACTATTTTTTTGAAGCCACATCAGTCAAATTTGCTGCTTTTTTTGCCAAATCTGCTTGGACGGTTATACAGTTTACAAAAGGGCGAAAACTTCCTAAATGGATAAATATCCATTATCACAGAAACTGAAGCTAAAGTGTCTGACAATATCACAGGACAGTAAAAAGTCTAGCAGGGCTTCTATAGGCAGTATTTCGGGAAAGACCAGGCTTGCCATAATGATATACGCGGGGAAACCTAGGAATTATGCATTGAACATATGCCGTGATAGTCAGACCAATGGTGAATTATGAAGTGATTATCTGCTCATCTTTCGAACGGTTACTATACCATCAAAAGATGTTCGCAATTCAATTTGAATAGAAGGTACAAAGGACGGCATATACAAGTATAGTATTGCATACTATCTGACAGTCAGGGCACCATTCAAACACTTGCTTAATGTCTACAGGAGAATATCAGCTCATCTAACAGAGACTTCTAAACTTTCACAGTTCATAGGGGTTATACTTTTGAAGCTACATCTGTCAAATTAGTTGCAATTTCTTCAGTATGTTTTGCAAACCAATCAGGGGCAGATTCAATGTTCAATAACACGTGCAATCAACAGAATTTTTTATCAAAATGGGTTCTCTGTTCGGGCTACGTACCATGCGTTTTGTCCATTTTACGATCGCCATAATCTTCCTTCCGAGAGGACTACTCGTAATGTGGTGGATAAATTAAGATCCCTTGGGTCAGTAATCGCACGACCAACACAAATACTTCGACGCATTCCAATATCTGCCAAAAGTACAGCCGCTGTCCGTGGCAGTCTACTTCACGACGTCCATAAGGACTGAGCTTTTCACTGACCACGACTTGAAGAATTTTGAGAAGCGACTTGCGCTTGCCTGTAGTCTAGCGCGTAGTGCGTTGTCTGATTAGACGTGATGAAATGGTTGCAACTCCAAGTCAGACTTCCCAAACAAAACAAAAATTGAAAAAATATTTCTTCGGCGACTTCCTCTCAGCAGATTTCTGACAAAAACTCTGAGAGTAAATTGTCATGAAAAAGTTTGTCAAAAATCTGTTGTTTGGAGTCGACTTTAAAACTGTAGAGCCTGCCGCTCATGTATAAAATTAACACACACAACATAAGTGGTGTGAGAAGCTAGGTCATTATCCTGACTGACCATTTATGTATGTATGTACAGGAACTAAATGTAACTATTTTGGACTAGTTGCCATCTGACCCTAATGTTCACCGAAAAATCATTCTCAGCCACAAGGCCCATTTCTGTATGGGTACGTGCACAAACAAATGATGACTCTTAGTGGAGATACCACTTACTCCAGAAAGTTTTAAGAAAAATGGAACTGGTGAGAGCAGTTTTTCCTCTCACAAAAAAGAAAGGACATCGTAAATATGTTTCAATACAATGATGCCCATGACTTCACACCAAAGATAAAGGACCAACCAGAACTGAATTAGAAAAACAGGACCTAAAAAGGTTTACACTGCTCCCTATGCAACTTGAGTGCTTTTTTGATTGATAATTTGATGGAAAATCAGCAGAATTTAGCTCAGGAAGTTAAGGAAAAGGGATCTCTTTAAATGGTAAACAAATTTATACTTAAGCAAGATTATTCATCAGTTCAGAGACTCACACGCCTATTATTCGACAGATAGAGTGTTCCTGATAAAAATAGTTCGTTAGTAAAGAGATTGGTAGAACGTTATTTCAGGAAGCTAGGGAGTACTCACTAGGGTATCGGAATTATTGAATTTCGTTGGAAGAAATATTTCAAAAGAAGCTATTTTGGGAAATAAAATTAATTTTTCTCAAATTTTTTTTCTGTTTTTAGGGCTTAAATTTGCGTCAAACCAGATTTTCGATGAATTTGGCATTTGTTATCACATTAGAGGATATTACATAATAACAGCAGTAACTAACATATGTACATACATGACATGACATGTCATTACAACCCTTTAGTCAGGATTACGACCTAATTTCTCAAACCACCTAGTGGCGGGGACCAAGAGTTTAATGTTAACTCCGAACGACAGATTTTTGAGAAACTTTTCATGGCAAATTTATTTTACTCTCAGAGTTTTTGCCAGAAATCTGCTGAGAGGAAGTCCCCGAAAGTAATATTGTGTTCATATTTCGTTTTGCTGGAGATGTCTGACCTGGGGTTTGAATGGAGCCCTGACGTCTAATAAGCCAACACACTACCTATTAGAAGACGACTACAGTGCAAATATTAATATGCTGTGATATGTAATTGTGGGGTGACTTTATTCCTTAATTAAAAGCACTGATTTCTTTTGGAAAATATTTAAAAGAACTTACTTAACAAGTTCCAAGGCATCGTGGAAGTTTTGAGCATGTATGCTTGTAGTCACCATAGTTTAGTAGGTGGTGTGCTGGCTTATTAGACGCAAGGCCACGGTTCAAACCCCAAGTCAGACATCAAAACAAAATATGAAAAAATATTCTCTCAGCAGATTTTTGGCAAAAACCCTTAGGGTAAATAAAAATTGCCATGAAAAGTTTCTCAATTTGTCGTTCGGAGTCGACGTTAAACTGTATGTTCTGCCACTCATGTATAAAATTAACACACACACACACAACATAAGTGGTGTGAGAAACTAGGTAGTAATCCTGACTGAAGGGTTGTAATGGCCAATTATGTATGTATGTATGTATATCTTAGTCCACTTAACTCAGAATTTGAAAAATATAATACATGGACTTGTGATATTTGAGGTCTACAAAGTTTTTACTGGCACTAACTCTAGCATTTAATGTTGTTCAGAACGCTTAAAACCGTTTAGCCATTTTACCTCCTTCAAAACGTATATAATTTAATAATGAAAATTCCATTTTCAGATTTCCTAGCTCACATTAACCCTCGTATAAATGTATTAAGCTAGTATTCTTGTTTGAGTTGAGAATACGAGTACATACAGTTATTCTAACAGCAATACGAAAAGAAAACAACAAACAGTACAAAACAGAAAATTGTTTGTAATAAAAGTTTGATTTTGATTCAAATGTTGTTAGTATTGTTGTCAGATTTTTTTATTATTTTTTGTTTTTTTCACTCTTTTACAACAATTCCTGTATAGATGTTACTGTGTTGCTTTGCTGACTAACACAAGCTTTAATAAACACATACACATACATTCGGTTCAAACTATTGAAGGCGCAAATACTTAAAATAAAAACAAAACTAAACGAGAGAATAGAAAGCTGCAATGGATAGAAGAAAATTTTTAGAAATTCATACACAAGCAAAAACATTTTTATACATATATGAACATGTGCACATACATATGTACATACATATGCATGTACATGTAAAGTTATTTACTTAATTAACATAAATTTGTAGTTTTGTTACGAGTATTTTACAAAATAAAACTTTTCCATTATTGATGATTTTATTACAACTATAACAGAGGGGAAGAGTGAGAGGGCACAGTTACTCTCTCACATACTCTCTTTAATTTCGAAAGTGTACACACACACACACATTGTTTGAAGTTTTTGCAACAATTGCTTTTTATTGTTCTGTGTGTTGTACAACAGAAATGATATCATTTAACACTCATTTGGTAGGGAGGGGTCAAAAAGGTCGAAAGGTTTTTCAATGCATGGAATAATAAATAAAATTTGTGGAAAAGTTTTTTCATTATTCGTTTTGTTGGTGATGTCTGTATTGGGGTTTGAAACGTGGCCTCAGGTCTAATAAGCCAACACAGTTTCAGTTTTAGGATACGCTCCACATAATTCGCCACTGAAGTCCAATTCTCTCTACTCGCAATCATAACCCCGACAATGTTAGCGGCCGTGATCGTTCCAACTATTGACGATAGTTCAGAGCGATAGCTCTGCTAGCGTGCACATTCGAAAATAGTGTACTCTGCATCATCAATTAGTTCCTCCTCTTCGTAAAGGGCAGGCCCTGCAATTAAAGTCCTACTATTGCAGTAATCTTTATATTAGAAAAGAGAGAATCAAGACTGTAAGGAAAAAACCGGTCAAAAACCTTCGTCTCTTTATGACAAAAGCAGGGCAAATAAGCTGAAAGACAGTCGCTTGCTCCCACAGCTCCTGCTAAAGTCATATGTCGAAATGTCGAAATGAAAGACAGTGGCCCTTAAGAAACGATATTGTGCAATGCATGACCATGCAATTTAGGGACAGCTGTGAGTCAGTCCTCTTCATATCCATACATGTCCAGTAGAATATTGCAATATTACACGTACCCTCTTACAGATACGAGATTGCTATTCCCTGTAATACAAGTAGGTTTGATTAGCGGGTAGCTTGCCGTTCACAGGCAACTTCACTCGGTGGAAATATGGCAAATTGTGTTACTCACTGTGAGGTAAGCCCCCTTGTCATGATCCGTTCGTAGTGGGTTTGAATCACCCCGAGCTTCGAATGAAACCTGCCAGTTTTCTTAATAGGCATGTTCGCCACCATGCCCAGATCTTCAAACGTTCTGTCATTCAAAAACCGTTGACGTCTATTCTAAAGTGCAGGGTACTCGTATGAAAGGTGTTGCACCGATTCCGTTTCCCCTAAATCATTGCAGCTTCTGCAGTAATACGGCTGGGGCACACCGAGCTTATCCGCGAGACTGCAGTGTCCCGTTAGAATTCTTGTTGGAATGCGAATCGTTCCCTTGTCAAATTCAAGTAGTTCCCTGGTTCTCCTGCTGTCTACTGTTGGATATAGCAACTTTGAAATTGGGCAACCAGGTTGTTGAACCACCCACGGTTTGAAGAATATTCTCCGACGATTCATTCTCATCCACACAGAATCTACATGCTTTGCACGAGATAACTCCCGTTCTGTATAAGTATACTAAGGGACATGTACTCCTCTATAAAAACGTTTGACTTTGTCGTTCTTCAAAACGATTACACTGGAATGGATGGAATCCAGCGTCAAAATATTTTTGAGTCAAATTAGTTTTTCCGTTTGATTATAAAAAAAGAGAGACTAAGCCAATTGGACCAATGAGTTCTTGCTTTGAGGAATCTCAAGTATACGGTGGGCCATTTGAATGTTTAAATTTAGAAATGCAATTAAAAAAACGGTTTGATATTTTGCCAAATTTATTTATTTTTTGTTGTTAAGTACCATTGCTACGGTTAGAAATGGATTTGGTTTCATTCATATTGCTGCCGCGGCTGGCCTTACAGTACCCCATTTGATCGGACCAATTTTCGTGCACTTTTTCGGATGTGTGAAGGGTCGTATAGCGGCAATGCCATCTCGAATGTTGGCCTTCAAATGCTCAATTGTTCACAGAAAATAGTCCAACGGTGTCAAATCGCATCTTCTTGGCGACCAATTGACATCAGCATTTCGGCTAATTAAACGGTCTTCAAGCGTTTGAGGCAATAAATCGTTTGTGACATGAGATGTGTAGCAAATTGCACCATCCTGTTGAAACCAAACCTTGTTCACATCATTACCATGAAGAGCGGGTACAAAAGAATCGGTTGTCAGGGTGCGATAGGTGTCTCCATTGATCGTAATGGTTAAGCCGTCCTCATTTTCAAAGAAATACGGGCCAATGATGCTTCCGCTTCACAAGCCGCACCAAACAGTCACTCGTAATGGATGCATTGGTTTCTGTAAGACCATGTGTGTGTTTTCTGAGCGCCAAATACGGCAAATTTGCTTATTAACCTACCCACCAAGATAAAAAATTAGCTTCATCCGAAAAAATAATTTTTTTGTTCTAACGAAGCGAAAGCGAAATGGATGGTCATGTAGTTTCTACTCTTGAACCAATTGAACTTTGTAAGGCGTCATACCGAGATCTTTTCGCAAAGTTCGACGTAAACTGGTGCTTGAAATGTTCAATTCTTGATGGATTCTCACATACACTCTCAGCCACAGCTTTGATGTTTTCAGGTGTACGCACTGTACGAGCACGCTCACGTCTTGGCGCATCAACAATGAAACCAGTTTCACGAACTTTAGCAATAAACTTGCTTATACCGGACCCTGCCCTGTTGGTCCTTCTCTGCGACCAAATTTTATACAACATTTTCGTGCAATTTCCGGTTTTGGAAATAAATTTCCAATAAATCTCAACGTTGCTCAAGCGTAAATGGATTCAATACGTTCAGTGAAGGAGATAATATACTGAATTTTGTTACAGAATAGAATGACATAAGCATTGCCAAATTCGAATTGACCGATGGTTTAAATTTAAATCAACGGATGGCCCACCTGATATAACCAATAAAAATAAACTAAAAAAGAAGACAGTTCTAGAAACTAATTTCTCAAGATATCAAATCCCTCAAATGCTCTGAAACTAGACCTCAGAAATTTGAGAAGAAAAAAGTATAAACTTCATGACATCAAAACGAGACTATCATTGTGTAAATATGGCACAATCTATCGTGCTTTTCATATGATAGATTCAATAGTAAAGGAAAATGGAATTAAAAAGAAAACAAAAACTACCCTCGGCCAAACAAGGGTTAAACTAACTCCACCTTATTGTGTCTTTTGCTTTAAACTGTATACAATACACATCCTCCACCTTCTCTCATGTATGGATGCGTCTATAAATAATGATCATTATTATTGTTGTTGTTATTATTGTTATTGTATAAGAATAATAATAATAATAATACCGTAATGATAAAGAGAAATTTTGATTATATTTTAACAATATTTCATTATCTCTTTATTGTTATTGTTGTTAATGTAATTTTCTGTATATTGTTGTGTTATATTCATAATCTCACACATACTCGTACAACAGCAGACACGCATATACATACAGTGTTGTATAGTATTGTATGAAGCATTACAGTATATTGCCTGCATAAAGAGAACATTGAATAATTGTGAGAATTTCAAATTAATCATGATTATAATTATACCTACTGCTGCTGCTGCTGCTGCTGCTACTGATGTTGATGTTGCTGCTGCTGCTTCAGCAATAACAAAAGAAAACGAAAATGTGACAGGTTCATAATGGAATTTGAGTCAAACAACAAACAATTACAGAGAGGATCAGAAATATGTAGGTATGTATAGTCCTTTAATATTTTCTCTCATTCACTTCCAATAAATTTTACCACAAATTGGTAAGATATGGCAGCACAGGACAATACATGCAAATAGTAAGGAAGCGAATTGATATTCAAATAATTTTTTTTTTTGGGTCGATTATATTGTTACGTTTTTACCTTTTAAAAACGTTTAAAATATGAGCTCGTAGATTGTAAATAAAATAAAAATAAATTTGTGTTTAGTTTTAATTAAAATTCCTTGTTATTCGCACAATTCTGTGTGACACTGTTCACAACTTGATGTAAACAACAACAATTGATTTTCTTTGTTATTCCTCTGATTATAGCCTTTGCATAATCAATAACAATTACTAGACAATTATTCTACAGATCTTTGTAACGGAGATCTTCAAACCACCATTACTCTCTTTAAACGTACAGCGTCTTCACACAAGACTGACTGAACTTTTACTCACAAAGTTGCCTGCTTTGCCTTGTCTTTTATATGGCAACGTAAACAGTCTGATGAATGTTCTTGAAGTCGAAGTTCGTGACTTCGTAGGAATGCATCAAAAATCCATAAGAACTATACATACAATGTTATTTAGAGAGCGATATAATACACGTTTTTACTGGAAACATGAAGAAAGAGTAGGGAAAAGAAACAGTAAGAAAGAAAATAGGAAATAAAATTCTACACAGAGTTTACGAGAATTCATATAAATAAAGATCGAAGTCGTCGTATACTACTAGGCAGGGTGTGGGTTTATTAGACGTGAGGCCACGGTACAAACCCCAGGTCAGACATCTCCAACAAAACGAAATTTGAGAAAATATTTCTTCGGCGACTTTCTTCAGAAGATTTCAATAAAATTTCCATGAAAATCGGTCGTTCGGCATCGACTTTAAACTGTAATTCCCGCCACTTATGGATACAAAATTAACGCACACAACATAAGTGGTGTGAGAAGCTAGATTGTAAACCTGCCAAAAGGGTTGTAATGAGGTAAGTAAATAAACGAATGAGTACTGAAAATAAAAATTGATTCTCTTTACAATAATGACAAGCAAATAAGATCGTCTTGAAGGAATTAAATCTTCACTTTCTTAAAGTGTTTTCTGACCATTTTCGGTCAGATATAAATGGTGTAAAAAGAAAAAGATCTGGCACCATGTTAAGAAACCGAGACACTTAAATGATTCTTTCGTCACTTAACAAACGTGCTGAGTGCATTGGCATGCAAGGGTGTCCCTACTAAAATAAAAAACTTAATAAAGGCACTGTACAACAATGCAAACTGCCGCGTATTACAAGAGAAACAACTGGGCAAAAGCATCAAAATAAAACCGGAGTCCACCAAGGCTGTGTGCTGTCACCACTACTCTTTAACTGTGTCCTCGATGTAGTGATGCAAAAGTCAACAAGTCATAGGAGAGGGATTACATGAGGTTTGCAAGACAGATTTGAAGACCTGGACTATACGGATGATATATGCCTACTAAGTCGTTCTTTTTTCGACATGCAGTCAAAGCTAAATCTGATTAGTGAAACCGCAAAGCTATCTGGACTGAAGATGAATATCCACGAAACCAAAACACTCTGGATAAATGCGAAAGCAGCGCGAAAATTCCTAATTAAAGGCAAGGAAATTAATTAAGTGCAGTCCTTTTGCATTCTAGGCAGTATAATCGACAAATCCCGTGGTTCATCAGCAGATGTTGCCAGTCGCATTAATAAGGCACGCAACGCTTTTGCCCAACTTAAACCTGTTTGGAAATCGTCTAACATATCAAGAACGCATCAGAATTAAAATTTTCAACTTCAACGTTAAAACCACATTACTGTTCTGAAACGTGGAATATGGCAACGTGCGATTCCTAGTATCTTCAATCAATGTTGCGTGTTTACTTGCCCCTTTATAATATCCAATGCCCAACTCTGGTCAGATACAAACCAGCAACCAATGGAGAGGAAAGTAAGGAGACGCAAGTGGGGATGGTTTGGGCACACTCTTCGCAAGCCATTAGATAATGACATCACAAAGAAAGCTATAGACTGGGACCCCCGGGGAAGCAGGCGCATCGGACAACCATCACACACCTGGAAAATTCAATTCAAAACCGAATTATCCAAACTACGTTTAGATGGGTTTCAACTTCTAGATACCGAGCAGAAGCGATTGGACCCCTGATACGATAGTCCCCCGCAACTCCTGGATGTATATACCGACGTCTCCAAAATCGATGGCGGGGTGGGTAGCGGAGTCTACTCCGGGAAATCGGATTTGAACATTTCACTCCGGCTGCCGGACTATTGCAGCGTGTTCCAGGCGGAAGTAATGGCCATCTACCAGGCCGCACAATGGATCCTCGTATACGGTGATCCTTTCACCCGTATTCCCTTTCATCAAAGAATGTCGCCGTTGCATCAACCTTCTCTCTGGGCTCTTCAGTGCCACACTTGTCTGGGTCCCACGGACACTGTGACATTCCGGGAAACTGCAGAGCCGACGAGCTGGCCAGAGCTGGCGCACTACTCCCGGAATACTGTTTAATCGACTTAGAAATGCTACTTGCCTCGATCGCGCGAAAATTTTTCCGAGACGCCAACCTATCCTGGATCAACGAGGAGTCCTGCTCTACCGCTAGACTCACCTGGCGCCGGATGGATAGAAAGCGTACCAACCAGTTACTTGGACTTGGTCGCGGCATCATCTCAATCACAGTGGCCATGCTTACAGGTCACTGTGTTAAGGGTAAACACGCGGAGACTGTTATCCACTTTCTTTGTCAATGCCCATCTCTTGCGAGGTGCAGATATAGGTTATTTGGCTCTCCGACCCTTGTCAGCTTGACGGAGCTATCGTCCATTGATGTCAAGGATATAGCCTCGTTTATCAAACTTTCTAGCTGGTTTTCCAGCGCGGGGTACATATGTATATATATATACATAAATGCAGTAAATGAATTACGTTAGCTAAGTAAGCTCAACATGAGAATTCTATTCTCAAAAAAATATACTTACCATTAAGCCTTCTCCATCACACGAAACAAGACTTTGATCATAAAAGCTTACCTAAAAATATAAAAAACAACAATAAAACATTAATAAAATACAATAAAAATAAGTGTAAATAAATTTAATTTGATTATGATTTATTCTGGGAAGAAATACAAATTAAAAAATCCTTTGGAATCACATTATGAATCCATTTTGAAGGCGGCTTTCATAAATCATTGCCTTGCTTTGAAAGGCATTTTTAAGCCAAAAAAAAAAAAATTAAAAAAAAACTGCGTGAGCATAAATTTCAATTAATTTTTTATGGAGACGTTTGCCAAAAAAAAAAAAAAAACATGAAACAACACATGAATGGAAAGTATGTGTGAAAATCTTTCATTTTATGCCACAATTTCTTGTGTCGCATTGTTGTGCTACAATAGAACATTTTGCAATAATTATAAAGGATATCCACACCACAGACGTAAGCAAAACAAAAATCCTTTAAGGACAAAGTGCTTCTTTGAACAGAAAGAAATTGTAACAGAAACGTCTTTATGGGACTGAAATTCATTCCCCGGAGGTGTTAAGCAATAAAAGCCACACAGACTTTGTTTTTGTCTTCTTTGTTGCCTTATGGAGGAGGAATTAAAATGAAATGAAATGAAAAGGAATTTTAATATTAAAAATTGAAAATAATAAATGTTTTGTACGGCATTTTTATGGAAATCAATTTGACGGGGCTATGGGTTCATTTGTAACATAAAAGTCAAGACAGATTTTGATAAAAAAAAAAAAAAAGAACGCTGCTTCCGCAAAGCATTTCTGCCTTGTTTCCGATTCTTTAATATATTGTCACGTCCTTTTAAAAACGTTTAAAATATAAGCTCGTAGATTGCAAATAAAATAACAATAAATTTGTGTTTAGTTTTAATTAAAATTCTTTATTATTCGCACAATTCTGTGTGCCACTGTTCACAACTTGATGTAAACAACAACAATTGTCTTTCCTCGTTATTCCTCAATTTATACCCTTTGCATAAACAATAGCAATCTCTAAACAATTATTCGACAGATCTTTCTAACGGAGATCTTCAAACACTCCGCGTCTGCACACAAGACTGACTGAACTTCACCCAGTCGCCTGCTTTTATATTGGCAGAGTTAACAGTGTGATGAATGTTCTTGAAGGCGAATGTTTATGACTTCGCCTTCTCGAAATCTCTATAAATGTAAACATCGTTGTTTACATTTATTCTTATAGTGTTGTTTGTGGATTTTTGTTTACTTGTTTACCTTTTTATTATGCTGGTGTTTGTTGTTATATTAAGCAGTGCGATAATTTGTAAACAGGTTTGATTACTGAATTGTTTTTTTTTAAATTTTAATGTTAAATTTTTCATTTTCGTAATTCGGGCTACCATCTATCATTGTCAATGCCCTCCGAGTATTTGGTGTAGTAGTGGGGAATATTTTTCCGCCACATAACTGCTTGACCTTCCTGTGATGTTTTGCGTTTTTACATTGCCAGGTGGTGAGGGGGCTACTTAGACGTATTATATTGGATATGGTGAAGCCTCTTAATTTGAGATTCGAAAACCATAATGAAGGGTTTATTTTTCCCCCTGGGCTCCTCAACTTGTAGAAAAGCTCTTTTGACCACTAAACCCTGGCGCCACGCCACAATGTAAGAGAAGCTCCCATATATTCCTTTCAACATGAGGTTTATTTATCAATTTGATCGTCAACTCAATCGGAAATCAAGGTTTCGAACATAGCTTTATTTCACGCCCCTCTGCCCTAGAATATTCAAAAGCTTTTTGCATTCTACCCATTCCCATACCACGCTGTATTACCTTGGATCCACAATAATACCGTTCCGCTTTTCTCACCATTAGCATCATAAATCACAAGCCTTCGAAAGATTTCAGTTTAGTTAGTACCATGCTCATTCGCCACTTTATTAAACAGAATACTGAGTGAACCTTACCGAAATATATAGAGTTCCGGTCATATAATTCAATAACGAAGCTTTCGAACTTTCTCCAGAATGCAAAAGAGGTAATAACGTGGGCTAAACTAGACTGAAATCTGAAGTCTATTATTAATTTCGTTGTGCCATACTTTTTGAATATCACATGCTTCAGTAACTATTCGGAAGACGTTGAAGCGTCCTATTATCAGACAAAGTGATTGAGAATCCTTTCCACTGGTGGAGTATAAAATGGCGCTTCGAACCACTTAAATAAAACCGATGGTAACACAAGAAAGAGTCTTATGAACCATATTTTTACTTGTGAACTTGCTAAATTCCTACGCTATTGACTCATATCTAAAGTTCGGTTAAATGATACACCTCTCTTTAAGGAAATGGGATCCTTGCAATACATATACAATTGCAATACTTTAATTACGAGCTATCTTATCACACCACTTGTGTGTGTGGTAATTTTAGATGTCAGTGGCATGACCTTGCAATTTAAAATCGACTCCGAACGACAGATTTTTTTGAGGAACACACTTATTTACTCTCAGAGTTTTTGCCAGAAATCTGCTGAGAGGAAGACGCTAAAGAAATATTCAAACTTCGGTTCCTCATGTCTAATAGGCCAACACACTACATACTAGACTACGGTGACTTGCAATCATTGTAATATCAGTAGCAAATAATAATTTCGACTCGAAAATAAATTTCTTTTTTCAGTCACTTTGATTGTGGGACATTCACAGCTCATTAGCTGCGTAGCTCCTTCAGGATTCATGCAGAAAAAATGTTGTGTCTATTGGCATGCCTATGAGAATTTAAATAGTGCAGTGGTTTTTAATTCGATTCAGGGAAAGGGGACCATCGGTCCTCTCTTAGCCAGGTTCAGAAGAGTGAAACTGTACAGTACGAACTGTACATGTCGTAATGCTAGCATCGAAGTTAAGAACCAAGTAAAGAGACCAGAAAAATATACAATTTAGCCGAGCATATCGAAATACTAATACTTGGAAACGTGTCGAGTTCATATCAATATCTGTTGGATTGGAACTTATATTGCAGATAATTTTGCTTGGTCCAAAATTTCCGTAAAAAAATCATTTACATTTTCGAACGAGAACGCACGTAAAGTGTACTTTTATAAAGCACTTGATCTGGTTATCCGAATAAATCAGGTGATATTTGGGAAACGCCTTGTCACCCGAAAAGCATTGCACAGCATTCACTATGGCAATGACCTCCGCTGTGATGCACTGCAAAAGTTTACAGCTTGCTTAGTTCTGTATTGCGGGAAACAGATCTCATGGGTATTGCCATATCCTCTGTATTGTTAGGCCAGTAGCCCTAGAAGTCAAAGAACTAAATCTCCTGTTCAAAAATTATCAGAAAACACTATTCGACTTGTATGTCTCCGGCTTCTCAAGATGTCTAGTGAGAATCAGCCGTGCTCTCTGTTTCAATCGAGCATCGGAGGGTAGACAATTGTGTATTGCAAATAAGGCTGTAGTCTAGTAGGTAGGTATTGGACGTGAGGCCACGGTTCAAACCCCAGGTCAAAGATCTCCAATTAAACGAATTATGAAAAAAAAAATTTTTTTTCGGCGACTTCCTCTCAATAGATTTCTGGCAAAAGTTCTGAGAGTAAAACAAAATTACCATGAAAAGTTCGAAGTCGACTTTTTAGGTCACTCCACTTATGTATGAAATTAACACATACAACGTACTTACGTTTGTGTGAGAAACTAGGTTGTAATCCAATTGAAGTGTTGTAATGTACGTTATATGTGTACTATCACAATACATAGTTGGATCTTAGCTGGTATAAGACCTACAAGGGATTACTTTAAGAGCATTCCGCTAATCAATTAAACCTAATCTAACGTCTTACATACATAATTGGTCATTATAATCTTTCAGTCAGGATTACGACCTAGTTTCTCACACCACTTACATATGTTGTGTGTGTTAATTTTATACATGAGTGGCGGGACCTATAATTTTAAAGTCGACTCCGAACGACCGATTCTTGAGAAGATTTTCATGGCAATCCTTTATTTACCCTCCAGAAATCTGCTGAGAGGAAGTCGCCGAAAACATACTTTTTATATTTCATTTTGATGTCTGACCTGAGGTTTGAACCATGTCTGTACGTCTAATAAGCCAACACACTACCTACTAGACTACGACGACTTCCTCTTCCTGGACAATGTATCTCACGACCATTGATCAGATAAAGACTAAATTTTATGACATGAGAATTGGCATTGATTCGTAGGCAAACATTTTGTATTGTATTGTGATAATAAATCTTATCTTTTTAAACAAGTTTTTGTATCCTAAAGTGTCCTACAAACTTAAATAGAAAAATACGGGGAAAATTGAAGAAAATCTGAAGAATACTTAAATAAAAATATGATTTCTTTTTCTATTTCCATTTCTTCTCTTATACTTGAATCAACAAATATTTCGAATGAATTGTTGTTCTTGTTGTTCTTCAATTTAAGCCAATAATTTTAATCAACTTTTCAATTTCTTCGAAGTTCTTCGTAAATATTTTTACTTCCATTTACCTTGAATTCATTGAAATTCTTTGAAATTTTTAATACAAATCTAGCCACGAATAAAAAAATTCCTCGAATTTAATCATAAATTTTCTGTAATAACGAAAATAAAATGCAAAAAAAAACAAACTTTTCCATTCACCCTCATTGTAGAAAACTTGAAGAATAAACATGACCTTGGAAAAATATTTGCATTGATTAAGTTTTAGGGGAGAAAATCTCGAAATTTTTTTCTGGCAAGTTATTCAAATAGACCTCCTTGCCACGAGTACAATAAAATGCTGATTTTTCGTATTTCTAAAGAGGAAAATGAAAAGTGGAAAACAACAACTACAGCGCAAATGATGGATGGATTTGGCCATTATAGACAGAAGGCAAATATTTGTTGAAAAGTCAGAATTTGATTTGAAAAATTAAAAATGGACCACGAATGGGGGCCAAACGTAATCAATTTGTTAGAACAACTCTAGGAATTATTGAAATATTAGACGCAGTAATAGATTTTCTTATACTGGGTGTGGTTTCAATCTTTCCATTTAAATGTTTTAAGTTTAGACTTGCAACTAAAATTTAAGAAGACCCCAACTATCTTAGCCCTTTGGCAGTCTCCTTCCCCCAAGTTGTTTGTAAACCGCTGTTGAGTACTTCAAATAAAATGCTTTGTTATCTAGAATGCCACCAAAGATTAAATTTAATAGTTTTTGCCATTATTTCCAACGTTGTTATCCATTGATGGCAATAGGAAGAAGAAAAAAAAACAAAAATAATAATAAAAAGTATACATTTAGGAGTTAAACTCGAAAAGAAACATAATTTTAGGAGTATAAACATAAAAAGTTATGATTTTCTATCTTTAGGGGATTTTGTAACACATTGTAAAGACAGTATGGGAGGAAGGCGGTAGAGTAAGGGGTTAAAATGTAGCACAACATGTTTTTACATGACTCGACATGAAACCGGAAATAAGTTAAATTTTTAAAAAACATGCCACAAATAAAGTTTTCATCATATCTGTGGAAAATACAAGAAAAAATAGAATGAAATGTTTACAATTATTTACTCCCCCTGTTATAGAATTTGTTCATAACAACAGCAACAATGACAAAACAGCTAAAATTTTAACGACTTTTACGAGTACAACCCTGGTGTTCTTTTATTTTTTTCTCTCTCTCTCTCTGTCTTTATAACTAAACAAATGAAAACTTATTTTTTTAAAAGCATATTTTACGGCGTTGTGATATGAAATCCTTGCCGAAACCTTTCCAGGCTGACTGAAAAAACTCAGAACAAAATTATGATTGTTTTTATAAACCCAGCCAGAGGTAGGTTATAACTTTTATCCATGTCTGTATGCCTGTCTAACGACGTCTTTTTATAGCCTTTTCTTGCGCCTTAGGATGAGCTGCCATTAAAAATAATACTCTTGAGTACCATTCACGTTACTTTATTTCGCTGGAGTTTGATTTTTTTTTTAATTTGAATAAATTTTCCACAACATTTTTGGTTGTTTCGTTTTGTATTAAAAAAAAACAAAGTGTGACTCAATACGCATGTACTTCATGAGGAAAGAGTTGGTTTTTTCTCTTTAAAAACATTTAAATTTTTTAAAATGTTTGCATCCCAAATGTTTCTTCATTCATGTTGGGCTCGAGACAACGTCCTTCGACAGTGTCCCATCAAAATAGGGGTTTACAACCGCAAGTTATTCTTAGACAGTCTGATGTATGACTCACATACCCCTTTATTGCGACTTCCCAACAAAAGTTTTCATTGCATCATATCCACTTGGTTTGAGAAGTGCCTTTGCTTATCTTTATCTTCCCTTTCGTTGAGGTTAACTCCGTTCTCACTCCACATCCACTCTTTTTATATCAATTTCGTAAAAGCTCTCCTCCTTGCAAACTCGTGAGCATGCTCACTGCCAGGGATTTCCCCATGACCTGGCATTCAGCAGAGTGCAACCTTATTTTCTCTACTTAACCGATTCTTCTTGACTGAACAGTCCCATACCATCTTCTATTCTCAATAGAGCTTCTAACCTCAATAGAGCTGAGTGTTCGAATGGCGGGTTAACTGTCAGATAGTATTTCTATGTCCTATCTTTTGTACCCCTTATCCAAGTTCAATTGAACACATTGAACAGATTTTCCTTCGTGCATTGGGAATATTTAATTTTGGGACCAAAAGCTCCTTCTTCTGTTTCAAGATTCGTTCTTGACCCATCACTATACCACAAAATAGCGTCTCTTTTAAAAAGAGTAACAGCTTCCCGATTACTTTATGCATTTTTCTTACTAAATCTCGTTGCAAAGCACTTGCCAAAACCAGAAAGTCATCGATCAACATCTTTATATCAGTGGAATATAAGAGATGTCGACAATATCGCCCACGTTCGTGAGTGAGCAGAATAAGACGAGGCTGACGATTTTGCATCGCTCTCAAGAACTCGGCCTTTTGCAGGCCACAACTTGGCAAGTTCAACTGATTAAGGAACTTAAGGTAAACCACCACAGACAACGATGTGTGTTCACTGAACGAGTTCTGAAGTAGTTGGCCTAACTGTTGACCCTAATTTTCATTGAAAAATCGTCTTCTGCAGAGAGGCCTATTTCTAGATAAATGGGCATGTAAACGAAAATTTACTAAATTTTTCACGATACCAATGCACATGAGATCCAAGAGCGTCTAATGCATACGGACTAAAATCCGCGCTTAGGTATTGATTTTGGGCTGTCGGTGTAAAAGGACGATGGCCAGACCATCATTGTCAACGGCAAATACAATAGGCTGATGCTTACCAGCTTGTTTTTGATCAAATTAGATGATCTGGATACCAACGCTATGTGCGTTTAACAGCACGACGCTACATTACACACGGCCCATAATACATTGCATATCCTGCATGAGCTATTTGACCATTTTATCACACGTGAAAGTGATATGGACTGGCCACCGAGATCAAGTGAATTGGCGCTGTTAGACTTTTTCTTATGGGATTTTCTTAAATCGCAATTGTATGCAAATAAGTCACAAACCGCAGTTGTCCTCAAAGCCAATATAACCCGTGTCATTGTTTCATTTCAGTGTGCAATATCCGTCGGTGCCATGACGCATCGCACTAGCGATTTGAGGTTATGTTCATCTCACGTGTAAGTAATATGAACTGGTTACCGAGATTGTGAAAATTGACCTCGTTAGAATTTTTCTTATGGTGTTTTCCTTTATCTCAGATGTATGCAAATAAGCCACAAACCACAGCAGTCCTCAAAGCTAATATAACTCAACCCATCGTTAAAATTCTGCATGATTTATGCGTTCGAGTCATGGAAAATTTCGCATTTCGGATGTTTTCCATCCAAAGAATACTTGTCGGACATTTAAACGGAGTTATATTATATTCCGTCACCATAGTATAGTAGGTTGTGTGTTGGCTTATTAGACGTGAGGCCACAGTTCAACCCGCAGGTTAGACATTTCGAAAAAATATTTTTTCGGCGACTTCCTTCCTCTCCGCAGATTTCTGACAAAAACTCTGCGAGTAAATAAAATGGCTATGTAAAGTTCCTCAAAAACTCTGGCGTTCGGAGTCGACTTTAAACTGCGGATCCCCACCACTCATGTGTAAAATTAACACACAACAGAAGTGATGTGAGAAGCTCGGCCATAATCCTGATTGATGGCTTGTAATGATCAATTAAGTATGTACGTATCAGAGGTCAGCAATGAGTATTCAAAAAGATAAGTAGAATCGAACTATACTCATAATTTCTGATACTTATACGCATTCATACTTATTTTAATGTCATACTCATAGTACTCATATTCAAAGTTTGAAATACTCATGGTACTCATACTTAACGACACATATGATGTTGTTGAGTTCGTCTTTCACAACTCAACATATACACGAAGCACAAAATAACTACGATTCGAGTACTAACACTAAAGTACTCACTAGAAGGTTGTGTGTTTGCTCTGCTTGCTGTCTCATACTCATTACAACCTGTGCTTCTAAACCAACTTTGTACTGAGTACGAATGAATCAGAGTAGATAGTTAAATTTCAATATTGTTGACTCACTCAATTTCAAAATTTCATGAGTACTTATGAGTAGCGAAAAAGCGATTCATTGCTGATCTCTGGTACGTATGTATGTTCTCCTATATCGCAAGTATATGCGACTAAGTTACAAACTACAGCGGTCCTCAAAGCTAATATAACCCAAGCCATCGGTAAAACTCAGCCTGATTTATTGCACGAGTCATGGAAAATTGGACATTTCGAATGCGTTTCATCCAGGGAATTCATATCGGAGATTTGAACGTTGTTATACTCCGTCGCCGTAGTCTAGTAAAAAGCGTGTTGGCTTATTAGACATGAGGTCAGAGTTCAACCTTCCGGTCAGACATTTCGAAAAATATTTATTCGGTGACTTCTTCTCAGCAGATCTCTGGCACGAACTCTAAGGGTAAATAAAGTTGCCATGAAAAGTTTATCAAAACCTCTGGCGTTCAAAATCGACTTTAAACTGTTGGTTCAGCCGCACAAGTGGTATAAGAAGCTAGGCCCTAATTCTGACTGAAGGGCATAGCTGCCAGATTTGACGATTTATCGTCATTTTGGCGATTTTGAGCTCCAAAAATATCATATTGACGATTTGACGATTAATGCCCTTATTTTGACGATTTTTAAAAATTAAAAATTTACAACATATTCTTTACTTTAATACATTAAAATCCACTTTAAGCTTTGTATTTACTTTGTTACTATTGGAAATTTATGATAGTAAAAAAAAACAAGGAGTAAAGTATTGTATTTTTAAGTTTTCGAATACATGTGATGATTTTTCTGTATTTTATTAATTTTTAACCCATAAAATTACAATTCTTAAATAACCTCGTAGTTGAGAATAATTTATCACTTGTCGTTGCAGACAATTCTAAAAATTCGAGTAAGCTTCTAATATTGCTATCGGAAGAACAAAGGCAGGCGCCGTTATTTTTTTTTGTACGACCAACACTCAGGGGATGGATGGCATTGTGTTTGGAACTATGTTATGAGAAGAAGAAATGAGCGAACAGTGTTTATGGACAACACTAAGCTTGTGTATTTTTATGCCATATGTAACAGGAAAGACCTCTGCAGGAATTGAGTTCAACATACGGATAGTCCGACTAAAAAACGTATTTTTACTGTAATGCAGTGCGCGATCCACTGGCCAATCGACCACTTACGGAAACACGAGCGTTATGTAGAAATATATGATTTTCGGGAAAAGTCCCCTTATTTCGTTCGAGCAAAATCCTTTTATAGTAGCGACAGAACAGTGGAAAACAAACCACATTGCAACAATGCTCCAATAATTCAATGGAGTTGGATACTCTACCGTCATTAACGAGCTACTACGGACTCTTCTGTACACGGTCGAGAAACCGCAGAATAGTCGTTGAGGCACCAACCCGTATATGAGAATTGTATTCCATTCTCTGTCGGTCATAAGCGGTGTCAATAGTAAGACCAGATAATAAGCACTTAAGAAGGAACTGAAAAATGTATCAGCATTAAACTGACTTTTCATGCTCAGAATGTGAAGAGCTTCTGACTCCTTAATATTTTTTATACCATCCATAGATTAAGGTGATGCAATATTATTGCTGCGGTTATATGTCAATAAGCAACACTGGGATAGATTGTTTAAACCTTAAAAAAAATTTTTCCTGAAAATGATATAAAATTTCTCCGTTTTTGGAACTCAGATATTTATGTACATACATTGACTTCATATGTTTTACTGCAAAAGAAATAATTTTGGTTTTTTAAAAACTTTTAAATTATTTATTTATTTTTTCTGACGATTTTTGGATGATTTCAATAAATGTCTTTGACGATTTTTTCTCAAATATTTGACGATTTGGTGCCTCATTTATCTGGCAGCTATGCTGAAGGGTTGTAATGATCAGTTAAGTTAGTAAGTAAGGAAGTATATTCCACATTCAATTGGCTCTTCAAACGAATAAAAAATTTCAATGATATCTGACAAACCCTATGTTTAGTTCAACTTAAAGATAGGAAGCCAGTAATGGAAGTTCATATTCAAACAATTCCCCGTAAATGTGAATTAAAATTAAATATTTTTTTTAGGAATAAATGAATACAGAATTAAATGTTTAAAATAAAATCCTTTAATAATCTGCAATCCATATACGATAATTGAAGCCAATTTTAAAAAGTAATTTTTTCTTTTTCATCATAGAAAATGTTGCTGACTTTAACTTTCATTGAATGCATGCATGCTGGCGCATACGTTAACAAAAAGGTTTTTTCCAATTTTTTTATTTTTTTCTTAAAAATATTTTTATTCAGCTTTTTGCTTGATTTATTCATACTTTTTGCAAAAAAAAAATACAAAAAAGAGAATTTTATTGGCAATTTTACAAAAATCCATATTAAAAAATAAGAAGCAGAAAAAGAAGAAGAAAAAAACGAGATGGAAAATGTTTTCCCTTGTAAAGTTTTCCAATTAAAAACTGTTTAATCAGCTTTTCCTTTTTATTAATGTTTATTGTTGGTCTTTTTTTTCTCAATCTCTCCTACTCGCTCTCATTTTTTCTTCGGATTTAATTTTTTTATTGAAAAAAATACAAAAAAAATGTTTCTTTTTCTTCTTAAATTATACAAACAGATATGCAAGTAAAAAACACACACACACGCACACCCATACAAACATATCAACGCATACACATACAGAATTACATGTCAAGTTTATAGAAAATTTATTAAAAAGAACATTTAAATTTAAAAGCTATGTATATATGTATGTTTGTATGTACAGCTGCATTTGTGTATGTGTCAGGCAGAAGTCAATGTAGAACTTGACCACACAATACAATACAATACAGTGACTGCACAAATTAATGCAACACTTGTAAGTCAATTCATGCAAAATATTGTGACATTTCTCAAACAAATGTAATAAAGTCTCCTCACATTTTAAATGACATTTAATAAGGGTTCTCTCCATATACATATGTATACATACACATACACATACACATTTATTGGCATATGCAGTTATGCATGTATGCATGACTGTGCTCGTATGTTTGTTAAGAAGTATTCAATACAAGCGAAATAATTTGATTTTATTCGATCGATGTTATGTGGTGTGTGTGGCATCGATATTGAAACATTAACTGACATTATAATTGCGTTTTTGGGCTGTAAATTTGTATGCGAATTGCCTTCTTTGCTGGCATGTGTGTGTGCATTTATTTGTTCATTTATTTATAGGAATTCGTAAACTGCCGTTATATAGTTTCGGTATAATTATATAATTAAACATGTACCATACACGTATCATCATACACACACAGTATTTATTAGGGTGATACCATCAGTCATGAGTCATTTGTAATGAAGGCTACAGAAGGATCATTGGGGCAGAATGCTTGGAGATTATTGAGGCTTTTTAACAAATGGAAAAAGGGTATCATCGTTGTAGTAGTAAAACATGTGAACTTGGCGAATAGATTTAACTAGAGATGACTAACTCAACCGAATATTACCGGAAAAATTATGAGCCTTTAGTGGCCCCTCAAATGGAATCATATCTTCGTAAAGACACCACATCAATAGCACCAAATAAATTATTAAGCAATCGATCTTAGACATACATAAATACATACGTACATACATACATACACACATACATACAAACATACATACATACATATCTAATTGATCATTACAACCCTTTAGTCAGGTTTACAACCCTATATGTTGTGTGTGTTAATTTCACCCATAAGTGGCGGGATCTACGTTCTCATGGCAATTCTATTTACTCTTCAGAGTTTTTTCCAAAAATCTATTGACAGAAAGTCGCCGAAGAAATATTTTTTTGTATTTCGTTTTGTTGGAGATGTCTGACCTGGGGTTTGAACCGTTGCTTCATGTCTCATAAGCTGACACACTACCTACTAGACTACAGCGACTTCGATCTTAGACTACTACTTTCAAAAACATAAATCGTGAAACTATCTGGCAGTATCACTTTACCTATCACTTTAAACGACTTGAAATCGATTCTTTCCAAGTAGAGACAAATCCAACACTATTCCTGATGGTTTTGGACTCTGTAGTGGCAATAAACAATATCGAGTGCATCAAAAGCTTCATACATTTTCTGTACACTACAGAAAAAAAAAAATAAATAAACTAATGGCCAGAACTAGAAGTCGCCGTAGTCTAGTAAATAGTCTATTTGACATGAGGCTACAGTTAAAACCCCAGTTCAGACATCTCCAACAAAACGAAAAATAAAAAAATATTTCTTCGGCGACTTCCTCCTTCCTTTTGTTTGAAGTCGCCGTAGTTTAGTAGGTAGTGTGTTGGCTTATTAGACGTAAAGCCAGGGTTCGAGCCCCAGGTCAGACATCAAGACAAAATACAAAAAATATTTCTTCGGCGACTTCCTCTCAGCAGATTTCTGGCAAAAGCTCTGAGAGTAAATAAAAAATTGCCATGAGAAGTTTCTCAAAAATCTGTCGTTCGGAGTCAACTTTAAACTGTAGGCCGCACCACTCATGTATAAAATTAACACACACAACAACTAGGACGTTGTACAATGGGTCAATTCGACTTCCGGGTACTGTACTTGTCTTAATTGACAAGTACACGTCCTCTAACCTAACCTAACCTAACAGCGACTACACTACACCGGTACATCTCAACAGGGGTATAGTAAAACCCAATGAAGACAAGGAAATCTTGTTTGGTTATCTTTATTTCCAACTTTAGACATCTGGCCTAAAGGTTCGCAGATTCTCAATCACACCCTTGAGCTTTACACCGATGGCTTAGAGATACGCTACAGGGTTGTCTGCGGTATATTTATTATGGGTTCTGTTATTTTAATTTCTTACAAGCTGCTTGGCCACTGCAATGTATTTTTCAGGAGGAGGTCACGGGAGGTCACAATGCTTGTTGGATAGCGGAATTTTCCCTGAAAATTTGTTGATTTACTCGGACAGCCGGACTGCAATTAAATACATAACGAACATACAAGTTTCTCTGTCCTTCCTTGTCCATTAATACCGCGGATGTCTCATGGCAATTTCGGATCATTCAAAGATGACTCTGTGAGCGCGGAATATCTCCTTAACATATGGATCACGTTGGAAATTGATTTGCTTAACGGAACGAAACCCCAAATTATAGGAAGACTCAATTTCTTTGACAGCAAAGAGGTACGTGCAAAATTGCTAGACTCTGCTAGCCACGTATGGATGAGAAGAAGACCGAAGTTAACTTCTACTCTCAAAACATCTGGAAATCCATAGCATAATAGCAATTCTTACGGGCAACAGTCCTTTTGGTAGCCAAGCTAAAAATCATGGCATTCTGGCAAATGACTTCTACAAGAACTGTGGGTCTGAGGAGGGAGAAGGGATTGCTTTTCATCTCATGCGTCAGTACTTTTGCTTCTGTCACAAAAAGTGGTAGGTATTTGGTTTCTCACTTTCTGATACCCTTGACCGAGCTTCCGAATACAAAGATTGCTGCAATAGTAAGATTTATTTTGACCTGGGTATGGTTTGATCTAAGATATGTTTGCTCTCTAGATTGAGTATTGATTGAAACTAAGCATGGAGCGCATAACCTTAATTTGTAATGTGAGTAACTGCCAATTGAAATGAAAATAAATAAATAAAATCCTATAAATATAGAAGAAGTGAGTCTCACGGTAAACGAAAACAAAACTAGTAAATGGTTTTTGCGAACAGGGAATCAATGAGAGTGAAAATTAGTCTCTAACTTTCCGGATAAGGGTCCGAATAAGCAATTTAAAGGCAACGATCTTTCCAAGAAAAGGCGAAAAGTCTTAAGTCAACATCACTTTTGCATCTAATTAAAGCTCAAATCAAGATCTGATGCTGATTTTTGATTGATCAGCACCAATAGGATAGTCTGCTCATATATTGCAGGTTCATTAGAGCACGAATGCAATGGAATTTGTGTTTCTTTGTTTAAGGCGACATACATATATAGCACTCCCCTCAAACTTTATAGGGTATTACAATAATATTTTATCCTATTGTACGGACAGGATGGTGCTCGTTGTCTGGTATGTACCCAAACGCTTCCGTCTGGGATGTAATAATGCCTCACAGGTTCCAAGATATGCTCCGATGATTCTTCAAATCCCCCCTGGTCAGACATCCAACAAATTGAAAAAATAAAAAGAGTTGTGGCAAAACTCGCCAAGTAAACAGAAATTGCCATGAAAAGCTTCTCAAAAATCTGTCGTTCGGTGTCGACTTTAAATTGTAGATGCCGTCAGTTTTGTGTAAAATGAAGACAAACGCAACGTAAGTGGTGTGAGAAGCTAGGTCGTAACCCTGACTGTAAGGTTGTAATGACCAGTTTATGTATGTATGTATGCACTCTGGAAGCTGCATTCCCTTTTCAAAGAAGAACTGTTGTGAGGCTTAAAGATGGGTCAAGAACATATTTTAGAATAAAAGTGGGTGTTTTTGGTCCAAGAATGGAATATACAGAGTATATGGTGTAAAATCGCGGACATCTTCCAAATGAGAGCTTATGCTTTCGAAAGATGTGCTCAATTCAACTTTTATAGGAAATACAAAAGACATAGCCACACTATGGGAAAGTGAGGGCTCAGATCTTTGAGATTATGGAAATGTCCAAGTAAGCTGAAACGGCTAGGTTGCAAAAAAAAAGGTTACCCTCTGTTGGGTCTTAATTCAAGTGGGAATTCTTACTACTGGTGGGATCAGAAGCGGAGTGGAAGCGGATGGCAAAGAGGCAAAGACTCCTCTAAAACAAAGTAGGTTTGCGGCTATCGAAACTTTTGTTGTAGAACTACAAGACGAGATTTTAGTCATGCATCAAATTATTCGGGAATAATTTGAATTTGGTAAACGGTCTTCTAATAAATCATTGTTGTCTCGGGGTAATTTATTCAAAAAGGAGGTTACCTCAATCACAACATGTAGATTCTGGGATGACGTTTAATAAGCCAATACACCTTCTAGACTACGGCGACTTCGCAGTTTCCAGATTACTTCATTAATATTTGATAAAAAAGTTTCGTTTGACTTCCAAAAATCATGGTCTTAACTGATTCAGTTTTCATTGCTCCTATTATGCCAACACACGCTGGTCTCTGTATCTTGATAACTCCGTTTTAAGGCTACAGTTAGGACTCGTGCTGTCAGCCAATCTCACTACTATGTACAGCAGACCTAAATCCTTTAGGTGTTCATTGTCCCTGTTATGCCAACACACGCTGGTCTCTGTATCTCGACAACTCCATTTGAGGTGATTTTAAATTTGTTAAGTTTGTACCGACAATTGCACCATCGCCCTATTGGTTTCAGTATCGTGGTGGACTTATTACGAAAATCGTATATTTTTGCTGCTTCTTGATGCGTCAAGCAAATAGAACTGCGCTGTGCCTACAATTGCGACAGCTGTACCTTGTTTTGTTTCCCAGTAAGTTGTTATACAATTTAGGCAGAACAACAACCCTAATGTCAGTGAAAACATTCGCAGCACTTGAGCGCATGCATGCATGCGAGTGTAGTTTGGCTCTTTTATAAGTTTTTCATAATTTTTACCACACAATAGCATAAACGTATGTATGTATGTATTCGGTCTGTGACATATTTGAACTCATTATGGTCTCAAAGAGTTTGTCAGTGGCAACAACAATAACAGCCTAGCTATACCAATAACCAATGACAATGACAACAACAAAAATAATCGATAACAAGAGTTAAAAAAAGAAACAGGATGGTTTAAATGAAGCATGAAAAACCGAATAAGCAACAACAATAAAAAAGTATGTTGAATGCAAAATAAAATAAAAAAAAATAAAAAAATATCGAAACTGTATTGAATATGTAGCTGCAGCAACACCATGCGACAATAGCAGGCAACAATAGTAGGCAACACAAACATACAATTGTGCATACGGTACGGTACGTACAAATATTGTTTGAGGTAAATATGTGGGTACATCTGTCGTCCGTGGTAAATGAAGGCAAACATTTTTTTGTTTCGTTTCTTTCTTTTTTTAACAATTATAAATAATATTTGCATTTAATATTGCCACACTGGCTACAATTCAGCTGGTGGCAGCATTCAAATGTTGCCTGTCCACAATAGCAACACCAGCATACAATGGTGAGAACCACAAATCAATGCCACACTTTAGTTGAATGCTCGTGTATGTAATAATCAAACTACAAGTGGCAAATGGGCGTGTATGTTAATTGGTTTTTTTTTTTTCGTTGCACTTAATGAATATTTTACCACTTAAAAGCTTTACATTTTATTTGAAATACACATTTAATGTATCTCAAGAGCATATTCCTTAGCAATCTATACGATTCTATTATTTGGACCCTTGTCTCTTCCGGGAGTTTGACCATCTTTGGTTTTTTGGCATAATTTTGATCTGTTTCCCGTGGTAGTTAAATAATATATTTTTGCTTGACGTCAAGCCAACTGTTCACATTCTGCAAAAGGTAAACTTTTTTCATTACGCGTAATTTCTCACATAAACTTGCTTCACATTTCTTGTAATCTTTTTCTCCATATCTTAATTACAATTTCAATACTTTACGGTATTATAGGTCCAACTCTATATTTCAAGGACTTCCACTGTTAGTCATCAATCTCATAGATCTCATCAATCAATTATCTTAGTTGTCAATCAATTTCATCAATCAATTCTCTTAGTCATCAATCAATCGCATCAATCAATTCTCTTAGTCGTCAATCAATCTCATCAATCAATTCTCTTAGCCGCCAATCAATTCCTTCCCTTCACAAATATAATAGGCTCAACTACATTAATACATCTCGTATTTTTTATGTTGTAATCGTTGCCGTGTTTACTACTTGTTCTCCAGGTCGGGGACTATTTTAGACGCACGATATCTGTTTATTTCACTTTATAACCGAACTTGCACTTTTCGCACAATAGATACAGATATTGCGGCATTAACTGCATACATTTTTAACTCAACATTGATTGTTTAGCGGGAACATCACCGATAAGGTTTCTATTCCCTGTGCTTATACAGCCAATCCAACTTTAAATATATTTAAGAATTACAAATATGAATACAGCTGTGTCTTAGCCATGTCTCTGCTATAATTCCAGCCACATATACGTTTAAGCGATCAAGTACGACACCCCTCATGTGATCAATCGGGAGATTGATGATAAGAGCCAGAACAACAACCTAGCTTCTCACACTGACCATATTGTGTGTGTTAATTTTAACCATGAGTGGCGAGGCCTGTAGTTGAACAACAAATTGAAAAACTTCATGGCAATTTAATTGACTCCCTGAAGACAGTTGAGAAAAAGTCAGCGGAAAAAAAGTTTTTTTTTTTCAATTGTTCGTTTTGTTTGAAAGGTTTGAGTTGGGATTTAAACCACAGTCTCTTGCCTAATAAGCCAACACACCAGTTGAAATCAAAACCAGCAGAAAGGCTTTCACAAGAATCGTTTTAAATATATCGACGGCAAGGATTTCAAAAACTTCCAGCACATTTTACAGGACTTTAGGAGGGACAAACAAATGCGAAAAAAAGCTTGGAAAAATATACCGGCTTGATAGATATCAGAGAAATTTTAAATTTATCTTAGTAACCTTATACCAGGCCATTGTCTAAAAGTCACCCATATTCAAAGCTTGAAAAATCGCCACCAGCAAGAAGGCAGTAAGGAATGAAGCGAAGTAGACCTTTGGCAATATTCTCATTATTCAGTACCTGAGAAACGAAGAAACTTGTGCCACTGAGGCGTATTTGTGACACGACTTAGAAGAGATTAATATCCATACTTTATTAAATGCCTCAGAATATTATGGATGAGATGCTATTAGACAAGTTCAGCTTCAATTCTGAGCTACCTTAAGGCCCTATTTTATCTCCAAATCTTGTTCTAATTTTTATTAACGATTTGTTCTCTTTAACTACTTCCACATACAGTCAATCTTCTAATGGAGACGAGTGAATAGAGTCGATTTTAACACGCGAAAGACCCAGTTTTCTTCGTTGACACACACAAGCGCAGTAGGAATATTACGCCATCTGTAACGTTAGATGGTATAAATATGAGGTATTCAGAAGCTCTTGTTTTCATGGATATGAAAATTTAATGCGATGTTCACTGGAAGCAACACATTCTCCAAATGGCGAAAGAAACATTCAATTGCTTCGGTTTCTTAACAATTCTTACAATTTACACCATCTATATACGACCGAGAATGGAGTACCATTACCGAGGCCGCTGCCTCGAAAACGATTTTAAGGTTGGTGGACGGCGTACTGGAAAAAGGCGGAGGTGCTCATTACTGACGGCAGCGTACTTAATTGCTCATTACAAGGCTTTAGTCAGGATTACGATCTAACTTCACACAGCGATTATGCTGTGTGTTAATATTATTCATGAGCAGCTGGTCTGTGAAGATAAATACAAATTTTAAAACCAAAGACGCAAACCCACACTTTTAGCAGCGCCACTTCTTGCCGCTAACAGGGTAAACTTTACTATTAACAGAACACTGTTAACAAGTAGTTAGTCATCTACTTTGCAATTATTGTAGACTATTGACATAAAATATATTTCTCATTATGATCATTATTATGTGTGAACAAAAGTGTTGAAATGTAACGGACGGTTGGTGGGGATGGAGGACGGAAATTTTTTCAACTTTCAAAATTACTCAAGCAATCCCTCTACCACGGTTCTAAAGAGGACCCTCTGGACTACCATTTGTATATAGTCAGGTTGGTGTACGATTTCTTATATGTTCCAAAAATCGCCACTGATCTTCTAGAGAATTTTCAAGCAAAAAATTTATATTTTCAAAGCCAATTTTCTCAATGGCATATCATCCGCTCATGGATAAAATTTATACACAAAACATAAACGGTGTGTGAAGCTATGTATGTCGTAATCTTGACTAAAACGTTGTAATGACCAATTAAGTACTCTGCCGTCAGTAATGAACACCTTTGCCTTTTTCCAGTACTCCGTTCACAAACGTTAAAATCGTTTCCGAGGCAGCGGCCTCGGTAATGGTACTACATTCTCGGTCGCATATAATGGTGTATTTAGTTTATATTATTTATTAATTACAATACAATTACAAATTATATTCTAATTATATATGAGCTGAGTAACTTCCACCATATGCTCGGTGTAGTGTCACAGACCAGAGTCTCTGTTGGAAATCGAACCCACGACCCTCACGCTAATAGTCTAGCACACTACCTACTCGACTACCAGGGCACCCTATAATGGTGTAAATTGTAAGAATTGTTAAGAAACCGAAGCATTTGAATGCCTCTTTCGCCATTTGGCATATATGTTGTTTCCAGTGAACATTGCATTAAATTTTCATATCCATTACATCAAGAGCTTCTTAATACCTAAAAGTTATACCATCTAACGTTACAGATGGCGTAATATTCTTACTGCGCTTGGGCCTTTCACAAATTAAAATCGACCCTATTAGCGCGACTCCATTGCAAGATTCACTGCATGCTGAAGAAGTTGAGGAGAACAGATTGTTAATAAAAATTAGAAAAAGATTTTGAGATAGAACTGGGTCTTGAGCTAACTCAGAATTGAATTTGAACTTGTCTGATGTTAACCCCCATTATAGCCTGAGACATTTATTAGTCATCATGACAATTTAATTAATTACACAGCCCTGCATGGGTTTTGCAAATAAGATTGCTCCAGTTGTTTCCGAAGGCATTTTGTGCGCTAAACACGAATCTGGTTTCAAAAGTTTTCCATCACGTCAGGTTTTCGAGAAAAAGGGTGTTGAAAACCCTAAAAATAGCGTTTTTGCCCATTTTTGAAACATTGTAGAGCTCAACACTGACGTGCTGGAACCGTCGCTATTGTTAGACATTGACAATTGATCTTTGCACTTTAAAATGAGCCCAAAGCCAAATTGTTTGCATACACCCTTAAAGTAGGGGGTGGGTTTATGTCAAGGGGTGCAAAAGAAAAAGAAACACTTTACGGAGGTCCTTAAAAATTAATCAGATTTACTTGAAAATTGTTACTCAGGGGTTTTTGGGGCCGCTGATTACAGATCTTCATTCAGATTTAAAAAAATTCAAAATGGCGGATCCAATATGGCGGTCGAGGTTTATAAAAATTAATCAGATTTACTAGACCGCCATATTGGATCCGCCATCCAAATTTGCAGGGCTGTGTTATGGATAGAAATCCAAAACACTTCTGTGTAAGTCATGCCTCCAAATCATACATATCAGTTTTCGAAATACTGGATAATTAAAGAGGATTTTGTCAATAGTTTATTTTTCCTCATCATTCCTTCAGCATCGTTGTTAGACGGGATTTCTCAAGTTTTGGATGCGTGCGCTTAACACTAGGTTTACGGACCGAGCCAATTTGACTCATTAAAAATTTTATTATTATATACTTATATAGAAAACTTTAATATTACTTTTTAAAATCATACGTTGGTTTTTAGTTAAATAATGAAAGATGTGTAAACGTTCATTCGTCTCCCCCCCCCCCCCCACACACCCCTTCATTTCGCATTATCGAATGTGGTATACCTATGTATTTTCACGACTGTGAGCCAATTTGACTCATAGAATGGTTTAATAGTTTAACAGCCTGGGCAACAGTCAAGATGCCTGTGATTTTGTTTCTCTGATTGTTACTTGTTTTCGATACATTATTACCCACTTCTGTCATCATTTCGATTTATTCGTCGCGTGTGAGCCGTTCATTTATGGCAAAACATCAGAAAAATTGTCTTCTGTTGAAAAAACTAAAAATAAAGAGAGACCAATCAGATAACGAATCGGATACAACTGATGTAGACCAACGACATAACGAAATTGAATTAGAATAGGAAGTCAATAATATTGAATCTTCAAGTAGTGAAGATGAAGATCTTGTTATATAGCTTCTAACAAAAAAAGAGTCAGGGTTTTTTCTGATTCTGAAACCGAAAATGATTTAGACGCTATCGACATATCTTCTGATAAAGAAATTTTAGCCGAAAAAGCTGCTGATGGCACTTTATGGGAAACATTGAACGAAGGCAGAAACGTAGGCAGATCACCGATTTCTATCATATTCAAAGACGTTTCTGGTCCAACTGCATATACTAAAAGGCATATTATGCTTGATTCGCCAACTAGCGCAATCAATTTCATAATTGACGAAGGTATGAAGGCATATATCAAATCATGTAGCAAATGGCCCGAAAATATAGCGTTAGAGCAAGTTCACACAGATGGCCTCTACAAGTTTTCTAAAATATTTTAGTTTTAGCAGCTATCAATGCTTGGATTCTGTATAAAGAGACAACTGAAGTAAATATTTCACGAAAAGATTTTCTTTTCTAATTGGCTGAAAATCTAAGACGTAAATATAGAGAAGAAATCGAGGACACTTACATTCAAATGACAGAAATCCATGCTACTGACGCACGGAAGAATTGTCAAGTTCAACAATCATGCAAAAGAAACAGGTCTTCAAACTATTGTACTAAATGTAATAGAAATATTTGCGGAAAAAGTGTTTCAAAAAGAGAGTATATATGTAAAAAATGCTTTCAATGAATGTTTTTGATAATAAACATTTCATTTAAATTGATTTGGAACTATTTTCTTTGGAAAAACATCAATTTTCTTGTATTAATCAAATTGGCTCACTTTAGTAAAAATAGGTAGATAATCAACATCCGTAAATCTAGTGTCAACGGCCTGCTAAAGGGTTACAAAGATAGTTTTCAGATTTGTTTGGTAGCTAGCAAGCCGGTATAATTTGTCATGTTTTTTTCGCATTTGTTTGCCCTTCAAGACAGCTGCATTTCACATAATCCTGAAAAAAGTTCTACAAGTTTTTAGTTTCTTTGCCGTCATTTATGGATAAAATTAACACACACAACGTTAGTGGTGTGAGAAACTATGTTGTAATCCTGACTGAAGGGCTGTAATGATCAAATCATGTATGTATGTGTCTTATAGGTATAATATATCATTGCCCGCAGAAATAACATTTACAATGTAACAAACATATTTATAAAATTTCTTTTCGTGTAGCTATAATTATATTCCTTTGTGTAAAATGGATTTTTCATTACATTAAAATTTTACAACAACAATACAACACTACAACATGTAATTTCTGTACAATTATTTAACGATTCTCTCGTCATTATTATCGTATGCGAGTAAAGCAAGCAGGACGTTGCTCATAAGGCTTGGTATGAAACAAACAAAAAAAAAAGAATTTCAATTTCATAATATTTTGTCACTTAACAAATATGACAAAACCATTTACCATGTATGTAATTTATGACCATGTAAGTGTATATGTGTGTATGTGTTACATTTAATGATAATACATATATACATATGTATATAATGGTGCTGGTAGTTTTAAATCATTTATTAACACTATTAAAGTCATCATTATCCAGATAATGATGCTGCTACCAGTGGTGTTGTGTTGGCTTTTGCTGTTACAGTTTGGCATTGCCATTATCACACTGACTTGACTGCTAAAGTTGGTGAGAACATACTGATAATTTTTGTAAGCAACGCAGACATTACTCTGGCAATCTGGCAATCCGTTTGCCAGTCAGTCAGGCAGTCAAGAAGCCAACCAAACAACCAAACAACCAACCAACCAAGCAGTCACTTATTTTTTGGTATCATTTTGTATTGGATTTCTCACTTTAATGACATAAAAATACTTGGCTTGGCACTATATTTTACAAATGAATACAATTTATTTAATTTTATTACATACATATACATGTACATATGTATACATATGTATACATATGTATACATGTGTATATGTATGTATGTATTAAACAATAAATAAAATAATAATAAAAATAATAAAGATACTTAACAAATTTTAACATTAAATCTCTTAAAAACACTCATACATTACAGTGTCTGCCATAAGCAGACTTACACTACATATGTATACACACATCTGTTGTGTAAGTGGCATAGTACTGGTACATACATACAATAATACAAAAACAATAATAATTTATTTTTAGATATTGTTGTTGTTGTCCTTTTCACAGTTAATATGTGTGTATGTGTAAGTCACAGTTCATAATTTATGTTAATAATACTTGTTATTCTTGCCGTTGTTGTTAGTGTTGTTGCTGTTATTAATTTCTGTTGCTATTGCTGTTGCCATGTTGCTGTTCTTTTGTTGTTGTTGTTTTTGTGTTTATTATTATTAATAAATTATTTACTACTTAAAATAAGAGAAGAGAGTGAAGAGTGTAATAAAATTAAATTAAAATGAACTTAAATGAACAGAGAAATGAAATGAACAGAGAAATGAAGAGAAAGTCTTTTAATTAAAAAGCTTCGTAATAAAATATTTATGTCCGACGGTAATGTAATGTAAGGAGAGGAAATTAGTAGTGACCAATATCATAGTATTTATAGGCTACATTAAAATGTTAGCTTTTGAATATAAAGTCACTACAAATATAATCCGTAAGGTTAGGTTAGGTTAGAGGACATGTACTTGTCAATTAAGACTAGTACGGTACCCGGAGGTCGAATTGACCCATTGTACAACGTCCTAGTTTCTCACACCATTTATCTTGTGTGTGTTAATTTTTATACATGAGTGGCGGGACCTACAGTTTTAAAGTCGACTCCGAAGGACAGATTTTTGAGAAACTTTTTCATGGCAATTTTATTTTACTCTAAGAGTTTTTGCCAGAAATCTGCTGAGATTAAGTCGCCGAAGAAATACTTTTTGTATTTTGTCTTGATGTCTGGCCTGGGACTCGAACCCTGGCTTTTACGTCTAATAAGCCAACACACTACCTACTAGACTACGGCGACTTCAATATAACCCGTAGGACCCTAAACAACTCTAAACGGTTTTTACTTACTTCATGAGTCATTACAACCCTTTAGGCAGTGTTACAACGCAGATTCTCACACCACCCAAGTTGTGTATGTTAAGAAGAAACTTTTCAGGAACTAGGAAGTCTAAAAACGTGCACGGAGAGACAGTAAATGTCGACAAAGCCAGAATGCGAACCATATAACAAAGGCAAGAGCAATGGAGCACTAAGACGAGTGGTAGATGGACGGCAAAACTTCTCCCAGATCTTTTGGTGAGGTTAACTACTATCTGACACAACTGTTATCTGGACACGGTTATTTTTGTAAGTACCTATTTAGAATGGGGAAGATGACACGACCAAATTGCATCTATGATGATGCGTCGATTGATGATGCGGAACGCATTTTCTTTTATTGTGAGAGATGGAGACTGCAAAGAGGGAATCTTGAGGCCAAAGTCGGCGTCTGTACTGTCGAGAACTTCTGCGATGTTATTCTAAACAGTGAGGAGAATTGGAATAGTATAGTCAGATACGCGGAAGACTTACTGAAATCTAAGAAAATTTACTTGAATGAGAGAAGTAGAATGGACGTTTAAACACCTTCTCGGAATTCGTGACGCAATCCGGAAGCGGATATGGGTATGAAGGTGCCAAATGGCCAGACGGCCTCCACTTCGGGGTAATACCACAGTTGTTCCAGAGTGGGCATAAGGAGTCCAAAAGAGGAGGGGGAGATTTAGTGGGCGAGGGCCTCACACACGGGGATAATGATGACTACCCCTATGGTGCGGTTAGGTACATTTACTCCTCCTCAGCGTGAAAAAAACAACACGTATGCTGTTATTGATTTCGACTCTCCATAACTCAACATATAGACGAAACACAAAACAAGCATGAATTGCGTAGGAACACTAAAATACTTACTAGAATGTTGTCTGTTTGCTCTGCTTGCTGCTCTGTTTTGAGTCACTCGCATCATTTATAAGAATTTTTCTAAGGTTATGAATCTGAATGAGTAGGCTTATGAATCAAGCATACTTCGAAAGGTATGAGTTTGATGTCAACGTTCAACGCATACTCATTGCAACCTGTACTTATAAATCAACGTTGTAGTGAGTACGAATGAATCAGAGTACATAGTAAAATTGCAATATTGTTGACTCACTTAAATTCAAAATTTCATGAGTGCTTATGAGTAGCGAAAAAAACGATTCATTGCTGATATCTGGTCTGAACCACGGACTCTTGCTTAATAAGCAACTCACTATGTATAGACTATGTAGACTTGTTTATACAATGATTACAAAATCTCTAAATGAATGGGTTGCAGTCTGCCTCCAAATAATTCATTCAAAATTGCCCCCAGATGCCTGGGTATCCCAAATAATTCAGTACGCAGAGCTTGCTGTTTGTAAAGGAAGATCTGTTGCTATTTTATTGAGACGAAGCGAGGAAATTAAAACAAGATGGGGGAAGACAGTTTGCTAGAGCGCAATTTTTCTGACATAATTTCCATACAAAAAAGGTTCAATCAGTCTATCCAACTACATGTATACTCGTACATAATACATAATTGGTCTTTACAATCTTTCAGTCAGCATTACGACCTTGCTTCTCACGCCACTTATGTTGCGTGTGTTAATTTGTATGCATGAGTGACGGGACCTTCAGTTTAAAGTCGACTCCGAATGACAGATTTTTGAAAAACTTTTCAAGGCAATTTTTATTTTAATCCCAGAGTTTTTGCCAGAAATCTGCTGAGAGGCAGTCGCCGATGAAATATTTTTTCATATTTCATTTTGAAGTCTGACTTGGGGTTTGAACCGTGGCCTCACTTCTAATAAGCCAACACACTACCTACTAGAATACGGCGCCATCCAACTAGATTTCTTTATTTACGTCTACAAAATTTTGGATGAAAACGTTAAAATGAGGTAGAGTACGTTGTCCAGACGACTACCATTATAGTCGACCTACTGATATTAAGAAAATGTACAAATGGATATTGTATGATTGGTAAACATGGCGTATTTATGGGAAAATTTGACCTAAGAAAGGTGTAAGCGACTTTTACTCTTAACAGAATAATATAAAAAACCAACGTCGAAAAGAGGTTGCAATAGAGCTTGACAATATTGCCACAATAAAATCGTGTTTTAACTCGTAACCCCATGAGCATGAGACATAGACTCCAAATCTAAAATATAAGACGCAAAGCACTGGCCTGGATTTGAGTAGTCGTGTCCAAAGACGTGGTTACAAGCAGAAGGAAAGAAATATAGAAATCGCGTCTGCGTTTAATAGTAATTTTCAGGGGATGCGACAATTCTGACTATAAACCGTGTCCATAACACATCTCGATAAATCGGGTCTTTGAAATATCTTAGAAATTCTTTTTCGTTTGAACGTGTGACATGTGACATCGTTCAAATACCTGTCACAGCTTCTCTGGATGGTATAATTTTCCATGAGTCTGTCTGAATTTAAGCGGTATTGTGGATTATATTGGCTTTAAAGACTGCTGTGATTTGTAACTTATTCGCATAAACCTGCAACTTATGAAAAACACCACAAGAAAAAAGTCTAACAAGGTCAAATCGTACGATGTCAGTGGCCAGTTCGCATTACCTCCTTGTGAGATGAGCATGACCTTAAATCACTCGTGCAGAATAACCAATGTGGCACTTAACACCATACTGTTGAGACCACTCCACGTAGGTGTCCAATTCAAAACGATAGAAATCGGTAATCATCGATCTACAGTGCTCGACGACGTTGACGTTGATAAACTGGTCAATGTCGTTCTTAAAGCAAAATGGAACGGTGACGATGCCAGCTTAAAATCCATACCGAACATTGTTTTTTAATACATTGTATGCTTTTGGATCTCGTGAGTGCTGATATAATCCCAAACGCGAAAATTTTATTTGTTCACAGTCCCATTCAACCAGAAAGAGGCTTCATCGCTCAAGAAAATTTTTTGATAAAAATTAAGATCAGTTGCTATTCAGCCAACACAAGTCGTTGCCTATGGACATTTACTTTCTAAGTTCCCGGGTGAGTTGAATTTTTCGCTAATACAGAGGTCCAAGTCAAGCCGATTTCTTGTATGCAATGCGAAATCGAGCGTTACGGATTCACACTCTGACATAGGCCGGCACTAGTGTTTTCGAATTTATCAACCACATTGCAAATAGTTCTTCCATTAGGATGATTATGGGGTTCGAAAAAAGGGTCGCCGTAGTCTAGCAGGTAATATGTTGGATTACTACACGAGAGCCCATGGTTCAACCTCTAGCTTTGACATCTCGTTTTACTCTAGGCAGTCTTCTGTCTGGCAAAAATTCTTAGAGCAAAAATAAAATTGCCATGGAAAGTTGCTCAAATCAGTCGTTCTGAGTCGATATCAAACTGTAAATCCTGCCGCTCATGGACAAAATTAACAAGCACACGCAACATAGGTGGTGTGGAAAGCTAGGTTGGCCATCCTGAGTAAAGGATTTCAATGACTATTAAAGTTAGTAAGTAAGTTAAATGGGAACAGCCAGTGCTATTTTACCCAAACAGATCACCTATTTTGATCAAACAATTTTATTATTTGGCAAAACATACTGAATAAATGACATCTAATTTGACGGATGTAGACTCAACAAGATGGTCGTTATCATACATACATATGTACGTACATACCTATACATTACAGTCAATCTTTCAGTGTGGATTACGACCTAGCTTCTCACACCAGTTATATTGTGTGTATTAATTTTATAGAACAGTGGAGGGACCTAAAGTTTAAAATCGACTCCAAACGACAGTTTTTTTGAGAAACTTTTCATGGTAATTTCATTTTACTCTCAGAGTTTTTGCCAGAAATCTAATGAAAGACAATCGCCGAAGAAGTTTTTTTATATTTGGTTTTGTTGGAGATGTCTGACCTGGGGTTTGAACCGTGACTAATCAGCCAACACACGGCGCATCAATTAAGTTATTTGAGCAACTAATTTGACGGATGTAGATTCAACTAGATGGGCATTATTAGCTGTCAAATTTAGGAAGCCCGTGTTGGAAGACCGGGTAGTTGAGACATTTTTATTGAGTAGTAAGTCCTCGCATAAATTGACCGACTAATTTCGTTACAGTCTCTATAATTTCTTCACATTTCTTGGAACCAACATGCCTAGACTTCTTATGAAGTTAGCAATTGTCAGTTCAAAAATTTTAATTCTTTAATTACTTTCCACTTTTGTTGTTGTATAAAATGTTGCCTAAACATGTCAAATAAACGATATTTTCCTAAACAAGAAAACATTTCGTATTTAAAAACAACATTTTATGTTCCATACATTTTTGAATACTGGGTACCACTTTTGTGGTTTCAATAACTTTGAGCACTCAACACACAGTGTCCTCTGACGCCAGTTCACCCACCCCTTTATTTTTAAAGTCATGTCGACGACAATAATTTCGTTTTAAATAATTCATGAATACAAAAATTTCATTAAATTTTCTGCCAACAATATTAATTATTCAAATTATAATTTTCTTTCTCTCTTCCTCTCTATCTCTCTCTCTCTTTTAACAAGAAAAGAGGGAGGAAAAAAATATGGAAAAAGGAATGAAATGAAATGAACAGTCGTCAGCAAAAATCTAGAAAATCTGCATAAAAATAAGGGAAGCAATCAAATGGGGGGGGAGTACGTTTAAACGCAATAAAAGAAAAGAGAAAAATTAAATACGATTAAAGAGAGAAACAAGAATACATATTTTAAAGGAGAAATGATTTTAAATGAAACTTTTAAACTTTTAAAGACTTACGTGAGTATATTTCTTTGTATTAAATTCAAGAGCCATACATACCTGAAAGAGAAAAGAGGAAAATTTTTTTGTTACAATTAAAATGCTTTGAAGAATTTTTATTTCTTAAAATAGTTTTAACAAAAAATATATACAAGCAATTAAAATATCATATCATAACTTCAATGCTTTACTATTTCTCATAAAATATTGGGTGGCTCATCTATCGCTTTAAATTTAAAACATCGGTTATTACAAATCTGGCAATACTTATGTCATTCTATTCTGTCACAAAATTCAGTTGTATTATCTCCCTTGAACGTAATGAATCGTTTTACGCTAGAGCAACATTGGGATTTATTGGAAATTAATTTCCAAAACAAAGACAATGCTGGTCGGAAATTACACGAAAATGTCGCACAAAATTTGGACGCAAAGAGGACCAACAGTGAGCGGCATACGCAAGTTTATTGCTAAAGTTCGTGAAACTGGTTTCATTGTTGATGCGCCAAGACATGAGCATGCTTGTACAGTACGTACACCAGAAAATATTGAAACTGTGGCTGAGAGTGTGCATGAGGGAATCCATCAACAGTAACTCGTCATTGTTCTCAGGGACTGTACATTTCACGCAACAGTTTACATCGATCTTTGCGAAATGATCATGGTATAGCGCCTTATTTGGTGTTCATACCTTTATTGCGTAAATCGCAATAAACGCCATTATTGAGCTCAATATTTCATATAAAGTTTCAATTAATTATTGCGCAATAAATACGTTATAATATTGAGCTAATTGTAAAATGCAGCACGGTCATAAATGTGTTTACTGAGCATATTACAATTAACAGAAGGCTTTTTGTAGATATTTGACAACTCAAATGTCAACAACGACAAACAAAAAAAAAGCAAAACAAAATAAAAACAATGTTGTCGAAACAACCAGCTGTTGTGTTTACCAGCTGTCAAATGAATATTGAATAAGCAGCTGAACTGCGTATATTATTATGTCTGAACACTTAAAATATTGTAATCAATAAACCGAATATTGTATCAATAAAAGTGGACGTCTGAACATATTATAATCCTGACTGAAGGGTTGTAATGGCCAATTATGTTTGTTATATATGCATGAATACAACATTTTAAGTTCTCGAACTCTGGTAGTCTGGTTTTTCTTAGTAGTCAAACTCCAGCTCAATCATATCGAACAAAACGTAGTATGAAGAAATACCTCTTTCAGCGACTTGCTCTCAGCAATCCTGTAGCAAAAACACTGAGAGAATTAAATAAATATGAAAAGTTTTTCAAATCTGTCGTTCGAAGTCGACGTTAAGCTGTTCATCCTATCACCTATGTTTAGAATTGACACTCACAACATGTGTGTGTTGAAGCTAGGTTGTAATGCTGACTGAAGTGTTGTAAGGACGCACTAAGTACGTAAGTAAGTATTAAAAATAAAACATTTTTAGCTCATTTATTCTCAATTTAAACACAATGAATAACAGTGTCCCTATTATTTCATCCATTTTGAAAAACTACCTTGCCTGCTAGTTTGCTTTTCAGCAAATAAATTTTAATTCATATCAAACAGTAAGAATTCAGAGTGAGGCGCCAACAACATAAGTACAGTACTCAAAATTGTATCGGGTCCGCCATCAAACGTTTTTTTTTTCAACTAGTGCTTATTTCGTGAATGCTAACACTTAAATCATGTCTGATTTGACAGATAATTAGTTTTATCCTTCCGCTGAACGAATATAGACCATCCAATGGGTTTAAGCTTCGCTAAGTGAGCCTGTGATCGACTTACAGAAGATGCCGATTTTGGCAAAAAAATCATCTTTTCAAATGAAGCTCATTTTCATCTTGTTGGGTACGTTAATAAGCAAAATTGCCGTTTTTGGGGCTCAGAAAACCCACACGTGATCTCACAGGAGCCAATGCACCCATTACGAGTGACTGTTTGGTACGGCTTGTAAAGCGCAGTCATACTTAGCCGATATTTCTTTGAAAATGAGGACGCCACAACCATTACAGTCAATGGAGAAACCTATTGTACCATGATAACAGATTTTTTTTTTGTACACGCTCTTCATGGCAATGATGTGCACAATGTTTGGTTTCAACAGGATGATGCAATTTGCCTCAATCGATGTATTACATCAAACGTTTAATGGCCGTTTACATACATACATACATAATTGGTCTTTACAACCCTTCAGTCAAGATTACGACCTAGTTTCTCACACCATTTATGTTGTGTGTGTTAATTTTATGCATGAGTGGCTACAGTTTAAAGTCGACTCCAAACGATAAATTGTGTTTGAGAAACTTTTTCATGGCAGTTTTCAATTTACTCTCAGAGTTTTTGCCAGAAATCTGCTGAGAAGAAGTCGCCGTAGAAAGATTTTTTTTATATTTTCGTTTTGATGTCTGACCTGGAGGTTTGAATCGTAAGCCAACACAATACCAACTAGACTACGGCGACTTCCATTGTCGTTTAATTCTGCGCAGAGAATAGCAGCTTTACGGGTCACATCCTCGTATCGCACGGTATCAACACAAGCTGCCTTAATAATAGCTGGAATGGTTCCCATAGACCTTCAAGCAATTGAGCGCCAGATGATTTTCAACGCTAGACAGAGCAGGAATCAGTCGCAGAGCATAGAATCGATACAGCACGAAGTCTTCTTAAAATGGCAATATCGCTGGGAAAATGAACAGCATGGAAGGTGGACATATAAACTGATTCCCGAGTTGCAAGTATGGAAAAACAGAAAAAACGGCGAAGTAGACTACTATATAACCCAGATACGAACCGGTCATGGATATTTCAGAGAGTACCTGCATCGCATGGGGAAATGTCTCTCGCCATTCTGCATCTACGAAGAAATCTCAGATGATGCCGAACACATTTTCTTCGGCTGCAGTCGCTGAGCCGAAAAACGTCAGGGTCTCGAGGCTGAAATCAGCATTATTAGCGCTACAAACGTCGTGGTGAAAATGACAAACAACAGGGAAAACTGGAACGCAGTAAAACAATTTGTCCACTATGTCCTGCGAAGGAAAAAATATGACCTAGACGCAGTAGACTAAAAAAAGAGCGGAGCCTGGACGCAGTCTGACAATGATGGAACTGGTATAGGTACCAAAAAGGGGTCCACCTTGAAGTAATACAACAGTGGTTTCGAGGTGGAATGATACCCAGGTGAGGAGACAAGGCGGGTTTTTAGTCGGTATACCCAGGGGGAGAGTCCGACATACCATGTATGGTTACGACCTTCATGCATAAAACATTTTCCCTCCTGCCCGCGAAAAAAAAATTGTCGTTTAATTGACAGTTTAATTAGCCGAAATGGTGATGTTAATTGGCCGCCAAGATTTGATCAGCAATTTGACGCCGTTGGACTATTTTCTGTGGGGCGCCGTTAAAGAAAAGTGTTATGCCGGCAAACCAGAGATAATTGAGCATTTGAAGACCAACATACGTGATGCTATACAACCCCATATTCTCGAAAAAGTGCATGGAAATTGGTCCAATCGAATGAGGTACTGTGAGGCCAGCCGCGTTAGCCTGAAACGGAAATCAAATTCCATTTCTAACCTTAGCAATTGTACTTCCCAACAATTAAATAAATTTTGCAAAATTGCGAAACGTTTTTGTTTCATGGCATTTCGAAATTTAAACCTTTAAATGGTTTACCCTTTAGTAACAGAGCTGAAAAAGCCTGAAATTTATTATAAAATCTTTAAATGATTCTTTGGTTTTGATTTTGGTTTCCTTAAATATTTTTTAAGTAATTATACGCACAGTTGAGATAATAAATCATTTCATATGTATATAAAGACTTTATTTATATACAAGTCTATTTATATTATATACGAGTACACAATAAATAATATGCCATTCGTTTTGTTTTAAATCCATAAATATTCTGATGTTTGTTTTGCCATATTTTTTGATCACTCGCACTCCACCAAAAATTGGTGGCAGGATTTCATATTATTGCACAAAATTTCACACAAAATACAAATACAAAAAGAGAACGTAAAACGAAAAAACTTTTTTGCATTTTAAATCCTCATACTTGTCTTATTGCTTTTTTGCCAAAAAACTATACCACAGGGCTCTGAAGTAAAGTCTCTGGAGCAGGAGTTGTGCGGGTTGCTTCATCACCATTTGTATTGGCAAAACAGAAATCCGTGGCTCTGAATTTAAAGTACGTTTTTATATTTTTAATGTTCATATTTATGAATGTTTTTCTCTGTCTCTCTCTCTCTCTTTCAAATTCTTTCTTTCTTTCTTTCTTTATCTCAATTTTTTTTGTTTAATTCGAAGAAAAATGATGACAAAAAGGATTTTTTTTGTGGCACAGAGAAAAAACAATCCTTTCGTTGTGGTATATAAAGTAGTGAAAGAAATAGTAGGTACACATAAGAACTTTTAACATTATTTTCAATTTTTAAATTAATTTAGTCAGGACACACACCGCCCATGTTAGGTTAGATTAGGTTAGAGGACGTGTACTTGTCAATTAAGACAAGTATAGTACCCGGAGGTCGAATTGACCCATTGTATGTAAACAAGCAAAATTGTCGCATTTGGGGCATTGAAAACCCGCACACATACATTGAAAAGCCGACGCACCCAAAACGAGTCACTGTTTGGTGCAGATTTTGGTCCAGGCATAATTGGGCCATTTTTCTTCGAAAATGAGCAAGGAGTGGTCGTTAAAGTCAATGGCGATCGTTGCTGGGCCATGTTAAACGAATTTTTGTTCACAAAAATTGAAGAGGAGGATATTGGCAACATTTGGTTTCAACAGGAAGGCGCTACGTGCCACACAGCACATGTTACGCTGACAAGCCAGAGGCAATTGACGCTTTAAAGGACAATATTCGTGAAGCCGTTGGTGAAATACAGCTGCACACAATCGATAATGTGCTTAAAAATTGGACCGATCGTGTTGGCTACTGCATGGCCAGCCGAGGCAGCCATTTGAATGAAATTATTTTCCATTATTAACCGGAAGGATTGTACTTTCAAATAAAAAATAAATTTGAGAAAATATTCAGTATTTTTTTAAAGCATTTTCAAAAAAAAAGAGTTATTTGGCGGAGCCTTTATGTTTTAGAGAACAACTAAACTGTACCTATTATTTCTTTCATTACTGTACATACAATTTAAACATTTAACATTTTTATTATTCTGCTAGAGAATGAACAAAATGAAAAACAAAAAACGGAAAAATATAAAAGAAAATATTTTTTAGCTAGTAAATCTTGTAGTTTGTCATTTTAGAGAATATTTCTTCGTAATTTTTTTATTCAGATTTTCCTTAAACAAACACGTTTCGAAATATAATTTCTATATTGTATCTTAAACATGATAATTTTATACTTTCAAGTGAGTAGCGCTCTTTCTCTCTCTTTCTTGTTTTGCTTTTTGAAAGATAATAATAAATTATATTCAATGAATTATTTAGAAAAACAAAAAATTGCAAAAAAAATTGAAATTAAAATGAAAACATTGCTACTTTTTCTATTTATTTGATAGGGAAATAGGCATTCAAATGATTCTATTAAACCAAGCAGACACATACACATACAATTAAAATAGCACAAGTGTGCTACTAAATATGGTCTCAATAGGCAACTGATTAGCACAGATTTATAGCAGTTGATGAAGAGGACGATCTTATTTTGCATTGGAAGAGTAACTTTATTGCAGTCTTTAACGACATCGTGCAAGTAGATGCACACGGCCTCATGGGGCCGGAGTATCCCTGTAGAACAGGAAGAATAGCTTCGCAAGCAAAATTAGAAAGCACCATTTACATTGTAGTCCTAACTACGATAGTGTATTGGCTTATTAGTCGGACACCATGGTTCAAATCTTAGCTTAAACTGAAGTCGTAAAGCCAGGGTTCAAGCCAGAGGCCAGACATCAAGAACAAATACAAAAAGTATTTCTTCGGGGACTTCCTCCTCTCAGCAGATTTCTGGCAAAAACTCTGAGCGTAAATAAAATTGCCCTGAAAAGTTTCTCAAAATCTGTCATTCGGAGTCGACTTTAAACTGTAGGTCTCACCACTTATGTATAAGAATGAACACACACAACATAAATGGTGTGAGAAACTAGGACGTTGTACAATGGGTCAATTCGAACTCCGAGTACGGTATTTGTCTTAATTGACAAATACACGTCCTCTAACCTAACCTAACCTAGCTTAAACATCTCGAATAAAACAAAATATGTCAGAAAAACTATTTCCTTCGGTGATTTCTTCTCATCAATCTTCTGGCAAAAACTCTCAGATAAAAAAACTTGGCAATGTAAAGTTTCCTATTAAGTACAGATGCAGCGGCCTTGAGAGTGTTCGAGAGAAAAGTACTACGCAAGATCTTCGGTCCAGTGCGAGTTGGCGATGATTTCCGTATCCGATACAACAGTGAACTGTATGAGCTCCTCAACGACATAGACGTTGTACAGCGTATTAATATCCAGCGGCTGCGCTGGCTCGGCCATGTCGTTGGAATGGAGGACGCTCCGGCGAGACGGGTATTTGAGGACGACCTTGCATCCTTTGGAAGGACCAAATCGAGGAAGCCCTGTCATCGATTGGTGTGACAGTGTGTTTCGCCTGGAAGGATGTGTTGCGGCAGGCCGAAATCCGATATACGTGTTGTTAATGGCCAATTAAGTAAGAAAGTAAGTAATGTAAAGTTTCTCAAAATTGTCGTTGGAAGCCGAAATTGAAACGACGCTCATGGATGTGTATTTTATCCACATACAACAGGTTTGGCATGAGAAGCTTGGTTGTAGTCCAAGGGTTGTATTAAACAACTAAGTACGTAACATTTAAGTGCTTTTACAATTGCAAGAGACTTATTTTCTTAAATATTATTACGCTTTTAACCTTTTAAAATATGAGCTCGTAGATTGCAAATAAAATAAAAATAATTCCGTGTTTAGTTTTAATTAAAATTCTTTATTATTCGCACAATTTTGTGTGCCACTGTTCACAACTTGATGTAAACAACAACAACAATTGCTTTTCTTTGTTATTCCTCTGTTTATACCCTTTGCATAAACAATAACAATTACTAGACAATTATTCGACTGATCTTTAAACCACAATTACTCAAAACACTCGCCTGATTTGGCTTGCCTTTTATATGCCAAAGTAAATTTAAACATCGTTGAAGTCGCCGTGGAGTAGTAGGTAGTGTGTTGGCTTACTATTCGTAAAGCCCGGGTCGTATCCCAGGTCAGACATCAAAAATGAAATATGAAAAAAAAAATATATCTTCGGCGACTTCCTCTCAGCAGATTACTGGCAAAATCTCTGAGAGTAAATAAAATTGCCATGAAAAAATTTCTCAAAAATCTGTCGTTCGGAGTCGACGTTAAACTGTAGGTCCCGCCACTCACGTATAAAATTAACGCACACAACATGAGTGGTGTGAGAAGCTAGGCCGTAATCCTAACTGAAGGGTTGTAATGGCCAATTATGTATGTATATTTACATTCATTATTGTTGTTTGTATACGTTGTTTACATTTATTCTTGTAGTGTAGTTTGCAGATTTTTGTTTACCAATTTGTTTACTATTTTTTTATGCTGGTGTTTGTTGTTATATTAAGCAGTACGATAATGTGTAAACAGGTTTGTTTATTGCATTGTTTTGTTTTTGTAGCTTTTGGTTATAATTTTAATGTTGAGCGATGTAAAAACAAAACACCAGTATCTTGATTTTTCATTTTCGTAACAATATTCATTTTTATTAAATTTTCATATTTGTTCATCAGAAAATGGGTATTTTGTAATAAAAATATTTGATCCTTTTGTTGTTAATTACACGATGCGACAGTGAAAATTCACCTGAATAACTACATAGTCTAAGTTATTCACTAGGTTAAGTAGAACTCAAAAATACTTTTTTTATTTTTCTCAAACCCTGCAAACTTGTTCTATTTGATAAAAACGGTTTTTTGATCTTTTCACACAAAATTATTGATTACCCAAATACGTTTGAACCTATTATAAAAATCCAAAGATTTTTAGAAAGGGCGGAGATTAGTCTTTAAAACGGTATACATAAACGTTTTGTTCACACTTAAATGTTATGAGTTTTGATGGGGTAAACTTGGAAAATATTATTTTTTTTCTTAGGTTTTTAAGTTTAGTTATTCTTAAATGCAAAATTTGATTTAAAAATTTAAAATAAGTGATGACATTCTGAAAGGGCATTATCTTGTGAAGAGGTTGAAGCTTCGTTTGATCAAATCGGATAAAATTTACCGTAGTTATAGTTTAAACAGTAAAGGGTCCGCCAAATAACTTTTTTTTTGAAAATGCTTTAAAAAAAACTACTGAATTTTTCTCAAATTTCTTTGTTTATTTGAAAGTAAAATCCTTCCGGTTAATAATAGAAAATAAAAATTAATAAAAATTAATAATAAAAACACAAATGGCTGCCTCGGCTGGCCATGCAGTAGCCTACACGATCGGTCCAATTTTTAACCACATTATCGATTGTGTGCAGCTTTATTTCACCAATAGCTTCACGAATATTGTCCTTTAAAGCGTCAATTGTCTCTGGCTTGCCGACGTAACGTTTAACTTTGACGGCACCCCACAAATAATAGTCCAACGGTGTAAAATCACAGCTCCGAAGTGGCCAAACGGCATTAGCTCTGCGGCTGATAATGCGATCTTCAAAAACAGGGTGCAAAACATCGAGTGTAGCTTCGGCTGTGTGGCACGTAGCGCCGTCCTGTTGAAACCAAATGTGGCCAATATCCTCCTCTTAAATTTTTGTGAACAAAAATTCGTTCAACATGGCCCGATAACGATCGGCATTGACTGTAACGGCCACTCCTTGCTCATTTTTGAAGAAAAATGGCCCAATTATGCCTCTGGACCAAAATCCGCACCAAGCAGTGACTCGTTTTGGTTGCATCGGCTGTGCCCTAAATGCGACAATTTTGCTTGTTTGCATACACGCCAAGATCAAAATAAGCTTTATCTGAAAAGATGATTTTTTTGCCTAAATCGGCATCTTCTGTAAGTCGATCGCAGGCCCACTTAGCGAAACGAAAACGCATTGGATGGTCAATTGGCTTCAACTAATGAACCAATTGGACATTGTATGGTGTCATATCAAGGTCTTTATGCAAAATTCGTCTCAATGATGTCTCCGAAATGTTCAATTGTTGAGAACGACGGTGAATTGATGTTGATGGCGCTTCACGGACACTTTCTGCCACAGCAGCAATATTCTCGGGTGTACGCACTTTTTTTTTGGCTTTTCACGCTTTGGTTTATCGATGAGGATGCTAGTTTCTTTCACTTGTTTCACAAGATAACGAACATACGGAGCTGACGGTGCTTTTCTTCTGCCAAAATCCGTCCGCAATTTTCTCACACATTCTGCAACATTACCATGATTTTCAAAGTAATGTCACAATATTTCCCAGCGTTGTTCAAGCGTATACACAACCATATTCGTTCAGCGGAAGGATAAAACTAATTATCTGTCAAATCAGACATGAGCTAAGTGTTACCGTTCACGAAATAAGCACTAATTGAAAAAAAAAAGTTAGATGGCGGACCCGATATAACAGTTGCTTTATATTTTTTATATGTATATGTCATCTTATCAAATGAACTTTCAGTTAAAAAATTTCAAAAGTTTTGATGGATCTTAATTGTTTGTCGCAAAATGTTTCAATTTCATACGAGTATATGAAAAATATAACTTGACTGTTAGACTCTTTAAATAATAGCTACGGTAGTTTTTGTCCTATTTGATCAAGCAAAGTGCCAATCTCTTCACAAGATAATGCGCTTTCAGAATATTATCGCTTATTTTACGTTTTTTAATTAATTAATTAATGTTACTATGAACTGACAAACTTGAAAAATATGATAAAAATTCGCATTTATCAAGTTTACCTCATCAAACTCCATAGCATATTAACTCAAATAATATATATGTGTATATCGTTTTAAAGGTCTATCTCTCTTCTTTCTAATAAGGTGTATATTTTGGCCATAGGTTCATACATGTTTGTATAATCAATAAATTTGTGCCTAAAGTCCAAATAAAACAAGTTTTGGAGGGTTCGAGAAAAATAAAAAAAGTATTTTTAAGTTCTACTCAACCTAGTGAATAACTTAGACTAGGTAGTTACTCGGGTGTATTTAATTTTTTGTATTTTGTCGCACCATGTTATTTATTTAATTTTTGTTTAAAAGTTTTTTGTATTTAAATTTTCTTCGATAACAATTTTAACCCAATTTTTCATTAAATTTGCATTCGAGTATTTGTTGTGTTTGTTTTGTTGTTTTCTGTTCTGTGATGGTATTATTCATAATTATTTGATTAATTATATGCAATCGGCTTTTTAATTATTTAATAAAAATAGTTTTAAATTAATTATAAATTTAAATACATTAACAGATTTTGTTTTTTCAAGCATCATTGATGTTGTTAACATATTTATATTGTATATCCTGACTATGATAAAACAAAAACAAAAACAAACAAAAAATTAACAGGAATATGATGCATTTTCCCGTATATCCTTTTGTATAATTACGGAGATTTTTTTACACGTTTCTCTATAAATTATAACAAAAAAATTCATTTTAATTTTAAAATGTTGATTTTTTTTCTGTTTTTTTTTCTTTTTGCTAGTCTGCTTTAAATTTAATCAAGTGTTACTTATTTTCTACAATTATATTAAATTTAATTTTAATTTATTATTAACAACATTTTATTTTTTGTTTCATTAGTGCCCTGTAAAACAAAAAAAAATCACAAAAAAATCATGAAAATTACATGGAAAAAATTATGAAAAAAAATGGAGGATAAATGAGCATTAAAAACAAAAACAGAAGAAAAAAATTATAATAAATCAACGTCAGTTTCAGCCAATTTGTTACAAAATGTTTAATTTTACAAAAGAATCGAAAGAAAAAAGAATCGAAAAAAATATTGTAATCAATATATAGAGTCTTTGGTTAAGCGATTTCCATTTAAAACAAAGCACATTTAGGATATACACATACATAATTGGTTATCACAACCTTTCAGACAGGATTATGACGTAGCTTCTCACACCAGTTATGTTGTGTGTGTTAATTTTATCATGAGTGGCGGGGCATACAGTTTAAAGTCGACTCAAAACGACAAATTGAGAAACTTTTCGTGGCATTTTTTATTTAACTCTCAGAGGTTTTGCCAAAAATCATCTAAGAGGAAATCTCCGAGGAAATATTTTTTCATATTTTCGTTTTGAACTCTAAACTGGGGTTTGAACCGTGGCCTCACATCTAATAAGCCAACACTTTACCTACTAGACTACGGCGACTTCACATGTAGGATTTAATTGAAACTGATTTTTCGTCCGAAATGCTCAATAAATCAAGCCGAATTTGACGGATGACATAGGTTATGTTCGCTCTGAGGGCTACTGCGTTTTGTGGCTCATTAACATACACCTGTGACTTAAGGAAATCCTACAAGAAAAAGTCTAACGGGGTCATACTGCTTGATCTCGGTGGCTAGTTGATATCACATCCAAGTGAGATGACCATGACCTCAAATCGCAGGTGTAGGATATTCACTGTGGCTGTGTTGTCTCTGAGGAATGCTGTGGTTTGTGGCCTATTAACATACAACTGAAGCTTTACGAAATACCACTAGAAAAAGTCTAACGGGGTCAATATGCCATACTATGGCATGGGCTGTATTGGCTATGAGGGCTACTGTGGTTTGTGGCTTATTAACACATACAACTGCAACTTTAGAAAATTTCCCAAGAAAAGGGTCTAGTCGGGTCAAATCGCATGATCTCGGTGACTAGTTTACATTACATCCACTTGAGATGGCCATGCCCTCAAATCGCTCTTGCAGAACATTCACTGTGGCATGACCTGTGCGGCACATAGCGTCGTCTTGTTGAAACCAAATGTCGTTGGTGTCCAGATCATCCAACTCAATCCATCAGAAGTCTACTTTTAATGCTCACCGATGACAATGATGACCTGACCAACGTTGTTTTCAAAAAATTATGGACCAATGGTGTCGATACATAGGGTCCTGTGTGCATTGCCTCATGTGCATTGCTATCCTTACTTCAACAATTTGTGTTTATTCATGTACCCAATCATCCAGTAATGACCCTCATTGCTGAAGATAATTTTTTCCTAATTAGTCTAGTAGGAAGTGAGTTGGTTTATTAGGCGTGAGACCACGGTTCAAATCTCAGTTTAGACATCTCTAGTAAAACGAAATATGAAAAAATATTTCTCCGTAGATTTCCTCTCAGCAGATTTCTGGCAAAAGCTCACAGATTAAATAGAAACTTGCCAATCAAAAACAAAAACTCTGATGCATGAACAATTGCCGTAGTCTGGGAAGTAGTGTATTGCCTTATTAATTAAAGGGTCCGCCAAATAACTTTTTTTTTTTGAAAATGCTTTAAACAAAAAAACTACTGAATATTTTCTCAAATTTCTTTTTTTATTTAAAAGTACTATCCTTCCGGTTAATAATGGAAAATAATTTCATTCAAATGGCTGCCTCGGCTGGCCATGCAGTAGCCTACACCAGAAGATGTCAATTTTGTAAAAAAAAATCATCTTTTCACATGAAGCTCATTTTAATCTTGGCGGGTATATAAACAAGCAAAATTATCGCATTTGGGGCACAGAAAACTCGCACGTATACATTGAAAAGACACTTTTTGGTGCTGATTTTGGTCCAGAGGCATAATTGCGCCATTTTTCTTCGAAAATGAGCAAGGAGTGACCGTTACAGTCAATGCCGATCGTTATCGGGCCATGTTGAACGAATTTTTTGCTCACAAACATTGAAGAGGAGGATATTGGCAACATTTGGTTTCAACAGGATGACACAGCCGAAGCTAAACTCGATGTTTTGCGCCCTGTTTTTGAAGATCGCATTATCAGCCGCAGAGCTGATGTCGTTTGGCCACCCCGGATCTGCGATTTGACACCGTTGGACCATTATTTGTGGGGTGCCGTCAAAGATAAGTATTACGCCGACAAGCCAGAGACAATTGACGCTTCAAAGGACAATATTCGTGAAGTCATTGGTGAAATACAGCTGCACACAATCGATAATGTGCTTAAAAATTGGACCGATCGTGTATGCTACTGCATGGCCAGCCGAGGCAGCCATTTGAATGAAATTTTTTTCCAATATTAGCCGAAAGGATTGTAGTTTCAAATAAAAAAAGAAATTTGAGAAAATATTCAGTAGTTTTTTTAAAGCATTTTCAAAAAAAAAATTTTTTTGGCGGACTATTTATAAACCCCTGGTTCGAACCCCCAGCTAAGACATTTCAAACAAAAGGAAACATTAAAATATTTTTCTTTAAGCGACTGTCTCTCTGAAAGTAAATAAAATTGCCATGAAAAGTTTCTCAAAACATTTGTCGTTCGGAGTCGACTTTAAACAGTAGTTTCCCCCTACACTCATATATAAAAATTGACACACGCAACAAAAGTGGCATGAAAAGCAAGGTCGTAATGCTGACTGAAAGGTTGTAATGATCCAGTTCTGTATGTACCAATACACTGTTGAAGCCGGTGTGAAATGTCAAAATTCCAATATCCCTATTGGAAGACCCTATACAATTTTATATGAAATTGAATTAGAGAAAACAGAGAGAGAAAAAAACTGCATATTAACATAAAAAAAATTATTTTTAAAAAATTTAAATTTGCAACAAATGACGTTGGGGGCGGGAGTGTGTTTTAATAAATTATCCGGCCTTTGCAAGTGCCCATCATGAAAACCGAAAAATTTAAATATTTTTTCTTGTATATTTTTAATGATTTTAAATCATTGTAATACAGTTCACTAGTTAGTCTTATGCATGGCTTGACAAATGACTCAAAGTATGTATTTGTTGTTTCGGGATAAGTGGGTCAATAAGGACATCACCTACAAGGGAATTGGAAACAATACTCTGCTACCAACTAATTAAGATAGGGGTTCGGTATGATATAGCACTTGTCTCCTTTCTATAAAAAAATCGATCCACCAGACAATGTATGTTTTAACGATTTTCAACAACTACAAGCAATATTGTCTTACTTTTTCTTTTTCTGTCCGTATGGGGTAATGGTGACTTGAATATTGGTATTCAATGCTTTAAGTTTCGCTGATTTGACTTAATTTAGTGACATAAGAAGTAATCCCGAGGAGTTAAATCACACGAACGAGGGCGTCAGAGTTCACTACCACTTCTGGAAAAACACAGTTGCCAACAATTTAATTCTCTAATACTTTTGTATGGCAAGTTGCGTTGTGTTGATGGAACCGAATATCAATAATGTTTTGCTGACGAATTTTTGAAGACAATGGATACAATTGTGAAGTCGCCGTGGTCTAGTAGGTAGTGTGTTGGCTTATTAGACGAAAAGCCAGGGTTCGAGCCCCAGGCCAGACATCAAAATGAAATATGAAAAAATATTTCTTAGTCGACTTCCTCTCAGCAGATTTCTGGCAAAAACTCTCGAGAGTAAATAAAAATTGCCATCGACTTTAAACTGTAGGTCCTGCCATTCATGTATAAAATTAACACACACAGCATAACAGAAAGTAGGTCGTAATCCAGCATATTCAAGTCTTGTGAACCACTTTCCTGCATATGTGCATATTATATACGTAGTAGCACCTGCATGGCAAAATGATTCAATTAGTTTAACTGGCAAGATCGTCGCGGCCTAGTAGGTAGTGTATTGGCGTATTAGCCCAAGGTAGTATGGAATAGTTTGTGATAAGCTGTTATGTTATTCGGACCGCTCTGATATCATATGCTTTAGAGTTAATTGTTGTTAACTGGTGTAGATGTTGAACTGTAAGTCCCACCACCGCTTACGGATGCAATTAACACACACAACATGGTGGCTGTGCAAAAGCTAGAAGGCTGTAATCCTGACTAAAGCAGTGTTATGTCCAGTTGAGTGCTATACAAGATTTTTTATATAAAAAAATTATATTTTTTTGTTATTATTTTTCACAAAAGTATTTATATTTAAAAAAAAACTCAAATACTGGAAAAAAAAATTTTTTTTAATTTTCCATTCAAATTATATTTTCATTTCCATTGATTCTATTGTCGTTGCTCACATAATTGGCAACAAAAAAAATGTTTCCCATATTACTGGACTAATTTAAATTTGTTTTCCGCAAATTGCAATTTACATTATATGTTGTGTGCACATTTTAAAATTATTTTTTAAATCAATTTGTATAATTTATGGTTCGGTTCATAAGCATTTCAATTTTGTTTGCAAATAAATTGTTTTTTTTCGTTTTTCTCTCGTACTCAATATGTTTATTAAACATAAATTTTATGCAATATTGGCAATTTAGCAATTTGACAATGTCCTCGTATTTATGAAATTTCCATGTCAATGTGTCATTTAATTAAAAACTAGAAAAAAACACGGACACACACACGAACACACATTTTAACAACATTTTTACATACAATTTAATGGGGGGAAGGAATTTGTAACTCTGGATTTAAGTTTTTTTCTTTTTAATTGAAAATAATTTTAATGTTGTCTGACATTTACAATTTAAATCAATAAAAAAGCAAAGAAAAAATAAATTCAAACAAAGAAGTGAAAAAATTATGCTAAAAAGCATATTTTCAAGGATAATTGCAAGCTCTGTTAGAAGTTAAGAAAAAAAAAAAAGAACAGACTTTTCACAAAAACATTATCCATCAAACAATCCCAATCCATAGCAGACATATAAACATCCTCAACTCCCTTCCAAAAGCATTAAACGCCTTAGTATTGCCAACCACCGTTGTATTGTAAAGCAAGTAAAGTGTGGGCCAGTTAAAGGTTTAAATTTAAAACAAACAAACAGCCTGAAACAAAAACGGTTAGAAATTTTGCCAAATTTATTTGTACAATTGCTACGATTACAAATGGAATTTGATTTCATTAATATACGTGCACTTTTTCGAGTGTATGAGGTAATATACCGGCAATGGCATCACGACTATTGGCCTTCAAATGTTCAATTGTCTCTGGTTTGTCGACATAACAATTTTCTTTAAAGGCGCTTTACAGAAAATAGTCCAACGTTGTCAAATCGCAGCTTCGTGGCTGCCAATTCCCATCAACATACATAATTGGTCATGACAACCCTTCAGTCAGGATTACGACCTAGCTTCTCATACTACCCATCTCAAGTTTATTAATTTTATACATGAGTGGCGGAACCTACAGTTTAAAGTCGATTCCGAACGACAGATTTTCTGAGAAACTTTTCATGGCAATTTTATTTATTCTCAGAGTTTTTGCCAGATATCTGCTGAGAGGAAGTCGCCGCAGAAATATTTTCATATTTTCGTTTTGATGTCTGATCTGGGGTTTGAACCGTGGTCTTACGTCTAATAAGCCAGCACACTACCTACTAGACTACGGCGACACTTTTCTTTAACGGCGTCTCACAGGAAATAGTCCAACGGCCTCAAATCGCAGCTTATTGGCGGCCAATTGACATCATCATTTCGACTAATTAAACGGCCATCAAACGTTTGATGCAATAAATCGATTGTGGTATGAGATATGCGGCATCCTGTTGAAACTAAACATCGTTCATATCAATACCATGAAGAGCGGGTACGCCGTCCTCATTTTCAAAGGAATATGGGCCAATAATGTCTCCGCTCCACAAGCCACACCAAACACTGACTGGTAATGGGTGCATTGGCTTCTGTAAGACCACGTGTGGGTTTTCTGAGCCCTAAATACGGGCTTATTAACGTACCCACCAATATGAAAATGCGGCTCATCCGAAAAGATAATTTTCTTTGGCAAAATCGACATGATCGTGCAGTTTCTCGCTGAGCCATCTAGCGAAGCGAAAACGAAGCGGATGGCCATGCCGCTTTAGCTCTTGAGCCAATTGAACTTTGTAAGTCGTCGTAAAGAGTTCTTTTCACAATATTCGACGTAAACTGATACAGGAAATGTTCCATTCTTGAGAGCGATGACAAGTTGATGTTGATGGATTCTCACGCACACTCTAAGCCACTGTTTCGATATTTTCGGGTGTACACACTGTACGAGCACGCTGACGTCTTGGCGCATTCACAAAATTTAGCAATAAACTTGCCTATACCGGGCCCTGTTGGTCCTTTTCTGCTACCAAATTTTGTACGACATTTTCGTGCAATTGTACAATGGGCCAATTCGACCTCCGGGTACTGTACTTGTCTTAATTAACAAGTACATGTCCTCTAATCTTCGTGCAATTTCCGACCATCATTGTCTTTATTTTGGAAATAAATTTACAATAAATCTCTACGTTGCTCAAGCGTAAATCGATTCATTACGTTCAAAGGAGATTGGGCACTGAATTTTGTGACAGAATGGAATGACATAAGTATTGCCGTATTCGAAATAGCCGATGTTTCAAATTTAAACCGATAGATGGCGCACCCAATAGAAGAATAATAATAAAGCCGCTGCCTTAGCCTAGCATTTAAAAAACCACAAAAGCAAATTGCACTTGAATGTGTTGCATGTCTTATTGTTGTAATTGCTACTGCTGTTGTTGTTGTTTTTATTGTTTTTCCAATTTAAATTGCATGCAACTTTCAACCACACACACATATACGCACTCATCAAACATTAGCAGCAAAATGCCAGCTGCAGTACAGCTGAGAATACTTAAACGAATGAATTGAAGTTGAAGTTGAAGCTTTCGTATGAGACGTACGTATGTATGTATGTCCATATATGGCAGTATGTGGCATGGAAATGAATGTGTGGCACCATTAGGATTGATATGTTTGGGTTTGGATAAATAATTGAAACGTTAAACATATGTACGCCCATAACCATAAACAAACAAATACGATGGAACAGGAACAGGGTTACAAACGATGAGAAAAAGTAGCAACAAAGCCATGCACAAAAAGCGATTTCGAAACAGAAGGTAGAGTTTGAGACGAAAGCTTCTTAGTACTGCAGTAGCATTAGGGGTGGTCAAAGGAACGTGCAAAGGTTTTAGTGTTTCAGTTAACTCATTTGGTTAATATGACCTCAAAAGGCAAATTCATCAAATTTGTCTCAATTTAAGCAAAAATAAATCGGAATAAATCGGAAGACGGCTAAGGTTTTACACAAAGGCATCATAAAAGAGGTGCAACAGCTTTTCTACGATAAAGACGAAAGAGTAACCAGTGAGCCTTCAGTTCTAGTGTCAAGCTGCGACCGTGAACCGCAAATCAAAGACGAATATATCAATCATATACTGAAAAGCATCAAATCCGATCGCCTAAGTATTATTTCAGTTGTCTAAAAGCTGATCCTTACAAATAACACCTTTTGCCACCGAAACAAAAATCAGTTTGACGTAAAAACTTTACACACACAATTTTCCTCCAGGAAATGGCAAATTTGAGATCTTTTAATTTGAGAATCTTTATCGAATGCAATCTTTATCAAATGGCTCGCAATAACAAGTAATTCTTTAATTCTAAACGGCACAGAGTCGCCTCAAAAGGACATACATTCAATGCCTGAAAGGTTTTACAGCGTGTTTGATGGGCTAAGCTGAGAAGCATCTGCTATGAGCAGTTCTTCTACGGCCAAATTCTTAATTTGGTCAACTATTAAACAGTAGAAGTTTCCCACCCTGCTGGACCATCAAACATTTCTCATAATTTTATGTTGGTTTTCAATTTAAAGAAAGAACTTCAAGAAGAAGAAGTCATAGTTTAGCTGGTAGTGTGTCGGCTTATTAGACGTGAGGCCACGGCTCAAACTGACCTGGGAGTCATATCGATCAGAACGAAATCTGAAAAATATTTCTTCGGCAAATGCCTCTCAGCAGATTTCTGGCAAAGACTCTGAGAGTAATTTGAAAATTGCCATGAAAAGTGTCTCAAAAACCTGTCGTTCGGAGTCGACTGTAAACTGTAGGTCCCGTCCACTCATGTATAAAATTAACGCGCGGTGTGAGAAGCCAGGTTGCAATCCAAACTGAAGTTATTATGTATGTAGAGTCCCCTCAAATAAATAATCGATGCCTGAAAAGTTTTACAGCATGTTTGATGGGCTTAGCTGAGAAGCGTCTGTTATGAGTAGTTCTTCTACGGTCAAATTCTTAAGACGGACATTCACTGTCAACTATTTGACAGAAGAAGTCCTTAACCAAGCAGGATCATCAAACATTTTTCATCATTTTTTATTTGTCGAAGTCGCCGTAGTCTAGTAAGTAGTGTATTGGCTTATTAAACGTAAGGCCACGATTGAAACCCTAGGTCAGAAATCTCGAACAAAACGAAATATAGAAAAATATTTCTTCCGCGTCTGCCTCTCAGCAAATTTCTGGCAAACACTCTGAGAGTATTGCAATGAAAAGTTTCTTAACACTTTGTCGTTCGAAGTTGACTTTAATACAGTCGCCAGTCATGTATAAAATTAACACGCACAACATAAGTGGTGTGAAAAGCTACGTCATAATCCAGACTTAAGGGTTGTAATGATCAATTATGTGAGTGTATATGTAAAAAACCACATTTCTCCCGCAAATAATACATCGTGAAGACCTAGTCTGCCCTGAAAGGAAAATACCATAAAAAGGTAAGGCAAGACCTGTTCACGATAGTTTCTCGCCAGTATAACTAGCAGATGGCATTGTTTCTCAGCAATAATAGGTAGTCGACCCCCTCACCTGTTGCAGTAGACCACTCCGTGCTTAATTCGATTAACTTGATTAATGAAACTGAATCAAAGCACCGAATAAAATAAAACTGAAGCCGAATTTATAATATTGGGCAGAGGAACGTTCCTTTAGTAGCGACCAACTTTTATTCATAGAAGATAAAGTGCCTGTCATTAGCACAACGACAAGCTACACATATCGGAAGGATTATTTTTGAAGTCGCCGTAGTCTAGTAGGTAGTGTGTTGGCTTATTAGACGTAAAGCCAGGGTTCGAGCCACAGGCCAGACATCAAGACAAAATACAAAAAGTATTTCTTCGGCGACTTCCTCTCAGCAGATGTCTGGCAAAAATTCTGAGAGTAAATAGAAAATTGCCATGTAAAAGTTTCTCGAAATCTGTCGTTCGGAGCCGACTTTAAACTGTAGGTCCCACCACTCATGTATAAAATTAACACACACAACATAAATGGTGTGAGAAACTAGGGCGTTGTACAATGGGTCAATTCGACCTCCGGGTACTGTACTTGTCTTAATTGACAAGTACACGTCCTCTAACATAACCTAACCTACACATATCGATTAAAATTTCTTTGCAACTGCGTTAGGCTTAGTTTTCTTGGATCGAAGAGCTTGAAAACCTAAAATTATCAAACAAGACAGAAATATTATTGGATTGAAATTTTTGTAATATAATCTGAGCAATTTTAGAGCGTTTATTTTCTAATAATTTCGAATAATTTGGTCCATTTAATCCTTCAAATTTTTTTATTTGTAAATAAATCTTATCGTGTTATGGTGTTAATAGTACCTTGAATATTGGCTTCCAATGTTTCAAGAAATGCTGTCTTGTCAGCATATACCAATGACTTAACCTAGTCTCTTAAAAAGTAATCCAGGACCATTTTGGCATAGAAATTGGATATCGAATTTATATTCAATTTGATCAAAGTTATTAAGAAAGTAATTAGGTGCACTGTATGGGAATTTAAGCCGACTTGTTGGACTCAAATGCTGTTGTCGTTATGCTGATTAATTTATTGGAAAATAAATTTAGTGAGCATGTCACGACAGCGCCCGATACTCACTGCAGCTTCCTTCTTATTGAAAAACAAATAAGGTACGGTGATGCCGACACCTCACCCAAAAGTCAATTTCAAATCAAGACGAGGAATATTTGTTTGAAAACAAATTGCTGGCTTACTGGACCTTTTTAATCGTCAAATGGTCGAAGTCTCTCTGAACTTCGCAAATTGATTTTTTTTTTAGTAAATTTCCACAATTTGAAAGCTTTGTTTTGGGGTTAAATAATTCACGATAACTTGCCAAACCTTACTGAACAGAAATAACAACACAGATTGACATTTCCAACCGTCAAAGCATAGTTATCGATATCGATATCTCACATGCAGCTAAAAGCACCTTGTATTAGACTGTTGGATGGTAGAAAGTATAGTTGGAGTCATTGAAAGTGGCATCTTGTTGCAGTCCTATAAATAAGACTCCACGATACTGGGATTTTATAATCAAGCGAGAGGTTTAACTTCTAATTTGCATGCGTGAAGATTAGAGTTTCGATTACTACCATCGATTCCCTCTCACTTTGTTGAAATTTCCATACACAACTCCTTCTTTTCTACTTCTTGTATATTGAGTTTTCGTCAGTTAAATGGGAGTTTTGATATTGAGTCCTGGTCCCAGATAAAAAAAAAACGTCATTAGCTTGTGGGGGGGATGGTTGCTGGTATAGATGCCATGATTCCTATATAATCAGTATGAAGTGTTAAGCACTTTAGAGCACAATTTATATTTTAAGTCGCCTGCAATTAAACCTAAAGCGAGTGCTTACTAAAGGTCAATTTATACGTTAAGTGTTTACGTGCACGAAGTTAAAGCGAAAATATTGCAGAATTTTATTTGTATTTTAAAAATTAGGGTAAAAATCTTTATAGCGCCATCACTGTTCGCAGTGCCGTCACTGATATTGATATTGTAATATTGGCAGCACTGTTTATTTCTTCATTTAGTTGATTCGTTAAGTTTATTTGTTAAGTTTGTTCGATAAACGTGCAGTCGAGTTCAGTTTAGACTGCGAAGAAGTGAAGACCCAGTTTTTTATTGCATCTTACGCAAGTTCTTTTACGTGTACTATTTGATCAAAACAAAGTAAAATTAATGCACCCTGAAAAGCTTACGCCTGCCAAAATTTCCAACCGTATTTTCCTCTCTGTCGTTACATACTGAGTTTCCCACAATACCATCAACTCTCTTCTACACAAAAACTTGACAAGTCGTACGATTTGTCGAATCGCTTAAATCCCTCTTAAGTATCTTGTCTTATACAATTGCAGTCAAACTAGAAAAACCTTGAGAACGAATTATTAATAATACGAGTTGATTAATTTGTTCAAACCTGTGTACCCTGATAGTTTAGTGGGTAGTGTGTTAGACTATTAGCGTGAGGGTTGTGGGTTCGATTCCCACCACTGTCACACTACACCGAGCATATGGTGTTACTCAGCTCGTATATAATTAGAATACAATTTGTAATTGTATTGTAATACATAAATAAATAAATTTGTGCAAACCATTTGAAGGTCCAATAAGACCTCTCACTAGGTTAGCGCCACATTTTCAGTTACCCAATGTAATACAAAGTCGTTCGCCTATGCTGACCCTTTAAAGCCATTATAAAACTCACTGCAACACCATCCAATAAATGTCCTTAACATTATCCTTATTGCCGTTTTGAACCACCCTAATTATTTACAATTCATCTTAAAGTGTAATTATTGTCTTTTATGCCAGGTTTTATGGTTTTTGCTTCGGTTTGGTTAACATTTTCTGGTTTTTGTGGTATTTTGACATCTTTATGCCTTCGAAAATCTTTAATTGAGAATTTGCATAACAAGGAAAGAGGAAAAGGCGGTTTCAGCTTAAATGCCACAAAAGAAAAAAAATTTTCCTTTAATCTTTCACTAGAAGAAAATGAGTTTGAGTTTGAAGAGGAAAATAAAATCGCATCAGTATGGAAATTAAGACACAATTCAATAGCATAAGGACTTTTGATCAGAACAGGGTAATGGAGGGAAATGAAAAACAATGATAATGGATGAGGATTCTTAAAAGTTACATTTCTGCCTTTTCCGGACTATTCACTTTGAAAATGTGAATTTAAAGAGTCAAAAATACCGCCAAGTGATAACTAATGGATCCATCGGGTTCGTCGAAATGCTAAGATCTAAGGTTTGAGCTCTGGACTCTTGTCAAGTAAATTAACGCACTACCCATGAGATTCACTAGGTACACTTTAATACTTTTGGATAACTAAGGTAATCAGATTGCAAATAGTTATGCGAAATCTGATAGTATGCTGAGGTGACAATTTTTTCGATCTTTATCTAATGCTTACACTGCCATGTCAGTGCCGAAATACGTACTACGCGCTCTTGTAAAACATTTTCATTTATTTTATTCAGGTTTCTTGATTTTATTTTGATATTGTGTTTGGTCTGATATTGCAGTTCGTTGCTTGAAAAGAAAGACCTCGGGATACAGTGGCGAGGAGCCTTGCTCATTGAGCCCTACTTTCACCCCAAAAGTTGGCGTGGCTAGACCTTTATATGTCAGCACATCACTAAAATATCAACGTGACAGTTCCTCGTTTATACTTGTCTTTACCTGAAAATAATCTGAAAAAATTGTGGCTTTGAGAGCCAACCGAAATATATGCCTTACTGCAGTGCAAGATTTGCAACTGTTAGCTTAGCAGCCGAAAAGGCACTAGTCTAGTAGGCAGTATGCTGGTTTATTAGATGAGCCTACGTGGTTCTACCTCCAGCTCAAATGGCTTGAGCAAACACAAAATTAAAAAAATAGGCGACTTCCTCTCAGCAGTTTTTTGACAAAAACTCTGAGAGTAAATAAAATTACCGGTAAAACTTACTCAAAAATCTGTTGTTCGCAGGTGACATTTAACACTAGGTCCCGTCTTTCATGGATAAAATTAACACACATGAGATGGGTACTGTAAGAAGCTAAGTTGTAATCTTGACTAAAAGGGTTGTTATGACCAATTAAATTAGGTAAGTACGTAATCTTAAGGCTTTCCTAGAAGAATTTCTACCATTTAAGAGCAATATTTCTCACTTCTTTCTCTATTAGGACCAGAGTTCAGCAATGAATCGTTTTTTTTACGCTACTCATAAGCACTCATGAAATTTTGAATGTAAGTGACTCAACAATATTGAAATTTAACTCTGTACTCAGATTCATTCGTACTCACTACAACGTTGTTTTATAAGCACAGGTTGCAATGAGTATGCGTACAACGTTGACATCAAACTTATACCATTCGAAATACGTTTGATTCATAAGCTCATACTCATTTAGATTCATAACTTTAGAAAAATACTTATAAGACTTATAAAAGATTCGACGAGTGCTTCGAATCATTTATCAAAATTTACAGTCTGCGTTGTTGTTAGGCATTTACAACAAAAGAAAAACGACACATAAGCAAATAAGACAGATCAGGAAGCAGAGCAAACCCACAACCTTCTAGTGAATATTTTAATGTTCGTAGGCGATTCGTACTTATTTTAAGCTTCGTGTATATGTTGAGTTGGAGTAGAGAGTCGTAATCAACAACATCATACATGTTGTAAGTATGAATATGATGAGTACTTCAAACTTTGAATATGAGTAGAGGTTCCATGATATTAAAAGAAGTATGAATGCTTATAAGTATTAGAAATTATGAGTATGATTCGATGCTACTCATCTTTTTGAATACTCATTGTTGATCTCTGATTAGAATTTCTAAAATGTTGCATGTAGATGGCGCTGAGAAAGTGTATATATTCCGTGACCAGCACTATTCAATAGACAATTTTAGTCCCCTTTAAATGGAAGGAAGGGCCACCTATGCTAAACTCTAACTTCCAGGAAATATTTATCGCTTTCGCTTAAATCCAATGGTTGAAAATGCAGCAGAGTATTTAATCGCTACCCAAACTCCTTTCAGACATTGTTAAGAATAGATTTCCATTAACGCGTTTTCTACCCCCAGCCACTGCAAACTGCCACTGCCATTGCTATTGAGGCTGTGTGGCGTAACACTTGCTATGTTCGCAGTGAGAAAAGTGAAAAGCATTTAAAATGCAGGATTTGTTACGTTTTAGCTGTTGCAGCTGTACGTTCATTGTTGCATTCATATTTGTTGCATATTCTAAAGTGCTAACAACAACAACAAACGTACACATATAAAAGTGATTTGGAAAACGAGACAAATATTGAGAATATCGTATAAGAAGTAACAACAACAACAACAACAGCAGTTACAACAATATTGCATTGATAATGTGATGTTGTGTTGCATTTTAATTTATTTATAAAGCATTTGATTTCAACGTTCGCTTTACCACACTGGCTGCTGCATCTTCCATCAATTTTTTGTTGCAAATTTTTTTAACTCCTTTTTGTTTCTCTTCCTCTCTCACAACTCTCTTCCTTTTTTTGTATTAAAACAGAAATAAATTTAAAATGCAATACAAGTTGGGATTCCATTTTTTACAGGAGACAGAAATATGGTTGCAAGAAGAAGGACGACGGTCGAAGGGTTTGTTGCACAAACAGATGCATTTCTTTAACAATTTATTTGTTTGTATTCATGTTTTTTTATTTCCATTTTCATTTCATCTTCTTTACATTCACGTCCCTTCAGCTGAATCTGCAATTTCTTGTTGCTTTCAAGGGTGCTGATGCTGATTCAAATTTAGCATGTGGGGGGGTGTGTGTATAAAAATTGCAACAAAAAGGGAAGAAAAAAAAACTGAAAATGTATTTTGAAAAACTCTTAAAATTCTGAACATGCAATTTATTTCCAATTTTATTTTATTATTTACAAACACCCCCTTCTACACCCCCCTCTCTCTCTCACTCTCTCTGTATTTTTAATGAATTGCATCATGTTTTTTCTTTCTTTCTTTTTCAATATTCTCTCCCTCGTTTCTATTCACAATTCTATTCTGTTTTAAATAGAAAATTAATTTGATTAAATAGCACTCACACACACATGCATACATACATACATAACGGATGGGGAAAGTGGCAAAGAAATTAACAAGGAAAAGTTTAACAACAAATCGAAACAGAAACAGAAGCTAGGAAGGGAAGGGAATGCATTTCAAAAGCGAAACAAACATATCGATTTGAGAGTTCACGTTACAATTTATTTACAAAAGATTGGAAAATATTAGTCAAGTGCATGGAAGGAACACGAACAAAAAAAAACAAATCCCCGGATTAAAGTCAATTGGTTAGAGAAGGGCAAAATCAATAGAAAGCGGATTAAATGGCAAATTCTGTTTTTAATTGGAAATACAAGTTAATTCGTTTAATTTATTTCAAAGCATTACTCACAACCGCATACTATTTCTAACTCAACTGTTTAACTGAAAAGTTCTTAGATTGACATCAGAGATCAGCAATGAGTATTCAAAAAGATGAGTAGAATTGAATCATACTCACTTACTTTCTGGTACTTATACGCATTCATACTTCTTTTAATATCATGGAGAAGCTCTACTCGTATACCAAGTTTGAAGTACTCATCATACTCATACTTAACAACATGTATGATGTTATTGATTTCGACTCTCCATTACTCAACATATACACGAAGCACAAAATAAGTACGATTCGCGTACGAACACTAAAACACTCCATAGACGGTTGTGTGTTTGCTCTGTTTGCTGCTCTGTCTTTATTGCTTATGTCTTTTTTTTTTTTTTGTAAATGCAACGACAACTAAGACTGTAAATTTTGATGAATAATTCGAGCCAATCGTCATCATTTATAAGTATTTTTCTAAAGTTATGAATCTAAATGAGTAAGCTTATGAATCAAACATATTTCGAATGGTATGAGTTTGATGTCAACGTTGTACTCATACTCATTGCAACCTGTACTTATAAATTAACGTTGTAGTGAGTCCGAATAAATCAGAGTAGTTAGGTTAGGTTAGAGGACGTGTACTTGTCAATTAACACAAATACAGTACCCGGAGGTCGAATTGACCCATTGTACAACGTCCTAGTTTTTCACACCACTTATGTTGTGTGTGTTAATTTTATACATGAGTGGTGGGACCTACAGTTTAAAGTCGACTCCGAACGACAGATTTCTATTTGTTGAGAAACTTTTCATGGCAATTTTGGTTTACTCTCAGAGTTTTTGCCAGAAATCTACTGAGAAGTCGCCGAAAAAATACTTTTGCGTCTAATAAGCCAACACACTACCTACTAGACTACGGCGACTTCATTATTGACTCACTTATATTAAAAATTTCATGAGTATTTATGAGTGGTGAATAAACGATTCATTGCTGATCTCTGATCAACAAGGCGCTATATGATTTAGGTTGGCTTAACCCTAACCTCACAAAAGATATGTGTACAAATATTGCAACTACAGGTTTATGGAATACAGCATTGGGAGTGCAACAACTTTTGTTAAGAAGAAGAAACTGCTATTTCGTATCACAAACCAATAAGAAGGATGGTAAAATTACCCGACTTAGAACAACTAGCATCGACCTTTATCCCTTTAAACGAGTTTTGCTAACAATACTTTACGAACATATGTATATAAAATCATACGTATGTATTTCAATCAACCAGTCAGAATTACGAACTACCTTCTCACATCACATACGTATGTTGTGGGTGTTAATTTTATCCGAAAGTGGTGGGACCTCGCAGTATGAAGTCTCTTCCGAACGACAGACTTGTAAGAAACAATTTTTACATGACAATTTTGTATTTATACTCAGAATTTTTGCCATAAATCTGCTGAGAGGTAGTCGCCGAAGAAATTTTTTGTCAGATTTCGTTTTGTTGGAGTTGTTTGACCTCGGCTTTGAACCATTTCCCCACGTCTAATAAGCCAATACACTACCTTCTAGACTACTCATATATACTTCACAATACTTTACTTAATTGCTCATTACAAAGATTTATTCGGGATTGCAGCTTAATTTCTTACCCCAACCAAGTTGCCTGTGTCAATTTTTTCCATGAATGCTGGGGCTTCGAACGACAGATTTAGGAAATTTTTCATGGCAGTTTTTCTTACTCTCAAAGCTTTTTCCAGAAGGCTACATTCAAAATGGCGGATCCAATATGGCGGTCGAGGTTTATCACAATTATTCAGATTTACTTGACTGCCATATTGGATCCGCCATTTTAAATTTTTTCAATTTGAATGAAAATCTGTAATCAGCGACCCCAAAGACCCCTGAATAACAATTTTCAAGTAAATCTGATTAATTTTTAAGGGCCTCCGTAATATGTTTCTTTTTCTGTTGCACCCCTTGACATAAACTCACCCCGTACTTTACTGGTACATGCAAACAATTTGGCTTTTAAAGAGCAAAGATCATTTAAAAAGATCATTTTAAAGAGCAAAGATCAATTGTCAATTTCTGACATTAGCGATGGTTCTAGCATGTCAGTGTTTAGTTTCAAAAATGGCCAAAAACGCTATTTTTAGGGGTTTCAACCCACTTTTTCTCGAAAACCTGACGTGATGGAAAGTTTTTGAGCCCAGAACCCAGTGTTAAGCGCGCAAAATGCCTTCGGAAACACCTGGAGCCATATTATTTGCACAAAAAAGTGCAGGGCTGTGTTATTGATTGTGGTATCACATAGGAACTAAATACTGACCTAAGTGGGATCTCTCCTTTCAAGGATGAGTATGCCCGGTAGTGTAGCTAATCTAACCTAACCTAGAGAAAGCTTTCCTCAAGATGGATGCTGCATTTGCTTACAATCGACGATAAACATATAGGGACTACGTTGCAGAACTTCTTGTCATTGTATCAATGTAATATGTATGAATTTTTGCGTCTTTCTTTGTAATCATGGACGAAATGAGAATTCACCAGAACATAGAAGGGACATAAACAGTACATTGCTATTGACAAAGAAGGTCAAGATAGGTTTGACGACTATTTTTTAAGGCGTATTACCTTCAAAAGGTAGGACAAAACCGTCAGGACCGTATATTACACAGTTCGACAGTGAAAATACACCCAAGTAACTACATACATAGTCTAAGTTATTCATATATATATATATATATATATTATATTATATATTATATATTATTTTTCTCGAACCCCCCAAACCCGTTTTATTTGACAAAAACGGTTTTTTTGAACTTTTCACACAAAATTATTTTTTACCCAAATATGTTTGAACATATTTTAAAAATCTAAAGTTTTTTAGAAAGGGCGGAGATTAGTCTTTAAAACGGTATACATAAACGTTTTGTTCAAACTTAAATGTTATGAGTTTTGATGGGGTAAACTTGGAAAATATTATTTTTTTTCTTAGTTTTTCAAGTTTAGCTATTCTTAAATGCAAAATTTAATTAAAAAACGTAAAATAAGTGATGACATTCGGAAAGTGCATTATCTTGTGAAGAGATTGACATTTCGTTTGATCAAATCGGACCAAAATTACCGTAGTTATTATTAAAATAGTATAACAGTCGTCTATATTTTTTATATACGAGTATATCATCCTGTCAAATGAACTTCCAGTTCAAAAATTTTCAAAAGTTTTGATGGATCTTAGTTGTTTATCGCAAAATGTGTCAATTTCATGTTTGAGCGACTACTAGAAGTCGGCTAGCATTTGTGTTTTTTGCAAATATTATTATTTCGTTTTGCGCAAACATTGTTCAACTTCTGATGGTCACTCAGATGTGAAATTGACACAATTGACAATCAAGATGCGTCAAAAATTCTGAATATTTTTGAACTAAAAGTTCATTTGAAAAAATATATGTACATATGAAAAATATAACTCGACATTTAGACTCTTTAAATAATAACTTGGGTAATTTTTGTCCGATTTAATCAAACAAAGTGTCAATATCTTCACAAGATAATACACTTTCAGAGTGTCATCACTTATTTCATATTTTTTAATTAAAGTTTGCTACTATGAACTGACAAACTAGAAAAAATATGAAAAAAATTCGAATTTGTCAAGTTTAACTCATCAAACCCTATAGGATATTGAGTCAAATAATATATATATGTATATCGTTTTAAAGCCCTATCTCTCTTCTTTCTAAAAAACTTTAGTTTTTTAAAATAGGTTCAAACATGTTTAGTTAATCAATAAAATTGTGCGTAAAGTAAGAAAAAACAGTTTTTGTCAAATAAAACAAGTTTGGAGGGTTCGAGAAAAATAAAAAAAAAGTATTTTCAAGTTCTACTCAACCTAGTGAATAACTTAGACTATGTAGTTACTAAGGTGTATTTATGTATTGAGAACAAATGAATGTATTTAACCGAGAAAATACTGCTTCAGATCAAGGCATACATGCACCCATGGGTAAATTAATAAATTACTCTTTATTTGATTCTATGAACCACGGTTTTTTAATAAAGTAGACTTGTTTTCTTTTCTGCGATTCAATATAGAAGAATGCCTTTTTATTATGCCTTCGACTTTTCTTTACAAATTTTGAATTTTGTTAGTTGACAACAATTTTTTAATCCAGGGCTTCATATTACATTAATTTCATTGGCTAAAATACAATAAATTTCATTAAACCGAAAATCACATACAAAGCATTTTCATTGTCACCTCATTACATTACATTAATTTCATTGGCCAAAAGGGAAAAAATTTTAATAAACCGAAATACCCTTAAAAAGCATTTTCATAGTCATTCTCATTTTACATTAATTTCATTGGTTAATGTGCAGTAAATTTTAATTTGAAAAAATTTTAATTACAAAGCATTTTTTAATTAATATGGGTATTCATGTCTATTAGCAATAAATAATGATTAATAAGGGTATTCACATTATGGCCAAAATTCTATGGCGTATTGTTTTGTTGTCGATTGATTATTTATTGTATTTATCGACCGAAATATACTCGATTTCAACGACATAATAATCTCAAACACATACAGTGGACAGCAAAAGTCTTAGTACGTTAATATATTTCAACAATTTCATGAATATCACGAAGCTAGAGTTCTCAAATTTTGTGTGGACGACTTTGACGTATATGTATATGAACAAAATGGGCGGATTGGATATAGTGGGCGTGTCACCTCCCATCTTATATATAAAAATGAATGTGTGTTTATTTGTTTGTGGGTTTGTTTAAAGTCTATAGACGGCTAAACGGCTGAACCGATTTTCTTCAAATTTTCATAGTATCTTCCTGTATGTCTGGAAGGAGTTACAGGCTACCTTTTATTTTAAAATTTCAAGTAGGAGAGGTGCCACGCCCACATAACCAATAAGTATTTAATGTCGCATGTCTCACAAACTGCAACAGCTAGAGTCCTCATATTTTGTATGGACGACTTTGGCGTATATATGAACAAAATGGGCGGATTGGCTATAGTGGGCAAGTCACCTCCCATAGCCTATATATGTATATACAAATGAATGTTTGTTTGTATGTACCTTATAGAATCGTAAATCTTTAGCAAAGTAATTGCGCATGATCCGACGAAGGTTTCTAAGTTGGTATGACCAATATCCGATAGGTGGCGCCACTGAAAATTACTCAAAATGAATTAAATCGTAAACTATGCATTTGATCATGTTGTGATCTTTAGCAAAGTAATTGCGCATGATCCGACGAAGATTTCTAAGTTAGTATGACCAATATCCGATAGGTGGCGCCACTGAAAATTACTCAAAATGAATTAAATCGTAAACTATGCATTTGATCATGTTGTGATCTTTAGCAAAGTTGTTCCGCATGAGCCGACGAAGGTTTCTAAGTTAATACGGTCAATATTCGATAGGTGGCGCCACTGAAAATTACTTAAAATGAATTAAATGGCAAACTGTGCATTCTTTAACAAAGTTGTTGCGCATGAGTCGACGGAGGTTGGTGCAATTAATTTCCGATGGATGGCGTCACTGTAAATTTTTCAAAATGAATGACAAGCAATTGGTCGACCTACACCTCAAGCACGGAAAAAAGAGCATTACGAGCCTCAGAGTCAGACGAGCATTGAGACGGGAAAATCTTTGAGTATATGCCGCTGCGACCCGTTCGCTTGAACCACTTGAATAACGACAAGTGAGATTAGAAACTGATCGAATGCGTACAATTCAGGCCCGTTCATCTGTATCATCAGGACAATGGGAAACAAAATCAATAAAATGATTCAAAATTAATTATTAAGCTTGTGGGGACTTTTTTTGTCAAATTATACTGCCGTACTAAGACTTTTGCTGTCTACTGTATGTATGTTTTGATGACATCGAAAAATCTTTCCCTTTTTAGAAACGAAAAGTTGAAAGAAGTTTAAAAAGCTCCAAGGAGGACTACATTTACGAGAGTTTTTTATTCAAAAATCGATGTTTCATTCAAAAAGGACTTCTTTAATAAAAATGATTGAATAAACTGATGCAAATTAAATTAAAAAAAATTAAATTACCGAACTGCCTTCTCTCTTACAACGAAATTAAATAAAATTTAAATTTTTTTTTCATTTCTTTTCGAAAGTTTCCACTCGCCTTTAATTTCAGGCAGACATATTTTTTTGACATCTTATAACTTTATTTCCCATTTTTGGTACGTTCTTCGTCGGCATATAAAGATGTTTTGCAAGCATTTAGATGCTCGTCTTGCCCAGGGACAAAGAAAAAAAATTTGGGAGAATATCAAAGACAAACTAAAAAAAATAATAAAAAGAAATATACACAGAGAGAGAGGGAGAGAGAGAGAGAGAGACAAGGAAAAAAGAATATTCAGTAGACTTTCTGAAATGTGTCACAACAGTATGTCTGCACGCAGCCAGAAAGCGGCAGCAGCAGCAGCGACAGTGTTAGCAATGAAGCATAACAGGCCAAGCCAGTCAGTAGTAGCTGTTGCACTTAATCTAAACACAAAAGGAATCTTGCGACAAATATTTTTCCTTCCGCCTCATTCTGTCTATCGGGCCACATTAGAACACATGTGCATGTGGCACATGAGGCATGAGGCCGACACAGGAAGTGGAAAGAGGAATAAAAGAGAAAAATAACAGCAAATGCCCTCTTCGGAAGGAATGTCATCATGAGAAAAAGCTAAAGAACTAGAACAGACAAGTAGACGGACGGATGGACGGCCAGACAGACAGACAGTTAAAGCACAAGAGAACGAACAAGAAGTTGCATGTATTTCATATGAAATACACATGTTTCAACAGCATGCAGCAAGTGCAAGTAAAATAACGTGCAAGCGAGCAAGCAAGTGACTGACTGACTGTATGTCACAACTGGCAGCATTTGAAAGTTGACAAAAAGTCACTGAAAGTATAAGAAAGAGATAGAGAGAGAGAGGTGCTACTCTTACAACTAAAATTGTCACTGACAATTGCTTGACATTGGTTTAAAAAAGTTGTGGTAGGAGACATGCACATACACTGACTGCACTAAAGCATTAAAGCAGTTTTCCTTGCACACGCTTAGTTACAATAGGCCTTCCCGTTATGGGTGTTGTATTTATAAACTGCATTTGTGTTGAGACAGGACACTATTGTTGGAGACTCAGGATAAATGTTATAATTTTATCTGCTTGAATTGCTGTTGTTGTGCGACTACCAGCAATCGTTTCCCATTTTCTTCTTCCGTACCACTGTCAGTTGCTTTACTCTGTGATTGTAAAGCAGACGTTCTCAATCATATGCACGTAAATATTCCACAACAAAACATGTGTTTCTTCCATCATTTAAGTTGTTGAAAGGAAAAAATTTATTTTGCACAATGGGTCTGTTTGTAAAAATAGGAAATTAAAATCTTATCATATTGTTACGAAAATGAAAAATCTAGATAGTGGTATTTTGATTTTACATCGCTTAACATTAAAATTATAAACAAAAGCTACAAAAACAAACCAATGCAAGTAAACAAACCTGTTTACAAATTTTCGTACCTCTTAATATGACAACAAACACCAGCATAAAAAATGGTAAACGAGTAGACAAAAATACAACACCAAACACCAGCATAAAAAGAATGGTAAACAAGTAAACAAAAATATACCAATAACACTACAATAATAAATGTAAACAAGATTTCGAGTAGGCAAAGGCATGAACGTTCGGTATCAAGAACAATTCATCAGATTGTTTACCCTGCCATATAAAATAGAAGACAAAGCAGGCGAGTGAGTTCTCATATGCCATGGTTTTATTGAAAAGCACGCCCTTTGCCTTGGTAAAACGCAAATAAAATGAAAGCAGTTTGCCTGGTAAGAGGGTTGAAATAGAAAATTTTACGTGGCTTTTGAATCGAAAGAAACTAATAGGCTTTGTTTCCTTTAAAAACGAAGATCGTAGGAATGGTGGATGGGCAAATTTCTTAAGCAGGAGTGGGAATTAAAATTTCTAATTATTACACTCTATACAATAATTCAGTACATATTTAGGTAAAGAGTATTCCTTGGACACAAAAGATGGCAACTCTATCTTTCTAGAGCCCTCCACAGAAGAGTAATGTCTTATCATTGAGCTTACGGCCTTTGTACAAAAATCGTTCTTGATTTAGTTTTTCCGATTCTTCTTGGTTTTTTTTTCATGATACATCACAACTTAGGACCACTTTGAGAAAAACTAGATTCTCTAATAAAATGGTATGATGGTTACTAGGTTCAAAGGTTTTGAAAAAAAATCTCTGCTGACAGATGCGTCAACTTGAAGATTAAAACAAAATTACGTGACACAAGACAAGTGCTATCACTCAGTCATTGTGATGACGTTTTAAAAGTTTTAACAGAAGATCGAACGTCTGGTGTCGCAATCGTAGTCTAGTAGGTAGTGTATTGGCTTATTAGACGTGAAACCAGTTAAGACATCAAAGCGAAAATATGAAAAATTGGCTTCGGCGATTTCTTCTCAGCATATTTTTTATGCTTTAATTATGTATTGTTACGAAAATGAGGAATCTAGATACTGGTGTGTTGCTTTTACATCGCTTAACATTAAAATTATAAACAAAAGCTACAAAAACAAAACAATGCAGTAAACAAACCTGTTTACAAATTACACAGCCCTGCATGGGTTTTGCAAATAAGATGGCTCCAGGTGTTTCCGAAGGCATTTTGTGCGCTGAACACAAAAACTTTCCATCACGTTAGGTTTTCGAGAAAAAGGGGGTTGAAACCCCTAAAAATGTTTTTTTTGGCCATTTTTCAATAATTGTAGAGCTAAAGACTAACGTGCTAGAATCATCGCTATTTTCAGAAATTGACAATTGATCTTTGCACTTTAAAATGAGCTCAAAGCCAAATTGTTTGCATGCATCCTTAAAGCAGGGGGTGGGTTTATGTCAAGGGGTGCAAGAGAAAAAGATCACATTACGGAGGTCCTTAAAAATTAATCAGGTTTACTTGAAAATTGTTACTCAGGTGTTTTTGGGGTCGCTGATTGCAGATCTTTATTCAGATTTAAAAAGTTCAAAATGGCGGATCGAGTTTTATAAAAATTAATCAGATTTACTTGGCCGCCATGCTGGATCCGCCATTTTCAATTTTTTAAATCTGTTTAAAAATAGGCGACGTAAATCGAATGACGATGCAAATTGAAGTTAGGAGGAACAAAAAATTTGACGACGCAAATCAAAACAACGTTCATCGAGGCGACATAAATCGAAGGATTACTGTATAAAGTTTTCGAACACACACATATCAGGCGAGTGAGTTAGTGAAGTTCAGTCAGTCTTGTGTGAAGACGCGGTGTGTTTGAAGAGAGTAATCCTGGTTTGAAGAACTCCGTTATAAAGATCTGTCAAACAATCGTCTAGTAATTGTTATTGTTTATGGAGAGGGTATAGACAGAGGAATAACAAAGAAGAGCAATTGTTGTTGTTTACATCAAGTTGCAAACAGTGGCACACAGAATTGTACGAATAATAAAGAATTTTTATTTTATTTGAAAACTACGAGATGATATTTTAAACGTTGTTAAAAGGTAAAATCATAACAATATGTATGGAACGTCAGGTGTGTGTAATTCTGTGAAATATGAAGGGTTAAATTAGGTCCGAGCAAAAACTATTAGATTCAGAGGATAACGATTTTAATAAGACAAACGTTTATTTATGCAGAACATTGTATTGGAAATAAGAATGTAGGCAAGACAAAAATCAAAAATTTAGCAAAGTGAAACAGAGTGGACTGGGAATCGTACTTACAACGCTCAGCCCACTGTGTCTTACAAATAATTAAGCTTTGAAAAGTAAGATAATGTAGGATTTTGTCACTTGTATCTGCAACATACTTAACATACTACTAAGGCGGCATAATTGTAATGGAACTACAAGGAAGGTTTTTTCTTTTAGCAAGACAAACTCCTAGATTAAGGGGACAAAGAGAAAAGGAGAGAATGAATAACTTAGTCTCACTGAAGTGAGAACATACAACATTTAACGTGTATCTTTGCATTTGGCAAAGGGGAAGCGTCAATACTTTTATAAAACATTTGCTTCTTATATTTCTTTGGCAATTCAAATCCAATCGAAATACATTTTAACTATGAATGCTTCTGCTACTTCCACTTCTTCTTTGCTTTGCTTTGTTGAAATCCATTATTAACGTTTCCTTCTTTTTTCTTCTTTTTTTTTTGTTTTCGTCTGTGTAAGCTGAGAAGCAGAGTTGCATTTGTGAAACTGTTGACAGGAATTTCTAAAGTTTTTAATAAAGCCGTCTGTCTATTCGTCGCATACATCCAGCACCAGCACCAGCACCAACTACTTTTCAAGTTTTTTAAAAGTCGTTTACATTTAAGTTCTTACGTGGTAAAGTATTTCTTCTTTCTTTTCTTGTTTTTCTTTTTCACTTCTCTGAAGAAGAAATCTTGTTGCTTCTTAATGTTGTTGTTGTTGTTATTGTATAAATGGCTTGCAACACTAGAGTATGCTGTATGCACTGTATAATGTAAAGGAAACGGAGAACCTCTTGTGATTTCTTTACTTTACTTTTGCTTTTCTTCCGTATAGTTTACGACGATGTGTTGTTGTTGTTGTTGTTGTTGATTTTTCTTTTCTTCTCGCAGTTGTCTTGTTGTCCTGTTTTCCTTTCATTTTTAAAGAATTTCGTTTTTCTTTTCTTTCTTTTTCTTTCTCTGAGTTATTCATCACATTCATGTAAAGTGTATGGCATACAGTGTAGTAGTGTGTGGCTATAGATGGTTGACGTTGTGAGGCACTTAACACACATTGTGATAATGAATGATAAAATTAGATTCCTTCTATGAAATTGCATTTCAAAATTTATCCACTCACTCATAAGGTGTGTATGTTAGTTGGAGATTCATTGTAAAAGATTTTCTTCGTTTTTTTTTCTTCTTCGGATTCTTTACACTTCTTTTCTTATGTGTGTGTCTGTGCTATTGAATCTTTTCTTCCTTCTTTCTTCGTTTCTTAAAAGGAAACACTTGAAACTGACAAATATTGCCAGGAACAAAAAAAAAAGAACGAAAAAACAAGAAAGAAAACTTTTAGCAACTCAATATGTGTTGCATGAGTATGAATAAAGACGAGAATGAGTACATAAGTGTGACACAAGAGATTTACACACGGATTTTTATGGCTGTAACGTTAAATGTGCACTCCATTATTGACTCGTCATTGCTGATAAGTCATGCATTGCCAAACTTTCTGCATATATTGGCTGAAAAGTTACCAAGTACGGGGCATGTAAATATATAGCATTAGGAGGTGTAGGTAGCAAATTCACGAGGAGTTTGCCTTAATATGAACTGTCTTAATACCTCTACATTTGGTATGTTTGCCCTTCTGAGCTGACCAACTTCATCGATGAGTTCTGTGGAATTCGGTCAGTACAGGGACTACGCTTACCAATGGCATTACAACGAGTCGCTATGCGTGTTCAAGTGGGCTTTGGTATTACAGCTACAACTCTAACCTAATACTATGTTCAGATATGCACTTTTGGGTTTATTGAGTACAATATGTTAAGTGTTCAGACATAATAATATAAGCAGTTCAGCTGCTTATTCAATATTCATTTGCCAGCTGGTAAACAAAACAGCTGGTTGTTTCAACAACATTGTTTTTATTTTGTTCGCTGTTTTTTTGTTTGCCGTTGTTGACATTTGAGTTGTCAAATATCTACAGAAAGCGTTCGGTTAATTGTAATATGCGCACTGAACACACTTATTTTACATTTTAATTTTTACTCAATATTATAGCAATTTGTGTATTTATTGCGCAATAATTAATTGAAACTTTATATGAAATATTGAGCTCAATAATGGCGTTTATTGTGATTTACGCAATAAAGATGCATATCCGAATACTGTATAACATAACTAAACTTTTGATATTTTAGTAGTTTAGAGCCTTTCTGTGATACATTTAGGGTTCTTCTGAAATCCATGGAAGGATAAAAATTAAATTCGTTAGTTGTTGTGGAATTTATTCAAATCACCTTGTGGGTGCCAAAGAATTCTCTTTATCTGGCTTTCTTTTGTGCACATTTTTCCAAATAACTGCTTCCACTTCGCAGAAGACTTCTGGCCCCATCAACGGTGGGGAAGCTCCCCTGTTGCTAAGCTCATATTGTTGCTCATTGCCCATGATTCCTGGGACCCAGCGGAAGATAACATTAGTTTCCCTATCTAGTCCAGTTAGGTTTTCCAATCAGTCTCATACTATTCTTGTTTTAATCTCACAAGAGTGGAGTGCTCGAATGGCGGTCTTACGGCAAGATAATATTGCTAGGTCCTGTCTTTTGTGACTTCTATGCCAGATAATATTGCAAGGTCATGTATTTCGTATGTTCTATTCACATTATTTGATTAGGCACGCTTTCCGGTGGTCTGGACTTACGCTTGGAAGATTCTCGCGAATTTCCCTATGCATACACACATAATTGGTGATTACAACCCTTCAGTCAGGACTAGCTTCTCACACTACTTATATTGTGTGTGTTAATTTTATACACGAGTGACGGGAACTACAGTTTAAAATCGACTTCGAACGACAGATTTTTTAAAGTCGTGTTCATGACAATTTTTATTCATTTTTAGAATTTTTGCCAGAATATGCTGAGAGGAAGTCGCCGCAGAAATATTTTTTTCGTATTTGGTATAGTTGGAGATGTCTGTCCCGGGGATGAATCATGGTCTCACGTCTTATAAGCCAGCACATTATCCCTATTGGTTCAGAATATTTAGTTCTGGGTCTTAAAACGCTTGTTCCTGTTCTAAGACACGTTCTTGACCCATCTGTATACTACAAAATAATAATTTTAAGAGAATAAACAGTTCCAGATTACTCCATTAATTTCTTGTTAGTAAGTGTCGTTGCGAAGTATTTCCCAAATTCGTAAAGTCTACTGGGCCTATCCAGGGGACGGTTAAGGGAGAAGCCGTCAGCCAATTGACAAATTACATACCGAAACCCACTAACAAATTTCCTGTTAGACGTGTCAGACATCAATCTAAGCATAAACTCTAAACCTATGGTCTTCCCTACTATTTGCAGCCGACTTAAATGCAACGAAGCCTTCCGTGCCGCTATAGGGCAGGTACTCTTCGACACTGTTATGCAAAGACCGCTAGCCTGTTTATCTTGCCCAACTTCACTTTTAAATCTGCCTAGAAAATTACCCCATAGGTCAGTATTAGTTTGAGCGTTCCCTTGGATTTCCCTGCTTACCATTATGACATACCTGGCCCTATCCTAAGATGCACTCCATATATACGCCTCCGTTCTATAACACTCTAAGTCGAAAAAGCGTGTTTTGAGTAATGAGCTCTTAAAGTTTTCACGCGACATACGACTATATGTGTATTCTAAGAAGATTTTTCCCTATAACTTCGGCACGGATCGGCACATCTTAACCAAATTTTGACAGTACTTAAGTTAGAGAACGTAGAATTTAAAATGCAAGAACATTAAAAACGTTCTAAGTACACTTAAAACGTTATAGAATGGAGGTGCTTAACATGTCAATATCACTGGAGAGTGTTATTAGTAGACATTTGAACTCCATTTTCAGTGATATTATCTTACTCAAGAGTCGAATATTTTTCTATTTTGGAAGTTCTTCTCTTTGCATGAATGGTACAATTCTGATCTTACCCGGGTTTATTCTCAGTCATAATGATTTACAATTTCAAGAATAATAACGCAGATAGTCTCTCTAAAATCTGTCTTCGGACATCACGACTTCATAGTTGATATTATTGTCGGCATATTCTTGTCAATCCATGCCTGCCTCCGATAGTTCATCCACAAACAGGCTCCATTTTCAAAAGCATTGTTTTTAAGCATTGACAGAGGATAGTGGTATCTTGATATGACCTGATACACTATATTATCTACTATTTTACTAGAAAAACTGGGCAACTGAAACTGAAACAATGCAGAAATCAAATAAAAAGCTGGATTTATGTCATCTTAGTCCAGTAGATAGTGTGCTGGCTGAGCCCATGGTTCAAACCCTAGCCCATACAACTCTAACCAAAGGAAGTATGAAAAATATTTCTCCGGCGACTTCCTCTCAGTAGATTTCGAGTAAAAACTCTAAGAGTAAATAGAAAATTGCCATGAAAAGTTTCCCAAAAATCTGTCGTTCGGAGTCGACTTTAAACTGTAGGTCCCACCACTTACGGTTGAAATTAATATACACACAACATGAGGGGTGTGATAAACGAGGTCCATAATCCTGACTGAAGGGTTGTAATGACCAATTATGTATGTATTGTGGCTGACTATTGTGACTGAACGCCATTACAATACGACTTATTTTAACTAGAACGTAAAATACTTGTCAAAAAAGAAACAGGCTATCATTATAACAGATAGCTTGAATAGGGCCAAAAGCTAGGACTTTCCATATATCTTTCTTATATATAAAAATGAATATGTGTTTATTTGTTTGTGAGTTTGTTTGTTTGTCTGAAGTCTATAGACGGCTAAACGGCTGGACCGATTTTCTTGAAATTTTCACAGTAGCTTCCTGTATGCCTGGAAGGAGTTATAGGCTACTTTTTATTTTAAAATTTGAAGTAGGAGAGGTGCCACGCCCACATAGACAATAAGTATTTCATGTCGCATATCTCATAAACTGCAACAGCTAGAGTCCTCAAATTTTTTATGGACGACTTTATATGAACAAAATGGGCGGATTGGCTATAGTGGGCGTGTCATCTCCCATAGTCTATATATATATAAATGAATATTTCTTTGTATGTACCTTATAGAATCATAAACTATGCATTTGATCATGTTATGATCTTTAGTAAAGTTGTTGCGCATGAGCCGACGAAGGTTTCTAAGTTGGTATGACCAATATCCGATAGGTGGCGCCACTGAAAATTACTCAAAATGAATTAAATCGTAAATTGTGCATTCGTTAACAAAGCTGTTATGCATAAGTCGACGGAGGTTGGTGCGATTAATTTCCGATGGATGGCGTCACTGAAAATTATTCAAAATGAATGACAAGCAATTGGTTGATCTACACTTCAAGCACGGAAGAAAAGAGCATTACGAGCCTCAGAATCAGATGAGCATTGAGACTGAAAAATCGTCGAATATATGCCCCTGAGACCCGTTCGCTTGAACCACTTGAACAACGAGAAGTGAGATTAGAAGCTGATCGAATGCGTACCCGTTCATTTGAATCATCAGGACAACGGGAAACAAAATCAATAAAATGATTCAAAATTAATTGGACATTTGTGTAATGTCTTTCCTTCAAATTTATTTTAGTTGTTGGCGCAGCAACACGCGCAGGGTACAGCTAGTGCATTATAAAAAGCAATGTAGCGAAAACACAATTTTACTATCTTCTGAAAATATTAATTCAATTGCTACCACTTAGGAATCGAGAATACCCCACAGATGCTTAGAAATCAATGTTTACAAAATAGTTTTAAACAAACTAATTATCACAATAATTCCCATTATCTTTTTCCATTCACCTTTTGACTTGAATTTTTTTTTTTAAATTAATTTTAAATTGTAATACATATGTATGCTCTTAAACATATTTTAATTGAAACCTTATCTGTCAATACAACAACTAAAATTCATTCGTTTTAAAAATAAGTATATTTAAAGACTAATTTTTCATATCACTATTCACAATTTCCCACGCCCATTAAATTCGTTTTTTTGAAACGCGTTAAAACATTTCAATATGCTGATAACATACAGCCATTTTGTTGTTGTTGTTGTTGTTTAATTTCCATTTGACAGTTCGGCTTCAATGCTGTTAAAAGTGTCACTGAATTGACCCCAGAATTATTAATTTTATGACAATTATTCTGTTCTGTTTTTGTCTTTTAAATGGAATTGTATTAATAGTTTAAGCGATAATTACAGTAAAACGTTAACAATTAATGAATGAAACAAAAACTGACAAACAGACAGTGAGACTGACTGCGTGACAAACAAATAAACAAATGAACGTTGAACATCTGTTTTTGAAAATACTTGTCTGTTGATGTGTGTTAATCACATGACAGAAAACTATAGAAAATGAACGGAGAATACATAGATTAACTTATCTGACAGCTGACAGCTGACAGTTGTTGACAATAAATAAAGAAAAATTATTTGAATTGAATTGAAATACTGAGTAGCTACACGGGGGGAGATTTTATAGAAATGTTCCAAGACATCACGTTTGAAAATCTGTAGGTTTTTAAGAACACTCCCTGGTCTTTTGACTTATTCTACTTGCCTGTGCAAACATTTCTTAAATTTCCTGGATTCAAGTTTCCAAATTTTATGTCACAATTGCCAAAGGAATCATTACAAATAAGGCAGTTATTACTAGGCGACTTCCTCTCAGCAGATATCTGGCAAAAACTCTGAGAGTAAATAAAAAGTGCCATGAAAAGTTTCTCAAACCAATCTAACGTTCGGAGTCGACTTTAAACTTTAGGTCCCACCACTCATGTATAAAATTAACACACACAACATCAGTGGTGTTAGAAACTGGGCCGTAATCCTGCCCAAAGGGGTGTAATGACCAATTATGTATGTATGTATGTAAATGTACGGCTTCCCTAAATGGAGCACAGCCTGAATTTATTCATGTATAAAATTAACGCACACAACATAAGTGGTGTGAGAAGCTAGGTTGCAATCCTGACTGGAGGATTGTAATGACGAATTATGTTAGGTAGGTAGGTAGAGGCGGCTGAAAAATTTTTATATGGACTCACTTAGGCTGCATTGGGCCCATTGTGCTATCACAGTTATCCGCTATCCCCTAATCTCAAAACCATTTGGAGCTCCTGATGAAGCGATTTGTGCTGCCAATGTCAATACTTAACAGTTCCTCCAGATCATCCATGTAGTATGTACCCAAGTACTTCCTTCCCCTTTGGCAAAGAGCCGGGCATGTACCCAGCAGGTGAGGGACAGTCTCCTCTTCTTCCTCAACTCTACAGCTTCTGCGGAAGTCGTTAGCAAGGTGTCCAAGACCAATGCGCCTCGCATGCGTACCCATAATGCAATGCCCCATAGTGACACCGACAACTACACTGAGCGTGCCTCTTTGGAGTTTAAGTAGACTCATTGTGCGCCCCTCATGCAGCCTTGGCCAGATTTAGAGAGCCGTTCTACCCGTATCCGAGGCCGCCCATCTGTTGTTAACGGAATCGACGATCGCATTATCAATTATGAGCTTGCAGCTCCTCATGGGGATGCCCAGATTCGAGAATTCATCGGAGAGTTCGATGGTCGTGCCCCGCCTGGCAAGTTCATCAGCTCTGCAGTAACCCGGAAAGCCACTGTGCCCCGATTCCCATACGATATCTCGTCGAGATATCTGCGACAGCCGTACACCGTCTTGGAGTTCATCACGTTAGAACTTAGAGCCTTGATGGCCGCCTGGCTATCAGAAAGTATGGTGACGTTCCGCTTGGAGACCCTTCCGTCCCCAATAATTCTCGCCGCAGCCTGTATTGCCACCACTTCCGCCTGAAAGACACTGCAGTGGTCTGGCAGTCTTATAGGCTGGACTATTCCTACCGATTCTGAAAAAATTCCACTGCCAACAGCTCCGTTGGACGAATTATGTTATAAGTACGTATTACTAGGAGCTGTTAAGTTCCATTTCAAGAAAACTTTGAACGAATAGAGATCAGAAATCTTTTTAGCTAATGCGTGCTAGTACTTCGATTGTAGGATTTAATTGAGGCAGCTCTCAACAAAGACTTAAAGCTCTACTGTACTACTAAAAAATGCTGTGTCCTAAATATGGATTCTCTAGAGACTTCGGATACAAATTTGATGAAAAGTCAAACAGCCAGCTCCTTACAAAGGGTCTTACATTGAGCGCTTTCTATGATTAAATTTAGAAAAAAAAGAAGCAAAGTATGCGTGAGAACTCATTTAAAATTTGTATTCGTTTAAAAGGCTTATTGATGTCACAATGTGTGGAATATAACATGGCCCAAACGTCCGCCATAGCTTCTCTTAGTCAAGCTTATCTGAAACATTCAATTTTCCATGACCGTGGCGCATAAATCAGACTAAGTTTGAACGATGTCGTGGCTTATATTAGATTTAAGAACCGCGTTGGGTTGTGGTTTATTTGCATACCCCCACAAAACAAGTCTACTGGGGGTTAAATACCACGATCTTGGTGGACACTTTGTAGCACGCCCTCGTCCGATTTGTGAAACGTGCTGCCCTCCTTTTGAAACTGTCATTCAATTCTGACAAAATAAATAAGTTGATAATCGTCGTCCTACAATACTCATCGTTGACAGTGATAGCCTCGCTAATGTCGTTCTCGGAGAAATATAGGCCGATGACTCCACTATTCCGAAATTCAAGCGAAACACAGACATTTTATAGATGTTTCTTAAAATTCGGAGTCGAATTTAAACTGCCACTCATGTATAAAATTAGCACACACAACTTGAAAGGTGTAAGAAGCTATTTTGTAGTTCTGGCTAAAGGGTTGTAATTCCCATCTGGGAGGTTAGAAATCGAGTTAACAGTTCTACTATTTCTCTCTACTTGGCCTAATTGTTATTGAACTTCTATCAGAAGTCGTAAGCAATGTTCTCAAAAAAATTCGCAAGTTCATTAGAATTTTCGAGTGTATAGTGTGCTAGCCACACTTATCCACTGTTCTGTACATTTGATACATTTCTCCATTCCTCAATAACAGTATAAACAATAATTATAAATGACTTACAAATTGTAACGGAGCGAGGAATCAAATTGCATTGCACAAATTTTCAGTCTGCAATAATTGCAAATTAGCAAAATGCTGACCACGCACGCATACACTAAGTTAAGTACATATAGACAAATAAAATTGCGAATTAGGTCATAATGAATGAGTATGTAAAGAATTTAGTCTTAAGGAATTGATAATTAAAATAAATTTGTTTAATAAAAATCAGAATGAAATTGATGATCAAAATGGCTTCCTAGCTGTTAAATATCTTTTTTTTATTCTTCACTTAGGGCCATTATTACAACTTGCCGTTAACTAAAGGGAGCATTTTAAGGGGCAGATAAATTGTTTTTCATTATTATAAGTGGACAATAAGATAGAAATGAGCGTTAAAGCGCTAAAGGGAGGAGCATCCTACCGGTAACTTTTAAAGTTAAGTTTATGTTAGAACTTGCCATATTATACTGGTATATTATTTTCAATGTGGCAGCTTCAAATATCAACAAAATGAGGAAACACAACAACAAAAAAGAGGCTCTTCGTTGCCACTGCGTTTAAATAAAACTTGTTTAATTGAGCAGTTTAATCGACATTGCTCCGCCACTGCCATATTATTGAAAAAGTTAACTTTATTTTATCTGGTTGTAATAACGAAAATAAGTTAAAGGTAACTTTACAGTCCCCTTTAGCTAAAGGTACCTTTAACTAAACCCAAGTTTAATGGCAAGTTGTAATAATTGCTCTTAGTATAACAATCGGTCGCGGTAGAGCTTTAACTAACGACGAACAAATAAAATTCAAAACGTATAGAGATTGTAGGATTTCTGTGAACGGAATATCAAAAAAAAATGGATAGATAGAAGCAGAAAAGGGATATCTATGTAATGTTACTAAACACAAGACGAACTTTTTGAAAAAAATATGAAAGGCCGTATAAGTGGTGTGCTCTCTGATGCAGATAAGAGGGCTCTTTTTAGGAGAAACTTCAAATTCGCACGATTCTGTTGACAATATTAAGGCTAAAGTAGTCCACCATCATCTCAAACGGCTCAAATTAAAGAGAAAAAAACCACCACATAACTCTGCACGAAAAGAAATGTGATTGAAATTTTGTCGAGATAATAGGCTACTGCATGGCCAGCCGAGGCAGCCATTTGAATGAAATTATTTTCCATTATTAACCGGAAGGATTGTACTTTCAAATAAAAAAAGAAATTTGAGAAAATATTCAGTAGTTTTTGTTTTTTAAAGCATTTTCAAAAAAAAAAGAAGTTATTTGGCGGACCCTTTAGAAAATGTTTGCGGATGGCTGGCCAGAAAAGTTTACAAGTCTGGAAAACAATTTTCAACCAAAAGTGAATTTATTTATTTATCAAAGGGCATGGACTTCAATTTCTCGTGACTATTTGAAGAATTTGTATGAATCAATACCTAATAGGATATACGAGGCTATTCTGAACAAGGGAGGCTCAACTCACTACTAGAAATCCATATTTAAATTGTACATACATACATAATTGACCATTATAACCCCCTTCAGTCAGGATTACGACCTAGTTTCTCACACCACTTATGTTGTGTGTGTTAATTTTTATACATGAGTGGCGCTAGCTACAGTTTAAAGTCGACTCCGAACGACAGCTTTTTGAGAAACTTTTCATGGCAATTTTTTATTTGCTCGCAGAGTTGTTGCCAGAAATCTGTTGAGAGTTTGTAGCCGAAGGAATATTTTTTCATATTTCGTCTTGTTTGTGATGTCTGATCTAGGGTTGTGTGTGTTAATTTTATACATGAGTGGCGGGACTTACACTTTAAAATCGACTACGAACGACCGAATTTTTTAGAAACTTTTCAGAGGAAGTCGCCGAAGACATATTTTTTCATATTTCGTTTTGATGTCTGACCTGGGCTTTGAACCGAGGCCTTACGTAGGTAGTGTATTAGACTTCAAAATTCTAGGTTTTATAAAAAAAATGTTTTTTAAATTAAAAACCTGTAGCGTAGCATATTTTATATAACTAGAATCTTATATTTATTTTATAATATACCAATTATTTTGTAATATAAATTGTACATCACTAGTATGTGTGACTTTCTTAAGATACAACCCTGTAACTAGTTTAATACAACACTGCAATGGAGGAGTACTATTTCGTTCAAGGCGAATTCATAGAAGGTGGGTGCGAAAGACCAGCTGATAGAAATAACAATGTCAAAAAACTTTTGTTTTTTGTGTATTTTGTTTTGATAATCATTTTCGTTTTTTCTTATTGTATCAGAAGTTATGTATATTTTTCTTCTTTTTCTTTTAACACTTTTCTTCCCATCGTCTTTCTTTAATCAACATTTTTCTTTTCATCGTCATTCTTTAATCATTTTTATAAAAATTTTTAACATTTTTCTTCCCATCGCCCTTCTTTAGTCGGCTGTTTTTGACAAGATGATCACTTCTCAACAACAAAAAATCCCTGTTGTTTTTGTATTGTTGTACTTATTGTAATATTAGTCCCACCTCCTATGAATTCGCCTTGAGTTCGTTGAATTTGAAACTTGATTTAAATTAGCAGCGCTTGCTTTGATTAATATGAGCAACAGGCTATATTGAAAAGGGTATAAAAGCAGTGCACTTAACGCAATCAGTCTTTTCTATTACGGCAGGCTAGTGATGGTGGTTGCACAATCAATTGCATGGGCATTGTAAGCTTCGTGACAGCGATGGTTGCCGTTGCTTAGTTTGTGAATGAAATTGGTTGAGAAATCCTAGGTAGACGGTGGTGGCTGGAATTACTTGGAATTTATGTGACTCTTTCCTCATTCTTTTCTATTGTTGCAGTAAGTATTCTGGTAAACAAAGGAAACGTTATAAACTTTTTTTAACTGCTGGTAACGCTGGGTGTGGGGTGCGATTTCCTATTATGGCACCCGTGTGAAATATATCAGGATGTTTTAGAAAAGGCCTTTCCAAACGCCGGTACATCATGCCCGTGTGGTCAAATCGTGGATAGCGTACAAAAATGTTAACCTTTTGAATTGGTCACCATACGCGCCGTACCCAAAAATAATACAGAATGTTTGCGGATGGCTGGCCAGAAAAGTTTACGAGTCTGGAAAACAATTTTCAACCAAACCCGAACGAACTTATTGCATGGCATGGACTTCAATTTCTCTCGACTATTTGAAAAATTTTTAAGAGTCAATGTCTAACTGGATATACGAGGTTATTCTGAACAAGGGAGACTCAACCCACCACTAGAAACCCATATTTAAATTTTACATACATACATAATTGGTCATTACAACCCTTTAGTCAGGCTTCTCACACCACTCACGTTGTGTGTATTAATTTTATACATGAATGGTGGTAGCTACAGTTTAATGTCGACTCCGAATGACAGATTTTTGAGAAAGTTTTCGTGGCAATTTATTATTTACTCTTAGGGTCATTATTACAACTTGCCGTTAAACTTGGGGTTAGCTAAAGGTACCTTTAGCTAAAGGGAACTGGAAAGTTCTCAGCAGATTTCTGGCAAAAACTCTGAAAAGTAAATAAAATTGCCATGAAAAGTTTTTCAAAAATTTGTCGTGTGAGAAACGAGGTCGTAACCCTGACTGAAGGGTTGTAATGACCAATTATTTATGTATGTATGTATGTGTAATAATGGCCCTCAGAGTTTTTGCCAGAAATCTACTGAGAGGAAGTCGCCGAAGAAATATTTTTTCATATTCCTGTTTTCATGTCTGACCTGTGGATTGAACAGCGCCTTACGTCCAATAAGCCAACACACTTCCTACTAGACTACGGCGAGTTGAAAATTTTAGTTAAAAAAAAATTTTAAGAAATTAAAAACCTTAATAAAAATATTTTTTTTTTACAATTACTAAAAAAAGTGCTACTCCAGTGAAATGGAAAACGTTGTGTTTTAAAAACAATTGAATAAATCGAAATACATATTTTGGTTATTTTATAATAAAAGCTATAAATAGCACGACAAATGCAATCCAAAAAGCAATCGGCTATTTTTATTTCTTAAAAAGAGATATAGGGGGGGAAAATTTCAAGTGAAACGCAATGTATACTCTCATATACGAAAGTGTAGAGATTGTATTTATATTGAAATGCAAGGAAATCATTAGTAAGAGGTTATAAAGAAGAAAATATAGAAATACTAGAAAAATAAGGCAGTAAAGGAACAGCAGTCACGAAGATAAATTGAAAATTCAAGAAGAAAATTCCACAAATGACTAAAAAAGAAAATAAATTTGAATACGACAATATTCGGTTACTGTACATAGAATTCCTATTTTTAAGTACGCAATTCATTAAATTCAATCAACTACATATAAGTGTATGAGTGTATGTATATGTATATGTATGTATATGTAGACGACGTCTTCAAGAATCTCTTTGGGTGTACTTAAAAAACTCAACTAAACGACAAACTATACCACTAAACACAACAAGACAGCTAAAAAGTCTTAAAATTCTTAATAAATATAAATGTGATATCATGTTTATTTCCTATTCAGTTTTAATTTAGTCTCTAACCGGCATAGAACAATCTTGGGAAAAAAGATATCGAGTAACACAAGCATACATACTATACATACATGTATAGGAAAATATTAAAAATGTAAAGATTGAAGTTATAAAATAAAATAAAAATTAAAAAATAAAAAATAAAAAAAAAATAAAAAAATTGTCAACGTAAACAATAATTGCAACGATAACATTACGAAAAAGAACTGTAATACGGATATACATACACACATACGTACATACATACGTACATTTTTAAAATATGGGATTAATGCTGATTTGGCTTATATTGCTTATAATATTTTTTATAATATGTTTGTGTGGATATTTAAAAGTTGTATATGAATGCATAAGAACGGTAAAAATAAAAAATACTGTAAATTTGTCAATGAAAAAAACTGTAAATGCTCATAATAACAACAAAGAACTGTCATCAAATGTGTATAATAAGGAGAAAAATGTGAAACAAGCACCGGGACCTTTGCCTTGGCCAATCATCGGCAATTTGGCCTTACTTCGTCATTATGCTGTACCATTTCAGGCCTTTACCGAGCTAGCGAAACACTTTGGAAATGTGTATACATTAACGCTGGGTACGACACGTTGCCTGATAGTTAACAATTTGGAATTAATACGCGAGGTATTGAATCAAAATGGAAAATATTTTGGTGGCCGTCCTGACTTCCTACGATTTCATGTACTCTTCGGTGGCAATCGGAATAATTCATTGGCATTATGTGACTGGTCGCAACTGCAACAGAAGCGCCGGAATTTAGCTCGCAAGCATTGTTCGCCACGTAATGCAACATCATTTTATCAGAAAATGTCTGATGTTGGCTGTTATGAAATGCAAGAATTTTTAGAACGTTTAAGTACCCTAGTAAAGGGTGAAGCGGTCGAATTAAAATTAAAACCGTTAATACAACAAACATGTGCCAATATGTTTATGCAATATATGTGTTCGGTACGATTTGATTATGATGACAAGGAATTTCAAAAAATTGTTCATTATTTTGATGAAATCTTTTGGGAAATTAATCAAGGCTATGCTGTTGATTTTCTACCATGGCTAAGGCCCTTTTACTCGAATCATATGAAAAGGATTACTATTTGGTCGGAAACCATTCGGAAATTTATTCTGGAACGTATTATAAATGAACGTGAGCAAAATATTGATGTCGAGGGACCGGAAACTGATTTTACAGATGCCTTACTAAGAAGTCTTAAAGAAAATGAGGATGTATCGCGTGATACAATTATATATATGTTGGAAGATTTTATTGGTGGCCACTCTGCCATTGGAAATCTTGTAATGCTTGCTTTGGCCCACATTGTTAAAAGTCCTGAAACTGGAAAACTAATTCGCGCTGAAATAGATGAGGTTTTAGGACAAAAAGGCAAGTTTATTACATTAATGGATACGGAATATATGCCATATACAGTGGGCACTATATATGAGGTATTACGCTACTGTTCGTCTCCCATTGTGCCGCATGTTGCAACCGAGGATGTTGCCATTGGTGGTTATGGTGTTACAAAAGGCACTATTGTTTTTATCAACAACTATGAATTAAATACTAGTCATAAATATTGGCTCAATCCAGATAAATTCGATCCCGAACGTTTTATTGTCCCTTTACAACCACCAAAAATTAATCCAATTAGCAAAAGACTACAAAGAGCTCAGCTTAAGACAAATATACCACACTTTTTGCCTTTTAGCATTGGAAAGAGAACATGTATTGGCCAGAATTTGGTAAAAGGTTTTGGTCTAATAATGCTTGCAAATCTTATACACAAATATGATATCGAAAGCGATAATTTATCGAAAATAAAAACATATCCTGCATGCGTTGCCGTACCGCCTGATACATTCTCACTCATTCTAAAGCCAAGATCTTGAACAACTGACTGCATCTACAAATGTCTTTTAAATTAATTTAGTTTTATGACTTTTTTTTAAATGATAATTTTAGAGAATCTATGTATTAATTATTATTATAAAAAAAGATGTTTCATATTGAAAATGTTATATAATACATATGTATGTTTAAGTTAAAGTACATTTGTCACATTGTACTTTTAAAGCGACTGTCGTAATTTGTAAACTATTTGTTTGTATTGTTTAATAACAATTAATTAATAAAAGAAGAAAAAAAATAAAAAAAAAATTATTTTATAATTCAGTTCCTCTAATTCTGTCTATAATTTAACGATAAAAAGTTCATTTCAGTTCAAATAAAACATCAGTGTTAACTGAGCCACAAAATGTAAGTAAAAAACAAAAAAAAAATTACATGCAACAACAACATGCATTAACAATGGCGCGCATAACTGCATCTGTAACAATATAAACAACAACACCAACGAATATTTATATGTTGCAAACAATTATTGTTATTTGACTATAAAATACAGTAACAACAACAACAACAAAAACATATTATTTGAAATAAAATTACACAAAGAAAAAAGAGAAAATAAACTGAACTTTACATAGTTAAAATTTATTCATGCGTAAATTCTTTTTTTTATATTCCCACCCTGCTACAAATCCTCTTCATGTTGTAGTTAATCTCACCACCCTAGACCATGTCTGTACTTGCACACTTCAGCATACGGTATAACAAATATGTTGTCAATGTATGTGTATTATATGGAACTGTTCATGTATATTTCTCGTTTACAATACAATGATTTCAGGCGAAATAAAATATTTTCTAGAGAAGAGAGAGAGAGAGAATAGGTCATAGTCGACTGTCAGACATACTAACGAAACGAAACGTATATATTCGTCAAGCTTCGTAACACTTTTTAAGTGTAGTACATATGTATGTATTCTGGATTTTTTTCTCGTTTCCAGTAAAATTTACTCCTGAATTGACCCATTTTAGGTTAGGTTAGGTTAGAGTACGTGTATTTGTCAATTAAGTACCCGGAGGTCGAATTGACCAATTGTACAACGTCCTAGTTTCTCACACTACTTATGTTGTGTGTACTAGTTTTATACATGAGTGGTGGAACTTACAGTTTAAAGTTGACTCCGAACGACAGATTTTTGAGAAACTTTTCATGGCAATTTTTTATTTACTTTCAGATAGTTTTTGCCAGAAATCTGCTGAGAGGAAGTCGCCGAAGAAATACTTTTTGTATTTTGTCTTGATGTCTGTCCTGGGGCTCGAACCCTGGCTTTGCGTCTAATAAGCCAACACACTACCTACTAGACTACAGCGACTTCCAAATGACCCATTTTAACTGTTGATTGTTTTCAAATCTTCTGGAATCGAACGCTTCTAAGTTCTACGTGGTCTGTACCGATGGCGTTCAACCGGGGATTGTGATTGCTACTTACAAAGAGTCTTGTCCATCTGTTTACATTTTCTTATGGAAATTTTTCGTGAATAGAATATATCTCTCAAAAGATCTTCATGTCGAATAGTCACTGGTACATGTACTTTACGTTAGTATTTGTAAGTCCTGTTTGCCGATCGAAAAAGAACTTTTGGCTATTATATGGGCCACTGAATACTTTAGACCATACATTTTCGGGCGTAAATTTATCATTGAAACCGACCATAAGCCATTGACCTGGCTTTTTTCAATTAAGGAGCCCAATTCGAAGCTCGTAAAATGAAGGCTTAAGCTTTCAGAATTCGACTACGAAATAAAATATAAAAAGTCCTGTTTGCCTGGATTGCCATGTATTGAAATTAAAAGTGAAAAGTTCACATTTTTATCTTTCTCCTTAACCTTAGATTTCTTTCATCTTTAGTCCCACTGCTTCCTCTAAGTGAACTGCCACTACTTAATTGTTCAGTCTTCGATTCATATGAATTCTACGAGTCCATTTTTTTAATGGTATTGCTAGATATTTCTCAATATTCATAAGCAGACCTAATGTTTTTATCAAACTATTCGCCTGGCTTATTGAACTTATTGCATTATGTTTTCTACTGAAACACCTTACGATCAACACAATAATGAAATGACAAAATCTAAGCGTGTACAGTAAAAATAGTTTACGATAAATTAATTGGTATCCGATATTATCTAATCTTACTTATACTACTTCGTTCATCGTATCCTCTGCCTTTTGAAATATATGACCGACTCAGCGTAGCCGCTGGATATTAATCCGATGCACATCGTCCATGTATTTAAGGAGCTTAAGAAGTCGTCGTTTTCCAGTAGGTAGTGTGGTGGCTTATTAGACATGAGGTCTCGGTTCAAACTCCAGATCAAACATCTCCAACAAAACGAAATATGAAATAAAACATTTCTTCGGCGACTTCCTCTCTGCAGATTTCTGACAGCTTAATTAAATTTGTCATGAAAAAGTTACTCAAAAATTTGTCGTTCGGAATCGGCTTTAAACTGTAGCTCCTGCCACTCATGTGACAAAATATTTCTTCGGCGACTTCCTCTCAACAAATTTCTGGCAAAAATTCTGAGAGTAAATAAAAAATTCCCATGAAAAGTTTCTCAGAAATCTGTCGTTTGGAGTCGACTTTAAACTGTAGATGCCGCCTTTCATTTATAAAATTAACACACACAGCATAAGTGGTGTGAGAAACCAGGTCGTAATCCTGACTGAAGGGTTGTAATAACCAGTTATGTAACAGGGGTATAAGCCTTCTTCCTATCGCATATAAGGTTCTTACAGGCGTATTGTGACTGAAGCCACTCGTCAAAACACTGATTGGACCTTATCAGTGCGGCTTCAGGCCTGGCAAGTACACCATCGACCAGATCTTCACACAACGCCAAAGCCTGGAAAAGACTCACGGAAAACAAGTCGACACACACCATCTTTTTGTCGACTATAAGGCTGCCTTCAATAACCCCATAGGGGATTGTGTCATGTTTTTGCCGCAATGTCTGAGCTATGCATAACTGCGAAGCTGATAACGCTAATACTTTAACACTGTTCTAACACTGAATGCAATTTTTTTATATTACTGACCATGTAGCTTTAAAAATGTAATGTTTCCTTAAGGTTACTCCATAAAACAATTAAAAAATTAACCTCAAAATTGGATAACGATACCAGGCGACTTTTTTAAATTTCATCTGGTAGCCCTATTAATAAACAAAAGTCATCTGCTTTACAGGGTATTATCAGCACTCTCTACTTATACAGGGCATAAGATGCAATGTCCTCCACCATTGGCAAGTGTGAATTATTTAGAAAAAAAACATATCACCCCCTTTTAGAGGGCGAAACATTTTTGAGAAACGAACACAAAATTGCATTTTTTTTAACCCTTTGCACTCGGCACAGTTTCGGACTTTTCCTACCAGCAACTCGACGCCACTTTATAGCGAAAACTTACATCATTGAAACGTGATATTATACAGTATAATTTTAGAACCAAATAAGGAATTGTGATGAAATTTTTTTATATGAATTTGTGGACATTGAAGAACAGATATTTAAAAAAAAATATCAAGATTTTTTTCTATTCGACGCTTCAGTACGAATTGAGATCTTGTATATTACTTTTCTCGATTATCGGATTTCTTTATTATCGTATCAAGTTTGCCACTTCATTGATCCACACCCATGTAGCTTTGGACGCCTAATCCAATATATCTACAAATTCCTGAACGGATCACAGAAAAGTGTACAGTCCGTAATGAAGGCACTTCGCACATTCCTTTTCGACGTGTAGAACGGACGATTTATTTAAAATGCATCTTGTTAATTTGATCACATTTCGATCAATTGTTTTTGTGCAATTTTAACAGAAAACTACAGTAGAACACGTGTTTCATAACATATTGCGGTGGAATAATTTCATTGTCCGTAATCGCTAACAAACTAGCATGTCCCCTCAGAGGGGACAACGGAGTGATATGCTAGACTTACGTTGTCCCCTCACAGGGGACAGCCGAGTGGTAAGGGTTAAATAAAATGCACATTTTTTTGGTTGAAAAAAAAATCACCATAAGTAATTATTTTATTAATAAATATTTTTTCTATATAAAACATAAAAAGTAAAATGTTTATATTGCATATTTCGTCGGAGCCTAAAACTAACGGAGGTGGGGGTGTTATAGTCAAGCCCCTAAATATAATATAAAATAAAATACTTCTAGAATGACCCGAATATATTTTTCCTGTCTTTTTTTTTGCAACACGTGTATAAAGCAATATCAAATTCTTTTAATATAAAATAATGTTAATTTTGCAAAATATTTAATTTTTTTTTTAGAAATATCCAGCAATTACCTTTTTTTCTTTTTATTTAAATTTCACAATTTTCAATTCCTCGAATTGAAACCTGAATACTTTTTGCAAACATATGCAAATTCTTTTAAATTTAAAATGAATATACAGTGGTGACCACGAATTTAAGACACGACATGTTACTTATACATATATTTGTGATAATTTTTAGTAATATTATGAAGAAAAATTAATATTTTGCAACCTATTATTTGGTTAAGATAGATAAGATAAGATATAGATCAACACAATGAATTTAAGACATAAGCAAAATAAAACTTAATTCACTAAAGTAAAGTTCAGCTTCATAAAAAAAATCCTAGTATTTGATGGAAAATCCTTTATTTTGGATCACAGCAGCACATCTCCTGGGTAAACTTTCAACTAATGCCGTACATTATTGCTTTGGAATCGCATACCAAGCTTTTTTGGATATCTTCCCACAAATCGTTTAAATTTTTTGGTTTTACTGCTCGTATACATGTTCCTCGACATCATTCCACAAGTTCTCAGTTATAGGGTGGCTGATATGTATTGCAACCAACTTTAGGTTGTTATCATTTGTAAACCGCTCGTCTGACAGCTGACAGATTTATTCCAGTGACAGTTCATTTTATTATTTACAAGCTTACAAAAACATTTTGATCTATTGCATTCAGAAAAAAAGTTATTCGTGATGGAATTCAAGCGTGATAGTGTGATTGCTTTATATTTGGCTGGAAAACCACAGGTGGCTATCGTTAGAGTCCTCCAGCATTTAAATGTGAATAAATCTTATGTTACTCGTACCATTGCTCGTTACCGTGATACTGGCAGTGTTGCATCGCGTTCCAAAAATTGGACAAAAAAAAACGGTAACAACACCAGAAATGATCCGTAAAGTGAAGGCCAGATTTGATCGAAAACCACCCCGCAGTGGTAGAAAAATTGCTCGTGAGCTGAACATATCGCGAGAACGAATGCAACACATATTGAAACATGAGCTTGGACTAAAGCCATTGAAGTTCCAAAAAGTGCCAAAGCTCACCGATGGACAACAAAAGTTAGACTGGAAAGAGCCAGTCTTCTTTCGCTTGCACGAAAGTGGCCAGTTACCGAATTTGGTTTTCTCCGATGAGACGGCATTCCAAATTGAGCAGTTTGTGAACAAACAAAATGATCGGGTTTACTTGCCAAAGACGTCAGCTGAAAATTTACACTTGCGATTGGCCACCAGAACTCAAGCGCCGCCGATGGTAATGGTGTGGGCCGCCGTAACGGCCGATGGTCGCTCCCCGCTCGTATTCATCGATCGTGGGGTCAAAATAAATGCCAAATATTATCGGGAAAATGTCTTAAAGACAGTATTGAAGCCCTGGGCAGACAAACATTTCGGCCGCAGACCATGGACATTCCAACAGGACTCAGCACCACCGCACTCAGCACGCGTCAACCAAGAATGGCTTAAAAAGGAGGTTCCTCGCTTCATTTCTACCGCACAATGGCCACCAAAATCTCCGGATCTCAATCCGTTGGACTTTTGCTCCTGGGGCATTTTGGAGAATAAGGTTCTCACTAAAAAAAATACCAAAGTGTCGATCATCTCAAGACGGCGCTTCGCCGGGAATGGGCCAAAATACCGCAGAGCCACTTTCGTGCAGCCTGTGATGGCTTTGTCGGCCGTTTGAAGGCCATAATTCGTACCAAAGGTGGCCAATTCGAACAAATCTAAACTGATTCTAAAATTTTATGTTATTTCCAACATTTTTTGCATTTGAACAATAAAATTAAAAAAAAAATTTTAAAAAAATATAGTGCTTTACTTTGTTGCATTATATATCAGCCACCCTGTAGGTTTTCGGGCTCTAGGTTGCTGTTTGACATTGTTGGTGGTACCATGTTGCTTGATATGTTCCAGCGCATTGTAAATCTTGCATCTAAGCAGCTTGAATATCTCCATTACTGTTTTTCCATCAAATTTTAGCTCCTCTGGCCATTTATAATTAAATATTTCTTTGTATTCCATCCAACATAAAATAAAAAAAATTGGTTGCTCACCGTTTAGCTTCAAAAAACACCAAAAAAATCACTTAAAAACCAGATATTTCTGAAATGTCTTAAATTCGTGGCCAGTTTCAAATAAACGATTTAAAAAGCAACAAAATGTAAAAAAAGAAACAAAATAAAATACAGGGTATTTTTCTTAATATTACAGGGTACATTGAAGAATAAAGATTATCAATTTTGATATTACAGGATTGTAAATAATTATCACAATTAAGTCAGTCATATGTCGTGTCTTAAATTTGTGGCCACCACTGTATATTATGAACTTAATTGAATTCCCGGGAATATGCAAAATAATCATAAATGTAAAAATACTTATGTAAAATTAATTCAAATATGCAAAATAATCAAACTACTTTCCTTATGTTTTAAATTTTATTCTTCAACATTTAATTGGCCATAAATATGTCTGTAAACTTTATTTTAAGTCAGCCAGGCCGTCAGCAGATTGACAGAAAATCAAAAAAGATACAAATAAAAATAAAAAATTTTACTTTTAAATATTTTCCATATTTTGAGCATACAAAGCAAACTAAACTTATTTGTGTTCCTTTTTATGGTCGTAGGAACTTGTAGATTGTGTTGGACTAAATCTAGAAATATTCTACTTCTGGCCATCTTTTTAGCATATCCATCGTCTTATATGATTTTTGTTTTTTATTCTTTGCCTTGCTTCAGTTCTATTAAACCAGCTAAGCAGCTGATTTTTCTCATGTTTGTGCATCCATTGTAGTCTCACTTTGCTCTCTCTAAGTCGCTTCAGTGGCTTAAGTGAAAAGAGTTCAGAAACGTATTGCCGATCATGTCCTATAGTTGGGGATTTGTATAGTGCATCAGATTATCTGAAATCGCCGTAGTCTAGTAGGCAGTGAGTTGGATTATTAGACGTAAAGCCGGTGTTCGAGCCCCAGGCCAGACATCAAAACAAAATACAACAAATATTTCTTTGGCGACTTCCTCTCAACAGATTTCTAGCAAAAACATCTGAGAGTGAAATAAAATTGCCATAAAAATGTTTCACAAAAATCTGTCGTTCGGAGCCGACTTTAAACTATAAGTCCCGCCACTCATGTATAAAATTAACACACAAAACATAAGTGGTGTGAGAAACTAGGTCGTAATCTTGACTGAAGGGTTGTAATGACCAATTATGTATGTATGTATGTATCCGATTGCCTAGGTGCGGTATAAATGTTCAGAATATGGCTCATTTCGAACCCAATCTGGGGATTCAGGGATGATGATGAGAATTTGTTATCAGAGGACATACTTGGAGATCCTCTGAGGCACATATCAGGTGGGCGATGGGCAGGGCAGGTCTTAGTTGACATTGATCATAGGTTTAGAAGAAAAATTATAAAGACATCTCTACTCGACGACACCTGACCGAACAGCTAATGCACTCGCAAAAGATACCAGCACTCCCCAACAAGATCAAGTCTAGGTTAGGTTAGGTTAGGTTAGAGGACGTGTACTTGTCAATTAACACAAATACAGTACACGGAGGTCGAATTAACCCATTGTATAATGTCCTAGTTTCTCACACCACTTATGTTGTGTGTGTTAATTTTTTATACACAAGTGGTGGGACCTACAGTTTAAAGTCGACTCCGAACGACAGATTTTTGAGAAACTGTTTTCATGGCATTTTTGATTTTACTCTCAGACTTATTGCCAGAAATCTGCTGAGAGGAAGTCGCCTAAAAATATTTTCGTACTTTGTCTTGGTGTCTGGCCGGCGGCCCGAACCCTGGCTTTACATCTAATAAGCCAACACACTACCTACTAGACTACGGCGAATTCTAGATCAAGTCTATCAGAGACCATGATCAAAAAGATCATGATCCATTGGTATTCTAAGATGCTCGCAGTTGTTCTCGTTGCAACATCCTACCTACTTCCCTGATTTTTGTTTACTTTCTTAACTAATTGCAGTCATTACAACCCTCGATCTAGCCTCTCACACTACCCATGTTGTAAGCGATAATTTTTTATCTCCATGAAAAGCGTGACCTAAAGTTTAATGTCAACTCAGAAGCGCCGATTTGAAAAGCTTTTCTCACACAGTTCCTAAAACTACTTTCTAACCCCCATTATAATCTAAAATCGTGTAGGGTGTATAAAATTAAAACCGAATAGAAACAGGATATGCGATGAGAAAAACGAAAGGCAAGGAAAGCAAAAGAAAAACTTCACATATTCCATTTCCATACAAATATTGACGTTTTATTGACAGTTTTCTTAAGTGCATAGGAAAACTATTCACTCGAGAGCTTACAATACTCGCACACAATGCACACATACAATTACAAAAGTATTCAGTTTGAACAAACACATCTCTACACATTATATTTCCATCAAACATATGTACAACATTTAATGGCGTTCATACTCAATAGCTTAGCTCAACCATGAATTGACTTGTTCTACATGCCTTCAGAGTTTTAAAGCGATTACTTTTACTGCAGGAGTGAAAACTATCGATTCAAGATTGCTTTTCCAAGAAATCTTGAAATAAGAAAAAAATCGATTAAATAAAATGGATAAAGAAACACATCACGTGAGAATTTAGAAAGCCTAACTGCAAAGAATATGGGTTTAGGAAGTGGAATACAAGAATTTGTTCCGACTGAGATAAGTTTATGCACGACGAAATCCAAAGTGCAGAGGCCACAAGCGCCGTTGTTGCCAATGTTCGCAATATGAAAAACAGGTTATTAGGCGTTAAAAGTATTGCTGAAACTGCTTTTACCCAAACCACATTTAGGCGCTCTGCAGTTTTCAACTACCATGAGGCAATTCTGACAAACACTTCCTGAAAAAATCACTCAAAATATCAGGCGACCTAAAAACTAAAGATGCGAAGATGGAGTATGAATGTGTTATGAATTTTGAGCTGGCAGCATCATCGGTCCCTATTTCTTTGAGAACGACGTTAATCACGTCATCACTGTCTTACTTTTGCTTTAATTGAGCGATCTGGACACCAACGATAAGTGGTTTCAATAGGACGGCTGGCTCTACGAGCCACTCAGCTTCGTACGACCGTCACCACCCGATAGATTTTTTCTAGTGTGGTTTTCACAAGTCATAGGTGCTAGCGAATAAGCTAGAAACCACAGCGGTTCTGCAACCCAAAATAATCCATATATACATACATACATTCATAATTAGTCATTACAACCCATCAGTCAGGATTCCGGCCTAGTTTCTAACACCACTTATGTTGTGTGTTTTAATTTTTATCCATAAGTGGCGAGACCTACATTTTAAAGTCGACTCCGAACGACAGATTTTTTTTTGAGAAGATTTCCATGCCAATTTTATTTACTCTCAGAGGTTTTGTCAGAAAACTGTTGAGAGGAAGTCGCCGTCATATTTTTTTTTTTTTTTTATGTCTGATCTGTGTTTGAACCGAGGCCAACACACTACTTACTAGACTACTACCATGAGAAAATTCTGACAAGAAGAAACACTTCCTAAAAATATCAGGCGACCTAAAAACTGAATATCTGAAGATATAGAACTCTAGTATGGAGCGTGTTATGTTATGAGTAGGCTAGCGGCATCACTCAGTTGACCACTGTCTTCCTTTTACCTGACTTGGATGATCTGGGCACCAATGACATGTGATTTCAACAGGACGGTACAACGGGCCACTCATCCGCACGAGTGCAACACCATCACACGTGAAAGTGATAAGAACTGGTTCCCAATATTGTATGATTTGCACCCGTTATAATTTTTCTTGTGAGATTTTCTTAAGTCGCAGAATCAGAAACCACAGCGGTTCTCAAAACCAAAATAACCCATACCCTTGGATAAATTCAGGCTATTTCGGATGTGCTCCATTTAAGGAAGCCGTACATTTACATACATATATACATACATAATTGGTCATTACAACCATTTAGGCAGGATTCCGACCTAGTTTCTCACACCACTTATGTTGTGTGTGTTAATTTTATACATGAGTGGCAGTACCAATAGTTTAAAGTCGACTCCGAACGACAGATTTTTGGGAAACTTTTCATGGCAATTTTATTTACTCTCAGAGACCAAGACGCCAAAGAAATATTTTTCATATTTTCATTTTGATGTCTGCCATGGGGTTTGAACCGAGGCCTCGCATCTAATAAGCTAACACACTACCTACTAGACTACGGCGACCTTTAGGCGATATTATATTCCACACATATAGTAAAAAAATTTCGATGATATCGCACGGCTACTTTTATTTATTTTAAGAGTTACACTACACAGGGGATGGCTCCTGATTCTTGTGTGAATGCCGGAAAGATATTTAAAGAAAGAGGGCTGGTGTGCGACAAGTTGATTTTGTATTTTTGTTCTTTTTGTTTCGGAAATAAAGTTTGTTTGTCGATCAGTAATAGGAATCTTTTCCTCTGTGACATATGTATTTCAACCATGATTTCAACCACTCCACGTAGACCATTAGGAGGTTTGTCTCATGCGGTGTTGAGAATGACTATAGGTTAAGGTTAGGTTAGGTTAGCACGTAGCTTACCGTTCACAGGCAAGTTCACTCGGTAGCCATATGGCCGGCCCTTTATGTTACCCAGTGTTAGGTAAGGCCCTTTGTCTTTATCCGTTAGAGATGAGTTTGAATCACCCCGAGCTCCGAATGAAAACGGCCAGTTCCTTCACTAGCACGTTCGCTACCATGTACAGATCTTCAAACGTTCTGTCACCCAAAAACCTAAGACGTTTATTTTAAAGTACAAGGTACTCGTGTAAAATTTGTTGCAACGATTCCATTTCCTCCACAATAGGGCAGCTTCTGCAGTAATCGCGGTGGGGCAGGCCAAGCCTATCAGCGAAACTGCAGTCTACCGTTAGAATTTCCGTTAGAATGCGAACCGTTCTCTTATCGAACTCAAGTAGTTCCCTAGTTCTCTCACTGTCCGCATGGCAGTTATAAAATTCGACAACCAGATATGTCGCACCACTTTCTGTTTGTTGAATTGCATGCTGTTTTTTCCAATTTGGAAAAAAGTTTTTGTAGGAGCGCATATATCCTCTTTATCGCCTGTTTAGACATCTCCGACTCCTAAAATAGGTTTATTCAAGATAGATTTAAGAAACGAAACCACGAATTCACGAATTTCAAAATTCCCGAGTATTATACTCGATAACTGGAGGATGTACGTATCTTTTTTATCCAAATTAGCGGACACTTGTCTTTTCTTCATCTCTAAAATTGTGATTCTGTGTTGATGGAACTCTAATTGCAAGGGCACCATTAGAGGCAAGGGTGAAATAGGCTCCTCCATTGCTTATTAACACATCTCGGTGTCGGAATGAGTTGAATACAATCATCCACTATTCTCGGATAAAGATAAAGTGGAACCCCGGTCCCACAGAATCTGGCTCTTATGAGCGGTATTCGACGTCAGAGCTGGGAAAGGGAAAATTATTGAATCCTGTACGATTGAAGTCGCTATAGTCTAGTAGGCAGTGTGTTGGCTTATTAGACGTGAGGCCTTAGTGCAAACTAGAGTGTTCAAAAACCGAAACCGGGAACCGGTTAACTGGTTTTTTTACTTTTAAAAACCGACCGGTTTCAAATATTTTATACTTTAGAAGTATTCGACAAACCGGTTTTTTCTGTTAAATAACCGGTTTTTCATTTTTCTCCTCTTTTTGTAAATATACAAATGAAATTATTTATATCTAAAAAAATCATCATAAAATTGAACTGCCAAGTAATCTACTGACCAAACTATAAAAGAGGCCCCGTCAGCATAAAATGTTGAAAAAATCCAATTTCCCAAATTGAAGTTTAATAACATCAAAGGTTGTCCTGAAATTTTTGCTAGATGCGTAGCCGAAGATGGCATGTCAGTAAGAGCAGTACAAAATTCCAAAATAATTACAGAATATTTAAATATGAAAGGCTTTAAATGCCTGAAAGTGAAAATACAATTTGGAATTCAATTGAAAAATTTTATAATGATAAAAAATTGGAAACTGGTGAAAAATTAAAGTTAATCAAAAATCAAAATGGAAGGTTTTCAATAATAGTGGATGAATGGAGCGACAACTTAAATATGAAATACATTAACGTTTCAATGCGATCTTATGATCCCACAAAGCATGTACATGAAGTGCTTAAATCTAGGGTTAGAAGAAGTTAAGATTCGTGGTACGGCAGCTAATATTGAATATCTAGTAAAAAAAAATTCGAGGAATTTAACTTAACTCTTGAAACTGATGTCGTCGCTTCAACACATAATGGGGCAGCTGTTATGAAAAAATATGGTAGTAATATTTTACCAGAATCATGTCATTCATTTGCGCGTAGTGGATATTACGTATTCTAAAAATCATTTCACTGAAGAAATTAATGAAAGTGAGGAAGAAAATTCTGATGATAATGATGGAAATAAAGAAGGCGAAGGTGAAGAAGAAAACAATATTGGCATTGACATAGATAATACCTGCTGTCTGCTCTGAAGTTGGAGAAGTTGTGGCAAAATTGCGAAAATACGTAAAAAATTTTAATAAATCAAACGAAAAGCAAAAACGACCAGTATTTTGTAAAAAACCAAGAAGGTAAAGAACTTAGATTGGTATGTGACGTAAAACAGATGGAATTCGATATCGAAAATGATTGAAATTTGTTTAAGAATATGGAAATGTGTGAACCGTGCTTTGATGGACTTTTCTTTAATAGCATTCTCACCAATCGAAATTGAAGCTTTAGAAAATCTTTGGAAAACTTTGCAATTAAAGAATTATCTAGGGATTCTGTAACACTTATAGAAGGAGAAGCAATTCATAAATTTTTATTTAATAATCTAAACAGGATTAACACACAATATACACAAGAATTATGCAACAGACTAATGATAAGACTTACTGAACGCAGAATTAAAGTAATTAACACCTTTATTGTGTACCTAAGTTCAGGAAAGTATCCAACTAATGACCATATTTTAAAGTATTCCACCAAGGCAGAGTCCAAGGAATTTGCTGTCGATTTCTATAACCGTTTATTTCCTTGAAATGATACAGATGATGAAGTGGTAGATTCTGACCAATTTTCTGTCCTCTGTTGTCGCTGATACGATACAGGAGGGGAGGAAACCGTTGCAGCTGTGCCGTGTGGTCTTTAGCAGGAGATTCTTAAACGACATCTCCGGGATATCATGTTTATTCCAGAGAACCTCCTTAGTTGCACTTCTCCAAGGTGTCTAATGTCACTTGACGTTCGGCCACATGCCAAAATATTGTTCAAAAATATACTCGATTTACCAGAAATACAAAATAAACTTGATAGAAAATTATCACGTTTAATTAAATTTATTCTTCAATGTTTCACACTCCTTTACAGGATTCTATGCCAATTAATTTCTACGCTAAAGTGTAGGCAACAAAACAAAAAACCAAAAAAATAAAAGGAATAGGCGACAACCCGCCCCTTCCATTCGAAATCAGTTTGTCCAAAACGTGTGCACGAGTAGTTGTTGTAATTTAAATTCCGCAATGCCTTTGACAATAAATTACGCATTTAATTAATATTTGTTTGCAAATGATTGTAAAAGTATTTGTTTAACATTGTGTGCGTGTGGTGTGGGTGTGTATGAGCATGCGTATGTTGAGCATGTATTTGTTCAAAATCTGCCAGAGTAGGAGGATAAGTTATGGCCTGTTAACGCCGCCATACTCATGAAAATAGTCCTTTAAACCATAAATACTAACGAGGATTTGTTTATGAGAGTTAGAGTGGGTATTCATTCGATAGTATGTAGGTGTGTGTGTGTATGTATAAGTGTATTTATGACTTTGTTTTAGTATTTGTAATATGGTTTGTTTGTATTTGTATATGTGCTATGTGCTATGCGGTGTGTGTAAGTGTGCATAAATTTGTGTATTTTGTGTTGAATTTATTTGTGGTTGAAAAAACCTTAAATACACATACAATACAAATACAAATACAGTGTGTTGTAAAAGTAATTAAAATATTATTTTATTTCGATCATAATTTTAATATTTATTGAAACTATATTTTTAAAATACCTCAACTAACTGTAACCTATTTAAGCTCTGAAATTAAAAAAGAAAGTCTTTCTTTTCTAGCAAGAGTTGCATGACAATACATTAATAGACGACCGTAGGTTTAAATGCGATCAATTCCTTCTTGTGTTTGCATCACGTCCCTATTTGTCATTTATTATTCAGGACGCTACAGTGAATTTGAAGTTTCGGTTTTAACAAAGCCATAGAGATGGCTATGTCGCAGATTTCTAGCAAAATCTCATGAAAAGTTTCTCAAAAATCTGTCGTTTGGAGTCGACTTCAAACTATAGGTCCCTCCACTCATGGATAAGATGAACACACACACCAATGGACTTGTGAAAAGCTAGGTTGTAATCCCACCCGAAGGGTTGTAATGACCAATAATGTATGTATGTATGAATGTGTAGAGATCGTTGTGTACATTGAGCTTTTTGTAGTTATTCAGAAGCGGAGACAGTTCACTGGTACTCAATCCCATAGCACCATACTGGTTTTACACTTGATTTATGAAAGAGAAGTTCACAAATCAAATTTAAAGTTGAGGCAACTGATTTTAATTTACATCAATTTGATATGATGGCCAAGAGTAACATTTATGTAGTCATTGACATTATACGCGGTCATGTGGAGCGTGTGTTGGATTGTTAGACGAGAGACCGTGGTTCGAACGCTAAATCATACACCTCAAACAAAACATAATCGGAAAAAAATTTTCATTCTTCTGACAAAAACTGTGGGCCCGGCACTTATAATTAAAATTAACACGCACTCAATATATGTATTGAGAGATGCTAGGTTGTAAACCTGACTAAATAGCCAATTAAGTAAGCAAGTGAATATGAGGCCTTATCTTGTTGTTCATTTATTCGGAAGGCATGATAGAAATAAAATTTGAAATTTAGGTAAGTGTACTTTTTCAACTAACATTTATTCCCAAGCCTTAATTCTAAGACAAGTTTTTTAAATACTTTTTGTGAATTTACAAGGCGTTTAAAAAAGGTTATATCATCGGCAAAAGTTGATGGAAAAATTGGCTCGATTTGTATAAGAGAGATGTCATCTGAATAAGCTGTAGAGAGTAGACTCTACAGAATTTTCTCCCAGTTGGCATGTAGCCTAATAGTTTATGTTTGTGATCCCCTTATATTGGTTAGAAAACTTTCATGCTGTCATACTTTTCCTTCAAAAGTATTTCTAAATAGATTGTCAATTGACTTCCATCCACATTACTGAAAGTACAACATACGCCTCTTGTGCGCTGGCACATTGTTCCCTATGGGCACGCCTCTATCATATCTAAGAAATGCCAGACTCCTAGTAAAATATATTATACCTCGTCTGCAGCTTGGATGCAAGATTATACATTAGAATTTCAAACAAAGGAGACTACTCCTCTTTTAATATTTTCTTCGAAGTGTATAGTCTTGAGCTATCTTCCGATTGCCTGCTTGACTCTCGAAGAGAATAAATGTGATAAAAATTTGTAGATCTTTTGCTTAGGATTACTTCTGCAGGCAACTGCTTAAATCACAATAAAAATCTCGCTGCAGAACTAAGCCTGAGGAAATCTATTCTCTCCGAGAGTCAAACAGCAATCAGATCTCCTTATGCATATGCATACATAAAGACTAAGTTGCTCAATCCTCGTTGTTAGTTCTAGTTTCCTATAAATCTAATGTCAGCTCATGGTTGTGGAGATATGTCGGATAATCGTGTAGATATACTCCTACCGAATACCAATTCATACTTGAGTACAGCAATACCTCTTACCTCCGGTAGAGTGGGTATTTATGCACCGTTGACAAATGCCGTGCTTAGACAGAATCTTACTGCCTTGGCTGACTTACCGAGTCTTGAGTAGGAAGTGGAGCAATCAAATACCTAAATTGGATCGTATCTTGCATCCATTCTCATGGGCTTATGCGTTACGGATAGGAGGGAAGATTGGAGAGTCTTCTTTTATCTGAAAACGATTCCAACAGAAGTGGTGTATCGGTTGAGGAGGAAGAGAGTATTAGACACTTAATTTTCCATTTCACCGCTCCCTCTTTGCTTGAAATACATTTAGCTTTTATACTGGTCTACAGCTTGTTTCTAAGGAAGTCATGCTTTAAATGCAAAGCTCGGGCACTGATTGCCCAGATTTGTCAGTTAGCTACGGCCGATAGCAGATAGGGTTTGTTTTAACAATTACTATTGTAAGTCAAAGCTACTGTGTTTTCGTGCTAAACGGAATTGACAGTCTGGATTACATTCATTTTCATTGAAGATTGAACGCAACTTGACCTGATTGGACTCATGGCAAACTAGTCAATTTTTTCCTTGCAATATTAGCTAGTAAAGCGCAGTGTAAAATTAAAATGAACAGTTCTGATCGCTATACACATACATACATAATTGGTTACTACAACCTTTCAGTCAGGATTACGACCTAGGTTCTCACACCACTTATGTTGTGTGTGTTTATCTTATACATGAGTGGCAGGACCCACGTTTTAAAGTCGACTCCGAACGACAGATTTTTTCAGAAACTTTTCATGGCAATTTTATTTACTCTTAGTGTTTTTATCAGAAATCAGCTCAGACAAAGTAGCCGAAAGAAATATTTTTTCGTATTTCGTTTTGTTCTAGATGTCTGGCCTAGGGTTTGAACCTTGATCTCACGTCTAATAAAACAACATGCTACATACTGGACTATGTCGACTACCTTCTCGTTATACGTGGCAGCTTAATTTTGTTATTAATTTCGCCAATATCAGGTGTTTCGCTGTGGTTTAGGTCAATAACAGCGTTTCCAAACTCTTGAGTCATAAAAATCAGGGTCTTAGGGGCAAAAATTCAAATGTTTCAGAGAAAGTGTTTAGTGTACAGTGACATACAAATATAGGCTATCATTTGCCCAAGCAAACTTTTGGTATCTATTGGAGTTGTAGAGATCTGCTGATTTGCCACTTTCATCAAACTATTCTGTATGTGTTCTGTGTAGATTATAGTAATCCGTTTTACTAGGTCTTTAGGTAGCCCTAGTTTTTTGCTATTAGGCAATTATGAAAACTACTAATCAAGAAATTCATATTTCTAACGTCTTTAAATGTTTACCAGCAAGGCATACAACTTTCAGCGATTATTAAAATATTGTTACGAAAATGAAGAATCTAGATACTGGTGTTTTGCTTTTACATCACTTAACATTAAAATGGTAAGAAAGTGAACAAAAACACAACAACAAACACCAGCATAAAAATAGTAAACAAGTAAACAAAATTACAACAATAAACACCAGCATAAAAAAATGGTAAACAAAAATCCAACAACAAACACTACAAGAATAAATGTAAACAAAATTTACTAACAACAATAGCGAAACAACGTTGTTTATATTTATTAAGATCTCGAGAAGGCGAAGCCAAAAGCATTAGCCTTGAAGAACATTCATCAGACTGTTTATCATGACATATAAAAGGCAAGTCAAAGCAGGCGAGTGTGTTAGTGAAGTTCAGTCAGTCTTGTGTGAAGACGCGGTGTGTTTGGAGAGAGTAATTGTGGTTTGAAGATCTCCATTACAAAGAACTGTTGAATGCAAAGGGTATAAATAGAGGAATAACAAAGCAATTGTTGTTGTTTACATCAAGTTGTGAACAGTGGCACCCGGAATTATGCGAATAATAAAGAATTTTAATTAAAACTAAATACGGTATTATTTTTATTTTATTTTGCAATCTACGAGCTCATATTTTAAATGTTTTTAAAATGTAAAAACGTAACAATATTTTCGCATTTTAAATTGTTTATTTCATGTGTGTTTCTCTGCTTCCAAAACGTATTACGTGTTCCGAATAAGTGTGTGACTGACTGTATACTTTAAAATTCTAATACAATTTGTATTGAATTTTTGGTTGTTTGGTATCAAATTTTCCATCAAATTGAAATTGTTTCAATAGTTTTTACCTCCACGACTCTCACGATTCGTTAACTTTAGCACTCACCTCTGCTATTAAACAGTTTTGAGGTCACTTTTTACAGTTAAATTATGCATGTCCGTACAACCAATAAATATTTCGTTAATAAATGAAATAAAATTACAAAAATTTCTATAAATATTGCATAAAAATAATAATAAATTATGTGTGTAAAATATAACATTCATTTCAAATATAATTTGTTGCTGAACAACAAAAAAAATAAAAAGAATAACGTGTGGGAGAAAAAAAATATAAACTGAAGCCATTAACGATAATTAGAAATGTTTCAGGTTCGTATTATAAATGGTGACAATAAATTTATTATTATTCTATTATTATTGTTGTTGTTGTTGTTTTATTATTAAAATTTATTATAATTATTTAATTGAACCGAAATGTTTTTATTTTTTCACTCTCAATAGACTATCAGAATGCAATTGTACCATGGAAAGAAAGGAGAATAAATTATGGGAATTGGGAATAATTTAAATAAGATTAGCATTGTCAAATAAAAAAAATATATCGTAGTCTTTTAACAAAGAGACCTATTTATATTGTAAGTTTTTTTTTTTTTTAATGTTATCGTTGACTGACTATTCAGGACTAACTGGCAGCATTGTTCTTCGCGCTATTCATACAGCGTTATTTCACGCCTGGTAACTTTGCGATATATCCTTAAATTTTGTCGTTGAATTACAAATCTCTTATTCCGTTTCCTCCTCGTAATTTCCTGTGTATTTATTTTCATTATTCTGTGTACCGTACAATGTGTGTATTTTGTTGTTGTATGTTTATCTTGTTTTCCGTTGGTTTAGTTCGTTTAGTTTTATCGTCGTAACAATATGAATAGTCTTAAATCTCGAAAGTCCTTACTCACATTTAATTCTTTACATTTAATCCATTTTTTTTGTTCCTTAAGGAATATTGAGAATATTATGATCACAACATTGCCAATAATAAACATGTTCCTTAAAATTCTACTTCACATAAAAAAGACTACAACCAAAATTTTTTATTAAATTAGGTTCAAAGTTCTTCGAACCTCTTCAATTTCTAATGCCTTTATATTCCACTTGATTTCGCTTTGTAGAGACAACTATCAATTCTAAGGTTTTAATGCTGATAACTTATGGATATTTATAGATCGATTATGAATGAAAATCGAATATCAGTTGCGTTGCGTGAATCAGTAAATACTCTGAAAAACGATTAATTGTTTTTCTGAAACATCGCTGCTATTTCTGATCATTCTTCCCTGGAGACGTACACACTTAATTGGTCATTGCAACCCTTTAGTGAGGATTACAACCTACTTAGTTTCAAACACCGCGTGCGTTATTTTATGTATGAGTGTCGGGAACTACCGACTCCTAACGACAGGTTTGGAAAACTTTTCAAAGCAATTTCATTTACTCTCAGAGTTTTTGCAGAAATCTCTGAAAGAAATATAAGTTTCATGTATTTTGTTTTATTTGAGATGTCTGTCCTGCGGTTTGAACCACAAACTCTCGTCTAATAAGGCAATACACTAATGGCGACTTCACTGGCTGAAGAACAAATTGAAAATATTAATTTTCAAAGAGAAATCTAACTGGACCAATTGAGCAACGTCGGTTGAGGTAACCCAAACATACAGTGGATGTAATACAGTGACTTAAAAGATGCAACGCGTCATGAGTGATTTGAAGACCGGCAAGTCAACGATTAAAATTAGGAGGACTAATTCTATTTCGGCAACTATTTCAAATACACACTGGATGTGTACTAAATGTTTAACACTGACAATAAAACCACAACAAAATGGGTTTCGTTCTGTTTTTAATTGGACGCCGGCTGCCCATATTATTGCATTGAGGATAGGGAGATGAAATCTTTCGTCACGATTTGATGTATCGGAATATAAGAAGGATAACATGCCCTCCAAGTATTGTAAATTAAACTGATAGGCAGCATATTGGATTTCGCATGTAGATGAGTTATATTTATCATCCTGACATATTCGAACCGATTCAGAGAGCATTAACCGAAGTTATCTGCTATGGTCCTCGATAGACTTTGTTTTGAATACCCCTGGACTTGACTGGAAAACTCAAGGTCTTTGAAGGAAAGACAGATCTGCGTTATTTGAAAAAAGTTTAGTTTAGGTTTTAAGGTTAATAACAGTAAAATATTCTGTCATCAAATGTCCACAAACACTACTCCCTCTTTCCAGCTTCCTATAACCTCTTTTCCTAAACCTGCACAATGCACTGCATGAGTAGGGGCCATCCCCTGAGTGCTGGTTTTACAAAAAAAAAAACAAAAAAATATATATATATCCTGCTGCTAAATAAAACTAGTGGAACAATTATTTCAGGCTTTTTTTAAAAACGTGGGCTATAAATATCTTTCTAAATGGGTACGGGTTTTTATTCTTTTTTTATTCCTTTTTCGTTTGTTAAACTAACTATTGCAGCAGGTCCGAGTGTGACATAATAGCTATCAATCGCTTCCTAGACACAACGATCTTTTTGGGTTGTTGTATTGTCCTCCCTATAATGCTAGTTGTTAATGTAATTCTCTTTAAAGGCAAGTAAGTTCCGTGGTTTAATAATTGAAAGGGATTTTAAAATTTTTGATTTCAAGAATTCAAAAGCTTACTGTTCCTGTGTTTCTAATATTCGTGGAAGATAATGTAGATTAAATTTGTAGTTCCTTTAATCATTACAATAAGCTTTTTTATATTCTTAAGGGTACTAAAATTGTGTTGCTTTCGAAGAGAAGGACTTTGCTTCGCTCTATGTGCTTTGTAAAATAATTGTCGCTTCGAATTCACTTCAGTTGATGAGAATAGCGACTGGATAACTGGTGTCTCATCCAAACAAGTTCAATTTAATATATTTTTTCAGTTTTGCAACTGTAACTCTAATACACATAATCTTTCAACCAACAGCAATTATTCAGCCACCCCTCATATACCATAATTAACACACATTTCACGGAGTTAATTGTGATTTATTTCTTCTAGTTTATGATCTTTTAAATAATTACTGTGTTATAATTTCTATTGGTTGATGTGGCACGAACATTATGCTCTCACAAACACACACTCACGCACTTTCCCATGCCAATTACACAGTTACAAATACACATACATAGACCACACATTAAAAGCGTCACAAACAGCAGCAGCAGAAATACATTTTTATTAATGCAGCAGGCAACAACACAATTAATTTGAGTCTTAATTTTTTGACATTTTCATACTCATTAGCGAAATTGTCGAGTGTATGATGGATGAAATGCATTTAAAGCCCCCCTTTAAATAGTGTGTGTGGAGGTGAGTTAGAAGACACAAATAAAATGAAATGAAGTTAACTTACAACTATATAGAAGCCCCCCAGGGTATGCAGTAAAAATATGTGTTAAGCATATACCGAGCATGTATGCAATGGAATTTTTTTAAAAATTAGACGGAAATTTTCAGGAATGTAAGTGCAGTTAATTAACAGAATACAAAAAAAATATTTTAAAACTAAATTTTCGCTTTTCTTTTAGGGAAATTAAAATTCAAGTCAACGTCATGTAGGAACACAATATTTTCTCTTAAAAAAAAGTTCATGTGTCCAGCTGTTTAATGTCTAGTGACGATTTTTTTGTTGTTGTATCCTGCTGTCAAAGTAAATAGAAATTATGAGGACGAAAAATAAATAAATTTTCCTTTCCTTCAGTCACTTTTAATCACAAGCAAAAGCTGACCTTGTCAAAAACTTTCTTTTTTTGTTGGCATTCATAAATCTCGTACATAAAAAAAGAAATGTAAAGCAAAATGTAATATTTTCTCTCATCTCCTCTATTGCCCTATACGATGTCATAATTCAAGGAAATGGGGTCATAAGTTCATCAGTTAAATTAAACATGAAATTCAATTAAATAAACTTTTAATTTTATTTATAAATTCAATTTACACTGTGTGTTATAATAAATGATTTTCAACTTCTTGTTAAAATAAAATAAAAAGAAAATAAAATGAAAATGAAAAATTAAATACAAACTAAAAGGGGGGAAAGAAAATATCTGTAGATTTATAACAACTTCTCCCCCCCCATTTTGGCTTTATCAGAGCATGTTGGCGTGTGTAAATAAGACAGAAATATGTATTCTTGTGCTTGTAAAACTATTTTACATTTTTCAAGTACATCAACTTAATTTAACAAAACAATTCAACAAAAAAACTTGACATCTTCACTTACACATACATACATCTGTACATACATTCAAACAAACTGCTGTCATTAGATTTAACACCCAAACACCAGGGTGCAGCAGCTGTGATTATGCAGCCTGATACAAAAAATATTTTTACACTCAATTACACGATAAATTAATAACCCAGTAAACCTAGGAATGTATTAATAGAGTTCAACAGATTTAATGCAAATAATTGCTAAGTAAACTGAGGGGATTTGCTAATTGGCAGGTTAATATTGGTTCAAGTAAATGCTAAGATACAACACTGTCTTAGCCTATCATCATCAACGCCTATCAGACGTACATACACATCAGTGGCATTAGTAATCTTTATATCGCCATATTTCGAAGTTGCCTTAGCCTAGTATGTAGTATTTGACTCATTAGACGTGGGAGCATGGTTCAAAAGCCCAGGTCAGACATCTGCAACAAAAGGAAATATTAAAAAATATTTCTTAGGCGACTTCCTCTCAACAAATTTCTGAAAAAAATTCTGAGAGTAAAATAAAATTGCCATGAAAAGCTTCTCAAAAACCTGTAGTTCGGAGTCGATTTTAAACTGTAGGCCCAACAACTTATGGATGAAATTAACACACGCAACATGTGGATGGTATAACAAGTTAGGTTGTAGTCCTTACTGAAGGCCTATAATGACCAAATTATGTATGCATGCATATATATCGTCCGTATTCTAGTTGGGTACTGAATTTGCTTACGTCTTGCAACCACAGTTAAGTGGTTACCACTGTAATCACAATTAATATTCAAACTGGGGATCAAACATTTTTTATAAGCAATGAGACATTAAGAACCTCCGTTGGGCTCTAATCCATGAGTTAAAAATTAGTCTCTTACTTCTCTTCAGATCCACAGTGATTTGAGAGAATGCCAAGTATATCGGCATGTCTTCCAAAAGTACTATGCGATTTAAGAACAAAAGAGTCTACAAATATTCCATGTATCTTCCCGCTGACACCGAATTTGAGGCTCCCTATAAAGTGGTCTCAAAAAAACCGATTTTGACAGAGCCAACGGGAACAACTATGCTCTGTAACATGATTTTATGTTCCACACCGTCCCTTTCCAGTTTATCGGTAATGCAACTGCAGACGATATCCCTGTGAATGATCGGAATTCTTTCTCAGAAATCTCAAGCGTTCATGTATGGGATCGCATGTCGAGGAGACACTCATTGGGCACCTGATTGCAAGTTGGCTATGCGAGTAAATTAAAGAAAAAAGATTCCGCCAACCAACAAACATTGATCTGCCATTTGAAAATACAACAGCGGTCAGACAGCTTGATGTCAGAACCCTTATCATATGTCTACGCTGGCCTGAAGTTCCTAATTGAAGTGCTAAAATTAAGTGTCTTTAGAGTAACTAACGTAATGTGAATAAAGTAATGTGAAAAAAGTATCTCTAAACAGGCGATATATTGTATGTCATGCCGATTATATTGTTACGCAAATCGAAACCACCTAATATCGTTTAACAACAAAAACGATAAACAAAAGCCACACGATACAAATACATACTAACACCAAGAATACAATGAACGTGTTGATTATCTAAAGCTGCACACACACATATGTACGACGAACCTGGTTGCGCCTGGTACCAACAACAACATGCATGTGACAAAAAGGGATGGACAACCTAAGCAAGGTACACAAACAACAATGTATTAGCAATAGAGCTCTCGAGAAGGCGAGATCACGAACCTTCCACTTCAAGAATGTTCGTTAGACTGGTTGTGTCGGATTATAAAAGGGCTGGACAAAGCAGGCAGCAGTCAGTTATAATTCAGTCAGCCTTGTGTGTACAAGTGGTATTGCTTGTAAAAAGGTTGTAAGCAGAGTACAAGCAAATTGTTGTTGTATCGTTAAGTGTGAACAGTGGCACAAACGTAGTGTGAATAATAAAGAGAGCTTAAGAAAAACTAAACACATATTTGTTTTTACTTGGTTGGCAATTAACGAACTCATATTTAAACGTTTTTAAAAAGGTAAAAACGTAGCAATATATAAAACTAGGTAGGGTTGTGATATTGGCTAAAGGCCTGTAGTCTAAGCAATCTCCGCAGGTACCAGTGCATTATTAATCGAAAGCGCAACGAGAGCAAAGCAGTAGCTGATCTCTGTAGAACACTACTAAAGACAGCAGGCCTTTAGAAGTGACAAACTTAAGAAATTTTTCATGACAATATTACTTACTCTCTTACATAATTGTTCATTAAAATCCTTCAATCAGGACTAAGACCTAACTTCTCACGCTACTTATGTTAGGTGTCTTAATTTTACTTGCAAGTGGTGGAACCTACTGTTTAAAGTCGACTCCGACAGATTTTTGAAAAGCTTTTGATGGTAATTTTATTTATATTCAGAGTTCTTGTCAGAAATCTGGTGAGAGGAAGTCGTCGATAAAATTTTTTTTATATTTCGTTTTGTGGGTGATGTCTGACCCGATGTTTGAACCGTGGCCACGTCTAATAAGCCAACGTACTACCTACTAGCCTACAGCGACTTCAGGGCAACATTATTTTTATTTATTTTATTTTTATAGTTTATACTAACGGGTGATTTTTTAGTTATTATCATTTTGGCAACACTGGTTGAAACAGTTCACGCACGTTTCGTGTTTTGTTTCACTGTCAAATATCATCTGTTTGGTCTATAATTTAACCATGAATCGACTTACAAACGAACAACGCTTGCAAATCATTGAATTTTATTATTAAAATGCGTGCTCTGTTAAGAAAGTTCCTTGCGCGCTTCTTCCATTTTATAGTCAGTTTAATCGTCCCACTGAAGCGGCTATTCGGGCTATTGTGACTAAATTTCGCACCAAATTTACTTTCTTGGACATTAAACCACCAACACGCTTACGTAGAGTGCGAACTGAAGAAAATATCGCAGCTGTATCGGCCTTTGTTAATGATGACCATCAATTATTGATTCGTCGCCGTTCGCAGCAATTGGGCCGCTGTTACTCAACAACGTGGAAAATTTTGCGGAAGGATTTCGGTGTGAAGCCTTTCAAAATACAGCTGGTGTAAGAATTGAAGCCGAACGACCTACCGCAACGCAGAATTTTTGGTGAATGGGCTCTTGGAAAGTTCGCGGAAGATCTACATCTTTATCGAAAAATTGTGTTCAGCGACGAAGCTCATTTTTTGGCTCAATGGATACGTAAATAAGCAGAATTGTCGATTTTGGAGTGAAGATCAGCCAGAAGCATTGCAAAAGCTACCAAAGCATCCAGTAAAAGTCACAGTTTGGTGCGGTTTATGGTCTGGTGGCATCATTGGACCGTACTTCTTCAAAGATGCTGCGAATCGTAACGTAACTGTGAATGGTGAGCGCTACCGTGAGATGATATTCAACTTTTTTTGCCCAAAATGCAAGAGCTTGCCTTGCATGACATGTGGTTTCAACAAGACGGTGCCACATGCCAGCACGCATACAACATTTTATTTCACGTTCGGGACCGGTCAATTGGCCGCCTAGATCGTGCGATTTAACGCCTTTAGACTATTTTTTGTGGGGCTATGTTAAAGCTCATGTCTATACAGACTAGCCCGCTTCAATTGACGCATTGGAAGACAACATTGAAGCATTTATTCGTGAGATACCGGCCGAAATGTTGAAAAGAGTATGCCAAAATTGAACTAAGCGGATGGACCATTTGAGGCGCAGTCGTGGTCAACATTTGCATGAAATAATCTTCAAATATTAAATTATACGGACCGTACTATCAATTCAAATAAAGATTTCATGCATTTTTCTGAATTTTATGTTTTGTTTTTGAAAAATTTTCCTATAGCTCTTAAAAAATCACCCATTAGAAGGCTGATGAGAGCTGATGTTTTCATATTCCATTTTGCTGGAGATGTCTGAGCTGGAGTTTGAAACATGGAGTCTCTCGTCTAATAAGCCAACACACTACCTAATAGGCTACAGAGATTTCAAAACCTTGCTTCTAACTTCAGTATCTTTTAACAGCCTAAGAATATACTGCAAAAAATTTCTTATTAAGTACAAAAAGTATGCAACGAAAAATAAAATTATTTGTAAACTCTATCACTTTTAGTGTAAAGTATAACTTGTCATGTATTTAACATGTTGCTTCAAATTCCCAACTTATTCTCTTACTCCCCCTAACAGTGTTCCATAACTAATGGAAAGACTTTCGTAAAGATTTTTCACTACACATTGAATTACAAATTAAAAAAGGAGAGAATTTTTTCAAAAGAGTAGAAGAATGTTGGTTGTCTCGACATTCTTTTCCCAACAATGACATTCAATTTGAGTGATTATTTCATTAAGAAGAACGAAAAACTTAAGTGCCACGTCAAAATAGGCAAAAAAAACCAAAGAGAGAGAAAAACTAAATGAACTCATTTGACAACAGAAAGCCCCCAAAAGATTGCCTTACAACATACTTACATACATACATAGGTATTGAACGACATATTTTTTAATGAAGTAAATAGAGGAGGAACAATACTAAAGCAGAAGGAAATAAAAAAAACGGGTGAAAATAGTTTCTCTTTAACTTGTCATAATGATTTGTACTTGAGAACGACTATGACTACGGCATCGTTAAAGTTTTACGGGAAAAATTTTTATTAAAATGTAAGTGAACGAGTTTTTTTTCTTTTTGCAATTTCTTCCTTTTCTTTCGTTCTTCTTTTCCAATTTATTTAATAAAAAAGAAGAAGATAATTATCTAACGATGATGAGACTACATGAGTAACACATTCCAGGGCATAGAAAATTCCCGAGTGTCTGACAGCAAATTTTTTTGGTTCATCACCCAGTAATAGTTGCTCAAGTGGCTTTCGTCACATACACGCGTACATATGTTTAAAGTGGATTCAGATTTTTCTATTGTTTTTGCTTTTATTGTGAACTTAGTTTTACAAATTCTTAATTAATTTTAATTATTAAATTATAGTTAAAGTTTTCGTGTGTGAGAAAAATTTGTAAATTTTTTATATTGCCAGTAAAGGCAGGAAGCTGGCTAGTTTGAATATTAAAACTTTGTCGCTTTAAAATTCTATTTAAACTATACAACTGCCTAAAAGTATGCCATTAAAAACGTGTTGAACATGGACATAAAAACTATGCAACATAATTTTAAATTTTAAAGAGACACCTAAACTCTATTGATGTGATTCTCAATCTATCAGTATGAGGACTAATGTATGATCTTTAGTAAAAACCGGTTTTCAAAACGGGTTTAAGGTTAACCAATATATGGAAAACAGAGCTTATGGCTCAAACGATGGGTTAGTAAATGTCTTTATAGCTTCATATTGCCAAATCTAAATATAAGTTCTTAATTAGCTTAGCAAATAACGGTTATTCTCTCAATTAATACGTATGAGATTAGAATAATAACGTCAAGAGGACCTTAACGACACCATTATGTATCCTGTTATATACAGTCAAAGAAAAATGTCTACAGAACGCAGTGTACTTTTATCAAATTGAAAAAGGTATTATCGCGTTGTTTAAGGCTATTAAAATTCAGTATGTTTGAAGACAAAATCGAATATAAAAAATTATAACCTAGAAATTATTGGAAACAAATAATAAAAAAATGAAGCGGGAAAAAAGACTACATACAACGGTATATATAGACTTTTTTCTGTGACTGTATGCAGTCAGCCCTGCAAAAAGTGTAAGAAATCCGTTAACACGCACAGGACAATAGATTCCCAATATTCTGCGAGGATAGTAATTGACAAAAGATAAGATAAATGCGACATTTTTTGGTACATCGTTCCCTATCTTCCTCCCATATACATACACACACATACTTAGATACATAATTGGTCATTACAACCCTGCAGTCAGAATTACGACCTAGCTTCTCACACCAATTACGTTATCGTTGTTAATTTAATACATGAGCGGGGAAACCTACAGTTTAACGTCGACTCCGAAAGACAAATTTAATAAACTTTTCGTGACAGTTTTAATTTACTCCCAGAGTTTTTGCCAGAAATCTGCTAAGAGGATAGGTTAGGTTAGGTCGGAGTGGTAGCTCTGTTATCACAAAGCTCACTTGAGCACGCATAGCGGCCCGTTGTGATGCCACGGGTGAACATAGTCCCTGTACTAACCAAGTTCCACCAAAATCAGGGAAATGGAAGTAGTTGGTCAGCGCAAGGGCTGCACACTGCTAAGAGGAAGTCGCCGAAGAAATATTTTTTCATTCTTCGCTTTGTCTACCAAGATGTCTAACCTGGGTTTCGAACTGCTGCTGAACGGCGACTACTCCTTTCATTACAGCAATAAGCACATAACACTGCTATTGAAATCGTTCCAATGGACGTTGGACTCTAGTTTATAATACATACTAGTTTGGCTCTTGATGCCCTGAGAAGTAATAAGAGAAGAAGAAATAACAGACCAGAAATGGATGAATTTTTTTACGCCATAAGTAGTTGAGTGTTCTATGTATTAATGCGCGTTGTTTTTGTTTCAATGTACATAATCATTCTCGGTTCCAATTCCCCAGTATTATTTAGCCGGTATATCCATGAGTTTGTAATGTAATTCGCGTAATTAAGGTCTGCCAAAGGGTCATGCAGATTTCAACTAATACCACCTATTTACCATAATACTGTCCATGAAAAGGATTGGTAATAAAATGCAACCCTGTGTCACAACCATTTTTTAAAGGAATCCTATAACCGAATTGGATCCCAAGTCAGACGTGACAATTAGCATTGGAGTAAAGACTCCTCAAAATCTAGAAATGGTAAATAAAGTATTGAAAACCTTTCAATTGATTGTGACGGAAAGCTGACTGTTCTTGTCTTCGTTTATTACAAAGAAATGCACAGAGTTTTACATTCAGGAAATCATTTTTGAATTTGTATACCATGTGCTAGGGACAATACTTTTCGGTAATTGCGATAGTTAGCCATCGACCCGGAATCCATGTACAACTGGCAGAAGTCTTTCGAGTGTTTCGGTTGTCCTTACCAGATGTTTTATTGTGTGTTTGGGATCTTAATTGCTTGCTCTTTGTTGTAAGCTTCAGATTGCGGGATAGAGATGATCACTTTTCCCCGTGCATAAAATTTCACCAATTAGACTTGCTGTTGGGATAGAAATTTCTCCGTATTTGCTGTTGCTCTCCTCAGGATAAAGTAGTTCAATTGCGATGATTCTTGCAGGGCTTTTTGGAGATCTTTTGTTTTTTTTTTTGTTTTGTTTGTGTTCTAATAGCCATCAATCATCAAAGCGGACGAACTGGCCAGGAATGGCACGAACATGCAAATCCAACGAATTCACGACTACTGGAGTCCCTTTGGACGCCTGTAATGCCACAATACGGCCACAGATTCGGTCAACCGCAGATGGTCAGCTTCGGATACGGGCAGAACAACGTAAAACACCTTGCCAAGGCCGGATGGAGGGCGCACTGCAAGGCTGGTTAAACTCTAAAGAAGCATGCTCAGTGTAGTTGTAGGAGTCGTGACGAGGCATTGCATTATGGGAACGCACGCAAAGCGCCTTGGTCTAGGGCAGCTCGAAAATGATTTCTATAGAAGCTGGTGAGATGAGGAGAAGAATGAAACTGTTCTTAGTCTACTGGAAACATGCCCGGCACTATGGCAAAGGAGAAAAGAGCCACCTTGGTGCCTACTGTGCATTGATGATCTTGGTGATCTGTCGAACATTGACAACGGCAGTTTGAGTCGCTTCATTGGAAGCTCTAAGTGGTTTCAGGACAACAGGGTAATTAATAAAAACTGTGTTATAACAATGAGCCCCATGTGGCCCAAATTCCTTGGGGAGATGGTCACCTCTACCTACCTACCTAATAGCCATCAACATGTCATTGCTAGGTATGTTGTGTCAATGTTTTATACTCTCCCAGTGATATTAGTTGTTTACCTAAGTTTATCTTTTGGCCTCGCACTACATTTGATTATGCAGTATTTGGAAATTTAACCTTTTTCAACAATTCTTTATTATTTTGCCTCAAATCGTGGTAAATAGTTTTGCAGTTTTCTTACACATTCTCCTAACTTCTGACCCCACACATCCAATAGCGAATTGCACCACAAGTAGTAGACCTGAATTTTATTGTGCGGAAGTAAGTAACCTCCTACATAGAGCTTCTGCAAGAAGCACCCTTTGTCTTTGCTCCGTATAAACTTGCATCTTGCAATACCGGATTATGTTCTACAGTCGCCAATTTGAAGAAGAATATCAACTCTGTGAGTAACTGCAATGACACTTTGCAGTTGTACGCAGATCTCATCTTTCACCATAGTATCTGAAACTACTACTGGGCATGAACATTCTATACAACTTAATGGTAACTGTTAAGCAAAAAATATCACGTAAAGAAGAAATCCTTTAAGAATATACTTTTTATAGGAGTGAGTTTGCATAAAAGCCACGAGCTCTTGGTTCAAGCCAGCTCATAAGCACTCATGATATTTTGAATATAAGTGAGTCAACAATATTGAAATTTAACTATGTACTCTGATTCATACATACTCACTACAATGTTGATTTATAAGTACAGGTTGCAATGACTATGTGTACAACGTTGACATCGAACTCACACCATTTGAAATATGTTTGATTCATAAGCCTACTCATTCAGATTCATACCTTTAGAAAAATACTTATAATTAATTCGAGTGACTCGAAGTTATGAATATGATTCGATTCTACTCATCTTTTTGAATACTTATTGCTGATCTATGGTCCAAACCTTAGCTCTGATATCTCGAACAAGTATGACAACAAATTTCTTTGGCAATTTTCTTTCAGCATTCTGGTGACCAAAACTGTGTTAATAAAATTGCCATGAAAAGTTTTTCAAAAATCTGTCGTTTGGAGTTGACTTTAAACTTGTACGTTCTACCACTCATGGGAAAAATTGAGAAGCTAAGTTGTAATCCAGACTAAAGGGTTGTAATGACCAATCATGTAGAGGTTACGCTTCAAATGAAAAATATTGTTACGAAAATGAAAAATCCAGATACTGGTGTTTTGCTTTAAATCGAATAAGATTAAAATTATAAACAAAAGCTACAAAAACAAAACAATGCAGTAAACAAATTATCGTACTGCTTGATATAACAACAAACACCAGCATAAAAAAATGGTAAACAAAAATTTAGAAACAACACTACAAGAATAAATGTAAACAAAGTATACAAACAACAATAATGAATGTAAACAACGATGTTTACATTTATAGAGATATTGAGATTTCAAGAACAGTCATCAGACTGTTTACTTTGCTATATAAAAGGCAAGGCAAAGCAGGCGAGTGAGTTAATGAAGTTCAGTCAGTCTTGTGTGAAGACGCAGTGTGTTTAAAGAGAGTAATAGTGGTTTGAGGAACTCCGTTAGAAAGATCTGTCGAATAGTTGTTTAGTAATTGTTATTGTTTATGCAAATGGTGTAAACAGAGGAATAACAAAAAAAGCAATTGTTGTTGTTTACATAAAGTTGTGAACAGTGACACACATAATTGTGCGAATAATAAAGAATTGTAATTAAAATTAAACTTAAATTCTTTTTTTATTTTATTTGCAATCTACGAACTCATATTTTAAACGTTTTTAAAAGGTAAAAACGTAACACTGTAATGACAAAATATGGTGAAAGAACGAACGATAAGTATTGTGACATACAATTGAATTAAAATTCTTCCTGTCTCTGTACGAGAATTCGGTGGATTTCACTGAGGAATGTCCTTTAGCGGAATTTATTTTTTTATTGAATTAATTTTATATCCTACAACTTAAATCAAATTGAACTGAGTCTTTACACTACAGACTTGACCTAATTTTTTTGCGACTCGATTACATTGCTTGTATGAAATTATTTTCCCTTCAAGAACACAAATGAATGTGAAGAAGAGAAAAGCTGCCACTCCTTAATAATATTTCCTTACATAATTTTTGTAACAAATAAACTTTTCTTACATTATTTTACAATTTTAATTCAATTAAAAAAACCAAAAGAAGCAAAAGAAATTTAAGAATTTTTGTTTTATTTCTCAAATGTAATGTAAATCCCCAACACATGCACAATCAGAGAAAGCCATTTTGACAGGTCAAATAAAAAATGTAAATCACACATTCTCTTTAGATGTCAGAGAGAGAGAGAGTACAAAAGACTAAAAAGAGAGAAGAGGATTGTCTTTATTTGTGTGATGGATTAACTTTATTGGTCAGAAGAAGAATTTAAGCCCTTGACATTAAATGTCAAGAAATATGTTTTCAAAAAAATATTTAAAATACGTACGAATATTTATTTTTGCTTTTCTTTTTTAATACATTTTTATATTCCAATGCTGAAGCTTTAGAATTCTAAAGAATAAAATGTCTTGCCTGTTGGTTTTTGATGCTTTTCAACTTGTGTCCAAAGGGACGAACTTAAATGTTTTAAAATGCAGGGTAAGCCATCTTTCTGTTCAAACCATCAGTTATTTTAAATCTGGCAATACTTATGTCATGCTATTCTGTCACAAAATTCAGTGTCCTATCTCCTTTGAACGCAATGAATCGATTTACGCTTGAAAAACGTTGGCATTTATTGGAAATTTATTTTCCATTTGAAGTCGCCGTAGACTAGTAGGTAGTGTGTTGGCTTATTAGACGTAAAGCCAGGGTTCGAGCTCCAGGCCATCAAAACAAAATACAAAGAGTTTTCTTCTTCGGGGACTTTCTCCCAGCAGATTTCTGGCAAAAACTCTGAGGGTAAATAAAATTGCCATGAAAAGTTTCTCAAAAATCTGTCGTTCGGAGTCGACTTTAAACTGTAGGTCCCACCACTCATGTATAAAATTAGCACACACAACATAAGTGGTGTGAGAAACTAGGTCGTAATTCTGACTGAAGAATTGTAATGACCAATTATGTATGATGGTCGGAAATTGTATGAAAATGTTGTACAAAATTTGGTCGCAGAGAAGGACCAACAATGCCCGATATACGCAAGTTTATTGCTAAAGTTCGTGAAACTGGTTTCATTGTTGATGCGCCAAGACATGAGTGTGCTTGTACAGTAAGTACATCAGAAAATTTCGAAACTGTGGCTGAGAGTGTGCGTGAGAATCCATCAACATTAACTCGTCATTCTGCTCAGGGATTGAACATTTCACGCTCTAGTTTACGTCGAATTTTGCGAAAAGATCTCGTTATGGCGCCTTACGAAGTTCAATTGGTTCAACAGTTAAAGCCGCATGACCATCGCTTTCGCCTCGCTAGAGCCAATGAGAAACTGCACGATGACGTCGATTTTGCCAAAAAAAATCATCTTTTCGGATGAAACTCCTTTTCATCTTTGTGGGTAGGCTAATAAACAGAATTGCCGTAGTTGGGGCTCAGAGAACCCACACGTGATCTTACAGAAGCCAATGCACCCGTTACGTGTGACTGTTTGGTATGGCTTGCAAAGCGGACGCACCATTGGCCCATATTTCTTTGAAAATGAGGACGACGCAACCATTACAGAAGACATCTATCGCACTATCGCACCCTGATAAACGATTTTTTTGCAAGCACGTTTTATGATATTAGTGAGAGGCATCATTGGCGAATATTTCTTTGAAAATTAGGACAGCGAAATCATTACACTCAATGGAGACACCTATCGCACTCTGACAACCGATTCTTTTGTACCCGCTCTTCATGGTATTGTTGTGTTGCAACTTGCCACACTTCCTATGGCACAATCCATTTATTGCGTCAAGCGTTTGATGGCCGTTTAAGTAGCCGAAATTGTGACGTCAAATGGCCGCCAAAAAGCTGCGTTTTGTCACCTTTCGATTATTTTCTGAGGGACCCAGTTAAAGAAGAGTGTTATGCCGACAAACCAGAAACAATTGAGCATTTGAAGGCCAACATTCGGGATGTCATTGACGTAATACGGCCCCATACACTCGATCGAATAAGATACTGCGAGGCCAGCCGCGTTAGCCATATGAATGAAAAAATATTCCATTTCTTATCGGAGCAATTGTGCTACACAACAGAAAAATTAATTTGGAAAAATCTCAATTCGTTTTCGTGTTATTGCATTTTTAAAAATAAACTTTTAAACGGCCCACCCTATATTTTTAATTAAAATTATAAGCGGCTTACTTAACTTTAGAGTTTCAAGCATCATGTAGAGAGGAATAAATTTGGTATTCAAAGCCTTGACCTGTGATAGTCTTACCACGTACTGCCTATTTGGGCTTTTAAGATCTGGACTTACCTGAAAATAAAAAAAGTAAAAACAAGAAATTAAAATTTATTTTTCAAGAATGTTTAAAAAGTATTTTTATTACAAATTCTGTGATAAATCTACATTGCTTGCCTAGAATCCACTACAAATCTTGTATAAAATTTCGATTTTGAAATTCATAATTTCAAATGCCTTCAGCTAAACCACTTCCCCCTTCCCCTTTTAGATATAATTTCACCCAGTTAAGCCTCATTTATCCTTATTTGACTGCCTATGCAAATTAATCGTTTATAAAATAGTCTGTCCGTGAGATTACGATCCATCTATTCATCAATTTTTAACTTCTCGTCTATTTTGGCTATGGTGTGCCAATTTTATTGTTCAAAATCCACTCAAATTCATTTTCTTTTTTATTATATTGTGACCATATAATCGTATTTGATTGTTTTTTTTTGTCTGTTCTTCAACTTCCTTTGTATCCGAGTTGGATAATTCCCGAAAGTATAAAACAATTTATAGGAAATTTAACTGAATATTTAACAGAAATTCATCAATTAAATGTATCCGAGGGAAAGAGAGAAAGAGAGAGAGTGGCAGATAAGCAAACAGTGCAACAACATACAGATACACTTACAATAGAATGCAACCCACAAAAAAGGACAAGAATAACGGCAACAAAATGTTGTCATTATGATGAATAAGACTGCAACAACAACAGTAAGTAGAAAAATAAGTATGAATATAACACACGAGTAAAGACCGACTACATGATGCCCCTACATTACAAGGTAAATGTTTTGACACAACATATGTTGTACACAAATTTAATTTCGTACTTCACTTGCTGAGATCACCTTGTTCATATATGCACTTTTATTGAGTCAATATTGGATTTATTGAGTACAATATTTTATGTGTTCACACATAATAATATACGCAATTCAGCTGCTTATTCAATATTCATTTGACAGCTGGTAAAGAAAACAGCTGGTTATTTCAACAACATTGTTTTTGTTTGTCGTTGTTGACATTTGAGTTGTCAAGTACCAACAGAAAGTGTTCGGAAAATTGTAATATGCTCTCTGAATGTACTTATGACAGTGCAGTATTTCAAGTTTTAAACAATATTATAGCAATTTGCGTATTTATTGCGCAATAATTATTTGAAACTTTATATGAAATATTGAGCTCAATAATGGCGTAAATCGCAATAAAAGCACATATCTGAACACCGTATAAGTGGCATCCGAAGCGTTTGACCATTAACTTTTGGAGTTCACGATTGGCGTGGTGAATCGATTAAATACCTGACTAAATCAGTTTCAAACCCGACAGAAAACACAACTATTTTCATTATAATTCTCGCTTATTAACCCAGAGATCGTGGTTCGAACCTCAGCTCTGATATCTTGAATTAAAAGAAATTTGAAAAAAATAATTCTCTCGACGACTTCTTCTCAGAAGCCTTTTGGCAAAAAGTCTGCAAGTAAATAAAATTGCCATGAAACGCCTCTCAAAAATCTGTAGGTCCCGCCACTCACGGATAAAACATGATTGATTTGAAAAGCCAGGTTGAAAAACCAGGTTGAAAACCTGACTAAAAGTTTGCAATGTTAGGTATGATAAGTAATATTCTCTAATTCCTCTACATATACTCGTAATTTATTTAGACAGTCCCTTGACCTGATCAACCGTGAACACTATAGAAAGGTTAACCACAGCCAGTTTTTGATAACGAATAGGACTCAATGCGCAAAATTTATAAAAATAATCAATCTACTCAATTAATTTTTACAGAGGGCGTTGCATATTTGCAACAACAGATGGCAATGCTATTATTGCAGTACATGATCAATCACCGTTAATGCCGGAAAAGACAAAACCAGGTTTTTTTAAGCAAAGTTGAGAAACCGGAGAAGTAATTAAGATCGTGCAGAGAAGGAACTATTATTTCATAGCCTATTATATAGAAGTGAACTGATTCGATGGGCTATAGCATTAGCATAAAGGTTTTAACTGTGGATACAATCACGGAAGTGATCGGTTTAACAACGAAGAAGACGTCGCAACAAAATAAACGCTTACGGAATATGGGTGATAAGAAACATTTTTACAATATGATCTAATCAGTGAGCACATTCTGCCATAGGGATCGAAACTACAACTTTTCTCAGTGCATGTGGTCAGTGGTGGTATCTTAAACCTAAAATTTCAAAATGGTATGCTAAGCTAATCCCCTTGTGTTAGCTAATTAGGCGTTAGGCCATGATTCAAACCCTAGGTCAGACATTTCATACAAAACGAAATATAAAAAAAATATATCTTCGGCAACTTTCTTTCAGCAGATTTTGGGGAAAAACTCTAAAAGTAAATAAAATTGTTTTGAAAAGTTTCTCAAAAATCTGTCGTATGGAAGTCGACTTCAAACTGTAGCTACCGCCATTCATGGATAAAATTGACACACATGGAAGGTTTGAAAAGCCAGGTTGTGGTCCTGACTAACGTATTCTACCATAGGGATCGGGACTAGAACTTTTCTCATTGCTTGTATTGGATGATGGTTTCCTAAACCTAAAACTTAAAATTCTCCACTTTGGCTCTGGTTACTGTAACAGATACTTGATGTGGTAGCTGGCTTTCAAGAAAAGAACTTAAACTAGCCTCTGTTATAACAGAATCATACTGATGATAAATCGAGGGGTTTCCGACGTATTCACAATTATTGTCCTAAGGGAGAAGACAATGCTTAACTAAAACCTTATATACCTAGGAGGGCATCAGGATAGTATGAATTTAATTTCTAAGAATACATAGAATAGAAGTAGCCGTAGTCTGCTAAATACAGTGTTGGCTTATTAGACGAGAGCCCGTGGTTAAAATCCTGGCTCAGACAAAACAAAAATCATTCTTTCGACAACTTTCTTTCAAGAGTCTTCTGGTAAAAACTCTGAGTAAATGAAATTGCTATGAAAACTTTCTCAAATCTATCTATCGGAGTCGATATTTGAACTGAAGATCTCGACACTCACGAATAAATAGGTAAGTTTCGTGTTTAGGACCTAACAGATGACTAAGCATTGTACCAGAAATAATAACAAGCATTGCAAGGACTATTGTATGAACTCATAACTATTGTATGATAAGCAGGAGATTTCCACTGGGGCTACTAGTTGAACCGCTCTTAAAACCTCGAAGAATGAATGCTTCCCGTGTGATTGAAGTACATCGTAAAGTGTGCACAAATGCAAAGCTAGTTTTGGCAGGATTAAAGCCTATGACAATGAAAAATAGTATTATAGAGAAACGCAATCTACTCTATGTCTTCATACATATTTCTGATTATAGGTCGATGGTAGTATGTTTTTTGGTAATACACTCGGGATAACGACCTAGCTTCTCGCACCACTTATGTTGTTGTGGGACCCACTATTTAAAGTCGACTTCGAGCGACAGATTTTTGAGAAACATTTCATGGCAAATTTATTTACTCTCAGGAGTTTTTGCCAAGAAATCTGCTGAGAGGAAGTTGCCGAAAGAATATATTCTGTTTGAGATGTCTGATCTGGGGTCAAATAGATAGAGTTGCCATCTTTCATTGTCCAGAACAACGACGTTTGTGAAAATGCTTGGGTGGTTGTATTGGATGTAATCAAATGTAACCGTCAGGGGGCAATTATAAAAATTTTGAATGAATTATTTGGTGGGGGCAATGAACCTATTTTCGATGCATGGGTGTGTAGTCAAGTACTTTAGCTGCTATACCGCTCCATATATTTGTCTTAAATCGCTTTAACTAGGCTGTTTAAGCTAGATTGTTCAAGGTTTTGGTATTTTTATGCAGTTGGGGGGTCAATTATCAAACATTTTTAATAAGTCTCGACTCAGCAGTCAGAGCTTATAATCAGGGCATCTGAATCAGATATTTTAATACAACTGACTCAGTAAAATCAATGCAGGCTAACTACAGGAAAGCCGATAATTTTAAATTTTAAAATGCACCTCACTCTGGTAGACCAACCAATAAAAAAGTCGATGAAAACATGGAGTAAAAATTTAGGAAAAGCTAGCACATGACCAATGTGAATGTTGTTATGGAAATAGGCACTCATCACCTAACCAGTTATCAACCATTTGAAGAACGAGGCTCGATATTTGTGTGACACATAATCAAATCAAATGTGTGTGAATCAAATCTTTTAATGCAACTGACTCAGTGAAATCAATGCAGGCTGACAGACAAAGTTCCACTCGAATACAGTTTGAAAAGCCGTTCAATGCAGCATTCAGAATATCTGGAAAAAGCAGGACTTGGATGATTTCGCACAAAAAAACCGTTCGAAAAGTATGACTTGGTTCCTGGATTGTTTTACAAAATTTTAATCATTTTGAGCCCCCAGTTCAAACCTAGTTTGTTATCACCATCACCTTGATGTAGGGTACTATGATTTAAAAACAACCACACAGAAACACTTCAAAACACACATTTTGGCAGGCAATGTGAGTGAGTGAGCAGCACCGAAGAGTTTTGTGAACATTTTTGGGCAGCAAAAGAAAAAAACAAATTCAGAACACAAAACATAATTTTGTTGGAGTTTTAGAAAATCGTGTGTTTATCATAAAATAAGTACGTAAGTATATGTGTGTACATATTGCTTTACATATGTGTGTGTGTAGTTATGTGTAAATGTTTAGTATAAATGCATATATTTGCATATATTTAGCATTAAAGTACCATAATATGAACGAGAAAATGTAGGCACTCAAATATTGTATACCCGGATACAGTTGCAATTATATTGGGTAAGTGCAGGAAAGTATACGATTTTAAACTTTACTGGCTTACATGCAAGAAACGATGCTTGGAGTACAACATAGGAAAGTTGTTGAATCAGAGTACTGGAGGCGATAATTTTAATATTTAAGATGCACCTCGGCTCTGGTAGACCAACCACTAAAAAATTCGATGAAACCGTGGAGGAAAAAATTAAGAAATCCGGGCACACGAAGAATGTTGATGTTGTTAGGCATTCAGCACTGAACAGTTATCATCCATTTAAAGGAGGAGACCCATCGTTTATGTGCCACATGAATTAACAGCGAATAATTTTCAAACGAAGTCGAACGAATCTTTGAAGAAAATAATAACGAGCACTGCAAAATCGATCACGTTCACCAATTATTTATGAAAAGAAACCGCGACCAAAGCAATTCAAAGCTTCGAAAGATGGTATCAAGATCAGGAATAACACCATGAAAGATAATGTTGTGTGTTTGTGAGAGTGAGATTGGAAAAGATTAGCTACAAGCACTTCAAAAGAAGTGGTCAGAATATTCAAGAGAGGTGTAGCATTTTATCATAATAATGTTAGACCACACACAACTCTCAAGAAATAGAAAGAGAGAGAGAAAGCTAGGATATTAAGTTTAGTTGCATGATTTGTATTGATCTCTGCAGAATTTCCTTAATAGCTTAAATTTAAATTCCGTAGGGGCATACAAAACGCTATGAATCAGTTTTTCAACCACTAAATACAAGATTCTATCGAATCTTACATACAGTCAAGAAAAAAGTTTACATACACCGCAGTATGTAGACTTTTTTCACGGCGATTTTTTCAGTCACAATTCAAAAAGGTGTGAAAACAAAATCAAATATAAAAAACTCTAGTAATTGTTAAAAAAAAGAAAAAATAGTGGTGTATGTAGACTTTTTTCTGTGACTGTACATACATACATAAATGGTCATTACAACCCTTCTGTCAGGATTACAACCTAGCATCTACCACCACTTATATTGTGTGTGTTAATTTTATCCATAAGTGGCGGAACTTGCAGTTCACTCCGAATGACAGATTTTTGAGAAACTTTTCATGGCAATTTTTTATTTACTTCCAGGGTTTTTGCCAGAAATCTGATGAGAGTATATCGAGAAGAAATTTTTACGTATTATTGGAGATGTCTGGGTTGAGTTTTGAACCACGGCTTCACTTCTAATAAGCCAACACACTACCGACTAGACTACGACGTGTACAATCGGATTTTGCAGCAGATAATTCCGTACTCTGACAGTTGATTACGGCTTTCGTTAGCGATGAGAACCATTTCTGAATGAATGGCTTCGTTTATAAACAAAATTGTAGAATTTGGAACATAAGACCCTCGAGTGGTGTGGATTTTTGACGACATCGATCCCAATTAAGAGTAATAAACTTAATGGCGTAAAATATCTTATGCGTGACAACTTAGCCATGAAGATTAGGTTAGAGGGCGTGTACTTGTCAATTAAGGCAAGTACAGTACCCGGAGTTCAAATTGACCCATTATACAACGTCCTCGTTTCTCACACCGCTCATGTTGTGTGTGTTTATTTTATAAATGAGTGGTGGGACTTCCAGTTTAAAGTCGACTCCGAACGACAGATTTTTGAGAAACTTTTCATGACAATTTTATTTACTCTCAGAGTTTTTGCCAGAAATCTGCTGAGAGAAAGTCGCCGAAGAAATACTTTTTGTATTTTGTCTTGATGTCTGGCCTGGGGCTCGAACCCTGGCTTTGCGTCTAATAAGCCAACACACTACCTACTAGACTACGGCGACTTCTTATCTGTGGATATATAAGTGGATAAATCTGCATTTCAGAGAGACAAAAGAGATCTGTAACGCCAATGATTTTGATCATATTTATTTACTATAGGGTGGGCCATTTAAAAGCTTCAATTTAAAACTGCAATTAAACAAAAACGGTTTGAAATATTGCCAAATTATATTTTGTTTTCTTGGGAAGTACAATTGTTCCGATTAGAAATGGAATATTATTTCATTCATATGGCTGCCGCGGGGCTGGCCTCACAGTACCGCATTCGATTGAACCAATTTTCCTGCACTGTTTCGAGTGTATGCAGTCGTATCTCGGCAATGGCATTGCGAATATTGGCCTTCAAATGCTCATTTGTCTCTGGTTTGTCGGCTTAACGCTTTTATTTAATGGCGCACCATAGAAAATAGTCTAACGGTGTCAAATCGCAGCTTCTTAGAAGCCAATTGACATCACAATTTCGTTTAATTAAAAGGCCATCAAACGTTTAACGCAATAATTCGAGTGTGGCATGAGATGCGTGGAAAGTTGCACTATCCTGTTGAAAGCAAACTTCGATCACATCAATACCATGAAGAACGGGTACAAATAAATCGCTTATTATGGTATCTCCCTTGACCGTAATGGCTGTGGCGTCCTCATTTTCAAAGAAATAGGGGCCAATGATGCTTCCGCTCCACAAGCCGCACCAAAGAGTTACTCGTAATGGATACATTGGCTTCTGTAAGACCACGTGTGGGTTTTCTGAGCCCCAACTATGGCAATTTTGCTAATTAACGTAAACGTTTAACAGATTTCGGCTTGCCGCAACACATCCTTCCAGGCCTTTTTGATTCTTTCGCGCCTACGCCAGTTGGTCACACCAATCGATGACAGGTCTTCCTTGATTTGGTCCTTCCAACGGATACAAGGTCGTCCTCTTCGCCGAATTCCGCAGATTCCCGCATCAAATGCCCGTCTCGCCGGAGCATCCTCCTCCAATCGAATGACATGGCCGAGCCAGCGCAGCCGCTGTATATTAATACGCTGTACAATGTCAATGTCGTTGAGGAGCTCATACTGGTCATTGCTGGATCGGATACGGAAATCGCCAACTCGCACTGGACCGAAGATCTTACGTAGGACTTTTCTCTCGAATACGCTCAAGGCTGCTGCATCAGTGTTTAATAGTGTCCATGCTTCTAAGTCATAAAGAAGCACGGGTAGGATGAGTTGCTTGTAGAGTATTAGAGAGAGGTCTCTGCTACTCAATTGCCTATTGAGACCATAGTAGCACCTGCTGGCAAGAGTGATCCTGCGCTTGATCTCCAGACTGACATCATTTTTGGTGGTAACGGCGTAGCCAAAACCTACCCACCAAGATGAAAATTAGCTTCACCCGAAAAGATGATTTTTTTGTTGGCAAAATCGATATCATCGTGCAGTTTCTAGTTGACCCATCTAGCGAAGCGAAAACGAAGCGAATGGCAATGCGGTTTTAATTCTTAAGCCAATTGAACTTTGTAAGACGCTATACCTAGATCTTTACGCAAAATTAGACCCAAACTCGGGCGCGAAATGTTCAATCCCTTAGAACAATGAAGAATTGATGTCGATGGATTCTCACGCACACTCTCTGTCACAGTTTCGATATTTTCGGATGTACCTACTGTCCGAGCATGCTCACATCTTGGCGCATCAACAATGCAACCAGTTTCATGAATTTTAGCAATAAACTTGCGTACACCAGGCACTGTTGGTCCTTCCCTGCGGCCAAATTTTGTACAACATTTTCATACAATTTCCGACCAATTTTGTCTTTGTTTTGGAAATAAATTTTCCAATAAATCCCAATGTTGCTCAAGCGTAAATCGATTCATTACGTTCAAAGGAGAGATGACACTGAATTTTGTGACAGAATAACCGATTCGAAATAACCGATGCTTCAAATTTAAACCGATAGATGGCCCACCCGATATATAGGAACGCATATTTTTGAATGGTATCTCGCCATAAGCTAAGTGGTCGTCATTATTTGGATTATTAGAAGTCTTATGTTTATTATTTATTTATTTATTAATTACAATACAATTACAAATTATATTCTAATTATATACGAGCTGAGTATATTTGATCATCGGTATAGCGTCAGAGACCAGAGTCTCTGGTGGGAAACGAAGCCAAGACCCTCACGGTAATAGTACTACACACTACCCACTAGACTATCAGGGCAACCATATGTTTATTATTTTGTCTTTATTTGTTGTCTTCATATGAAATTGTATACAATACAAAAGTGTCACATCGTAATGCCGAGAAAATACATTTTTCCCCACGACAATAATTGTGCTCGTATAAAATATTACTGATGCCACCGCAATTTTAAACATGAAGTTTTGTTTGGCAGTAACTTTTGCTTTTAAATGATGCTCATGCTCAACCGCAAACACATTAAAAATGTTTTTGTTTTTTCTCTCTTTTCCTTTCTCGCTCCCTCTTCCTTTCTCGCTCTTTCTTTTGCCTTTTTGTTGTTTGTGTATGTTTGTGTATGTTGTATGTATGAATAGTATTGACTATATAACGGTATATGGATATATAATGATATATAAACAGGACATTGTACTCTCTCAGAGACACACACTCACATACCTATCCATACAGATGCAAACACTTAAATACAATAGATTTGTGGTTTCAGTGTGTCTGTATTACGTTCAATACATGTGTATTTAAGTGTGGATGTGTAGGTATGTGTGTTTGAGTGTGTGCATATTTTTGTATATTTTCATTGAAGACTATTTCATCTCATGTTTCTGTTGTATGCACAATAACAGCAAGGGAGCAGGGAGAGACAGAGTGCAACAATAATTTTAAGGACTTTACCGTTTGTTGGTATTTGATGATGATGACCATAATGATGGTGATGATGATGATGCTGCTGCAGTTGATGATAATGCAGTTTCTAATTTAATGCATTAACAGTATCCCTTTATGTATGAAAATGTCCTTATTTCCCTTCCCTCTCTCTCTCTCTGTCCCACTTTCTTCCTCTCTCTTTCTCTTTCTATTTGCAAAGTGTGTACTTCTGTTGTTCCAAACAAGAATTTGGTGAATCGAAATGCATCTGCTATGATGCAAGTCTATCAACAACAACAACAGCAAAAACAACAACAACAACAACATCAGAGACAACAATATTTGTAACGAAAATAAGGACTACAATTAAAATTAAAATTCTCTCTACAATTACAATACAAATACACATACACATACACATACAAATATACATACGCACACTCGTCTACATGTTTATGTACCAATTGCATGTGTATGTAGTTGGATGCCATATACGGTCGATGACGTTTATTTATTGGATTCCATTTTAAGGCCATTGTAGGCCTCTTTTTAGCTTCATATTGTGCTACTGACAGAGCAAGGTAACTGCATATGTATGTAAGATTGGTGTGTTGTGGTGTGGTAAAAGAATATTTGGACTGACAATTCAATTTGCCTGCAAATTGAAAGTGTCTGGAAAAATGTTCCCATTCAATATGGAAATTAAAAGGTGGCCTCTCTCGAATAACATTTGCAGCAGGAAACCAAAAAAATTTGTTTTTTAATCCTTCTCCTTTGAAGAACTGCAGTCTTATAATTGATAATGCAGTTATGGATTCTGGCAACGCCGAATTGGAGGCTTAGGATATCAGTAGGACAGCACAGTAAATTTATTCTAAGCTGGATAGAGGTATGCGTACATAATTAGATATGTGCGTACATAATTAGTCATTACAACGCTTCAATCAGGATTACGACCTAGCTTCTCACACAATTTATGTTGTGTGTGTTAATTTTATACACGAGTCACGGGACCTACCGAACTACAGATTATTGAGAAACTTTTCATGGCAAAATTTGTATTTACTCTCAGAGTTTTTGCCAGAAATCTGCTGAGAGGCAGTCACCGAAGAAATATTTTTTCGTATTCCCTTCGTTTTGTTAGAAGATGTCTGACCTGGGGTTTGTACCGTGGCCTTACGTCTAATAAGCCATCGCCTTACCTACTAGACTACGGAGACTTATACATACACTTCAAAGAAGCACTCACAGTTTGATTGTCATTAATGCACATTTGCATTGTCTTGCTGTCAAGCTAGACGCTTTGGTCTTGGATACATGACCAGCGATTTCTAAAGGAGCTGAAGAGAGGAGGAAGCTATTCTTTATCTATTACATACATAGCCATCTGTCTATTATGTTAACGTTCTAAATGATGTCCCGGTAATTGGCTTTAGTAGTCTAATCCCCTGTTTGTATTCACACAAAAACACCAATTTTTTTGGATGCTAGAGAGCATATCTCTACAAGTATAGGCACGACGTGGATAAAAGCATGTCCATTATGCCAAAATACAAGCGAAACTGCGGAGCATATATTCTTTAATTGTCAGCGATACGAATACCGACGAAATTTCCTGGAGAGGACGTTTGGATCCAGGTGACTGGCGATAACGTTGTTAACCAGATGCTAGCATTATGCGAAAACTAGAACGCGGTATGAGTCTTCGCGCAGGAAGTTTAAATACAACAAAGGATAATAGAGAGAACAAGAACAGCATGATTGGAAAGCAGCACTCACTGAATCTCTACCACTCCCGATGTAACACTTAATTGTAGTCTCGAGAGGCGCAACTTAATGGAAGTGTGACGAACTAGGTTCTGTTTATTACGCAAGCACTTAGAAAGCCAAGAGTAAGTCTTGCACATTAGATAGCCCGGACCACCAACGTCTTTTGAAGATTCCCAGCCGTTAGCTCTCACAAAACAAAAAGACAATTTTGTTTTGTTCGTCTTAATTTGATCGTCTTACGAAAATAGGCCCTAAGTCGCTTCATTTGAAGTTCTTAATGTTTCCATGACAATGGAAATGGTATCACAATGGGCCATAAGTGGCCTAAATGTGTATATTTTAACTTGTGAAGTATACAGCCACCTCTTGCTATCTCCCTACATACCATCATCTGATGATAATGCTCTTTAGTAGTCTACGTCGCTTCATCTGAAGTTCTTAATGTCTCCATGATTAGAAGAACACAATAGCTGTGGTATCACAATGCGCCATATGTGGCCTAAATGTGTCTATTTTAATTTTTGAGTTAACAAACATCGCTTACTATTTACCTACATACCATGGCTGTAGTTGATAGAGATTCACTCGAATACCGCAAGTCAACTGTGGACTTCTTACCACAAAATGCAGCCAAAAAGTAAAAAAAAACTTTAATTGGATCAAATTAAGTTTACTTTCAAATAAATTATCAGATCCACTACTTCTAAGAGTATGCTGAACTTCCAATTCCAATATACAATGTCATGCTTACGTCGCAGTAAAATAAAAATTTCTCCACTGTTCTTCCTTATGTTGAACGACATTACGAGTCAAATCTGCTTACACAGAAGAAATTACATGGAGGCTGTCATACCAACCTAAAGGTATGATAACTCTCGCACAAAATGTCCACAACCAGAGAAAAACGTCACAATAAAGAAGGCCTTAAGAATAGCACAACATTAGCACAACGTTGGCTGCAGTTCAAAAGTTAAATAGGCTCTGCTATCTAGACAGATCTGTTAGCAACAGATTCAATAAAGCAAGAGCAACATTTGAACGATTGGAGTTTAGAATAGGGACCAGTCTTGACAAACGAAATTTTCTACATATTTCACATCTACTCCGTTGTACAGAAGTGAAATCAGACTAGCGATGGATGCACTGACAAAAAAGGAAGGTCACCTGGAGATGTACATCAGCAGTCGCAAAAAATAATAGCGACACGCCATGTAAGATGGAGATGTTGCGCGAATATTCTAGATTGACCTTCTGCTTTGCCAGCGTAAAAAATTAGGGAATTTCTAGATCAAATTTCAATTGAAAGGGAGCCTAAATATGGTACATATTTTCAGCAGTGCGCTGATTCAAATTGAAAAAAAAATTTTTTAATGTTTTACAATCGAATAATACTTAAACGGGAGGCTAAAATCTATTCCACAGCATACTAGTCAAGTGGAAAAATTATACAATCCAGTTGGCAAAGACGCTGAATATGTATTGTGGTTCCGCTTTTCTAACAATAAATATGGGTGCCACCTGGTTAATATAAAAATATTCATAGTCGGAGTGTCTATCCTACAGCTGAATAGTGGCTGGTAATAACAAGTAGGCATTTACGACAGCGTGGAGTAAAAATATGGTAGCTGTAGTGTTAAGTGAAGATGTCGTAGTCTAGTCGGTAGTGTCTTGGTTCATTAGACGCGAGGGCACGATTCAAACCACAAGTCAGACATCTCCAACAGAACTAGCCAAAAACTCTGAGAGTAAATTCAAATTGCCATGAAAAGTTTCTCAAAAAAATCTGTCATTCGGAGTCGACTTTAAACTGTAGGTCCCGCCACTCATGTATAAAATTACCACACACAACATAAGTGGTGTGAGAAACTAGGTCGTAATCCTGACTAAAGGGTTGTAAAGACCTATTATGTACAGTGAGCGTGGATGGATGGATGGATAAAATTCTAACACTCACCAAACTCAACCTTTTACCACTTAAGGAGATAACGGTATTTTGATTAATGTTGATTTCTTTAAGTACAGTTTCTTTTGACGCTCACTGTATGTACGTATGTAGTTGTAGTGGTCACGGTGACCAAACTTTGTTACTCAAGGATGATCTGTTGTTATGCTGTTAAAATCTTTATTTCTCATTTTGTTCTGATAGCACGATGACAATTGATTTCCATCAGTTCAATGCATCACATCGACAATGACGAGTTTGAAGTTACAGAATCATGATTCAGATGTAAATGAGTGGTAAACCTATGATGCATAATTTCGTCTTCTTAAAACCGAAGACCATACCATACCATACCACGAAGACGTACCACAGACCTATGTTCTCTTCTCTATTTCGATAATGTCTTTTTGTGGGTATTTAAAGTGCTGATTGGATTGAAGTCCTCATGGACGGATTTAAATCGGAATTGACAGTGGGGGTTTCTACATCTAAGGATAGAGTACAGGCCAAAAAATTGAATTTAGGGTAATGGATGGTGTTTACATGACAGCTATTCCGACTAGTTGATGCTGGACATCTCTAAATGAGTTTGCAAAACATTCCAATGAACAACATTCCGCTGACAAACTACCCATTTGCACTAAGCTTCTAATCAAGCTCAATTTGATCCTTTTCTCAGCCTCCTCGCTTAAAATTGTTAAAAATTGGACAAAGAGTATATGTGTTATTAAGCGCTGATGTGGTCGATAGTAAATCACATTTTCATGCTTACTCATGGAAATTGAGATTACTACTGGTCACTGCTCCATGATGATCATGGATCTTCTACATCAGGTTTTTTGTAGCGGCTGCAACCGGGTGGAAGAGGATAACAGTATCGTTTACATTTTCTGCAACGATTCAGAGTTGGATTGCTACTCTCTGGATAGTGCAGCTGACCTGGCATCTATGATTGCTTTGCGATTTCACAAAAACGTTTTCTCATGACTGCACGCTACAGATTATTTTGTTCGACAATGCAGCCTTCTGATTCTTACTATGACACTTTGACTCAAAGTGGTGTTGGATCTTTTTACATACGTGTTGTGATCGTCTTGGAATATTCGTTGATCCTGACGAAATTGAAGGGAAATACCAGGCCCTTCATATCATATAACCTAAATTCCATTTTGGCTTATTATTAAAAAATAAAATCCAATTATTGGGTTTCCCTTTTTGTCTCCTTGAAGCACTCTTGTCATATGTCAGCAAACATATACACTAGTAATGCTCATAAAATATCATGGACGATATACTATTTGTAGCATCCGACAAGAGACAATTGTGTGCTACAACTTCAATATTTGGTTACTACTCACGTACGTTACGATAACTAAGAAGCATTTGCTCTTAAATGTCAACAGACATCAGTTAGTCTAGCAACAGCAACAGCATCAGCATTAGCATCAGCGTCATTGTCATTCTCATCATTCTTCTCATCATCATCATCATCGTCGTCATCGTCATCATCAATGTCACCAGTTTCTTTATCTGGTAGCACAAGTAGCATTTTAACAGGAATGACAACAACAAAACATAATAACAATTACTTGCAACACACAAAAAATGCAACTGCAAGCCGGTCGACAACAGCAACAGCAACATCCGTAAGCTTAATGGACTTGTGTCCGACGATGATGCTTACAATTGATACGAGATATACCCCCATATGCACTTATAGGTCTCTCTGTCGACTGCTATGATTAGATGGACAGCACAGTGTACCCAGTAAACAATTTCTTTTTTAGAGGAGAGATTCAAGCGATCGGCGAACAGATCTCAAAATGGAAAGCCATGGCATTTGTTTCGTTTTCTGTTTTTAACACCAGGACTGGTTGCAATGGTTGGTCATTACAACCCCTCAGTCAAGATTACAACCTAGCTTGTCGCACCACTTATGCTGTTTGCGTTAATTTTACAATTGAGTGGCGGCAGCTACAGTTTAAATTCGGCTCCGAACGACAGATTTTTGAGAAACTTTTCATGGAAATTTTATTTACGCTTCTTGTTAGAAATCTGCTGAGAGGTAGTCGCCGAAGAAATATTTTTTATTTTTCGTTTTTTTGAAGATGTTTGACCTTGTGTTTGAACCTTGGCCTCACGTCTATTAAGCCAACACACTACCTAATAGACAACGGCAATGATTTAGTTCTTCAATCCATCATTTGATACGTCACTTGCTCTGCATTGCTCATAGAAAAACATCGAAATACGTATGCATTCATCTAATATGAATTCATAACACTATGCGACAAAATTTGCTTTGTTCAGTAGAACTCAAAAATATTTATTTTTATATTTCTTGAACCCTCCAAACTTGTTTTATTTGACAAAAACTGTTTTTTTTTTTTAGTTTACGCACAAATTTATTGATTATACAAACATTTCTCAACCGATCTACAAAATGTAAACCGTATTAGAAAGTAGAGGGATTGACCTTGAAAACGATATACATATATATATTATTTGACTTAATATGCTATGTGATTTGACGAAATAAACTTGACAAACACGAATTTTTTCATATTTTTTCAAGTTTGTCCATTCATAGCAGCAAAATTAAATTAATAAATATTGAATAAGTGGTGGTACCCTTAAAGTGCATTCAATTGTGAAGAGATTGACACTTCGTTTGATAAAATCGAACAAAAATTGCCGTAGTTATTATTTCTTGAACCATCCAAACTTGTTTTATTTGACAAAAACTGTTTTTTTTTTAGTTTACGCACAAATTTATTGATTACACAAAGATTTCTGAACCGATGTCCAAACTGTAAACCTTTTTGGAAAGGAGAGGGACAGGCCTTTAAAACGATATACATATATATTACTTGACTTAATATCCAATAGGGTTTGATGAGATAAACTTGAAAAATATGAATTTTTTTTATATTTTTTCAAGTTTGTCCATCCATAGTAGCAAAATTTAATTGAAAAATATAGAATAAGTGATGATATTCTTAAAGTCCATTCTATTGTGAAGAGATTGACACTTTGTTTGATAAAATCGAACTAAAATTGCCGTAGTTATTATTTCTTGAACCCTCCAAACTTGTTTTATTTGAAAAAACTGTTTTTTTTTTAGTTTACGCACAAATTTATTGATTACACAAAGATTTCTGAACCGATGTCCAAACTGTAAACCTTTTTGGAAAGGAGAGGGACAGGCCTTTAAAACGATATACATATATATATTACTTGGCTTAATATCCAATAGGGTTTGATGAGGTAAACTTGAAAAATATGAGTTTTTTTATATTTTTTCAAGTTTGAGCATTCATAGTAGCAAACTTTAATTAAAAAATATAAAATAAATGGCGATATCCTTAAAGTGCATTCTATTGTGAAGAGATTGACACTTTGTTTGACAAAATCGAACAAAAATTGCCGTAGTTATTATTTCTTGAACCCTCCAAACTTGTTTTATTTGACAAAAACGGTTTTTTTGGAGTTTACGCACAAATTTATTGATTACACCAACATATCTGAACCGATGTCCAAAATTTAAACCTTATTAGAAAAGAGAGGGATAGGCCTTTAAAACGATATACATATATATATTATTTGACTTAATATTCTATGTGGTTTGATGAGATAAACTTGAAAAATATGAATTTTTTTATATTTTTTCATGTTTGTCCATTTATAGTAGCAAAATTTAATTAAAAAATATAGAATAATTGGTGATATCCTTAAAGTGCATTCTCTTGTGAAGAGTTTGACACTTTGTTTGATAAAATCGAACTAAAATTGCCGTAGTTATTATTTCTTGAACCCTCCAAACTTGTTTTATTTGAAAAAACTGTTTTTTGTATGGAGTTTACGCACAAATTTATTGATTATACAAACATTTCTGAACTGATATCCAAAGTTTAAACCTTATTAGAAAGGAGAGAGATATGCCTTTAAAACGATATACATATATATATTATTTGACCTAATATGCTATGTGGTTTGATGAGATAAACTTGACAAATATTAATTTTTTTATATATTTTCAAGTTTGTCCATTCATAGTAGCAAAATTTATTTAAAAAATATAGAATAAGTGGTGATATCCTTAAAGTGCATTCTATTGTGAAGACTTTGGCACTTCGTTTGATAAAATCGAACTAAAATTGCCGTAGTTATTATTTAAAGAGTATAACAGTCATGTTATATTATTCATATACATTTATATTCAAATGAACTTTCAGTTCCAAAAATTTTCAAAATTTTTGATAGATCCCGATTGTTTATTAGAAAATGTGTCAATTTCAAGTTTGAGCAACCACCAGAAGTTGAAGAATGTTTGAGCAAAGCGAGATAATAATATTTGCAAAAAACCACAAATATTAGCCGACTTCTGGTAGTCGCCCAAAAGATGAAATGGACACATTTTGTAGTAAACAATCAAGATCCATCAAAAGTTTTGAAAATTTATGGAACTGAAAGTGCATTTGATAAGATGACATACATAAAAAATATAACAGGACTGTTATACTCTTTAAATAATAACTACGACAATTTTTGTTCGATTTTATCAAGCGAAGTGTCAAACTCTGCACAAGAGAATGCACTTTAAGAATGTCAACACTTATTTCATATTTTTTGATTCAATTTTGCTACTATGAATAGACAAACTTGAAAAAATATGACAAAATTCATATTTTCCAAGTTTACCCCATCAAATCTCATAACATATAAGTTTGAACAAAATGTTTATATATACCATATTAAAGGCTCATCTGTTCCCTTTTCAAAAACCTGTGGATTTTGAAAAGAGGTTTGAAAAATATTTGTGTAATCAATAATTTTGTGTGAAGAGATCAAAAATACCTTTTTGGTCAAATAAAACAAGTTTGAAGGGTTCGAGAAATATAAAAAAAAAATATTTTTAGGTTCTACTTAACGAAGCTCACAACCTACACTATGTCATTAGCTGTGTGTATTTTAACTGTCGCACCGTGTAATTATTTTCGAATGAAAATGTTTGTTGGGTTTAACCATACACAGAGGCCCAGAGATTGCTGAATGCGAATGAGATTTTTTTCTCCTTTTTTTTGTGGTAACTGATGCATTAAACTATTTTCAGTTGTTGTTGTTGCTGTTGTGGTTGTTGGTGTAGTTTTAGGTGTATTATTCCTATGTTTTGTCGTTGTTGTTCCTGTTGTTGTAAACTCGTATAATTTTCTTTTAGAATTTGGCTCTGCATCTCTAAACAATCATTCATCGAGAAAATACCGCACTTTTCAAAGACCTAAAACAACAACAAATCTTCTCTCAATAGTTATTGTTATTGTTGTTGTTGTTACAGTTTTATATTTGTTGTTGTGTAATCATATGCTCCACACATATCAAATGTTTGCTTATAATCCCCGATACAACTGCGGTAAATTATACCACCATTAAGGGCTCTTCCTCTTTTTTCTCTCTTTGCTTTGTTTTACGAAGATTTCCCTATGGATTCTCAAATTGTACAATAATAATGCCGATTTGGGTTATTTTACTACGGCTAGTTTTTATTGTTGTTGTTGTTGTAATGTTGGAAAGACACTCAAGGAAATGCTGGAAACGAAATACGGCAAGGAAAGTATGAGAAATTTTGAATTCATTCCACAGCCACGATGAACAATTGCCTTTCATACAAATACCTCAGACTGATGACTTTGAAGACAAAATTACAAATGCAACGACAAGTTAAAAACTTTAACGGAAAACTCAGATTGAAGATGATTTTTTGAAAGAAGCCACTGTGACTCCACGCTCTGCTTGACACCACTTGATTTGTACGTCAAGCATTATGCAGTGCACAATGCCATACGCCTGAGGTAATCGGTTTGCTGGAGACAATGCTCGATAAAACACTCTGGAAATCTGAACGTTATCTTTCCTGAAAGGGAGACTAAACCAGCGACGATAATGTGCTTGAGACAGAGTTCCTTTCTTGGTTTGAGGATTCTCTTACCGGATAGGGCACTATGGAATAGCAAAGTACTTCATTGGCAGTAAGGCATATCCACCTTCACAGATAGGTCAAAGTTGTATGGAGGCACAGTTGGTGAGATTCTCTATAAACATCTCAGACTTGAGCTTCACTAAAGGTTGACTGTAGCATATTTTGGGCAGAGATGTTTGCTATCTTAAGGCCTATGGCCTGCTAAAACAGATTTGCTGATGAATTCTGAATAAATCCAACCTGAGCTTAGTTCTTGGGTTTATTGCAGGGCACTGCGAGATCAGATCGCTGACAAGGATTTGAAACAGATCCCAGCCAGACCCATTTCAGATTTCGAAAATTATACGATCTTCGTAGGCTACACTGAGAGCCACAATGTCTGTCTTGAATAAATCATGACCTGTTCGTAATTATAAGGAGTCTATAAACGCCTTTGGTACAGATTGGATTCGGCTATGCTGGCTTCCCAGATGTAGCGGTTTACCTAGTAATAAGCCGGCAGATGCTCTCCTTAACTGTCTAAATGTCACACCCCAATCTGGCATTTCTATGGCTTCGTCCCTACTTGGTTCAGAGAGAATGAGCAAGAGCTTTAGAGGATAGATCGGGTTCCTATGTATCTAGGAATCTGTGGCCTGCTGCGGATTTGCTAATTGACTTAAACAATTCCAATCTGAGTTTAGTTATTGGGTTTGTTGCACGGCACTGCAAGGTTAGACCGCTAACAAGGATCTGGAACAAATCCCAGACGGACTATCACAGGAGATGTTATGACAAGGAAAAGTTGGTGATTGTCGAACATCTCCTCTGCGACTGTCCAGCCCTTAGTAGGATGAAGTGGAGAACCATGGCAAGGGCTTCTAAGATTCTTTGTCGAGAGCTGGCATTAGCCTCTCCGGAGATTTATATGCTGTTTGAGCTGGTTGAGAGATGCTAGGTCTTCTAGACTATAGTTGAGCTCTCTTGAGTGTTTGTGGTCGTCTGTTTCCTCTTTGATCCGCTGTTTCCTATATCTTCGTTTCTTGTGTGGAATATCATCGTAATTTTTTGTTTGCTTAAAAGCCCCAATAGTGTCACTAACATCATTCAAATGGCTGCTCTGGATGAAATGCATCCGAAACTATTCATTTTCCATGTCTCTGCCGCATACCGTCGATTAGGATCAAGTCGTACTATCTCGGTGGCCACCACACATCACTTTCGCGTGAGATGACTGTGCCTACAAATACCGTATGCCGAGTATACAATGCGGCATGAGTTGACGACCAAAAGAAGTTAGCAATCACGGAACAATAGTACTGGCCGTTGACTGTGACGAGCATCGTGGTCAAAGAAATATGGAGATTGACAACCTCGCCAGTCCTAAATCCACACAACGCTTCATTTGGATCACATGTGGATTGCTATCAACAAAATTTCGAAAATTTCGTTTGTTCACGTACTCATACATCCAAAAATGGGCCTCATATCTGAAAATGATTTTTGGAAGAAATTTATGGTCAGCTCCATACTGCTCTAGACCCTATTCAGTGAACTCATGTCTTGTCTATAGTCGTTCATGGTGTTGTGGCAAAACAGACTGATTAAATGACAACTAATTTGACAGATGTAGCAGCAACAAGATGACTATTATACCTACATACATACATATTTGTTGACTACGACCCTTTAGTCAGAATTACGACCTAGCTTCTCATGCCACTGATGTTGTGTGTGTTAATTTTATACATGAGTGGCGGGACCTACAATTTGAAGTCGATTCCAAACGGCAGAGAAACTTTTCATGGCCATTTTATTTACTCTCAGAGAAAAAGTCGCCAAAGAAATATTTTTCATAGTTTCATTTTGATGTCTGACCCCGGGTGTGAACAGAGGCCCACGTCTAAAGAGACAACATACTACCTACTAAACTACGGCAACTTCAATTAACTGTCAACTTTCAAAACGCGGAAACCTCTATTGATAGAACCTATACTTATTATCTGGTAGCCTATCGTATCCATAGTTCCACGCCTTCTCCCGGAGACCAATTACTCCATTGTGAACCTTCATAAAAGAAATAATTGAAGATGTAAGAGTGTATGTACATACATACATAATTGCTCATTACAACCCTTCAGTCAGGGTTACGACCTAGTTTCTTACACCACTTGTGTTGTGTGTGTTAATTTTATACATGAGTGGTGGGAGCTACAGTTTAAAGTCGACTCCGAACGACAGATTTTTGAGAAACTTTTTCATGACAATTTTATTTACTCTCGAAAGTTTTTGCCAGAAATCTGCAGAGAGGAAGTCGCCGTGGAAATATTTTTTGTATTTTGTTTTGATGTCTAGCCTGGGGCTCGAACCCTGGCTTTACGTCTAATAAGCATCACACTACCTACTAGACTGCGGCGACTTATAGTAGGAATAGAAGAAGGAAAAAAAGAAGTTATGAAGGAAAAGACTAAGAAAGAAAGAGAAGGAAAGGCGAATTAGCCATTATGTGCCGATAGATACATTAATTTTCTAAAGTTATTCACCTAGCCAGTCAATCAGACTTAAGAACCCCTATTAGATTCTCCAGTTTCATATACATGGCCTGGATTGATCAGCCAGACACCAATGAAGAGAAAACAGAATTAGAAATTCCGAGAAGACAGTGTCATTGGCGTAGACATACGATATGAAGGGAAATAAGTGACATGTCACTTCCTTTATTGGTGGGCAGCCTACAGAAAGAACGAATGACAGTTAGACAGGCTTAAGACAAGCTGGATCAAAAGGATATGGAAAAAGATACTCAAAGCTTTAAGCGAGTTAAGATATGTAGCCGGCCATAGAGATAAAATGAAAACATTTTGGAATATTTGATGAGAGACTAAATTTAAACACATAATGTGTTAGACTGGGGCATCATATCATGGACATGAGGTTTCCCTAGAATCTCCTTACAATCTAACATCTATTGTCATACGTTGAACGTGCCTTTTAAAAACGTTTAAAATGTGAGCTCTTAGATTGCAAATAAAATAAAAATAAATTCGTGTTTAGTTATAATTAAAATTTTTTATTATTCGCACAATTCTGTGTGCCACTGTTCACAACTTGACGTAAACAACAACAATTGCTTTTCTTTTTTATTTATCTGTTTAATACCGCTTGCATGAACAATAATAATTACTAGACAATCATTCGACTGATCTTTGTAACTGCGATCTTCAAACCACGATTACTCTCTTCAAAAGCACCATGTCTTCACACAAGACTGACTGAACTTTTACTACTCAGTTACCTGCTTTGCCTTGCCTTTTATATGGCAATGTAAACAGTCTGATGAATGTTCTTGAAAACGAATTTTCGTGACTTCGCCTTCTCGAAATCTCTATAAATGTAAACAGGTTAGGTTAGGTCGGAGTGATAGCTCTGATTTGACAAAGCTCACTTGAGCACGCATAGCGGCCCGTTGTGATGACACGGATAAAAATCGTTGTTTACATTTATTCTTGTAGTGTTGTTTATGGATTTTCGTTTACTTTTTTACAATTTTTTATGCTGGTGTTTGTTATTATATTAAGCAGTACGATAATTTGTAAACAGGTTTGTTTTTCTGCATTGTTTTGTTTTTGTAGCTTTTGTTTATATGTTAAGCGATGTAAAAGCAAAACACCAGTATCTTGATTTTTCAGTTTCTTAACAATATTTTACGACATTTTAACTTTGAGTGTAATTGTATGCGTTTTGTCTTCTACTGCGAAAGAATGTTTATGTTCTGACCTAAAGCTGTATACACATACGAGTACTTGTGATATTTACTGTACATGATTCATTGCAGTTATTTCTTATGTTTTTATTGTTGCCGTCGATGATGACGGGGATGATGATGATGATGAGGATGATGCAGTTACTGCCATGACTATCATGGCTACTCTAGAGTACAATTAGACTCAGTCTCTCTCACTCTCCTTAGCTTGCTTGCAATGCATGTTGATTGCATTGAGAGCAAGGAAAACCCTTCTGATTACAGACACTTTGTAACACTCTACGAGCCGGAGCCTTTAGCATTAAATGAGAATCGCTTTTGGTTGATGATTTTTAGACGAGTTAAGATGAAAAACTTTATGTTGCAGCAGCAGTGTTGGTTAATATTTTCTTTCGAGGATTTTTTTATTATTTTTTCGTTTTGATTTTAATACCATAATTTTTCTTTACTATCCAGAGGACAAAAACAAGGCGACTGCGTATTGAGGTAGCATAAGGACAGTTTTTTCATTTTAATGGAGGATGGGGAAGAACTGTAATGTTCTGATATGCCATGTATACACATGTTATTGTTAGACAAGTAGTACGAATACTCGTGCATAAGAGAAAGAGAGAAAGCAGGCACTCAGAAGCATACATATGTACACATGTACGTGCATATCCATCCTGTTAAAAATTTGTTGTTACTGCTACACAGCTAAGGCTATTTAATAAGATTATCGCATAAAGACAAATGTCAGTATTCTCTTTCTGCCTTTCTCTCCCCTCCCCCCTCTTTGGACTCTTGTTTTTTGGACTCTTAAATTATTGCACAACAATTGCAATAAAAATGGTAAGAAAAAGTCGATAAGAAAAGTATGAACTACAGACGCATAAGAACAGGGAGAGGGAGAGAGAGTGTGGAGAACAACACATAAAATTGCATTTTATTTTATGCAACATCTGTGTGGCATAAATGCAATCTTTTAGGGGTGGTGGTCGTGTGGAGTGGTGGTTTCAATTTCATATCTTCAGATTGTTGTTTTTTTGTTGTTACTTTCTCTCTTTTGTTTTGTATAAAAAATCCTGTTGTATGGCAACAATTTTACAGTTTTTCTGTCAAAGTGTAGTCATGTCCTTGCAGTCTTTAGAAATTCTTTTTTTTTCAATTTTTCTTCAAATAAATTTCAAGAGAGTAGAAAATACAAGAGTGCGAGAGGTGGTACGATGGCTTAATTTTTAAAGTGTTCATGCAGAATATTGTTTATGGTTTTGTAATAAAGATTAGAATAATTTAAGAGGCATTATACTGTGGTCATGTGCCACAATAGCATCCAACCAACAATATCTACAAAGAAGTCTTAAAAGAAGATTGTTTATAACGACGTACGTACGTACGTACGTATAAAAAGTAATATTTTCTATACAAGGACACAATAAATAATAGTTTTCAATATAAAAACTAATAATGCATAAGCCCTAAAGGAGATGGCAGGAAGATGGTTTAATGTTCTTAATTGGCTTGAGGGTAACCGGCAAACAAAACAAAAGAAATTGAAAGAGCAAATCATTACGGATAAATTATTTGTTTGAAATATTTTTTCTCTTTGTGACTTTAAAAATCGAATATTTTTCAATGGAATCCTTTCATTAAGTTCTCATTTGTAGCTTTGTTTAGTTTGATTGGGTTTTCATCAAGTTTTCAAGCAGTTAACCATGTGATTGGTCCATTGTAGCAAGTTCTAGAATGATAGGGTTACCATCTGTCGTTTTTTATAAATAATTCCATCAAAGAAAATGTATTGGATTCTTGTATTCGTGTACTAGTTAGAAGCTTTTGCCCTCTGAGGTCTTCTTTTGGACGCTGCCTGAAATTTCTCCTTGAAGGAACAATGGCTTCCTCTATGGATTATTCGATTATTTTTCTTAAGTGCTAATTGGCAAAGAGCACAGAACACCGAATTTATCTTATTCGTGAGACTTACTTACTGGTTCCATCACGAAACTTCCAACTCTTCTTAAACGATTTTTATTCCGTGTTCCACTAATCGTAAGACTAACTTCAACCGTGACTTCAGGTTTCCAGCAGATTTAAGTTACTGTATCTGTCCTCGATATCGCCGTAGTCTAGTAGGCAGTGTGTTGGCTCATTAGACGTGAGGCCTCCGTTCAAACTCCAGGTCAGACATTTACAACAAAACGAAACATGAAAAAATATTTCTTCGGCAACTTCTTCTGGAATAAACTCTGGTTTAAAATAAAACTGCCATTAAGAGTTTATCGAGTCTGTTAAATAAAGGAGTCGATGTCAAACTGTAGGTTCCGACAATCATGCACAAAATCAGCACTCGCAACACACGTCTAATTACGATTGTATTGTACTGTACTGAACTGTATAAGTACAGGTTGAACTGTATTGGTTCAAGAACATCCCAACCAAGTTATCAGAACTTTTCGCAAGTAGTTTAGGTTAGAGCACGTGTACTTGTCAATTAAGACAAGTACAATACCCGGAGATCGAATTGACCCATTGTACAAACTTCCTAGTTTCTCACACCACTTACTTTGTGTGTGTTAATTTTATACATGAGTGGTGGGACCTACAATTTAAAGTCGACTCCGAACGACAGATTTTTGAGAAACTTTTCATGGCAATTTTGATTTTACTCTCAGACTTATTGCCAGAAATCTGCTGAGAGGAAGTCGCCGAAGAAATACTTTTTGTATTTTGTCGTGATGTCTGGCCTGTGACTCGAACCCTAGCTTTACGTCTAATAAGCCAATACACTACCTACTAGACTACGGCGACTTCTTTCGCAAGTAACTATAGATGGTTGCCTATCGGGGACATTGACTACTATAAGTTATTCCGCGGTATGACTTCTAAATGGAATTCAAGACAAAGGCACTGTGCACCTCGTAAAAAAACTTCACTGACGGATCTAAACTGAACAGAACCTCTGGCAGTGGAATTTACAGAGAAACGATCAGAATAGCCTAACCTACAATTCTGAAGGATCACTACAGCGTTATTTAGGAGGAAGAGTCCGCAATACAAAAGCAAATCTCCCCAAGCGAAACATCACCATACTCTCCGATACTCGCGCACTGAGTTTCAACACGATGAACTCCAAAACGCTGTACAACTGCCGCAGATACCTAAACAAGGTGGCGCAAAGATACGATGTCCATAGCATTTATATACCGGAATACAAGGGTGCCCCGGGTAACTTCAGATTGGATGAACTGGCCAGATACGGCACCATCTCTCCCAGAAGAATTCCCTACTATTGGAGTCCCTTTGGGGACCTGTCAGTTCATGATTAACAATGCGGGCACTGATCTCATCAACCATAGGTGGGCAGTTGCGAACACAAGTAAACCGACTCAGAAAATCTGGTCAAGGTTGGATAGAGGACGCACTGCTAAGCTGCTTAAATTCCAAAGATGGTATTTCAGTGTAGTTGTCGATGCCATTACAGGGCATTGCATAAAGGGCACGCACACGAAGCGTATTGGTCTGGAAACCCTCGCAAATTATTTCTGCAGAAGCTGCAGAAACGAGGAGGAAGACGAAACTGTTCTTCACCTACTGGGAATACGCTCGGCAGTATGTCAAAGGAGAAGAAGCCATCACCCATTAAGTCCTACTCTTTTTCATAAGCTAGTGGTGGCTGAAATTTCTGCCTTCCTGGATAGATTCTTCAATTACTTTTCTTAAGTGCTGATTGGCAAAGAGAACAGAACACCGAATTTATCGTATTCTTAAGGCTTACATACTGGTTCCGTATTAAGCTTCCAACTGTTTTAAACGATTTTTATTAGGTGTCCTTCCACTATACGCTACAAAGACTTTATACAGTGATGGATCTCCTATTCACGCTTCTAGTAGTTTTTATTTACTGTTGCTTATCTGCTACAGTACTATGTTTAATGATACCGCAAGAAGTTTTGAAAATTAATACCTAACGATTTAATGAAGCAATTAACTCCATATTTCGGACTTTCTTAGCTCTTTCTTCCAGGTGCCCCTGCTTCGCATCGTTTCACCAGTTGGTGACATCAATCGATAAGAGGGCTTCCTTAATGTGATCATTCCAATGAAGACGAGGTTATCATTTTCATTAGCACAGAATCTACATACTGGATACGAGATGATCACCATTCGGAAGAAGTGGTTTTTGAGTCTACAGTGCCCTGTTAAAGGTTGGGTCTTAACTTCAAGCTGCTGCTGGACAATCACAGGCATGACTTACCCTTCTTATATTGTTATTAAACAAAGAAGGTTAGATTTTCTCAAGCGCCTTTTTTCATCTCTTTCTATATCACTCTTTACAAAGTATAGTCCAGGCATCTGTCCTTACTCTTCATTAGAGTTCTGGTCCCATCAGTAGCGCGGTAGTTCACCTGATGCCTGCGCATTGCAGTAAATATCCTTATGAACTGAGATCCGGGATCCAAAGCGCTTCAGCTTTTCCAGAGAGTCGAATATTTTTTTCGAGTTATTCTCATAAAAGTCGATGGTCAAGTGGCAGTCCGATGATTGTGGCTTAATGCCGTAGATGGAATAAGCACAACCAAGTACAAGCAGATGTCCGACAAAAAGAAACTGGTGACGTTCTCCTAATGTTTAATGAACCCCAAAAAGCGATACAAAAATAAGGATCTGCCACAACCTATAATCGTCAAGCAGTAGTTTTATACTTTCTTTTGACCATGAGAGCTCAGTCAATTTCAATTTCAATCGGGTGTTTCACCAGGGACTTTCGAACGTTGACAGTAGATAACCTTCATCTTTCTGAAGCTACATCTGTCAAATTGGTTGCAATTTATTCAGCCTGCTTAGCCAAGTCACTATGGACGAACGATGATGAAAAGAGGTAAACAAGCAGTCCGTAAATCATTCTATGCAATAATTTTTAATGCCATGAACTTATTACACTACCATCGTAAAACTTCTACAAAAGTGTATTATGTTTTTGACCACAATAAACAATTTTCATTTGCCAAAAGATCCCAAATGACCATCAATCACCCAATCAATCACACAATCAATCAATCAATCACTCAATCAATGAATAAATTGTTTAAAAATTTAATAAAAAAAAATAAAATTAAATATAAATTTTCAAAAAATATTTCTTTTTATTTGTGATTATTTTTATTGGTTTAAGCACAACGATTGAGTGGCAAAAAGACATGCAGACAGTCAAGCAGAACAATTATTGGCCACAAACCAAATGTTGCAAATGAAAAATTAAATATTCCAGGCATTTTAAATATACGAACCAAAAAACAACATAAACAAATTGTAATTGAAACATGTGTGTGTGTAAGTGTATGTGTGTGTAAGTTTGGATAAATACCAACAAAAAAGCAAGAAAAAATTTTTTCTATTTGAAATGAATTCCCCAAAATCATTAACGTGGTGAGAAATTGTGTGTGTGTGTGTGAGTCCAATTCCAATTTTCAAGACTTATTGACTGCCAGTCAAAGCCGACAACAAAGTCACACACTGTCAATCAATTAGTCGAAGCCATAGTCATGCGTGCTAAGTTTAGCTCAGTCAACGTTATGGCTGGTGTGAGCAGAGCAGTTGTGTGTGGGTATTGTGAGAGAGTTTTTGTTCGTTACAACACCAAACAGCTTTTGTGCAACATTTTAACGATGAGCGCCTGATAATAATGTTAATCAAAAAGTTATTTGCAAACAACAAAAGCAACAACAACAATAACAACAACAAAAAGAGAAAGAAAGCAATGTTGTAAAATGATAGAATGATTGTGTGGCAAAATCTCTAAAAAAAAATTTTAAAAAAAAATTTAAAAAAAAAGTTGCATGCAGCAGTTATAAAACATCACCACCAAATGTTGCAATTGATTGCAAATGAGAATAAATTTCATGCACATGAATTACGAATAAAGTTGCCGATGATGTTGTTAGAGTTGTTGGTGCAACAACAAAAAAAACTTTATGGTCGGTCAGTGGGTATTATACAGGCAAACTTTTTTTGGGTTTCAAATCGTTTAAAATTATTTTTGGCCAAGAAAAAAACATACAAACGTACTATTGCTGCTAACACATTAAAGGGGAGGAAAGTGTGTTCAATTGTAAGCACAAATACAACTCTGTGTGTGAGCGAGTGAGTGAATGTGTTTTCGTTAATGACATGCCATCAACTGTTACAGACATTTGGTCATGAGACTTTAATGCGATTCACTAGGGAAATTATTTAAACTTTTTTCCTCTTGTTTTTTCTTCTATTTTCTATGAGTAAATGTTTGCAACAACAACAACTACAACAACAACAAACATTTGACAGACAATGCATCGAAGCATTTCAACAAAACCATGGCGTACGTAATAAGAAGCCAAGCCAATGTTGTTGTCCCCTACACTAAACATAATCCAGTGAAAGACTACTCCACTCTACTCTATTCTCAGCCAACCAGCCAGCGAACCAGCCATTTAGTCACTTAGTCAACAAACAACCTTGTCATATTACCAGTCAGCCATCCAGCCAGCCAGCCAAGACTCGTGTCTCTCGTCTTTAGGGGTTTCTGAACAAAGTTGATGGCAGTTGTTGCATTATCTCTGTCCCCCGGTGTATTAAATAGAGACGGTAAGTAGTCTTTGAAAGAAAAAAACAAAAATCAAAAATAAAAAGTTGCCATTACGTGCATAAAAGTGGTGATTTTCATCTCCAGTTTTCCCATTTTTCTTTTGTATTTTGTCTGCGTGTGCCACCATTTTTGCCACCACTTTTTGCTTTAATTGAAATGACGCTAAGCATGTAAGCAGAATAATAACAAATAACTCGCATTATTGTTTGAAACGAAACGAAAAAGAAAGAAAAAATAAATAAAAGGACGCACTATTTGCTTCTAAGTAGCCCAAGGAATATTAGCAAAGAAACCAAGCGAAATTCAAGGAATTTCAACCACAGTGTGCAGAAATTTAAGGGCGGGTTAAACAAAAGTAGTTTATGAGTGTACTCAATAGCCCATAGTCAACTCGACATAGTGGAATAGTGTGTTGTTGTCAAACCCTAGCTCAGACATCTCGAAAAACTAAATGTGAAAAAAAAATATTGCTTTAGGCGACTTCCTCTCAGCAGTCTTCTGGCAAAAACCCTGAGAGTAAATGAAATTGCCATGAAAAGTTTCTCAAAAATCTGTCATTCGGAGTAGGTCCCGACACTCATGTATAAAATTGACACACCCAACATGGGTGGTGTCGGAAGTTAGGTTGTAATCTTGACTAAGGGGTAAGCTCTAGCCACTGCCCGCTATTTCTGAGGTTTCTTACAGAATGCACAAGTTTTTACACAGTCTTTGTTTAGAAAATCTTCATTCATAGTCGACTTTAGACTGTAGGTTCTGCTACACATGGATAAAAAATTAAAACACACAACAAGGGTGGTCTGAGACTCTAGGTTGGAATCTTGACTAAAGGTTTAGCTTAAGGCACAGCCCATTATTTCTGATGTTTCTTACAGAACACACAAGTTGTTACACAATCATTGTTTCTAAAATTTGTCATTCGTAGTAGACGTTAAACTGTAGGTTCTACCACTCATCGAAAAAGAATTAAAACACACAACATGGATGGTGTCGGAAACTAGGTTGTAATCTTGACTAAGGGGTAAGCTCTAGCCACTGCCCGCTATTTCTGAGGTTTCTTACAGAATGCACAAGTTTTTACACAGTCTTTGTTTAGAAAATCTTCATTCATAGTCGACTTTAGACTGTAGGTTCTGCTACACATGGATAAAAAATTAAAACACACAACAAGAGTGGTCTTTGACTTTAGGTTGGAATCTTGACTAAAGCTTTACCTCAAGGCACTATCCATTATTTCTGAGATTACTTACAGAACGCAAAAAATTTTACACAATCTTTGTTTGCAAAATTTGTCATTCGGAGTCGACGTTAAACTGTAGATCCCGCCACTCATGGATAAGAAATTGACACACTTAACATGGGTAGTGTTAGAAGCTAGTTTGTAATCTTGACTAAAGGATTAGATCAATTCATTGCCCATTATCTTTAGGTTTCCTTACATAACACGTAAGTTATTCACAAAGCAATCTTTGTAGGAAATTTACGCACAAACTTTACACAGGCAGAGTTGTATACTGTCCATCACATTATTTTATTGAACATTTCGTGTTTAGATACTCTAAGGGTTAAAGTGTTCTGGTGGTTGGATGGTATTCACCATGAGTACTGCACAATGAGTCCTAAGAGAGGAATCCATATGAATATAGGTTTATCAGTCTGTATAAGGCTATATTTAATCCTTTTTTCGTTTCTTTTATGTGCTTAGTCTTCAATGAAGTCGACGTAATCTTGTGGTTAGTGTGTTGGCTCATTAGAAGTGAGGCCACGATTCGAACCCCAGGTCGGACAGCTTCAACAAAACGAAATATAAACTCTGAGTAAATAAAACTGATATGAAAAGTTTCTCAAATATTCAAAGTTCGAAGTCCACTTTACACTGTAGGCCCCGCAACTCATGTATAAAATTAATGCATACGGCATAAGTGGTAGGAGAAGCTAGGTCGTAATCCTGACTGAAAGGTTGTAATGATCAATTACTTATTGTTACGAATATGAAAAATCTAGATACTGATGTTTTGCTTGTACATCGCTTAACATTAAAATTATAAACAAAAGCTACAAAAACAAAACAATGCAGTAAACAAACCAGTTCACAAATTATCGTACTGCTTAATATAACAACAAACGCTGGCATAAAAAAACGGTAAACAAGTAAACAAAAATCCACAAACAACACTACAATAATAAATGTAAACAACGATGTTTATATTTATCGATATTTTGAGAAGGTGAAGTCACGAACATTTGCCTTCAAGAACATTCATCAGACTGCCATATAAAAGGCAAGGCAAAGCAGGCGACTGAGTAAGTGAAGTTCAGTCTGTCTTGTGTGAAGACGGGGAGTGTTTGAAGAGAATAATCGTGGTTTGAAGATCTCCGTTACAAATATCTGTCGAATAATTGTCTAGTAATTGTTATTGCTTATGCAAAGGCTAAACAAAGCAATTGTTGTTGTTTACATAAAGTTGTAAACAGTGGCACACAGAATTGTGTGAATAATAAAGAATTTTAATTAAAACTAAACACGGAATTATTTTTATTTTATTTACAATCTACGAGCTTATATTTTAAACGTTTTTAAAAGGTAAAAACAGTATGTATGTAGTTTTCCATAACTCTACAACACAAATTTCAATTAGTTTTGATATCTAATGGCGCAACCGAATACTTTTATTGAATTATTCAGTTTTCCATTAAGAGTTCGGTTTCAAATACAAAACTAGTATCTAAGCACACAGGGTGTGATTTCTTGTAATTCGGTTTGCCAACGATGCAAGTATCAGTGCTGGCGTTAAATTAAGATGATTGTGGTCTCACTTAAATGGCTTTTTAAAGTTTCCTACAAAACACTTCACGCGCCTTGGTTTTCCCCTTGCAAAACTTATTCTAGCAGAATTTTTTTTATTTTTTTTCCAAATTTTTCTCATTCTGCTTTCAATACAATGCGCCAACAGATACATAAGTAAGTGAGTATCCCCTCGAAGAGGAGAAAGTCTATAAATGTGTAGGTTGATGGTATCCATTAAGGGAAAATCGAAAGTTTTTCTTTCGATTTGAAGTGATTAGCCAGCCACCCCAAAACTAGAAGTTTATTTGTGGCTTTTAATTGCGTTTTATGACACAAACTTAAACAAGAGAAAATTGCCAAGTTTTTACTTAACGTTTGCAAAAACCGTACGGGTGGAGGAAAATTGGAAAACTTTTCTTCACATATTGACTGCATCAACACATACAAACATAGCGTACATGAGAGCGTAAATTGTTTAATTGAAAAAGGCAAAAGTGGCAAAATGTAATTAAGCATCTGAAGGATTTGATTAAAGAATCAGCAACACTTTCAAGAAACTCTTGCGTACGTACAGATTAAAATGTGTGTGAAGATAAATTCGAATTTGAACATCCAAGACGCAATCCATAAACATGAGCAGTGCCACATTTGGCGTTAACAGAGCAAAATTTCCTTTTAACAGAGCAAAATTTGCCCTTAACAGAGAACTGTTAGCTGTTTAACAGTAACCCTGTGAACAAGCCCACTTGTTTAGGAGCTAATTTTGGGAAATATTGTAGGCCTATGAGTGTCATAATATATGCAAAGGAAGGTTCCAAGGCCTCTTAATATTGGGTGATTTTTTAAGAGCTATAGGAAAAATTTTCAAAAAAAAAACATAAAATTCAGAATAATGCATGAAACCTTTATTTGAATCGATAGTACGGTCCAAATAATTTAATGTTTAAAGATTATTTCATGCAAATATTGACCTCGACTGCGCCTCAAATGGTCCATCCGCTTAATCCAATTTTGGCATACTCTTTCCAACATTTCGGCCGGTATTTCACGAATAAATGCTTCAATGTTGTCTTCCAATGCGTCCATTAAAGCGGGCTTGTCTGTATAGACATGAGCTTTAACATAGCCCCACAAAAACTAGTCTAAAGGCGTTAAATCCCACGATCTAGGCGGCCAATTGACCGGTCCAGAACGTAAAATAAAATGTTCACCGAACTCGCCTCTCAATAAGTCCACTGTTACGGGTGCTGTGTGGCATGTGGCACCGTCTTGTTGAAACTACATGTCATGCAAGTCAAGCTCTTGCATTTTGGGCAAAGAAAAAAGTTGGATATCATCTCACGGTAGCGCTCACCATTCACAGTTACGTTACGATTCGCATCATCTTTGAAGAAGTACGGTCCAATGATGCCACCAGCCCATAAACCGCACCAAACTGTGACTTTTTGTGGATGCATTGGTAGCTTTTGCAATGCTTCTGGCTGATCTTCACTCCAAAATCGACAATTCTGCTTATTTACGTATATATTAAGCCCAAAATGAGCTTCGTCGCTGAACACAATTTTGCGATAAAGAAGAGGATCTTCGGCCAACTTTCCAAGAGCCCATTCACCAAAAATTCTGCGTTGCGGTAGGTCGTTCGGCTTCAATTCTTGCACCAGCTGTATTTTGAGAGGCTTCGCACCTAAATCCTTCCGCAATATTTTCCACGTTGTTGAGTACCAGAGGCCCAATTGCTGCGAACGGCGACGAATCGATAATTGGTGATCATCATTAACACTGGCCGATACAGCTGCGATATTTTCTTCAGTTCGCACTCTACGTAAGCGTGTTGGTGGTGTAATGTCCAACAATGTAAATTTGGTGCGAAATTTAGTCCCAATAGCCCGAATAGCCGCTTCAGTGGGTCGATTAAACTGACCATAAAATGGAAGAAGCGTGCAATGAATTTTCTTAACAGAGTACGCATTTTGATAACAAAATTCAATGATTTGCAATCGTTGTTCGTTTGTAAGGCGATTCATGGTTAAATTATAGACCAAACTGAAAATGTTTGACAGTGAAACAAAACACGAAACGTGCGTGAGCTGTTTAAACCAGTGTTGCCAAAAAAGATAATAGCTAAACAAATCACCCGTTACAAAGGAAGGTTCCAAGGCCTCTTAATATAATCAGCAATACAGTCACATATAAAGTGATATGATATTGAGTAAATTGTCTTTAGGTAGATAGGTAGAAGTGACTGTCCCCTCGATGGAGTCATGAGCGGACACACTTAGGCCGCACACAAGGCCCATTGTGATACCACAGTTTCACATTCTCCCCTATTCCGGGAACCACTCTGAGCTTCCGATGAAGCGACTCAGACTGCCAATATCCATGCATGACAGTTCATCTATGTAGGTCCTCCATATAGTAGGCACCCAGGTGTCTCTTTCTCCTCTGACCAAGTACCGGGCATGTGCACAGTAGGTGAAGAATAGTTTCATCCTCCACCTCATCTCCACAGCTTTTGCAGAAATCATTCGCGAGGTGTCCAAGACCAATACGCCTCGCATGCGTTCCTATAATATAATGCCCCGTAATAACCCCGATAACAGCGCTGAACCTGCTTGTTTGGAGTTTAAGCAGAGTCGCCGTGCGCCTCCTATCCAGCCTTGGCCCGCTCTGCCCTTATCCGAATCTGCCCATCTACTGTTGACAAGGTTTACGACTGCATTGTCAATTATAAGCCTGCAGGTATCCAAATGGATCCTTAATGTGCAGAATCCATCAGAGAGTTTGATGGTCGTGCCCTTTCTGGCCAAATCATCCGCTCTTAAGTTACCGGGAATATCTCTATGTCCCGGTACACATGTGATACAAACATCATATCGGTTCGCCATCTCATTGAGACATCTGCGACAGTCGTACACCGCGTCTTGGAGTTTATTACACTAGAATCCAACGCTTTGATGACCGCTTGGCTATCGGAAAGTATGGTGATTTTTCGCCTGTGAACATTTTTGTCCACAATAAATTTCACCGCAGCCTGAATTGCTGACACTGCCGCCTGAAAGACGCTGCAATGATCTGGTAGCCTTATAGAGTTGGATATTCTGATTGATTTCGAATAGATAACAATTCCAACGGCTCCTTCCAATTTAGCAATCGGTGTAGATTTGTGCGGTATCCCCCGCGATGTGCGCCGTACCTTTCCTCCAGCCGTCCCTTTTCTCCTTTTCTTCCTAAATTGCCTTTGAAAATAAAGGGTGTTTTTTATAGAGGGGTATAGAACTTTAAGTTGCAATAAAACAACGATGGATTATTCGATTGACATGAATTTTATTTATCCGAAAGATAATCTTGTGGCATTATATTTTAAATATGATTTCTGGCATATGACCGCCACGGCTGGCGCGGATGTAGTCCAATCTGAACGTCCAATTTTCGATGACTTTTTCCAACATTTGTGGCCGTATATCGGCAATAATACAGCGAATGTTGTCTTCCAAATGGTCAAGCGTTTGTGGCTTTACCGCATAGACCAATGACTTTACATAGCCCCACAGAAAGTAGTCTAGCGGTGTTAAATCACAAGATCTTGGAGGCCAATTCACAGGTCCAAAACGTGATTATTAGACGGTCACCAAACGTGCCTTTCAATAAATCTATTGTGGCACGAGCTGTGTGACATGTTGCGCCGTCTTGTTGAAACCACATCTCCTGAACTTAATGGTTATTCAATACAGGAATGAAAAAGTTAGTAATCATGGCTCTATACCGATCACCATTGACTGTAACGTTCTGGCCACCATCGTTTTTGAAAAAGTACGGACCAATGATTCCACCAGCCCATAAAGCGCACCAAACAGTCAATTTTTCTGGATGTAACGGTGTTTCCACATACACTTGAGGATTAGCTTCACTCCATATGCGGCAGTTTTGTTTGTTGACGTAGCCATTCAACCAGAAGTGCGCTTCATCGCTAAACAAAATTCGCTTAGGAAAATCGGGAACAACGGTAATCTCGTTTTGGGCCCATTCGACGAATCTACGCCTTACTTGATGATCGTTTGGCTTCAAATCTTGCACGAGTTGGATTTTGTAAGCACGCAAACCAAGATCCTTCCGCAAAATCTTCCATAAAGTGGATGGACACAGATCCAATTCCTGTGCTCGATGGCGGATGGACTCATTCGGGTCTTCCTCAATGCTACGCTCTACAGCAGCAATAGCTTCTTCTGTACGCACCGTAGAGCGTCTCTGGGGATGCGAGTTATCAATAAGAGCAAACGTGGTGCTAAAACGTTCCATGGTTAATCGAATTAACTGCTCTGATGGACGATTTTGTCGACGATAAAATCGACGTAGTGCGCGATACGTTTTCCGCACAGAACCATTATTTTCGAAATAAAATTGCACTATTTGCAAGCGTTGTTCAGGCGTCAGTCTATTCATGATGAATTGCCAAACCAAACTGTGAATAAATCACTTGACAGCTGTTAAATCGGTCGCCATCTTGAAAAGTAATGCCAACTTAAAGTTCTATACCTCTATAAAAAACACCCTTTATAAATTTTTGATTAAAAATTCTCTAGAAGATCAGTAGCCATTTTGGAACATATAAGAAATAGTACACCATACCAGACTATATGTAAATGGTAGTCCTCTTTCGAACTGTGGTAGTAGGGTAGCTCGATAAGATCCCCACCAACCATCCTTTACATTTCAACACTTTTGGTCACAAATAATATTAATCATAATGAGAATTAAATTTTATGTCAATAATCTGCAATAATTCCAAAGTAGAAGACTAATCTTCTATTGCCACTGTTAAACAGTTAACAGTGCTCTGTTAATAGCATAGTTTACCCTGTTACAGGCAAGACGTGGCGCTACTAAAAGTAAGGGTTGGCGTCTTTGGGTTTTAAATTCGAATTTATCTTCACACACACATGAGATTAAAGCCTAAAGATTTGAAATTCAATTCAAAAATTCTTTAAAATATTAAACAATCTTTAAACACAAGCATAAAATAATAAACAACAACAAAAAAAAAACTGTCTTTAAAGTGTGAAAAACAAATTTCTTATACTCGGCTTGGTTTATGAATCATTCTTGAAAATTCCCATAAATTTCTTCAAGAAACAAATCACAACGCGCAATACAAGGCGCCACAAATTTTGTTTATGGATTGTTTAATGCAAAACCAACAACCACAACAATAACAACCACAACAACAACAACGACAACAGATTTTTAAAACTCCTTAACAACAATACATACAGTCTACACAAACAATAATTGTGTGGCGCATTATGCAACATGCATATACGCAACATCCGCCCGCCAGACACAGATGGCAAAGAAGAGACAGACAGACGTACATACTTCACAACACACACAATATTTCAACCACAGTTTCAAGCAGCATTTCAAAGAAATCTTCGACTTTAGGGCGGCATTTAAACAAAATCTCTATGTATAGTTTGTAAATAAAAAATTGAAAAATCTATGGGTATTCATTGCAACCAGGTTTCATATTTCTTCCACTTGATTGCGTTACAAAGAATGAAGACATTGAGATTGGTTTCAGAAGAAGTATTACAAACACTTGGCTTTAGGGTTTTCGTCTATGGTGGTGGTAACATTTAAAATAGAAAACATGAGGAGCACATTTAATCTGAATACCTTACAACACTATCAACAATGTGATCTACACGGGCAGGATATTGATTTAGAATCAAATGCCAGTTTGGTAGTCACACTTCTGAACATGAGTTCACATTTTTTTTAAAATGAGCGAAGTTGATATTTAACCGAATTCTACTTGGCAGTTGGTAGAGTTGGCTTAGTAGACAGGAGACCTAGGTTCAAACTCCACGTCAAACATCCAACAAATTGAAATATGAAAAAGTATTTCTTCGGCGACTTCCTCTCAGCAGATTTCTGGCAAAAACTTTGAGAGTGAATAGAAAATTCCCATGAAAAGTTTCCCAAAAATCTGTCATTCGAAGTCGGCTTTAAACTGTAGCTACCACAACTCATATATAAATTTAACAAACTTAACATACATAAGTAGTGTAAGAAGCTAGGTTGTAAACCTGACTAAATGGTTAGGTTAGGTCGGAGTGGTAGCTCTGTTATCACAAAGCTCACTTGAGCACGCATAGCGGCCCGTTGTGATGCCACGGGTAAACGCAGTCCCTGTACTAACCAAGTTCCACCAAAATCAGGGAAAGGAAGAAGTTGGTCAGCGCAAGGGCTGCACAACAAAAGCACGACTACCTCGCACTGGTAAACCAGCCAGAAAATTTGATGAACGAAGCTATATTCTTGACATCAATAGATAATACCTCCGTTAAGCTAACAAGGAATGGGGAGCCAAATAACCTATATCTACACCTAGCAAGAAACGGGCACTGGCAAAGAAAGTGAACAACAGTCTCCTCTTCCTCAGTGGACCTGCATCCACGGCAGAAGTCATTGAAAGGGAGCCTCATTCTGTCCGCGTGTCTACCCATAACGCAATGACCTGTAACCACTGCAGTCGAGATGACATCACGACCAAGACCAAGTAATCGGTTGGTACGCCTTCTATCCATCCTGGGCCAGGTGAGTCTAGCGGTGGAGCAGGACTCCTCATTGACCCAGGATAGGTTGGTGTACCGAAAGAACCTCCGCGCAATGGTCAACTTGACCGAGGCAAGTGGCATGCCCAATTCAACAGAAGAGTATTCCGGAAGGAGCGCACCAGATCTGGCGAGCTCGTCGGCCCTACAGTTTCCCGGAATTTCACTGTGCCCGGGGACCCACACCAGAGAGACACTGGTGAAGCGTACCGAGAGAAGGTCGAGACAGCGGCGACATTCCCTAACGATCCTAGAGCTAATCACGAAACCCGATAGAGATGTTATCGCGGCCTGACTATCAGAAAAGATCGAGACGCGAGTGAAAGGAGCATCGTTGACGAGGATCCATTGAGCGGTCCGGTAAATTGTCATCACCTCCGCCTGAAACACACTGCAGTAGTCCGGTAGACGGAGGGAAATATTCAGGTCCTGTTTCCCAGTGTAGACACCGCTTCCAACCCCATTATCGAGTTTAGAGCCGTCGGTAACCCAGTGGATTCAACATTTCAAGCTAAGCAAATACCACTTAGTCCGCTGAGCTTTACATTACTTTTTGAAGACATAAAACGCTACTCAGATTAGCTAATTGCAAAACCTTAGTCAGGTTTACAACCTAATTTCTCACACCACGCATGAGTAGCAGGCACTAAAGTTTAACATCGACTCCGAGCATCAGATTTAAGAAAGTTTTCATGGCATTTTATTTACTACACAGCACAGGCGTTTTTACAGGGCAATACTATGAATGTTTCACGAACAATGCTAAGCAAATAGAGGTGACTGTCCGCCCAAAGAAATTAGATGGAAACGCTTAGGCCACATAGAGTCCGTTGTAATACAACAGTTTTCCGTTATGAAATGGCGGTGTAACCAATCGGAGCCTCTAATGAAGCGACTCAGGGCGTCAACGTCAATGCGTGATATTTCCTTCAGATCATCTATACAGTTAGCACCATGGTGCCTTTTCCTCTTCCGACGTAGTGCAGGGCATACATCCAATAAGTGAAGAACAGTCTACTAATATTTCTCACCCCTGCCGCTTCTGCGAAAAACGTTTTTAAGGTTATAATTTATTTCCCCCTAAAGAACCTGGCAACTATATTGAACGTGTTCTTTTGGAGTTTGGCTAATTATGGCAAGATTTTGTAAGCCGTTCTGCTCGCGTCCAAAGTCGCCCATTTGAAAATCCTGATCCAATTATAAGCTCGCAGGGCCTTAGAGAATTCATTGCAGAACTTGCAGTTCAATCGCTCTTGAGTTACCTGCCTGATACCCATCTGATATGTAAATCATATTGTTCTACTACCTCATTGAGATATCCGCGGCAGCTACACACCATCTTGGAGTTCACTATGTGAAATTTAGGCCTTTAATAGCCGCCTGGTTATCAAAAAGTATGGTAACATGTCGCCTGAGGATATTTACGTCCATAACAATTTCCACCCCAGCCTGCATTGCCGTTACTCCCGCCTGAAGTACTTCCGCTATAGTGATTCGGCAGCCTAGTCGCAAATAATACCGGGAATTCATTTCAAGTGTTATTTTCCGCGTTTAGCTCGCGGTGTTTAGCTTCTTCTTTAGATGGTGATTATCATGTACACCACAGCTATTTCATTAACGTGGTTTACTTAATGGCAACGAGTTAGTAGAGCTTTATAACATGTTACAAAGAGGAAGAGAGAGAGAGAGAGGGCGATCCTAGGGGCATAGCCCTTAAGGCTTCGAATCATATTTTAACAAAATTGAAATGCGAATAGTGTTTGGGAGCGGTTGAGGGCTTTGTGCTTTACTATCACTCGGAAAAATCAGAAAACTACTCGAGTTTTGAATATAAACTTCGAGTCTGCATACTCCTTTAAAGAACAGAGGATTCTATGCAAAACGGATGGTACGTATATTGCATTTGGAATCCGTAGAGAAATTCGCATGAATTTTCTAAGTGTACAACATCGGAAGAAGATACAGGAAGAACAGTGGACAAGACTATCCAGCAGCCAAGTAGCTAACTGTAGTTTCAATGACTTTGGCCCACGATTTGTACAGTTTATATGAATAGACTGAAATAGCTAGGTTCTCTGGTGGATATGTCGTCATAACGAAACCCAAGGAACAAGGACAGGCAGATGAATTCCATATGCCACTGATGAGACCAGAACCTTCATGTGGAATGAAAAATAAAGTTCAAAAGAGTAAATAAGAGGCCAACACTCTTCTTAGCCAAACTTGTTCGAGATAATCCAGACTATTGCAAGGCAATTAAGTAAGAATAGTCTGCGGATAGTAGCAGGCCGTTTCGTCAAGCAAAGAACGCTTGTGGAGATCAGGAATCTTTTCAAATCCAAAATGCAGATCCTTTGAGTTAGAAACTGAACCAACATAGAAAATGCACAAACGTGTGCATTTCAGAAGAGGTCGCTTAACATATTGTTACGAAAATGGAAACGGTGCACCATTGTCTAACATTAAAACGATAAACAAAAGGTACACAAGCAAATACAACGAACTTGCTTGCATATACCAACAACATTAGTATGAAAGAAAAGGAGACAGACAAGTAAGAAAGAAAGCAACAACAAACAACGTAAGCTAAATACACAAACAACAATGAAGTAGCGATAGAGTTCTCCTGAAGGCGAAGACAGGAACATTCTACTTCAAGAACCTTCATCAGACTGTTTACGTGAGCATATAAAAAGGCGAGACAAAGCAGGGAACGAGTAGTAAGAATTCAGTCAGTCTTGTGTGAAGACGCGTTGCGTGTAAAGAAAACAGTCGTGGTTTGAAGATCTCCGTTGAAAAGATCTGTGTTGTAAGCAAAGAATAAAAGCAAACAAGCAATTATTGTTGCATTCGTCAAGTTGTAAATAGTGGCACACAAAAGTAGTGAGAACAATAAAGAATTTAATTGAGACTAAACACCAATTTATTTTTATGTTGTTTGCAATCAACGAACTCATATTCTAAACGTTTTTAAAAAGGTAAAAACGTAACAATACATATATTAAAGAGAGAATTATATTTATGGACAACGACCAGCAAAATTTGGAGTTAGTGGGGACAATAAAGTTTGGGGTGATGCTACAGAAATACCGTATACAAGCCGGCGACAGTAGAATATGGTGAAAGGTTGCAGCACTAAAGTACCTCTTTTCGTCAAGAGTAATGAGGGGTTGATTGAAGTAGCCATAGTCTAGTAGGTAGTTTGTTGGCTTATCAGACATGAGGTCACGGTTCAAATGCCAGGTCAAACATCACCAACAAAACAAGGTCTGAAGAAATATTTCTTCGGCGACTTCCTTTCATACAGATTTCTGGCAAAAAGTCTGAGAGTAAAATAAAATTTCCAAGAAAAGTTTCTCAAAAAAATCTGTCCGTCGGAGACGACTTTAAACTGTAGCTACCGCCACTCATGTATGAAATTAATACGCACAACATAAATGGTATGAGACACTAGGTCTCATATATATGTATGCAGTAAGCTACGGATCATTAAGAGTCTAGGATTTTAGGGTTTTAAATCATCAATACTCGTTCCAACGTTCAATAACATGCTCGTTATTAAATTAACCCATTCGCTGCCAAGACGAGTATACTCGTCCTACCGTGTATTTATAACAAAATTTTATAGCAACTAAATCACTTATGATCCTTATATTCATAAAAGGATTTTTAACAGGGTTTTGGTAAACAATAACACTCAAAATATAAATGGCAATGGAAATGACTTCATATAATTTAGGCTTGGCAGCGAATGGGTAAATAGGACTGTCAATATAAGCCCAGATTCTTCTTATCTCACTAACCAACCCAATCATTAGTAAATTCCCCTGGGTTCTCAGTATCATTAAATTTCTCTTCTTCAGAATTATTCCGCTTCCATTTCACTTACAAATCATGTGTTGATTACCCCTACTATTGTTTTGCCCCACAACTTTAAAGCTTAATTTATATGCCTTGTTTAACCCACTAAAACCAAAGCTTTTAACACTTTGTTGTCGAATTTTCACACTCAATTCTCAACAAATCTCTCCTTTATAGTGTTTCACAGCAAGAAAATGAATAACAGCGGAAGGCGTTAACAAAACATAACATAAAAGAGAAACATAAAATGAGGCGTTAAGTTAAAATTGTTCATTTGAAATCTTCCCCCTTCTCCTTACCGCCTTATTTCGCAACAAAAACTATGACACACTTCATTTGCCACACACACTATTCACAAAGAAAATAGAAAATGGAGGAGAAAACAAAACAGAAAACCAGAAAACAAACAATCTTAAGGCGATGTTGTCATGCCGTCTGTCTGTCACTGTGACAGACTACCATTGACATTTCAGTTGCCTTTAAAAAGATTCGAGGTTTTTTTTTGTTTTTCTTAACACAGCCGATAAGTTGTCAGTTATTTATTTAAGTGCTGAGTGTAGAAATGTGGCAAAATTTAGACAACCCACGCTTGTTGAAATACATACATGGCATCTTAAGAAAAAAAATATTTTCTTCACAACATCCATTCCACCAACCGCCTTCTATCCCTAAGAGGCTGTTTCAAGAAGAAGAAAAAACTTGAATGTGTTACTGATACAACTCTTCCACGATAATCGATAATATTTCTCGAAAAACTGTTTGTTTGTTTGTTTGTAATGGAAAATCTTCTTCTTCTTCTTCTTCTTCCATAAATCCAAGACTTAAACCTCCAACTAAGTCACTCTATCTTTTGATTGCCATAAAGTAGTAGAAAAGTAGGAAATTTTTTTTCATTTTCTTTTAAAAACTTTTAGTTTTTCATTCACATCTTTACGTTAGAATATTTTTTCTTTTTTCTCAGTTTTACCAAAGTATCGTTAAATTCTCATAATGTTGTTGTCAGTTTTTGTTGTAGTTGTAAAGCCAAGTCAAGAAGCTTTTCAACTGGCATTTATCATAGTTGCGTCAGTGGGATTGTGACAGATGACGATAAAGTTGCTCATTGTTGTTAGCAATCCCTTTAGCGCAATAGCTGGTACTAAGTAGAACCAATTGAATTAAATTTGTATAAGAAATGGTGTAAAATGAGGGGATATCCCCCTATGTGTGCACGGACCTAAAGGTATTCCGTTACATTTTGCCAATCCTTAATTAAATTCACAACCTACTTTTACTGTCGTATTTCAGGCTTAAGTTTTTCATATAAAAAGTCGCCATAGTCTAGTAGGTAGTGTGTTGCCTCATTAAACGTGAGGCCTTGGTTCAAACCCCAGATCAAACATATCCAACACAATGAAATATAAAAAAAACATTTCCTCGGCGACTTCCTCTCAGCAGATTTCTGGTAAACGCTCTGAGAATAAGATTACCAAATTTCAGAGTCGACTTCTAACGGTATAATCAGCCACTTATGAATAAAATTAACACACACAATGGTGGGAGAAACTAGGTCGTAGACTGGACTGAGGAATTGTAATGGTCCATTATGTATGTGTGTTTGTGCTTTTCAAATAACTAGTCCGTGGATTGTGCAGAGATATGAAGTGGTAGACTAAAATTTTTACCTCTAACCAAGCAAACCTATCAGCGAGATAACTGGCCACTGCAACCAATCATAAAAAAATATTAAAGCTCTCTATACTATCAAAATACGCACGGTTCAAATGTGTCTTTAACGCAGGATTCAAACTTATGCGTTTCAGCAAGAAAATACTCTAGGCACAAACCACTCAGTAGTGATTAAAACCACCGATAATGATGTTCCCTTACAGGTCCATAAAATCCACATTGTAAATCCGTTCTGCTTCCTACATATCAAGAATTGTGTAATGAAGACAGTCAGTAAATTTTATACACGCCCGTTGGCTGGGAATACTCTACAAGCTCTACATAATGACGAGAAAGAAAAGTACGTCGTAAAACAACTTCTCAGCCATTGTGTGTTAAACAGGCACAAACAAATTTTCGTTACCAAGATTTATTAACTTGAGCCTCATTCTGTCCTGGAGGAGGAACACTGGAAGTACACAGCGGTTAAGCGGTCTATACTATCCTACGGGCTATTAGTATGATGGTAGGCTATACGAAACAAGACCTATCTCACTATGCTGAACAAGGTACATAGATTGGCATGCTTGAGCATCACGGGTGCTTTGAAGTCCCCGCCGCAGGCTTGCCTCGAGCTCATCTTGTCTCTACAACCATTAGACATCTTCCCCCGAAACATGGCTGCTCGAACTACACTGAGGCTTAAGTTTAGGTCATGTACGTTAAGCCACGCTTTGATACTTCATGAAGTAGAACCGAATCACCCAGGTTTTGGATGTGACTACATGGTACCGGAGACTGTTTTCGGACGAACATACAAGACTCACACGCCCATACGGGAAGAATGACTTGCTTAAGCTGTCTTCGGTGATGGTAATATAACGATTTTCACCGATGGCTCAAAAATGCGGAACTGGATATGGGGTGTATTCCGATAAACCGGTACAGAATGGGTTATACAGATTACCTAATCAAGCCAGTGTATTTCAGTTGGAGATTTTTGCTATTGGAACCTGTCTCCTTCGAACTTGATCATATATGTGGACAGTCAAGCAGCAATCAAAGCGCCGGGATCCTATTTTGTCAACTCAAAGGGCTATAGGAGTTGTATGAACACGTCTCTATTGGGTTCCGGGCCACTGGGTCTTATAGGAAACGAAAAAGGTGGACGAACTAGGATCGGAGACGTCTGAGGAGGAGACGGTAAAGGGGATATATGCATACTTTATCAAATTGAAAAAGCAGCAAAGAATTCAACAAACCCTGAGTGGTACGACATATCCTGTTGCCGAATTTCAAAACTGTTGTGTCCAGCAGTGAAGGGAACTACTTCAGTTCGACAAGAAAACGGTTCGCATTCTAACAGGAATTAGAGCGGGACACTGCGCTATTGACAGTTTGTCAGTCTCGGTGTGTCGCAGCAGGATTACTGCAGAAGCTGTCATGATGTGGAGGAAATGGAATCGGTGCAACACTTTTTATCGAAGTTATCGGTTTTTGGGTAACTGAACGTTTGACGATCTGGGCATGGTGGCGAACGTGCCAATAAGGGAACTAGTCGGTTTCATCAGAAGCTCGGAGTGGTTCAAACCCACCACTAAAGGAGCGCCGCAAAAGGGCTTTCATCACACTAAGTACCAAAAGGGGAATCATGGTCACCAAGTGAACTTGCTAGCGAACAACAAGCTATCAGTTAACTTAACCTAACCTTAGACGAAACCTAGTTTAGATGATATCCAAAGGAGTCCAACGCATACAGAAAAAATCATTCTTTGGTATTAATTTTGAGCTGGTGGCGTCATCGATCCATTTTTCTTTAAAATCAATGTTGGCCCGTCAAGCACAATAGGCGACGATTACTAATTTCTTTTGGCCTGATATCACTGACCTGGACACCAACGATATGTGGTTTCAACATGATGACGCTATATGCCACATAGATCATGCCACATAGGACAATTTGCACGATCGATTTGAGGGTATGCACACGTCATGAGGAAGTAATGTAAATTGATCAGCGAAATCATACAATTTAACCGGGTTAGACATTTTCTTGCGGAGTTTTCTTAAACCGCAGGTGTATGCGAATAAGCCGCAAGTCATATCGGTTCTCATAGACGACATAATTAGCCTGATTTATGCTCCTGAGCCATATTCAGCCTGATCTCTGTGCCAGAGTTATAGAAAAGTTGATATTTAGGATGCGTTTCACTTAGAGATGTCAGGGCTAACAATTGAACGACGTTATATTTCACTCATAATGGCATCAATCAAACGAGTAAATATTTTTGTTTCCTTTATATATCACACACATTTTCTTTGAGTTAAATTTAAAGATAGAAAGCATAGGTGCTACTATGGTCTCAATAGGCAATTGAGTAGCAGGGTTCTCTCTCGTACGACAAAACTAATACTCTACAAGACCCTCATACTTCTCGTGCTTCTTTATGGCTTAGAAGCATGGGCACAAATAACACGTTGACTGCCGCGGCAATTTTCAGAAAACTGGCCACGCAAGCCAACATTGACTTTTTGTTCATTTCCCAGAAGCCATTTATCGATACTAGCACTGATATAATACGATTTTATTCGCAGGTTTAGTGAGTACGAGATAACTCGTAGTTGGCTCCCTAGAAGGGAACGTAATATACGAGTTATCTCGTAGTCGGCAGTCAACGTGTTAAGCACTGATTCAGCAGCCTTGAGAGTATTCGATCGAAAAGTCTTACGTAAGTTTAGTTCAGTGCAAGTTGGCGATGATTTCCGCATCCGATCCAACAAAGAGCTGTATGGGCTCCTCAACGATGTTGTTTGAATGGAGGTTAATGATCTGGCAAGACTGATGCGGGGATTTGCGGTAGTCGCTATGAAGACGAACTTATTTGCATTGGAAAAACCAAGTTGTAGAAGCCCTGTCATCGATTGGCGTGACCAACTGCAGAAGCAGAGGAAGGATGTGCAAAGTAGGCCGATATCCAATAATCGTGTTTGTTAATGGCCAATTAAGTAAGGAAGTTAGATAAAAAGCGCTTAAAAGAGACCCAATATTACCCGAAAGCTATACCTACAGCAACTCTATTGGAAATTGAATCTCTTTGCGGTCAGCCAGGGTTTACAGCATTACATACATACATAATTGGTCATTACAACCCTTTAGTCAGGATTACGACTTTATTTCTCACAGCACTTATGTTGTGTGCTTTAATTTGTATACATGAGTGGCGGGACTAACAGTTTAAAGTCGATTCCGAGCGACAGATTTTTGAGAAACTTTTCATGACAATTTTTATTTACTCTCAGAGTTTTTGCCAGAAATCTACTGAGAAGAAGTCGGCAAAGAAATATTTTTATATTTCGTTTAGTTAGAGATGACTGACCTGGGATTTGAATCGAGGCCTCACGTCTAATAAGCCAGTACACTACCTACTAGACCACTGCGGCTTCAAGCCGGGTTTACAACATTTCCTCCACGAAACGAATGAACTTAGTGTAGAGCACATAGGTTAATAGGTTCATATTTGTTACGGGTGATTTTTTAGCTATTATCTTTTTGGCAACACTTGTTTAAACAGCTCACGCACGTTTCGTATTTTGTTTCACTGTCAAACATCTTCAGTTTGGTCTATAATTTAACCATGAATCGTCTTACAAACGAACAACGCTTGCAAATCATTGAATTTTATTATCAAAATGCGTTCATTGCTCGCTTCTTCCATTTTATGGTCAGTTAAATCGACCCACTGAAGCGGCTATTCGGGCTATTGTGACTAAATTTCGCATCAAATTTACATTGTTGGACATTAAACCACCAACACGCTTACGTAGAGTGCGAACTGAAGAAAATATCGCAGCTGTATCGGCCAGTGTTAATGATGACCAACAATTATCGATTCGTCGCCGTTCTCAGCAATTGGGCCGCTGTTACTCAACAACGTGGAAAATTTTGCGGAAGGATTTGGGTGTGAAGCCTTTCCAAATACAGCTGGTGCAAGAATTGAAGAAGAACGACTTGAAAAGTTCGCCAAAGATCCACTTCTTTATCGAAAAATTGTGTTCAGCGACGAAGCTAATTTTTGGCTCAATGGATACGTAAATAAGCAGAATTGTCGATTTTGGAGTGAAGATCAGCCAGAAGCATTGCAAAAGCTACCAATGCATCCAGAAAAAGTCACAGTTTGGTGCGGTTTATGGGCTGGTGGCATCATTGGACCGTACTTCTTCAAAGATGCTGCGAATCGTAACGTAACTGTGAATAGTGAGCGCTACCGTGAGATGATATTCAACTTTTTTTGCGCAAAATGCAAGAGCATGACTTACATGGCATGTGGTTTCACACAGCATGCGTAACGATGGACTTATTGAGAGACGAGTTCGGTGAACATTTGATTTCACGTTCGGGACCGGTCAATTGGCCGCCTAGATCGTGCGATTTAACGCCTTTAGACTATTTTTTGTGGGCTATGTTAATGCTCATGTCTATACAGACAAGCCCGCTTAAATTGACGCATTGCAAGACAAATTTGAACAAAAAGCATCGTATCTTGTAAACAAATTAATATTCAGAAAACATCACCCTAAAGTCTTGGCTTCTATTTATGTACGTCACCCTTTTACCATTCCATCCACTTCTTTTATTAACTGCCTTCAAGATAAGAAGCACTGATCAAATGTGTGATTGAATACTAAAAAGAATACCGTGGAACACAATAGAACACAATGGAAATTTTCCAATAAATCATTGTCTTCACAAGCTTAAATTAAAAATTATCGCGTAGAAGAAAAAAAATTCATTTTTTTCTTCGAATATTTTCTGGCCTAAAATTGTACGCCACATTATCCTTCTCATTCCTAGAAATATTAAGTGGATAATCCCTTATCGCTTATCTTATCTAGCCGTCATTACACGTCCTCTTTCATTTCTAGTCATTCGTCATATTTGTTGGGAAACCATAAGAAAAACTTACAATGAAAAATAAGAGAGAAGAAGAGAAAACGAAGCGAAGAAAATCCAAACATTTCTTATGATAAATTGCTAAACGACGTTTAAAAGTAGCAGCGAGGCGGCTGTTATTCATACTCACAAAACAGAAACAGAAAAAAAAGAAAAAGAAAACCCGCTAAAAAAGTAAAGAAGGAAAAAAGAAGGAAAAGAGAAATAAAAAAATAACAAATAAAAATAGCGTCGTCATTGAGACTGTCAAACAATCAACCACGAACACTACATCAGAATATCATTCAGATTTCTTCGATGACGTTAACGATGACGATGACGATGAGGATGATGATGATGTGACAATCGTCAAGCACAACACCCACGACAGTAACAACAACAACACCAAAAGCAAAAGGAAAAGCAATTGCGATAAGCAACGGATATGACGCATTAGTAAATAGATTGAGTGTGTCTAAGAAATCCAGTTAATAGATTGCGTGCGGTTTTCGTAAGTGAAATAAAAGCCATAAAATTAGTTTTTCTGGATTAAAAAACATGTAAGAAATTTATAAACGGCCTGGTCGCCTGGCCACATGATTATGTTACTTTTTTCATACCATTTTGTTTCCACTTGGCTCAACTGTCTCTTTGAAAATTATATCATTGGGCTGTTGTAGTGGATATTATTACAAAAATGAAAAATCCAGATACTGGTGTTGTGCTTTTACATCGCTTAACATTAAAATTATAAACAAAAGCTACAAAAACAAAACAATGCAGTAAGCAAACCTGTTTACAAATTATCGTACTGCTTAATTTAAAAACAAACTCCAGCATAAAAAATGGTAAACAAAAATACAACAACAAATACCAGCATAAAAAATGGTAAACAAGTCCACACAAAGGTACACCAACAACACTACAATAATAAATGTAAACAACGATGTTTACATTTATAGAGATTTCGAGGAGGCGAAGTCACGAACATTAAAAAACATTCATCAGACTTTTTACCTTGACATATAAAAGGCAAGGCAAAGCAGGCGACTAAGTTTGTTAGTGAAGTGCAGTCAGTCTTGTGTGAAGACACGGTGAGTTTGAAAAGAGTAATCGTGGTTTGAAGATCTCAGTTACAAAGTTCTGTCGAATAATTGTCTAGTAATTGTTATTGTTTATGCAAAGGGTATAAAAAGAGGAATAAGAAGGAATAGCAATTGTTGTTGTTTACATCAAGTTGTGAACAGTGAAACACAGAATTGTGCGAATAATTAAAAATTTTAATTAAAACTAAACACAAATTTATTTTTATTTTATTTGCAATCTACGAGCTCATACCTTAAACGTTTTTAAAAGGTAAAAACGTAATAATATGGTAGGCAGCATCAAAGATCTCCAAACTCTGTAAAGAAGTCTCTCTGCATGCTAACAAATTATGCATTGAACCGTGACAGCGATGTTTGAACTTTTATGGGCGCCCCAGTAATCTAACGCATGCTGTTCGAATGTGAGGTATTGTGGATATCGCCAAGGTCTAGTAGGTAGGATGATGGCTAAGTAAGACCACGTTTCAAACTCCAAATCATAAACATCAAACAAAACGAAGTCTTAAAAAATATTTCTACTACAGATTTCTGGCAAAAGATATGAGAGTAAAAAAAATTGCCATGAAAAGTTTCTCAAACAAATCTGATGTTCGGAGTCGACTTTAAACTGTATGCGTCGCCACTCTTGTATAAATTTAACACACACAACATAAGTGGTATGAGAATCTAGGTCGCAAGCCTGACTGAAGGGTTGTAATGAGCAATTATGTTATGTTATGGATGGGCTTCCACCGGAGACTCAGTAATATGGAACTTAAGGAATACTACACCATCAGAATGATACCCAAAGTGAAGTTAATAACGGCCAAATTGTTGAAGCTACCTCTGTCAAATTAATGGACTCATTTTTGCCAAATTACCAATGACGTGTGTTCCTTGAATAAGCTCTGGAACAGTTGCCAAACTGACTTTAAACACTCGTCGAAAAACCATCTTCAAAGATGAGAGCCTTCTCTGGATCTTTGTCAAATTTGCAACAATACCAATCCACTGGAGATTCAAGATTCTTCAATGCACTGTTTGATGCATATTGGTCTAGCACAGTCTTTGGTTCATATTTCTTTGAGAATAACGTTGGCCAGGTCATCAACGACGTGTACTAGAGGTCGATGGTTACTAACTTCTTTTGGTTTGAATTTTGAGAACAACTATGGCCAGGCAAGCACTATAGATCGACTATTACTAACTTCTTTTGGCCTGAATAGACTGATCTGGACACCAGCGACATTTGGTTTTAAGAGGATGGCGCTATATGCCACACATCAAAGGCGTGCACTGTAGGTCTACGGTTACTAACTTCTTTAGAATTGAATTGGATAGTGTAGACACCAATGGCACATGGTTTCAACAGAGCTGCTCTACGTGCCGCACAGTTACATTCTGATATTCTGAACAAGCGATTTGAGGGGATGGACAAGTCATCTCAGGTAGAAGTGATCTGTACTAGTCAAAGGTGTCGTGCGATTTGAGCACGATAGACTTTTATGGGCTTTTTTGAGGTCTTAGATGTATGCGAATAGAGCATCAATTAATTAATTGAGGACCGCTGTCGTCAAAGTCAACATGCCAGCTGTCAAATGTAGCCTGATATATATGCCAGAGTAATGATAAATTGGATATTTCAGATGCACACCACCCAGAGAAGTCGTAGCAGACATTTGAATGATTTTACATTCCACACATAATGTCATCAATATGCCTTTCCAATGAATAAAAAATTTCGATATCTCAGACACACACCAGTTTGTTTAATTTCAATTTAAAGAAGGAAAGCCCTTAAAATAAGACCCTATACAAATATTTCAATTGAGCTATCGAAAATACCATTTAATTTCTGAGTACCACTTTTTAGAATAACAAATACCTGGTACTCCGCGTTTAGGAAACGATTTCAACAATTGTCATGCAAAACTTACCTGAAAAGAGAAAAATTATAAAAATTGATCGTGAGTTTTTAATTGTTAAAATAATAAACAATGAAGTAATTTTATAAAATTTTTAATTATTAGAGTGAACAGACGTTTTCAAATGTCATGCGAATTACAAAAATTTAAAAAAAAATTCTTAAATAATATTTACCAAGAATTTAAGTCAACAGAATGAGAAAAACTGTCGCAAACAGTCAGATATTAAGACTTATACAAATTATCACAACTAAAAATAGCATCATGGATCAACTGTGCTTAATGATTGACAACTCAAATCCCTAAATGTGCATCCTCAATTGCGCTAAAAGGTCTAAAAGGCTTCGGCACAAGCTCGTTTCTGCCCACTGACAATCTCATTTACTCTGCGTTAAGAATACTTTGGCAGATGGAGGGAATTTATCAGATCTAGTGATATCAGCAATAAATCTGACGTAGGAACGTTAAAGCTTCGACTGGCCTCGAGGTATATTATTTATCCGAATATTCAAGACTAACTTCCTCTTAACACTGATATTAGCTCTAAGCACCTGTACGCATGACGGTTGGTTCTAACGTCCTGGATTAGAGCTGATCTAACCCTGAAAACATGTGCCCATGAAGGCTAGTGCTAACCCTCGTATATCTCATTGTTTCATAGATAACCATACGTAAAGACACAATTGGTCATTACAACTCTTCAGTCCGGATGACGACCTATCTTCTCAAACCAGTTATGTTGTGTGTGTTAATTTTATACATCAATAGCCGAACCTGCAGTTTAAAATCGACTCCGAACGACAGATTCCTGAGAAACTTTTCAAGGCAATTTTTATTTACTCTCAGAGTTTTTGCCAGAAATCTGTATGAGAGGAAGTCGCCGTAGTTATATGTTTCATTTTTCGTTTTCTTGGAGATGTCTGACCTGGAGTTTGAACCGTGGCTTCATATATAATAAGCCAACACGCTACCCACAAGACTACCGCGACCTCATAGATAGGATACCTAATAGGATTTTATAGGGTGGGTCATTTAAAAAATTAAATTTAAAGATGCAATAAAACAAGACAGGGTTTGAAATTTTGCCAAATTAATTCTTTTTTTGTTGTGAAGTACAATTGTCCCGGTTATAAATCGAATAATATTTCATTCATATGGCTGCAGCGGCTGGCCTCATAGCCCTCATTCGGTCTGACCAATTTTCGTGAACTTTATCGAGTGAATGCGATTGTATCTCAGCAATGGTATCGCGAATGTTGGCCTTCAAATCTCTGGTTTGTCGGCATAAGAGTTTTTTTAGCGGCGCTCGATAGAAAATAGTCCAGTAGTACTAAATCACAGCTTCTTGGCGGTCAGTTGAGGTTAGCATTTCGGCAATAAATCGTCGATTGTGACTTGAGATGTGTGGCAAGTTGCACCATCCTTCACCATCGTTCACATCAATATCATGTGAACCATCATGGTCCAATAGGTATCACCATTAATCGTAATGGTTAAGCCGTCTTCATTTTCAAAGAAATATGGGCCAATAACGCCACCGCTTCAGAAGCCGCACCAAACAGTCACTCATAATGGGTGCATTGGCTTCTGTAAGACCACGTTTGGGTTTTCTGAGCCCCAAATACGGCAATTTTGCTTATTAACGTACCCACCAATTTGAAAATGAGCTTCATCCGAAAAGTTTTTTTTTTGGCAAAATCGTGCAGTTTCTTGTTGGCCCATCTATTCCAATAAATCCCAACGTTGCCCAAGCGTAAATCGATTCATTACATTCAGTGAGGATAATATACCGAATTTTGTGACAGAATAGAATGACATAAGTATTGCCAGATGCGAAATAACCGATGGTTCAAATTTAAATCGATAGATGGCCCAGCCGATACATACGAGCAAGGATATAGCGACCGTCTGTTTATGATTTTTAAAAAGAACAAAATAAAATGCACATTTTCTCCACATTTGCAATCTGGAGAAAGCAAAACACTTATCACGGAAGGGCCTGTCTCGACCTCTTACATCATAGAATGCAAAGCAACATTGGGAGTCATTCGAATGGAATTGAAATGGAAATACGAACCCATCGTTATCAAATTATTTGCCATTTTCTACCAGAGGTGAGAAGTCGCCGCAGTCTAGTAGGTAGTGTGTTGGCTTATTAGACGTAAAGCCAGCGTTCGATCCCCAGGCCAGACATCAAGACAAAATATGAAAAATTATTTCTGCGGTGACTTCCTCTCAGCTGATTTCTGCCAAAAACTCTGAGTGGAAATAAAATTGCCATGAAAAGTTTCGCAAAAATCTGTCGTTAGAAGTCGACTTTAAAACTGTAGGTCCCACCACTCATGTATAAAATTAATACACACATCGTAAGTGGTGTGAGAAACTAGGACGTTGTACAATGGGTCAATTCGCCCTCCGGTACTACACTCGTCTTAATTGACAAGTATACGTCCTGTAACCTAACCTAACCTAACCTTCTACCAGAGGAGAGAAATCACTTCTTTAACTAAGAAACATGTTTAATTCAACTGCTACAAAGCAAAAGAATGGAAGACTAATTGACCAACCTATCAATTGTAAAGGGACATAAGCAGGGTTATACACTATTAAAGTCTAGGATAAGTAACAGGTTTTACTGTATTTGTGAGAAGCATGGAAAGGAACCCTGTAAAATACAATAAAGAAGAGCACGTTCTCGATTTTTGGAAGTGGTAGCTTATGCGTGTGAATGTAAATAGAGGTGGCTTGACCTTCACAATAAGAGATTTCAGGGAGTGGATTAAAGGTCGAAGTGAATAGCAATCTAGGCAATCAGGATGTCTCACATTGCAGAATGTGTGCGAAAATTGCGTACGGATTTTGGAAGAAGAGAAGCACCGTCAGCGCCGTACGTTCGTTATCTTGTGAAAAAAGTGAAAGAAACTGGCATCCTCATCGATAAACCAAAGCGTGAAAAGCTAAACAGTTCGTACACCCGAGAATATTGCTGCTGTGGCAAAAAGTGTACGTGAAGCGCCATCAACACAATTCACCGTCGTTCTCAACAATTGAACATTTCGGAGACATCATTGAGACGAATTTTCCATAAAGACCTTAGTATGACGCTCTTGACGGGTATGTAAACAATCAAAATTGTCGCATTTGGGGCACTGAAAACCCGCACGCATACATTGAAAAGCCGACGCACCCAAAACGAGTCACTGTTTGGTGCGGATTTTGGTCCAGAGGCATAATTGGGCCATTTTTCTTCGAAAATGAGCAAGGAGTCGCCGTTACAGTCAATGTCGATCGTTATGGGGCCATGTTGAACTAATTTTTGTTCACAAAAATTTAAGAGGAGGATATTGGCAACATTTGGCGCTACGTGCCACACAGCCGAAGCTACACTCGTTGTTTTGCGCCCTGTTTTTGAAATTCGCATTATCAGCCGCAGATCTGATGTCGTTTGGCCACCTCGGAGGTGCGATATGATACCGTTGGACTATTATTTGTGGGGTGCCGTCAAAGATAAGTATTACGCCGACAAGCCAGAGAGAATAGACGCTTTAAAGGACAATATTCGTGAAATACAGCTGCATACAATCGATAATGTGCTTAAAAATTGGACCGATCGTGTGGGCTACTGCATGGCCAGCCGAGGCAGCCATTTGAATGAAATTATTTTCCATTATTAACCGGAAGGATTGTACTTTCAAATAAAAGAAAGAAATTTGGGAAAATATTCAGTAGTTTTTTTTTAAAGCATTTTCAAAAAAAAAAAGTTATTTGGCGGACCCTTTAGTACTTTCAGAGAAGTATGCAAAAAACCAAACGAATAAAATATATAAAGTCCTGAAAGCTTTTGAAGGCAAAACGAACCTGCTTTTAAAATTAAAAAAAAAATCTTTCAAAAATAGTTCAGGGAACCTCGGACCAGATCATATTTGCTACATAGGCCTTTAATAAAATAACCCAACTAATATTGTGTTTTAAAATAAAGAATAAAAAAGTTTAATACGAATTAAAATTTAACCAAAAAATTTGCAAATTATCTGCAATAGCAATACATATTTTGTTTTTGTAGCAACTTGTGTTGCCATTGCCACTGCATCATAATACTGTATTGAAATGATATTTTAAGCCATCATCATTAAATTATTACTATTCATTATTATAATCGCTTTCGGTGGCAGGTAGTCGTAGTCGTAGTCGTAGTAGTAGTAGTTGCAGCTGCTGCAACGCCCAAAAGCAACATCATTATCGTTAATGTCATTTGGCATTTGCTGCAAGTCATCATCATAAACATTAACGTTTTATTCGCATTGCACGAAGAAAATTTCTCATTAAGCGTGGTCCGTTGAAGGCTTAGAATTCATTGATGCAACCGACATTGTTTATGTGACTCCATTTTGGAATGTATTTCAATATGTTTACAACATATTACACGAGTACTTTCTTTATCGTAACTGTTAAGGAAGTTTCCGTAGTATAGTAGGCTTATTAGACATGAGAACGACACGGTTAAAACCCCAAGTCAGTGATTTCCAGTATTTCTTCGGCAACTTCTTTTCATCAGATTTCGGGCAAAAACTCTGAGAGTAAAATAAAATTGCCTTGAAAAAGTTTCTCAAAAAAATCTATCGTTCCTAGTCGACTTTAAACTGTAGGTACCGCAACTCATATATAAAATTAACACACACACAACGTAAGTGTTGCGAGAAACTAGGTTGTTATCCTGACTGCAGGGTTGTATTATTCAAGTGAATCCTGAATTGCATTCAATTAAAATTTTGGTCGTCTTTTTCGCCCATGACGCCCCTGGCACTTTTCTTGTTTATTGTTTCATAATCAATGGCAATTGTTGTTATTGCAAAGTAGATATTGTCAACATTTTTGCATTGCAACATATGATACTGACACCGAAGAGTGTGTTAAAATATTTTATAATTTAAATACTAAAGTAATATATGCAGATATGTACGTAGCAATACCATACATAAACTACTTATTAAATGCGTAGGCACGTGTATATGTCTCGTATGGGAAATATACTAGGGTTGTCATAACTGCTTACAGTCAAATTATTTGGTGTTTCTCTGGCCAGATCGGCCTATGCCAATAAGCACTACACTACCAACAGGTATTCGAGAAGCTCAGACATCTCATGTAACCAGGGTGAATTGTAAGGCAGTTCCATCAAAATAGAAGAAGTCGCCGTAAAAAGATTGTTATTGGCTCCCACCAGTTTGAAGTTGTTGTCGTCGATTTTGCAGGTCCTATTTGGACTATTTGTAGTCACTGTAGTCTAGTAGATAGTGTGTTGGCTTATTAAACGTAAGACGACGGTTCTAACCCCAGGTCAGACATCTCGATCAAATCGAAATATGAAAAATATTTCTCCAGCGACTTCCTCTCAGATTCCTGGTAAAAACTCTGAGCGTAAATAAAAAATGTCCATTAAAAGTTTCTCAAAAAAACCTGTCTTTCAGAGCTGTAGGTCCCGCCACTTATGGATAAAATTCACACACACACAACATAAGTGGTGTAAGAAGCTAGGTCGTAATCCAGACTGAAGGATTGTAATGTATGACCAATTATGTATGTGCCGTCAAAGTAATGTAATCCAATCTGTTATATACGATGAGCGAAAAAAAAGGGATACGACTTGTCGTGATTTATGTCTCCAACAAGTTCCAACACGTTCGTCAATGGTTAATTAAGTACCTCAAATAGTGAAATATAGGGCAGTAATAAAGCAACTTTCAGATCATTTTTTTATTTTTGATCTGCTTTCAATCCATTTCTTCAACGAGTCAAAAAAGTAGGTGATTACGCTGATCTAATGTTTCCGACTATCATATATCGTTTACGTTAATGAGTAGGGTTGCTGATAACAAAGCATCTTTCCCATCGACTTATTTAATTCCCGATTTATTTTTAACTCCTTGCATTGCTTCAATTTCATTAATCAAGTTTTTTTTAGCAGGTGATTGAGAACTCTAGTAACTGCTGGGATGGTCGGCTACATGGCCTAGCTACAATACATACAGACATTATAACCCTTCAGTCAGGATAACGACTCAGCTTTTCTCACCATTTATGTTGTGTGTGTTAATTTTATACATGAGTGGCGGGACATACAGTTTAAAGTCGACTCCGAACAACAGAATTTTTTAAGAAACTTTCGCAGAAATATTTTTTTATATTTCGATTTGATCGAGATGTCGGACCTGGGGTTCGAACTGTGACCTCACATCTAATAAGACAACGCCTACTAGACTACGGTGCTTGGCTACGATGCCATCATTAAAAATGTGTTAATTTGTTGTATTAGGTGATGACAAGCTTGCATTAGTCTTTAATATGACGTTGTGGATTTTATACTCTCTGGGTAACCAGGGGCCTTCCCAAAAATATAAGGCGCATTGAAACTCTTAATTTTCAAAAATCAATCGTTATGATCACATTCTTTAAGATTTGAATATATATTGCTCGTGATTGTGTTCGTATATTTCGTTTTCAAAGCTTAAAAGAGCCAGAGTTAAGGTTTTCAACGATTATACCCTTAATAGTTTGGTGGCGATTAAATGTTATTAAACTTCATGTATGTATGTATCTTTTTGAATGTAACAGTTCTTTCATTAAGGTCTTCCTATCTTCAAATTTAAATTAAAAAAAGTGAGTGAAATTTTGTATTCGTTTGAAAGACTTATTGATGTCATTATGTGTGGAATATAACGTCGTTCAAATATCCGTCAAGCCTTCTCCGGGTAGAGCGCATACGAAATGTCCAAGATTCAAGACTCTGACGCATATATCCGACTGAATTTGACCAATGTCATGAGTTACACTGTCTTTGGCTTATTCGCCTGCATGACACTGTTGTGGCAACATCGTGCTTCACTCTATTTATACGTTTTTTTACTTCTATGTATGGTAACTTCGCGCTCATTCTTCAAATGTTGTTATTCGATTTCTGATCTTTGTTTTGTTCTAATCTCATATTTTACTAAGTATTCGTTTGTGTATTTCCTATACATCGTATGACATACGAATTTTATTATTGTCTGTTTATCTTGCTTATTTCTTTATGTTTAATTTGTTCTTGTGTTACACAAAACGTGGACCCTAAATGCCACAATCATTCAAGATTTTAGCAGAAAGTCGGGAAACGAGATCATTTTCAGAAAGAATAGAGTTTTCCAAAATGTAACGAAGGAGCTGTAAGAACACTATGTGCAATGTTATCTGGCCCGCGGGCAATATCCGAATGGAGTTTTTTAAACGGGGGCCTATATTAACTTGTTGACTTACAAGCACAACACATTTAAGGCCGGTATAAATAATAGAGATATGGGTATGGTATTACCCGTAGTCAGCACATTTTCAAATGTCAAAATAAATATTCAATAAGAAATAAGAAATTTTTCCCTCCATCTGATATGTATTTACAGTATTTAATCCCCCCCAAGCATAAAATAAAATACTCTTACAATTACTTAAATAGTCGTTACAACCTTTAGTCAGGATTACAATCCATCTTCTGGCACCACCCGTGTTGTGTTCACAATTTATCCATGAGTGGTGGAATTTACAGTTTAACATTGACTGTGAGTGATGGATTAAAGAAACTTCGTGGCATTTTAATTTACGCCCAGAGTTATTGCAAGAAGACTGCTGGGTGAAAGTGGCGGATGGGAATATTTTTTCATATTTTGGTTTGAGCTCTCATCTCATAAGTGAACACATTACCTACTATACTGCGGCGACTTACGGCCCATAAGTGTGTCAAACGCTATCTTGAGGCTTCTCAACAGCTTACAGGTAATAGAGCGCTGTCGAACTGTTTCTCGTTTCCAATGATATATCTCTGTTCAGTGATCCAGAATAAGGAACATAATGCTTATCAACATAATTCTAATTCCTCAGCATTTTAAACGCTTACAAATTTTCAGTTATTTATGCCGAAAATATATTAGCAGGCACTGTATAAAGAATGCTGAATGACATACGCAAAGAAAACGTTAGCCTCCCAACATGAAATGAATATAGAATCCGTCCGTGAAGCCAGCAGTGCTATATCTTGTGGAAATCCTGCTCGTTTGCTATTCTTCTTAGGCGTACTTACCATAATTCACATTGCAGAGCAAGTTACTTTCAGATGCTGCTATGAGTACTACTTGGCACTAAGAACAGTTAGTGCTGTCAGCAATAGGTAGTCGAGTTCAAAGGACAGTAAGCACTGGATGATGTTGAGGGCAACAAACGCAGTTCTTTAAACTCTCTTGCTAAACGAATTCCAGTATACCACACATCCATGAGTAAGAATTGCCAGATGCTCTAGGTCTTACTTTCAGAGCACCATTTGCTCTTTGAATGGCTTAGGAAAGGTGCGACAAATTTCAGAGCAGAGACGTTTTTACATTACAACTTAGCTCTTAAGACAAGCTATGCAGTGAAGTTTAACGTTGACTCTGAGCAAGAGATTTGAGAAAGTTTTCATGACAATTATTTTATTTACTCACAGACATACATACATAATTGGTCATTACAACCCTTCAGTCAGGATTACGACCTAGTTTCTCACACCACTTATGTTGTGTGTGTTAATTTTATACATGAGCGGCGGGACCTACAGTTTAAAGTCGACTCCGAACAACAGATTTTTGAGAAACTTTTCATGGCAATTTTATCTACTCTCAGAGTTTTTGACAGAAATCTGCTGAGGGGGGAAGTCGCCGAAGAAATACTTTTTTTTTGTATTTTATTTTGATGTCTGGTCTGGGGCTCGAACCCTGGCTTTACGCCTAATAAGCCAACACTCTACCTACTAGACTACGGAGTCGCTTTTCATAGCAATTTTTTATTAACTCTCATAATTTTTGCCAGAAATCTGCTGAGGGGAAGTCGCCGTAAAAATATTTGTTCAAATTTCGTTTTGTTGGATATGTTTGACGATTGCCTCACGTCTAATAAGATAACTCACTATCTACTACATTAGGGCAACTACAAGACAGTCCCCACTAAAAAAGGGTAACGAATTTTATACAACCACTTGAAATCAATTTCTCAGCTTTTTCCCAAAAGCTGAAGTTCAGTCAGTCTTGTGTGAAGACGTGGTGTATTTGAAGAGAGTAATCGCGGTTTGAAGATCTCAGTTACAAAGATCTGTCGAGAAATTGTTTAGTAATCGTTATTGTTAATGCAAAGAGTATAAACAGAGGAATAGCAAACAAAGCAATTGTTGTTGTTTACATCAAGTTGTGAACAGTGGCACATAGAATTGTACGAATAATAAAGAATTTTAATTAAAACTAAAAACAAATTTATTTTTATTTTATTTACCATCTACGAGCTCATATTTTAAACGTTTTTAAAAGGTAAAAACGTAACAATCTTATTATAATGTAAGTTATTGATGCAACTCTCTCACAATTATGTATGTGAAGATAAATTCGAATTTGAAAATCCAAAACGCTAACCATACATTTTAGCAGCGCCACATTTGGCGTTGACAGAACAAAATTTGCTCTTAACAGAGCACGGTTAGCTGTTTAACCGTATCCATCTGAACAAGCCTACTTGTTTAGGAGCTAATTTTGGGAAATACTCTAGGTCTATGAGTATAATACTATATGCAAAGGAAGGTTCCAAGGCAACTTAATATAATCAGCAACTTAGTGACATATGAAGTGACATGATATTGAGAAAATTGGCTTTGAAAATATCAATTTTGTGATTGAAAATTCTCTAGAAGATCAGTGGCCATCTTGGCACATATAAGAAATAATACACCTACCCGACTATATGCTAATTGTTATCCAGAGGTCTCATTTCGAACCGTGGTAGTGAGATACCTGGAATAATTTTAAGTTTCCACTAACCACTTTGGTTAGTCCCAGAAATTTAGGTTTTAGGTTTAGGTCGGAGCGGTAGCTCTGATATCACAAAGCTCACTTGAGCACGCATAGCGGCCCAAGAGATCTTTTCTACTGGATGCCTTACTCGGGTGCCTTAAAGTACTAACGCACTGAGAGCAGTTTGCAAAAGTAAACAGAAACTACGCCATCGAATTAATACTAGAAGTAAAAGAGTATGAAGTCGGCATAGTAGGAGCACGTAGTTCAAAACCCAGTTCGGAGATTTCGAACAAAACAAAATATTTCCTCTCAGCAGTCTTCTGGTAAAAACTCTGAGAGTAAATAAAAAATGTCGATGCTAAACTGTAAGTCCCTCCAGTCAGGGATAAAAAATTAATGCACATAACATGGACGGTGTGAGAAGCTAGGTTGTAACCCTGACTAAAAGATTGCAGTGACTAATTAAGTATGTAGTAAGTATTTAAGAATGTCGAAAGCAACAAATAACCGAGTAATAGATGAACCATACAACATTGCATGGTTGAGCTCTGTTGAGTTTTAGTTCTGTTTACAAAGGTTGAATTTAAAAAGCGAAAATATAGGGTGGGCCATTTAAAAGTTTAAATTTAAAAATGCAATAAAACAAAAACGGTTTGAAAACTGTGCCAAATTTAAATTTTTGTTGTGAAGTACAATGGTACTGGTATGGCTGCCATGGCTAGCCACACAGTACCTCATTCGATCGGACGAATTTTCGTGCACTTTTTCGAGTGTATGGGATCGTATCTTGGCAATAACAGCACGAATGTTGACCTTCAAAGCCTCAATTGCTGCTGGTTTGTCGGCATAACATTTTTCTCTAAAGGCGCTTTACAAAAATTAGTCCAACGGTGTCAAATCGCAGCTTCTTGGCGGCCAATTGACATCACCATTTCGGCTAATTAAACGGCCATCAAACGCTTGACGCAATAAATCAATTGTGGCATGAGATGTGTGGGAAGTTGCAGCATGCTGTTGAAACCAAACATCATTCACATCAATGCCATGAAGAGCGGGTACAAAAAAAAAATCGGTTATTATGGTGCGATAGATGTCTCCACTGACCGTAGTTGTTGCTTTGTCCTCTTTTTCAAAGAAATATGAGCCAACACTCCACAAGCCGTTCCAAACTGTGACTAGTAACGGCTGCATTGGCTTCAGTAAGACCACGTGTGGGTTTTCTGAGCCACAAATACGGAAATTTTGCTTGTTAACGTACCCACCAAGATGAAAATGATTTTTTTTGCAAATTCGAAATCATTGTGTAGTTTGTTGTTGCCTCATCTATTCCAATAAATTCCATCGTTGCTCAAGCAGGAAATAGCTTACTCCTCTATGGGTCTGAAATCTGGGCTTCTACTTTGGAAACTGCTCTACGAGTGATATCCTCGTATCGCACAGTATCGACACAAGCTGTCATAGTTATAGCCGAAATGGTTCCTATAGACCTACGAGCATATGAGTGCCGGATGATCTTCAACGCCAGGCAAAGTACGACTCAACCACAGAGTATAGAAGCGATAAAGCACGAAGTCTTCCTAAAATGGCAATCTCCCTGGGAAAATGAACAGCATGGAAGGTGGACATACATATAAACTGATTCCGGAGTTGCAAGTGTGGAAAAACAGAAAAAAAACGGCGAAGTAGACTACTACATAACCCAGATGCTGACCGGTCACGGATATTTCAGAGAGTACCTACATCGCATGGGGAAATGGCGCTCGCCGTTCTGTATCTACGAAGAGAAAGAAACGTTAGATGATTCCGAACACACTTTCTTCAGCTGTCGTCGATGGGCCGAAAGCCGTCAACGAATCGAAGCTGAAATCGGCGTTATTAGCCCTACAAACGTCGTGCTGAAAATGATAAACAGTAGAGAGAGCTAGAACGCAGAAAAACACTTTGTAGGGCACGTCCTGCGAAGGAAGAAATTTGACCTAGACGCAGCAGAATGAGAATAGAGCGGAGCCTGGACGCAGGGTGACGATGATGGAACTGGAACTTATGCCAGAAAAGGGGTCCACCTCGAAGTAATACAACCGTGGTTCCGAGGTGGAATGATTCCCCGGTGAGGAGACAAGGCGGGTTTTTAGTCGGTGTACCCAATGGGAGAGTCCGATATATCATGTCTGGTGACGACCATCATGAAAGCATAAAGCATTTTCCCTCCTTCCCGCAAAAAAAATCGTTGCTCAAGCGTAAATCGATTCATTACGTTCAGTGGCGATAAGATACAGAATTTTGTGATAGAATAGAATGACATAAGTATTGCCAGATGCGAAATAACCAATGGTTCAAATTTAAACCGCTAGATGGCCCACGCTATATTATACGGTAAAGAATATGTTTTTTATTTAAAAATTTCCTTAAAAAATCTTTATTCTCCGCTATTTTTATAAGACATGTATGAATATATCAAAAGAAAATGGCGTGTGTTATTAACGGAAGAAAGTGTCAAAGTGACACCACATAACACCACATCGTTAAACACATTTTTAATGCATTTAGTGAAGATACATTCACAGTCTTCTTATTTTTTCCTTCTTCTTGTGCATTACAAAGAATGCAAAAATTATTTCAGAAGCAAAAATGAAAAAAACATTTTTTCTCGTGCAATTTTTTCTTAGCAATTCCAACCATTTTTTTTCACCATATTGCCTCGATTTTTTGTTACCAAATTTTAAATTTCTTTACCCTTCCCTAGAGAAGGAACACAGTGAATAAAAGAAAGAAAGATGATTTTGAATTCCTGGAATACATTAACAACGCAAAGTAATTTACATAAAAATTGTTTTCGTTTTCGGGGGGTTTTTTTCTCTGCATTCAATATATGTTTTCCCCTTTTTTTTCTTTTAATTCTTTTATTTTCATATTTAACCATGTCTTCTGCTCTAAACGTATGTAAATTTACATGTTATGGAGGGGAGGGGAAGGCGCCTTATGCATGTAACATGGTTATATTAACTGCTGCGCTGCCATTGTAGCGAAAGCATGTATTTAAGATTTTCGGCGCGAAAAACAATTTCATTTCAGCCATTTCAGAAAAAGAAAATCGAAAAAAATGAAGAAAAGAAATCACAAGACAATCTAAGACATGATGGGGCATGTGCCCCTTTCCCCCACATGTGAAGACATCAAATTTTGTGCAGCAGTTATACAAAATATTTAAGAAACGAAATGAAATTCTCTTCTGAAAATATCATTTACGCTTGCAAAATTACGTTATGAAATGTAAGGCAAGCGGCGTAGTATGTTACGTCGTCATTGTCATCTACACATGCATGCATATGTACGAGTACATGTGCCATCATTACCCGTACACAACATGGAAATATTTACATATTACAACTCGTTTTGGAAATTATTCTTCTATACACCCGAAAAAGGGGGAAAAGGAAACGAAAAAAGCAAGAAAAATAATGCCAAAGAAACATGAGCTGAAAGTAAAAATTCACTAGAGACAGAGACAGTTAACGGAGCAGAGATGAACTGTAACGTAAGGAAAAGAAACGTAAATGAAAAGCGGCGTAATATTCGTGCACATTAACAAGATGACAGCAATAATGATGACAAAATTAAAAGTGATGACATGAACAATTTTACACCGTAAATGTACAAAAATAACAGAAACAACAACAGCAGAAAATAATATCTCATTACATTAAAGCAATACCAACCAATTGAATATCGTACATAGGTACCTCTGATCCTGTATCATGTGAACACCTAGTCCAGTTAGAAATATTCCTAAGCAACCCTAATAAGCTGACCAAGTATGAAATCCTACTTTTTTTTACCAGAAACAAAAGCTCCTTGACCCTGTTTACCTTCTAATGGAATTGGTTAGAGTATTGGAGACGAGGTAATTAGGACCAAGAGCTCGATGAAATACCTGGGAATAAGATTGGATCCCAGACTAACTTTTTCGTATCAGATTCAGTACTCGGCTAACAAAGCCTAGAAGATCGTTGGACAGCTCAGCAGATTAATGGCGAATATTGGGGGCCCGCTACCGGCGATACGGAGACTCCTGATGGAGGTTGGAAACAGCATTATGCTCTATGGAAGCGAAATTTGGGCCGCAACACTAAATGTTAAAAAGCGGGCGAACTCACTTGTATCGGTACAGAGAATGACTGCATTGCGTATCACGTCGGCATATTGTACAGTGTCCGCCCCAGCCATAATTGTGATAGCAGGTATAATCCCTGTGGATCTGCTGGCGGCAGAACGGATGGAGATTTAAAGGGCGAAATCGGCTGGGAATCACATAACCGGTCACTTCAGGAAAAACACCATTTCAGAGTGGCAACGACGATGGAACGATGAAGATAGAGGAAGATGGACGGCGAGACTTATTCCGGACATAAGGAGAGGTAAATTACCACGTTACACAGACACTATCGGGTCACGGATATTTTGGAAAATATCTGCACAGAATGGGCAAGACCGTTGATGCAGTGCACACTGTTTTCGAATGTGCACGCTGGCAGAGCTATCGCTCTGCACTGACGTCGATAGTCGGGACGATCACGGCCGGTTACATTGTCGGCGTTATGATCGCGAGTAGAGAAAATTGGAACTCAGTGGCGAATTATGTGGAGAGAATTCTAATACTGAAGAAAAGGGGTCTTGAGGCTGCGGAACATGTGGGCACGCCGGCATAGATAAAACTGACACACGTGCCAAGCGAAATTCGAATCAGAGACCTGGACGAAAGGATTAGTGGAGATACTTAGATGTCTCTTCAACTTTCGACACGCAATCCGGACGCGGATATGAAAACGCAGGGGCCAAAGGGACTCCACTCCGAAGTAATACCACAGTAGTTCCGGAGTGGGAACAACTAGTCCACGAGACGAGGGGAGGATTTAGTGGGTGAGGGTCCCACACACGGAGGATGTGACGACTTTCTCTATCGTGCGGTTAGGTACATTTACTACTCCTCGGCGTAAACAAAAAATGTATTGGTTATTCCAACACTAGCTTACAACCTAGCTGTTAACATCACCCCTGTTGTGTGTATTAATTTGATCCATGCGTCGAGGTACTTACTGTTTATGGCAACAGTGTTTTTGCCCGAAGGCTTCTGAGAGGAAGTCATCGAAAGACATATCTTTCTTATAATTCTAGATATCTGAGCTAAGGTTTGAACCACGGGTTACCATGTTCGTAATGGGTTGCAGTCAATGGCTTACATACATGCATACAAAATTGATCATTACAACGCTTCTGTTAGGATTACGAACTAGCTTCCCACACCACTTATTTATGTTGGGTGTGTTAATTTTACACATGAATGGCGAGACCTACAGTTTAAAGTCAACTTCGAACGTCCGATTTTTCAGTTGCTTTACATGGCATTTTTTTTATTTACTCTCAGAGTTTTTGCCAGAAATCGGCTGAGAGGAAGTCTCCGAAGAAAATTTTTCAGATTTCGTTTTGTTGAAGATGTAGGGCCTGGGGTTTGAGCCGTGATCTCACCTCTAATAAGTCAACACACTATCTACCAGACTACAGCGAATTCGACGTTTGCTATATTCCTGACAAATTTCACGATGTTAGTCGGTGTCAACAACGGTAATTCTTTGTGTAATGTCTGCTGGCACCCGAGTGTTTCCCTCTGATATGCATTAATGCTCTACAGATTCCAAAATGTTTTCTGATGATCCATTCTCATTGTCACAAAATCCATATGTTAAGCTCAAGACAACAACCATTCTGAATAAATGTACTTTGAGTGTAAAGTGCCTTGTAAAAAGCTTGGTTAACAACCTCAGGTTATCGCTGGACTATCGGATCTTTGACTTAAATTTCTTCGTATAGAAGCTTCACAAAAAAGTTGCGATTGCTTCAAACCCATTTGGTTTGAGAAGAAACATTACATACACACATAATTGGTTATTGCAACATTTCTGTCAGGATTACAACCTAGCTACTTACACCACTTATGTTGTGTGTGTTAATTTTATTTACAAGCAGCGCACAGAGGACATTTTATCTGAAAACCTGGCCAAAATTAATAGAGGTGTTTTATGAGTTAATGGTTGGAATTTTTTGATAGTGTTAGTAATAATTAGGTCCAAGGACGAACCCAACTGATTTTGGTTCAAATCAGTCCGTGATTTCGCCTAGCCCCCATACAAATTCCCCTCGAAATTGCACTTATTCACACATAATTATGGTAATTATGCAACAATCATGATAAGAAATCATGGTGTACAGTTTGGTGAAAATCGAATCACATTTGACCCTAGTCCCCATATAAAGTTCCCTTTAGAAATTCACGTTTGCGCTTATAAATGGCTTAAAAACATTGGTATCGTGATGAAATTCGCTATGAACATGTATTTTGTAAATCTAAATCCAACATATTACCAAATTTTGTTATGGTCGGTCCATAATTGCCCGTTGCTCCAAAATAGGGTCCCTTAAGAAAATAAGTTTAGCAATTATAATTGGCTTAAAAATTTTATTTTTTTAATTTAATGCAAAATTTATTTACTCTCAGAGTTTTTACCAGAAATCTGCTGAGAGGAAGTCGACGAAGAAATTATTTTTTCATATTTCATTTTTTGATGATATCAGGCCTTGGCTTTGAATCGTGGTCTCAAGTCTAGAGAAAAGTCATTACCTCGCTTTTTGCTGAGCACAACTTGCCAAATAGCCACTCCCACTCGCAAGTACGATTGCTGGCTCGATTAAATTTGGTTACTAAGTTTATTTACAAAATATTTCGCAAAAAAATAATAGCATCTGATGGTGCTGTGAAGTCGCCGTAGTCTACTAGTGTAGTGTGTTGGCTTATTAGACGTAAAGCCATGGTTCGTATCCCATGACAGGCATCAAAACAAAATATGACAAAATATTTCTTCGGCGTCTTCCTCTCAGCAAATTTCTGGCAAAAACTCTGAGAGTAAATAAAATTGCCATGAAAAGTTTCTCAAAAAATCTGTCGTTCGGAGTCGACTTTAAACCGCGAGGTCCCACCACTCACGTATAAAATTAACATACACAACATAAGTGGTGTGAGAAACTAGGACGTTGTACAATGGCAAGTACACGTCCTCTAACCTAACCTAAGTGTTCGATGTCTACCAGAAAATGTCAGATTTTCCAATAATGAATGACAATTTTCTTTGATTTCCTAATGTTTTCCTATGGAAGTAATATTAATTGCTTATGAAAAGCAAAAAAGGCTTGTAAAATCAAAGTGAACAACACACAAATACCGTGGAAGTTGCATTACGGTTGACCCAAATAATTTTGCGATTAACGTAATTGCTCTCCTTTACTTAATGTTCCCAGCTGGAGATGGCAATTACAATTGTGTTTTGCCTTCTTCAAAAGGATATGACATGCTTTCAGAGATGCCATGAAGGTTTTTGAGCGTATGAGTATGTAGAGAAGCATTATTTATGGCCTGAAGTAATGATGAAAATCGTAACAACAACAATCTTCATTTGATAATATTTGCAATACACTCTCAAGTACTTTACATGTTAACAGGGTGACAGGCTTAAGTAGTTACATGCGGCCATTGAGATGTGCCATCATCATTATCCAAGACAATATAAGAGCAGCAGGCAGTAGCAAACAGTAGCAAGCAGTAGCAAGCACTAGCAGGCAGTAGCAAGCAGTAGCATATAGCAGCAGGGGCTTGATGGTTGCAAATTTCGTGGAAAATTTTATGTAATAATGTGCAGTGCGGCAATGCACAAGCAATTCCTCTAACAGGTGGTGGTGGTGGTGGTGGCAGATATTTACAATGTCATCATATTTCCAGGTGATATCGATAAGTACTTGATTGTGTGTGTGCATAAGTGTACAAGTGTACAAGTATGCGAGTAGGTTCATTAAATTTTAAAGATAAGTAAGGCTGACTGAATGACTGAAGAAGATGTCATATACAAACGTACGGTACGGTAAGGAATTACTCATCAACATGCATATGAAAATGAACATCATATGTACGAGTACGTATGCATTGCATTACTGCGCTCCTTTTTCTTAGAACTGATTGACATAAAATGCATTAAGAAGAAGCATTTGCCAAATGATGACAATCACTAGCATAGTAATGGAGGTGACGAGGACATGCGAGAATAACATCAACATCAACATCACCATCAACATTAACGTTGACAAAGAATGAGCAACGAAGAAATGCATTAAAAATCTTGCATTTTTCCCCCCTCATCTTCTTCATCTTCTTCTTCTTCTTCTATTGGCATAATGCATTCATGTACGAGTATTTTTTCCTTTCTTATCTTAAAGGTAAATGAGTGGAAAAAGCTTAAGCACTAGAGACACATTTAAAGCGACACAGTCTTGAATGCGTAGCTACGTACGCAGCTGTTTATGCGGTTGGTTGCTTACGAAAATGTACAAAAAATTTTGCAGTGTTTGTGCAGCAATTTCATTTAAAAACACTGTTCACTATGGCGTTCAAAGTTTAAAACTGTTACAATTACTTCCTTTTCCTTTAGTTTTTACTTTTCTTTGCTTTGCTTTCCTTTCCGTTGCCATACTTATTTCCACTTTTTTCTCCGTTTTTTTCTCTGTTTGCTGTTGTTGAAGGTGACACATTTTTGCACTTTCTCGGTTCATAGTTTTTGCGTGTCAATCTTCAATCACTTCAATGCATGTCGATGACGACAACAAATTGCAACACATATCGTCAGCACTCCCATATGATTCTGTTACTGTAAACGTCTATTTAATGTCATTCTCGAATGCGCATAAATTCTACTAATCACACCGGAATGAGTTCATTCATGATGGTTGCTACTCTTGCAATCGTTTTTCCATTTCAACTGCATGAAGAATTTAAATCAAGTGAAGGCAGGGAAGACATATGCACGAAGGAAAAAAATTGTAAAATTTGTGGGGAATTTTTTTTTTTTTGTAAAAACTTTAAGATTTTTTGAATACAAAATTCGTGGAAGATTCCAGAAATTGTAAATGTTTTGAAAATAAATTGTTACTAGATCTACGGCATTTCCTTGATTTCTCGAATATTGAGTTGCCCAGTAGGCTGGTGTGCTTATAACAGTGGCCTTTAGGGCAATTGTCGGAGCAGGAAGAATAAATCTGAAAACAACTCAAATGGATTTTGACAAGATACAGAGGCAAGCGTCTGTTGGCACAGCAAATGCACTGAAAACCTGTCCAACAAAAATGTTGGAGTCTCTATTAGATTTCAGTCCGCTGCACATGGAAGTGAAGACCACAGTTTTAAAGCCTGTGATTAATCTGATGGAAAACAAGTCTACCATGAAGTTCATTAAGGTAAATCGAGACCGAAATCGAGACCTTAACTGTCCTATGGACAGAACCATCAGATGCTATTATTTTTTGGGAAATATTTTGTAAATAAACTTAGTAAACAAAATTAATGGAGCCAGCTATCGTACTTGCTACTGGGAGTGGATGTTTGGCAAGTTATGCTCAGCAAAAAGGGAACTATTGACACTTCTCTAAGAGTCGCCGTGGTCTAGTATGTAGTGTGTTGGCTTATTAGACGTGAGCTAAGGCCCGATAGCTTCAAAAAACTGAAATATGAAAAAAAATTCTTAGGCGACTTCCTCTCAGCAGATTTCTGGCAAAAACGCTGGGAATAAATAAATTTCCCATGAAAATTTTCTATAATAAAATAATAAAATTTTTAAGTCAATTATAATTGCTAAACTTACTTTCTTAAGGGGCCCTATTTTGGACCTAGGGGCAATTATGGGCCGACCATAACAAAATTTGGTAATATGTTGGATTTAGATTTACAAAATACATGTTCATAGCGAATTTCATCACGATACCGATGTTTTTAAGCCATTTATAAGCGCAAACGTGAATTTCTAAAGGGGACTTTATATGGGGACCAGGGTCAAATGTGATCCGATTTTCACTAAACTTTACACCATGATTTCTTAGTACACAGAACTGATTCATGATTGTTGCATAATTACCATAATTATGTGTAAATAAGTGCAATTTCGAGGGAAATTTGTATGGGGGCTAGCCGAAATCACGGACCGATTTGAACCAAAATCAGTTGGATTCATCCTTGGGCCTAATTATCACTTAAACTTCAAAAAATTCCAGCCATTAACTCATAACACACTTCTATTAATTTTGACCAGGTTTTCAGGCAAAATGCCCCTCTGTGCGCCGCTTGTGAATAAAATTAACACACACAACATAAGTGGCGTGAGAAGCTAAGTTGTAATACTGACAGAAGTGTTGCAATGACCAATTATGTATGTATGTATGTATTGTTTATTCTCAAACCAAATGGGTTTGAAGCAGTCGCAACTTTTTGTGTGAAGCTTCTATACGAGGGCATTTAAGTCATACATCCGACAGTCGAGCGATAACCTGAGGTTGTTAACCAAGCTTTTTACAAGGCACTTTACGCTCAAAGTACGCTTATTCAGAATGGTGGTTGTCTTGAGCCCAACATATAGATTTTGTTGCAATGAGAATGGATCATCAGAGCACATTTTGGAATCTGTTGAGCATTAATGCATGTCAGAGGGAAACACTCGGGTGCCAGCAGACGTTACACAAAGAGTTATCGTTGTTGACACCATCTAACATTGTGAAATTTGTCAGGAATTTAGCAAAAGTCGAAGTCGCCACAGTCTAGTAGATAGTGTGTTGACTCATTAGAAGTGAGGCCACGGTTCAAACCCCAAGTCAGAAAATTTGCAAAAATATTTCTTCGAAAACTTCCTCTGCAGCAGTCTGTTGGGAAATACTCTGCGAATAAATAAAATTGCCATGAAAAGTTTCCCAGAAATCTGTCGTTCGGAGTCGACTTTAAACCGCGAGGTCCCGACACTCATGTATAAAATTAACACACACAACATAAGTGGTGTGGGAAACAACAACAGGTGCGTCATCTGTCGGTTTAACTTAGAACCATCGTTTATTTTGAATATAACAATACTTATGTCATTCTATTCTATCACAAAATTCAGTATATTACCTCCACTGAAGGTAATGAACCGCCGATTTACGCCTTTTCGTATGAAGCTCGGTTTCATCTTGGTGGGTGCGTTAATAAGCACAATTGCCACATTTGGGGCTTAGAAAACCCACACGTGGCCCTACAGAAACCAATGCACCCATTACGAGTGACTGTTTGGTGCGGCTGTTAGATCGGAGGCATTTGTGGCCCATATTTCTTTGAAAATGAGGACGGCGCAACCATTGCAGCCAATGGAGAAACCTATTGCACCATGATAACTGATTTTTTTGTACCCGCTCTTCATGGTATTGAAGTGAATGATGTCTGGTTGCAAAAGCATAGTGCAACTTGCCACATATCTCATGCCACAATTGATTTATTTCGTCAAACGTTTGATGGCGGTTTAATTAGTCCAAATTGTGATGTCAATTGACCGCTAAGAAGCTGCGATTTGACACCGTTCGACTATTTGCTGAAAGCGGCGTTAAAGAAAAGTGTTATGCCTGGTAAACCAGAGACAATTAAGCATTTGAAGGCCAACATTCGTGATGCCATTGCCAAGATACGAACCCGTACATTCAAAAAAATGCATGAAAATTGGTCTGATCGCAAGGGGTACTGTGAAGCCAGCCCTGCCTGAGCCATATGAATGAAATAATATTCCATTTCTAACCGGAGCAATTGTACTCCACAACAATAAATTTTGGCAAAATTTCATACCATTTTTGTTTTATTGCATTTTTAAATTTAAACATCTAAATGGCCTAACCTATACTTCGGAGAATTACTTCTTCAAAAAGAATTTTGGGAATACCATATGCTTGTAATTCTGCTTTCATATGTTTTAAATACTTTAGCGTTCTTCTTTTATGTTTCTTATTCCGCTAAGAATTTTCTGAGAATAAAGAGCTCCGTGACAACTGGTGCTCTTAGGGCTATTCCCCCGAAGATTGGCGAAACGAACAGCTCTGAAGGCATTGTTTTGAACATCACGAAAATTAGAGAAGCTAACTTTGAAATCTGAAGTGATATTGAATAGAATTTCTTTATTTATTGATTACAAGAGGACTTAACTTCCTTTTCATCGTCGTTTAATAAGAATATATAACACACGTAATTGCTCATTACAACCTTTCAGTCAGCATTACGACCTAGCTTCTTACATCGCTTAAGGTGTTGTGTGTTAATTTTATACATGAGCGGCGGGATCTACAGTTGAAAGTTGATTCCAAACAACAGAAAAATTTCAATAGAATCTTATGTATGACTCAAATCTCCTCTTATTGTAATTCCCGAACAGACCTTCCGTTTCGCGAGCATACATGACTGAACATTCTCCCGCCCTCCAACGAAGGAGTCTTATTTCATTAAAGGCGTGAAAGTTTCCCTCTTCACAATCTCGCTTACTGATTGATTTACTGGTCAAAACAGCTTGTCAACAAGACGAGAAAAAGCCGAGATTTGAAACCGAATGTAAGAAAATAAAGCCAGATTCGAATCGTTAAGGAGTTCAACAAAAAATCGTTCATCATAGTTTGTAGATTTCCAAATTAAGTGGCGTCGCCTGCCCCAATACAATTCATTGAAAAAGCCCCATCACCATGGAAAAAAGGACATTACAGGAAGGTCAGACAGTGCCGCTACCTAGTGGGAAAAAGAGGTAGGAAGCAACAACAAGCAAGATACCCCAGGACCACACCAAATACTTGTAGAGCGTTGTTTCTAGGCATCGATAAATGGCAGCCCCATTATCGTAGGACTTGCTACAGCAGATCAATCACCTGCTTAGAGGGAACAACAAAAATAGATTAAAGAAACGAAAATAAGGTAGAAATGCTTTGGGGAAGCCATATGCTTCCAAGAGAGGTACTGGAGGAACAAAACTTCTGTCAAGAAATTCCGTTATAAATTTCATGTTAGTCGTGACTTCCATCAAACTAGACATAGTGTCAAATGTTTTGGTTTTCACTACTATGTATGGCAGACCTTGGCTTGTTAGACGTAAGGACGCGGTTCAAACCCCAGGTCAGACATCAAAACGAAAATACGAAAAATATTTCTTTGGCCACTTCCTGTCAACAGGTTTCTGCCAAAAAGTCTGAGAGTAAATAAAAAATTGCCATGAAAAGTTTCTCAAAAATAATCTGTCGTTAGGAGTCCGTAGGTCCTGAAACTTATAGATAAAATTAACACACAAAACACAAGTGGTGTAAGAAATTAGATTGTAATTCTGACTGAAAGGTTGTAGGGTAATACATCCAACATATCTTCCAGCGCAGAAGGTACTCATCGCCTCTTTTATGCCAACACAGTCTAGTAGTCTCTGTATCTTGTCCAACTCCTTTTGAGTTGATTTCGAATTTGTTCTACTTGCTCAGATAATTACCTCGTAGGTCAACTATTGGTCCGATCATCATGGTATAGATTAGAGATCAGCAATGAGTATTCAAAAAGATGAGTTGAATCGAATCATACTCATAATTTCTGATAGTCATACGCATTCATACTTATTTTAATATCATGGAACCTCTACTCATATTCAAAGTTTGAAGTATTCATCATATTCATACTTAACAACACGTATGATGTTAAGTTTGAATTACTCATCATATTCATACTTAACAAGACGTATGATGTTGTTGATTTCGACTCTCTACTCTAACTCAACATATACACGAATCACAAAATAGGTTTGAATCGCGTACGAACACTAAAATACTCACTTGAAGGTTGTGTGCTTGCTTTGCTTGCTGTTCTGCTTGCTCGAGTCACTTGTTATCATTTATGAGTATTTTTCTAAAGTTAAGAATCTAAATGAGTAGGCTTATGAATCAAACATATTTCGAATGGTATGAGTTTGATGTCAACGTTGTACGCATACTCATTGCAACCTGTAGTTATAAATCAACGTTGTAGTGCGTACGAATGAATCAGAGTACGTAGTTAAATTTCAATATTGTTGACTCACTTATATTCAAAATTTCATGAGTGCTTATGAGTAGCGAGAAAACGCTTCATTGCTGATCTCTGGTATACATCCAATGAATAATTTCTGAGTTGCTAAGGTTTTCTCTGAAAACTTTCTGCATATCATAATGGCATGACTGGCCTTTAAATTTTACTGTTGTTTACCACAGAATCTGAATTGAAGTCGGAGCAACGCTTCAACATCGTGAACCCAGTGACCAACTAAAAATACTCGCCTAAGGTTCTGGTAATTGTAGCTTGAATATCCTTTTCAATCAACCCAATTGGAAAACCATACATCCGGTAATGCATTCGCTCCACCTTTTAACCTGAAGTGGAATTTTGCTTTCCTTTAAAGATTTCTTTCTCAGACTTAAAAATTTATTTCTTGATTAAACAGGCCACGAGGAATTTTAGTTTCAAGCCCAAAAAAAAACGGAAGAAAAAACAGAATAATTTTGTTGAAAGAAAAACCAAGAAAACAACACCAACAACAATAACAATAGCAAACCAGCCAAAAAAAAAACAAGAGCTCATCATCAAAACCAAATGCCAACAAACAAACAAATATCAATGACAAGTAATGAACAACAACAAAAAAAAACAGAAGAGCCCACATCTTTGGTTAGGCAACAGCATTAGGCAGGCATTGGAAAGGAAGTAAAAAAAGAAAGAAGAAGGAAAAAAGAACGAACGGGAAACGAATGGAATACCAGGCCATAAAATCAGTATTCAGTGAGGCAAAAGTCTTTATCATTCATTAAATGGGCTCAGGGAGAGCTGAGGTGATTTGGTTCGAATATGAGTGAACACGAAAAGGCCAAAAATGGTACGAGATTTGCATTACTCATGGCCCATTTTGCAATGTTCAAATCTTCCAATACTCCCCCATACGATACGATACGATACGTTACGATATTGTAATGCCAACAATTTTCTTCTTTTTTTTTTGTGTATGGAAATGGGAAGGGAAGGCAGTAGGATTTGGCAAATAACACATAACATAACAGAAGAAATATGCTAAAGAGCAATGGTGAGAGGAAGGGGAAGAAATTGTAGAGGAAAACCAATATGAAAATTGTTGCAAAAATGTACAGTTATAAGGCAGGGTAATCTCTTCACATTATTGGATCTAATTTAGGCTTTGTATCTAAGGAAGCAACACAATTTTGATCCCAAAAAATAATTCTGGTAGGAGTTAGACGGCTTTGGATTTGAAATTACCTGATGACAAAACCTCCCACATGCAGATAAAGGATTTGGACGGTTTGAACGACAAACTCTTGTGGCAGCTATGCAAAGTTGGTTACAGAATCAAAGAGGACTTTTAATAAGATATTCAAGACCCAATTAAAAACCCATTCTGAAGAATGTGTGTGAAGATAAATTCGAATTTGAAAATCCAAGACACAATCCATCAATATTAGCAGCGCCACATTTGGCGTTAACAGAACAAAATTTGCGCTGAACAGAACACTGTTAGCTTTTTAATCGTGCTCATCTGAACAAGCCCTCTCTTTTTAGAGCTAATTTTAGGATATTCACTAGGTATATGAGTACCATACTATAGGCAAAGGAAACTTCCAAGGTCTCTAAATATAATCAGCAAAAAAGTCCCGTATAAAGTGATATGGTATTGAGAAAATTTACTTTGAAAATATAAATTTTTTACTTGAAAATTCTATAGAGGATCAGTGGCCATTTTGAAACATATAAAAAAATAGCACACCTACCCGACTATACGCAAATTAGAGTTCATAGATTTCTCTTTCGAACCGTGGTAGTAGGGTAGCTGAAATAATTTTTGAATTTGAGAAAATTAACCCCTTCTTTCCCCTATCAACTATTCCAGACTTTTCAATACTTTTATTCACAAATAAATTGTTTGTCAATCGTCTGCAATAATTACAAAGTAGAAGACTAATCTACTTTTTGCCACTGTTAAACAGTTAACAGTTCTCTGTTAATACATAGCAAATTTTGGCCCGTTAAAGACAAAAAGTGGCGCTGCTAAAAGTTTGGGTTTGCGTCTTTGGTTTTTAAATTCGAATTTATCTTCACAAACTCACTTCTGAAGAAGTATTAACAACATACACGAATAATTCAACCTTAAATCTCGAAAAAAAAACGAAAAAAAAAACTGTCATCATGATTTTCGAAATTAGAAAATTAAGAGCCTTTAGCGCCCCCTCCAATCAGTCAAAATCAAATCATAGCAAAATGAAACTGTGCTACCTCTTGAAAGAGAGAGAGAGAGAGAGAGAGAGAGAGTACGATTGAATCAACAAAAGTTTTCAACCACTTAACCCAATGCATCTTCATATTGTCTCTGAGCAACGAAAGATGATCGTTTTACTACCAAAAGAGCTGCTAAAGCCAATATACAGTGAGCGTTAAAAGAAACTATACATTTAAAAAAAAATATACATTAATAAATCACCGTTATTTTTGTTTTAAAATTCTTTCAGTGCCAGTTTTTAAAATTTAAACGAAAAAAAATTACAAAAAAAATTAAAAATTTTACCTTAAGTGGTAAAAGTTGAGTTTGTGTGGTTGTTAGAATGCTATCCTTAGTGTACAGTTTATTTTGATGCTCACTGTAGCTACATAAAGTGCGAAGTAGTAAAGTTAAGACGCAAAAGTGGGATCTGTTTGATGACATAGAGATGAGGATGAGGACGAAAAACAGCAAAGAACCAAAGGAATGTTCCTTTAACTACAGAAAATGTGGTCAGTAGCCGAGCAACTGTAAAAAGCCACCAAGAAGAACAGCAGAACGTCTCACCATGAAAAGATAGAAAGCAACAAATCTGCTAAACATCACAATACTTGCCGTTAATCTAAACCTACAGGGAAGAGTCTTAGCGACAGTCTTATGTCCTTTACAATGAATGAGGAGTTCAACAAGAAAACACGTTGTGAAGCACGAAACATAGGAAAGCGCACATATAATGGCAACGAACCCTAGAAGATCCAGATTGTTTGTGAATGCAGATTGAGAAATGACATACATATATAATTGATCATTACAACCCTTCAGTCAGGATTAGAACCATTCAGTCAGGATTACAACCTAGCTTCCCACACACACTCATATTGTGTGTGTTAATTTTATACATGAGTGGCGGTTGAAAGTTGATTCCAAATGACAGACTTTTGCGAAACTTCTCATGACAATTTTATTCACTCGCAGTGTTATTGCCAGAAATCTGCTGAGAGACAGTCGCCGAAGAAATATTTTTTCAGATTTCAGTTTGTTGAAGATGTCTAACCTGGGGTTTGTACCGTGGCCTATACTAGACTACGGCGACTACTGCACTGTGAATCAGATGAACATGGAAAGCCACAACGATTACACAACAGAATCTCTAGCTCCCCGTAAAATAATTTATACTACCCTCCACTGGCTATCATTAGCTACGTTGCCAGAACAAGGAACTGTGTATATACCAATGAGTTTAAACGCCTTGAAAGCATCACAATAGAGTTGCTAGGGTCTTGGCAACATCTGATGATTCCATCTTATGTTTGATTGTCTTCGTAAACTAGTAAAGGAAATCTAGAGTGTAGGTACACCATATCTAAGGTTATCCAAATATGCCGAGGGATTTTATAGGCGATATTGGGATATTTATGCTTACTCTCATGGGCGTTCTTAAGATAGGGACATTGAAGGTAACAACATAGTTAAAGGACTTAAGAATGCTGACACTTGGCTCTCATTTGCAAAGGAAAATGTAAAATTACGCTACTGGTAGAGAGACGAAACAAATTTGTCCAGTTATGGATGTACATGTAAAAGGGGAATGAAAAGGCGAATGACCTGGCATGGAAGGGATCGGAGGTGTCTGAGGAGAAGACAATAAAGAGGATATATGTGCCTCAACCAGAATACTTTTCCAAATTGGAAAAAGCAGCATGGAATTCAACAAACCGTGAGTGGTTCAAAACTGCTGTATCCAGCAGAAGGTTAGGTTAGGTTAGAGGACATGTACTTGTCAATTAAGACAAGTACAGTACCCGGAGGTCGAATTGACCCATTGTACAACGTCCTAGTTTCTCACGCCACTTATGTTGTGTGTGTTAATTTTATAAATGAGTGGTGGGACCTACATACAGTTTAAAGTCGACCCCGAACGACAGATTTTTGATTTTTATCCATTAGTAGATAGAAAAAAAACTAGGGGACTACTTGAGTTCGACAAGAGAACGGTTCGCACTCTAACAGGAATTCTAACCGGACACAGCGCTATGGAAATTTCGCTGACATGCCTGGTCTGCCCCATCAGACTTATTGAAAACGGTGCCATGATGTGGAGGAAGCAGAATCGGTGCAACATCATTTATGCGAGTGCTCTGCACTTCAGAACAGATGTCATCGGTTTTTGGGTGACAGAACTTTTGAAGATCTGGGCATAGTGGCAAACGAGCCACTAAGGAAACTGGCCGCTTTCATCCGAATCTCGGGGTGGTTCAAACCCAACACTAACGGATCATGACAAATGTGTTACCTCACACTGGGTAGCACAATGAGCCATATGGACATTGAGTGATTTTGCTTGTGAAAAGCAAGCTACCCGCTAACATAACATAGTGGTGTATGTATTTGTGTAGTATCTATCACTATATAGGCTAGGAAACATCATTAAAGGATTACAGATATGCGATATTATAATTGTAATGGTCTTAGAACGTTATTTCAAGCAAGTGTATTACGGCTAATGCGGCTGCCAACCAATTTTAACTGCCGCCCAACTATTATTTTTACTTTTTTGTTACTACAACACTTTAGTCAAGGTTATGACGTAGCTTCTCACAGCACCCATGTTGTATGAGTTCATTTTATCCATGAGTGGCGGTACCTACAATTTTAAAGTCGACTACGAACGACGGATTTTTGAGAAATTTTTCATGACAATTTTATTTTCTCTCAGAGTATTTGCCAAAAATCTGCTGAGAGGAAGTCGCCAAAGAAATATTCTTTTTTCTTTGGTGGAGATGTCTGACCCGGAGTTTGAAGCCAGCACTCTACCATCTAGACTACCGCCACTTATTTATTTTTATTTTTACTATTTCTGAAACTTTTCCTTAAGCTGCTCTTAAACTTTTCCTCTCTCCTTTTTAATTTCAGAACCATGAGATGACATACAACAGAGATCAGCAATTAGTATTCAAAAAGATGAGTAGAATCGAATCATACTCATAATTTCTGATACGTATACGCATTCATACTCATTTTAATATCATGGAACCTCTACTCATATTCAAAGTTTTCAAGTACTCATCATATTCTTACTTAACAACACGTATAATGTTGTTGATTTCGACTCTCTACTCTAACTCAACATAAACACGAATCACAAAATAAGTATGATTCGCATACGAACACTAAAATACTCACTAGAAAGTTGTGTGTTTGCTCTGCTTGCTGCTCTGTCTTTTTCTCTTTTTGTAAAGGCAACAACAACTAAGACTGTTAATTTTGATGACTGATTCAAGTCACTCGTTATCATTTATGAGTATTTCTTGCTAAGGTTATGAATCTAAATGAGTAGGCTTATGAGTCAAACATATTTCGAATGGTATGAGTTTGATGTCAACGTTGTAAGCATACTCATTGTACTCATACTTATTGTACACATACTCATTGTACTCATACTCATTGTACTCATACTCATTGTACTCATACTCATTGTACTCATACTCATTGTACTCATACCCATTGTACTCATACTCATTGTACTCATACTCATTGTACTCATATTTCTAAATCAACGTTGTAGTGAGTATGAATGAATCAGAGTACATAGTTAAATTTCAATACTGTTGACTCACTTATATTCAAAATTACATGACTGCTTATGAGTAGCGAAAAAACTATTCATTGCTGATCTCTGGCGTACACCATACGAAGTACGGACACGAACCCTCTCCTCTAGTCATTCCATGACAATTTCCCTTAAAAATAAGAAAATTGTCTTTGATTTGATAATGTTTATCAAACAGTTTCTTCAAGTTTTTATTCCATTCTGTTCTCATTCCTCTACAAATCGTTGTATCTTATCAGAAAACTTCTTTGGAAGATTAAAACATTCTTTGGATTGACTTGCATATGAACGTGAAAAGAGCAATAATTGGACCAAAAACTTATTTACAACAACTCAGGCAAAAAAAAAATAATTTTAAATTTGGTGAAATTGTTCAAATTAGAAACCACTTGATATGCCACAGGATTAAAATGCGCATGTAAATATGCCAGCAAGCGAGACAGGCAGCAAACAGGCAGACCTCATAATGAAGGGTTGGTTGGTTGGCTGTATCAGCAGCATTTCCAAAAAGGACTTAAGCTCTCAATATCATAAGAGTGTCAAAGTTTTATGAGAATACAAGAATACGAGAAATTTGCCACAAAGTATGTTACAGCACAGCTTACTGTATGAAGACGGGCATACATACGTTCGTTCTTGTACAACTACCAGCGTATGGCAAGTAAAAAAATGGGTGAAGGCAACAACTTTACATTTATGTTACACACGTCTAACTTTGTTTTTCATTTGATTATTATTGTTGTTGTATGTAGCTGGAGTTGTTGTTATTTTCTTCTATTTGCTGCTGTTTGTATGTAATATTGTAACAGCAACAGCAATCATATTGCAACATCTGTTGTAGATGAGTGGAACAAAAAAAAAACAACAAGAAACACGTCGAATTTAGAGTAGAAATGTAACAAAAAAAATCTTACAAGATATACGAAACACATCTAAAGAGTAAATTGTTGTTGTTGCTGCTGCTGCTGCTGCTTGTTTGTTGCATCAACATCAACGTTAAGCGGCAGGCAAAGAAAAATATCAAGAAAAAAATAAGACCAGGCACGTGATATTCATTTGTATACAAAGCACATACACACACACAGCATCAATTTGTTCCGGGAAAAAAAACATTTTTTCTCTTTGGCTGCCGTACGCATACATATGTATTTTGTGGAGAGCAAAAAGCATTTCTTCAGAACCACTTTAAGAAATTGCCAACAATCGAACAAAAAGAAACGAAAAAAACGACAGGAATTGTGATATTTTTACACATTTTGTACAGAATTTGATTGTATAAGAAATAAATGATGATGTCAAGAGGGGGTAGTGTATGGGGGGGGGGGGGGTGGTGAACGAAATTGAATGAAATTTTTTTAAAGTCTTACAGTAAAGGAAAGAATGTATTCCTATGACTTTATGGAGATAACATGTTAGCTGATAAAGACAAGCATCAGATAATTTATTTCAGACATTAACCAATAGGTTTATGTCTCCGATAATAACAACATCAGAGATCAGCAATGAGTATTCAAAAAGATAAGTACAATCGAATCAAACTCATAAATTCTGATACTTATACGCTTTCATACTTATTTTAATATCATGGAACCTCTACTCAAATTCAAAGTTTGAAGTAGTCATCGCACATTAACCACTGGGTTTATGTCTCCGATAACAACAACATCAGAGATCAGCAATGAGTATTCAAAAGGATGAGTAAAATCGAATCATACTCATAATTTCTGATACTTAGAAGCATTCATACTTCTTTTAATATCATGTAGAACCTCTACTCATATTCAAAGTTTGAAGTACTCATCATATTCATACTTAACAACACGTATGGTGTTGTACATTTCGATTCTCCATAACTCAACATATATACACGTATCACAAAATAAGTATGAGTCGCGTACGAACACTAAAATATTCATTAGAAGGTTGGGCGGTTGCTCTGCTTGCTAATGTTGCTTTTTTGCTTATGTGTCTGTTTTTATTTGTTGTAAATGCAACAACAACTAAGACTGTAAATTTTGATGAATGATTCGAGTCACTCGTCATCATTTATAAATATTTTTCTAAAGTAATGAATCTAAATGAGTAGGCTTATGAATCAAACATATTTCGAATGGTATGAGTTTGATGTCAACGTTGTAATCCTGCTCATTGCAACCTGTACTTATAAATCAACGTTGTATTGAGTACGAAAGAATCAGAGCACATAGTTAAATTTCAATATTATTGACTCACTTGTATTCAAAATTTCATGTGTGCTTATGAGTAACGAATAAACGACTCATTGCTGATCTCTGGTAATGTAGAGGGGGTGATGAACGAAATTCAGTGTAAATTTTTAAAAATCTTACAGTAAAGGAAAGAATGTATTCCCATGACTTTATGGGGATAACATGTTAGCTGATAAAGACAAGCATCAGATAATTTATTTCAGACATTAACCTCTGGGTTTGTGTCTCCGATAATAACACGATAGAGAAGAGAGAATGGTATGTTCAATTTGTTCGGTTACGGTATCCACTTGAGGAAAACCAGTTACAGATAGTAAAATTTATTTCTGAAATACATTTAAGGAACCTATGCCGATTACAAAGTCATACCAAGTCTTTCTATTGCTAGCCATTTGTTTTATTTTATCCAATCTTCATTCAATCGTTTTAATCTTTTTTCTTAAAATGTCTCCTAAGGATGTGTCCGCGCGTACCAACACGTGCTTTGTCTTGGTGTAAAATAGGTTTGCCATCGGTGTAAAATAGTTCAGAATACCAACACATGTGGGTCAGAAAATACGAAACGTTGATGTTGCCATCCGTTTCTGCAGCGTGCTCTAATTCAAATCCAATACAGCAGTATTTATTTATTTAAAAATAACAAAACACTTTTATTGATAAAAATGCGTTAAAAATTTACCATTGCAGGGTAAAGTCGATTATTTTATATGGCTGCACAACTTAGATTCTGTCTCAATTAATCACAAGCAAGATTCAGTCCTTTATATACCGATGTCTCCGTCTGGCTGTTACCAAATCAAGATCTTTGCCAGAGTACAAAAGTATAGCCATTGAAACTGAGATCCATAAGCCTAAATGGATATGCATAGGCCATATTTTACGAAATCCATCATCGGAAATCGCTAGATCACTCCTAGATTGGAACTCTTAAGAGTGCAGAGGGAGGCCGAGAAACGCATGGATACGTTTCACAAAACAAGAACTAGAATTCGCCCGAATTACATGAAACCAAGCTGAAGTCGCCGTAGTCTAGTAGGTAGTGTGTTGCTGATTAGACGTGAGGCCTCGGTTCAAATCCCAGGATAGACATTAATTATTATTTTGTTGTCATAATTATTTTGAATTTATTTATTTATTTATTTATTTATTTATTATAATTAACATAACACAACAAGATTTTAATCTTATAAGTTATAGTGCTATGCTTAGGATCAATAAGATATAATACATAAAAAAATAATAAAAATTATGAAATATAAGAAATTAAGTAAGACTAACAAATTAATATAAAAAACAAATTAATTAAAATATTAAAATATTAAAATTGAGTAGAAATATAATTTAATTGATTTAATTATTTTAGGAAAACTACAAATACTACAGAAATAAAAAGAAAATAAAAAAGTTAAAAAAGATAAAGAATTCTAAAGATATAAAAAAGAAATATTTACAAAAATTGGTATAGAAAAGTAAGGATAAATATTTAACCGATATAATAAACATGCTAAGAACGTAACAAACTTTTCATTAAGAGAACAATTTAAATAACTCCTTTTTGAACGCGTTTGCATTGCCCAACTTTTGGATGTAGTTTGGTAGGGAATTCCAGAGACTAGTGGTGTGTATAAAGAACTGTCGCTGTGACAGAAGAGTCCTGTAACGTTGTTGAATAATCTTCATGCCTCGGCATGACCTAGCAAACTTAATACGGTCTACTAAATATTCCGGCTGTCCCGTATTAATAATTTTATGGAATAGAATGAGGCATTTAATTTTCAGAAGATTATCAAATTTCACACTAAATATCTGATACGCTAAATGAGAAATATGATCCCGGCGACCTTTAAGAAATACGTATCTTGCTATATTGTTGTATGCCAAGTTTAATTTCCGGTTGTCATTACTATCGCAGTTTGCAAAAATTTCGCACCCATACAATAGCACAGGAATCAAATAAGTTTTAGCGAGTTGCATACGAATTGCAAAAGGAGTTGAATCAATGACCGCCCATAAATTCCGTAGCATGCTGTAAATTCTGCCAACAACGACACTTATATGGCCAGACCACGATAATCTGTCATTAAATACAATACCCAGATTAGTAGCAGACTTGACATAGTCAATTTTATTTCCCCTGATACTCAATCCAGGTATGGCAAACGAAACATTGGTCTTCGAAAGCATTAAACATTTGGACTTTGAGGGATTAATACACAGTCGATTCTCCGAAGCCCAACGGTCAATCCTATCCAAATCACGGTTAACAGAATGTAAACAAGAATAAATATTCTCCTTACGCGTACTGGCATAAATCTGCACATCATCAGCATACATATGAACACGGCAGTCAACCAAAACATCCGGTAGATCATTAATATACATACAGAACAACAGTGGCCCCAGTATTGATCCCTGGGGAACACCTCTACAAATATTAAGCGAATCAGAAATCTTTCCATTTAAGTGAACCCTCTGACATCTGTCTAACAAATAAGAAAAGTGAAAATATGAAAAAATATTTTTTCGGCGACTTCCTCTCAGCAGATTTCTGGCAAAAACTCTGAGAGTAAATAAAATTGCCATGAAAAGTTTCTCAAAAATCTGTCGTTCGGAATCGACTTTAAACTGTAGATCCCGCCACTCATGCATGAAAGCAATTAACACACACAACATCAGTGGCATGAGAAGCTAGGTCGTAATACTGACTAAAGGATTGTAATGACCAATTATGTGTGTAAGCTAAAGCCTCCGTCAGCGATAGAATCAGACGGAAAGAATTCTCTGATGCCCTATGTTCAGTATGAACGTTGTATAGTTTTAGAGTTATTTATTTATTTTCTGTATTTAATTGCAATTAAAATCGCTCTCACTACTGTTTTACTACTCAATGGTCAAGGAATAGCAACTGACTGAATGTATTTGTATTTATTTTGTTTGGTAATTTCGAGATCATTGTATGTGGTGTTGTTCATGTATTTTCGTTGTTTTGCCCCTATTTTAGTACTTGCATTAGTATAATTGTTTTTGAAATTCTTTGCAACGTATGTTTTAAATATGTTCGTCTAGAATGGAACCCAAATCGCAGACTATAATGCTTTTGAATTTTATAGATCAGACCATTCATCATTGGCAAAGAGTTGTGCAATTCGTTAAGATCTTCCTGCCATTATTTGGTGGCTGACGTCAAATTCGAAATCTTCCACATACACCAACAGAAATTGCTTACCGCCTTCCGTTGATTACGTCAATTTACCACTCCTAAACTTCTAGTCATCGTGTCAAATTGAAATTTGAACACTAATAAAGGCGTACACCATCTTTATCTAGTTGATTTCCTCCCAAATAGAGCGCAATGATCCCCCTTGCTGGCATTGGCGACTTTCTTTTCCATATCACTGAATTGTTGTCATCAATGTTTTCTTCGGTTGACCTAATCGATTTTCTCTATAACAGGAAAGAGGCTCATCAGTCTCTTTCTTCGTGATGTATTTAACTCACTCCGCAGTTTATTTAAAATCTGGTAAATTCATTTTGCATTTTATTTATTCCAACTATCTGTACCCTGAGCGTGTTGCTGCGCCACCAACTAAAATAAATTTGAAGGAAAGACATTCCACAAATGTCCAATTAATTTTGAATAATTTTATTGATTTTGTTTCCCGTTGTCCTGATGATTCAGATGAACGGGCCTGAGTAGTACGGATTCGATCAGTTTCTAATCTCACTTCTCGTTGTTCAAGTGGTTCAAGCGAACGGGCCATCCATCGGAAATTAATCGCACCAACCTCCGTCGACTCATGCGCAAAAACTTTGTTAAAGAATGCACAGTTTACGATTTAATTCATTTTGAGTAATTTTCGTTGGTGCCACCTGTCGGAGATTGGTCATACCAACTTAGAAACCTTCCCCGGCTCATGTGCAACAACTTTGATAAAGATGATAACATGATCAAATGCATAGTTTACGATTCTATAAGGTACATACAAACAAACATTCATTTTTATATATGTAGACTATGGGAGGTGACACGCCCACTATAGACAATCCGCCCATTTTGTTCACATATACGTCAAAGTCGTCCATACAAAATTTGAGGACTCTAGCTGTTGCAGTTTATAAGATATGCGACATTAAATACTTATTGGGTATGTGAGTGTGGCACCTCGCCTACTTGAAAAGTAGCCTATAGTTCCTTCCAGACATACAGGAAGGTACTGTTAAAATTTCAAGAAAATCCGTCCAGCCGTTTAACCGTCTATAGATTTCAAACAAACAAACCCGCAAACAAATAAACACACATTCATTTTTATATATATGAAGATTACATTACATTTTGTATTTTGTTTATTGCAATTACATTTCTAATACTATGTTCAGATATGCACTTTTATTGAATCAATATTTGGTTTATTGAGTACAATATTTTAAGTGTTCAGACATAATAATATACTCAGTTCAGCTGCTTATTCAATATTCATTTGACAGCATATGAGTTGTCAAATACCAACAGAATGTATTCGGATAATTGTAATATGCGCACTCAATATACTTATGACAGTGCTGCATTTTAAGTTTTACTCAATATGATATCAATTTGCGTATTTATTGCGCAATAATTAATTGAAACCTTATATGAAATATTGAGCTAAATAATGGCGTTTATTGCAATTTACGCAATAAAGGTGCATATCTGAACACCGTATAACACCATGCAGTGACCGAAGCTCAGGGAGTAGCAGAAGAAGCTGTCAAAGCCAATGCAATAACACAGCTTGTGTGAGAAAGAGCGACATATGGTAAAGCAATCTGGAGGCTAAATTCGATCGAAAGGGAACGTGCCAGATTTTTGGATTTTACTTAAGCTTCTTGAATGAGATCTCCTAAGCCGAATACCTTACTTTTACAATTAAGAGCCATATCTTTTAGCGTTGTTAGTTACAGTAATGAACACAAGTCTGCAATAATTGTTTGTAATTAAAATGAAATTTTAAAGATTTCCGCCATATCTAGAAAAATTACTGGCATTGTTTTTTGTAAATTTTTATTAAAAATTCTTCATACAAACGTAACAATTTGATGTCATTATTAAATACTTCTGACTACTATTGCAAGTCTGTTTATATTTTTATTGGATGTGCTGCTTTTTATGTGTTTCTTGCCACCAAAACAATTCATATTCAACTGACCATGCCATAGTAGCTGAACAATTTCCGTTTTCAGTCAGTCATTCATTCATTCATTCACACAATCATCAGCCATTCATTCACATTCAATCGTTTATGCATGTAATACAAGAGGTAAACGAGTGTCTAATAAATTCCAGATATTTAACGCCTTAAACACACAGACAATAACGCTTAATTAAACCCAGGTATAACAAACTAATGGCACAAATGGAGGGAATGAGAAGGGGGGAGAAAATTATTTTCATTTTTCCATACGTTTTTTTTTTTTTTGTTTTGTTGCAACATTCAACAATTACAAGCAATTAAATGTTACACGAACGATCAATAAAAGTAAAAGAAGAAAAAAACCAATGAAAATGAAAATGAATTCTTAAACACATTTTAGTTACTCATTGGATATCGTGCATGCTTCAAAGCTCATTAAGTACCGTACCGTATGTATATAAACACACAGTAGGCAGTAGGGTAAAAGGCAGGTTAGGAAAGAGCAATTGCAGTTGGAGGATGAAGGGTTTTCATATGAAATTTCTTATAAGTTGCATGCCACACTTGGTTACACATGTCTGTCTGTCTGTCTCTCTGTCTGTCTCTCTCTGTATAATCATAATGAAATTTTCTGCACAATTTGTGCTTAAAAAGGTTTTTATTGGACAATGACAATGACTATTGCTACAACGACAACAACTACTACTTGTAGCACATTCACTGCAACAACAACTAACAGTCATAGCTTACTATCTCAGGCACAACACTAGTGTCAGGCATTAAGTCTGCTTTTTATTTACGTGTTCCGACGTAACAGGAACCACATCTAATAATAGAATGAATGAATGAATGAATAAAGTGAGAATGGGTGGGTGGGGAGAGGGGACAATTGTAATTCTAGACAGTCATGCTTTCAAACCATACCATACAACATACCGGGCGGGCAGCTAAGTTGTAAGTTTACAACCTGAACTACTAGACAATTGACTAGAAAATTATGTGTACTTCCGTTAAATGTAATTATAGCTGCCCCCCCCAAAACACTAAGGCAACATAAGAAATATAACAGCCAGACAGATAGAGACACACAGACACCAGTACTATACTCCCAGTTAAAGGTGAAAACAAGCGACCTTCCTCTAGACATTAGACATTAGAGGTGCCAAGCATTTGGATTTTAACTCCATAAAAAAAAAATCATTATCTTAGCATTTTCGCTCACTATTTCTCTCCTTCCCTCCCTCCCTCTCTCTCTCTTTCTTTTTTTGATAACAAAACCACAAAAAAAAACAAAAGAAAGGAAACTAAAAATGGAACATCCATACAGAGTTGTACCATAAAGTGTGGCAACCAAAAATAAACGAGAAAAGCAAAAAAAGAGAAGAAAAATAAAGAAACACGTAGCAATTGCTGCATTAAAATGCATTTCCTGCGGTTAAACATTTTGTTGCTGCCACAACGAAAAATGGCAAATAATGCCTGCATGCCGCACTCCCAACATACACGTAACGAATGCTTAAAAATCTTAATGCCATTAAAACACCTCTCCCTCTCACACCGCCACTCCCCCTCGTTCCCAATCATGTATGCCAAAATACACTAACCAAGTGGAATGGCTGGTGGAGGAGAGGCAAAAACGGAAGCCAGTTAAGTTTATTACCATATTAGTGTACGGCGTTGCTGTTGCCATTGCCGATGACAATGATCATGTTGCCGTAGAAAAGAACATGAATATCAACAATTTTAATTCCCAGGTAAAATTAAATTCATACATGCACATCTACACATACTTATGCGTACATATGTATGCCTTGGTATACGTTATATGAGGTGACTAAATTTATAGTCTGAAAAGTTATTTCCCAAAAAGGTGGCACGTGGGCAGGGAGGCTCTACACTCACGGAATTGTATATACACACGCCGTTGTTTAATTGTGTTCAAATTGTTCGCAAAACAGTCACGTATATTTTTTTTTGTTTTTGAATTTGGCAACGAAGAAAATTCGTAATTGAAAACTGTGATGTTTAATTAATGTATGGCCACGCCCATTAGTGAGCAACAGTTTTCTATGCGTGGTGGGCCATCTATCGGTTTAAATTTGAACCATTGGTTAATTCGCATCTGGCAATACTTATGTCATTCTATTCTATCACAAAATTCTGTATCTTATCGCCACTGAACGTAATGAATCGATTAACGCCTTAGCAACGTGTTGGGATTAATTGAAAAATTTTGAAAATTTATCGGCAATTGGGAGAAAATGTCGTACACAATTTGGTTGCAGAAAAGGACCAACAAGGCCCGGTATATGCAAGTTTTTTACTGAAGTTCATAAGAAAGAGCGTACTGCTCGTACAGTGCGAACACCAGAAAATCACCCTTATTCTGGTTGTCGTCGTCGTCGTTGTCGTCGTCGTCGTCGTCGTCGTTTTTGAGTCGACATCGTTTTCTATCGTCGTCGACATCACGTCGACACTGTTTTGGTATTCTGTAACACTACTGTGTCGACGTCGACTGTTTATCGAAAATTGTAATAACACAAAACACACATCTCTAATATTTAAGTCAGCCGATTCATTTTATGGCTTATTTAGAAAAAAAAAAAAAAATTTTTTAATAGGCCTGTCAAAATCAGCGATGTATTGATCCATGTCGAGGAATACGTTGGCGTTTTGCGCTTTGCGATGTTGTAAACCACAGTCCGTTCTGTACTTGTATTCAAGACTATACAGGAAATCCATTTGTTCAGTGCCAGAGAATGAGTAAGTTTGATAAGATTACAATTGCTGCAAAAACTTAGCTATTAATGCGATTTTTAATTTGTAAGGATATAGGGACAACACCTTCATGTACTTGCTTACCAGAGTATACAGGAGAACCACCTAATTGCCGCCCTGAACGCGTTACAAACTCTGAATGTCCCTCGCCACAAACTTGTATTAATCAGAAATGTAAGGATCCCTGCTCAGGACTTTGTGGCCAAAGTGCAGTTTGTCGTGTTAATAGCCCCACTCCAATGTGTTATTGTGAGTCTGGCTATACTGGTAATCCATTTGTGCAATGTCTCCCATACAACAAAATCCACCTGAAGTTGTCTACCCTTGCAATCCATCGCCTTGTGGACCCTATGCTCAATGCCGTCAACAAAATGGCGTTGCATCTTGTCAATGTTTACCTGATTAATTTGGCAATCCTTATGAAGGATGTTGACGGAAATGTTTGATTCCGACTGCCCGTCGAACAGGACATGTGTTAATGAGAAATGTAAAGGCCCATGTACTGGTACCTGTGGGCAGAATGCCGAATGTTTTGTTAGAAATCATTTGGCGACGTGTAACTGTATTTATGGATATCAAGGCGATCCATATCGCTATTGTGCTAAGGAAGAAAAACGTAAGGCAATAAAAATTCACCACAAGAGTTAATTTTTAAATGCTTGTCGTTACCAAAAATGACGTCGACAAAATCAGAATCGATACAACACAATATCGACTTAGTATTGACTTACAGAATACCAAATGTGTGTCGACAGTCATCGATAACTGTCAATAACGGCAAACAGAATACCAATTTTAATTATCGACGACGACAATCGGAATAAGGGTGAATATCGAAGCTGTGGCTGAGAGTGTGCTTGAGAATCCATTAACGTCAACTCTCCATAGTTCTCAACAATTAAACATTCCACACCACCCATCCGCTTTGTTTTCAATTCGCTAGATGGGCCAACGAGACACTGCACAATAAAGTCAATTTTGCCAAATAAAAATCATCTTTTCGGATGAAGCTCATTTTCATCCTGGTGGGTACGTTAATAAGCAAATTTGCCTTATTGGGGGCTCAGAAAACCGACACGTGGTCTTACAAAAGCCAATGCACCGATTACGAGTGACTGTTTGGTGCGGCTTGTGAAGTGGAGGCATTTATGGCCCATATTTCTTTGAAAATGAGGACGCCACAACCATAACGGTCAAGGGAGATACCTATCGCACCATGATAACCGATTTTCATTCATGATATTGATATGAACATTGTTTGGTTTCAATAGGATGGTGCAACTTGCCACGCATCTCGTGACACAATCGATTTATTGCGTCAAACGGTTGATGGCCGTTTAATCAGCCAGAGTGATGATGTCAATTGGCCTCCAAGAAGCTGCGATTTGACACCGTTGGACTATTTTCTGTGGAGCGCCGTTAAAGAATGTTTTATGCCTACAAACCATAGATAATTGGGCACTTGCAGGCCAACATTCATAATGCCATTGCCGAGATACGACCCCATAAATTGAAGGTGAATCGATCTCGTAAAAGAAAATTGTAACCCTCTGCTGGGTTCCAGGTCGGCAATGAGCAGACTAACTTGCGAGAAGGGGAGTTTGCATGCTGCTGATGGATCAGAGAACTTCTGTGGAGTGGAGCCGAATGTTTGGAAATGTATGCCTGATGAAAGGGAACATTGAGAGTGACTCTCCTCAAACCAATTGGGTGTGAGACAATGTTGAGGAACTACAATAAACGCAAATCTAAGTCATATATCAGACTATCCAGATACATATAATCTGAGGCTTCAATTCTTCTTTAATTCTTTTTAAATAGAAAACAAAATAATAATGGAAAGTAATTTATTTCAAAACGCAAAATTAAAATAACTTTAAATTAAAATAGCAATGAAAGGCTACGAAAGGAGAGATAACAGGTGTATATTTTCTAAAGCTTTTGCAATTTAAAGGCTACCGCCAAAAGGCTACGATTTAACACCGTTCGACTATTTGCTGTGAAGCACCGTTAAAGAAAAGCATTATGCCCGTTAAACCAGAGACAATTGAGCATTTAAAGGCCAACATTCGTTATGCCATTGCCAAGATACGGCGGCATAAACTCGAAAAAGTCAATGAAAATTGGTCGAATTGAAAAAGGTACTGTGAGCCGATCCACGTCGGCCATATGAATGAAATAATATTCTCTTGCTAACCGGAGCAATTGTACTTCCCAACAAAGTAAAATAAATTTGGCGAAATTTCAAACCGTTTTTGTTTTACTGTATTTTTAAATTTAAACTTTTAAATAACCCACCCTATACTTATCTATTGGAAATGTTAATAAACAATTGCAATAATAACGTGAAACTAAGCCAAATTGTGTACATGAATAATTGCTCATTACAACCCTTTAGTCAGTATCATGACCTAGCTTCTCACACCACTGATTTTGTGTGTGTTAATTTTATCCATAAGAGGCGGAACCTACAACTTAAAGTCGACTCCAAACGACAGATTTTTGACATACTTTTCATGGCAATTTTATTTACTCTCATAGTTTTTGCCAGAAATCTGCTGAGATGAATTTCCTCGAAGGAATATCTGAACTGGGGTTTAAACCGTGGCCTCATATCTAATAAACTACGGCGACTACTATTTCCTCCTCAGATTCATTACTGTTTTCCGATGATTTACGACGATTCCTTTTTTGTTATCAACCTCAGGATATGCAACTGATGCTCGTCTCCAATCTTCATTCATTCTGAATAGCTCTCCTATCAAAAAACCGGCTACCAAACTCAGTTTATTCTTGGATAATCAGATACATGACTCAGATTTTTTCTTATTGTAATGTGCTAACAAGAGTTTCATTTATCTCAAACCCATATGGTTTGAAAAGAGACCCTGCCTCTATTTCTTTTCTCTTTCTTTAAGCATACCATTCCAAATATGCGCCCCCTCTCCACGTAAGAGTTCTGGTCACCTTAGCGGCGTGGAATCTCCTCTGCTCGTTCATTGCAGAGAATTACTGGAAATTCATGTGCCTCCACTCCACGCAAGGATTCCGGTGCCATCAATGGTGTGGAAGCTCGTCTGCTTCTTCATTGTCGAGAATTACTGGAAATTTATGACTCGTGACCCAGCAGGGGGAAACCTTACTTTGCCTATCCAGTCCATTCAGTCCCATATTATCAGTCCCATTTGATCTTGCAGTGGCAGCGTGACTGTCAGATGGTATTTCTATGTCCTGTCTTTTGTATATCCTATTCAATTTGAATTGATCACATCTTTGGATGGTATAAACTTTAGCTTGGAAGATATGCGCAAGTTGCCTCATTAGTTCTGAGTATTTGATCGTGGATTTAAAAAACTCCCGCTCCTTTGTTGCTGGCTGTTGGATCACAAAATGAGTGAGGGCTCTTTATGGTATATAAATAAGGAATACGGATCAGGTGCTTATTGGTCACAGGTCATAAGAGATACAAGCCCTAAATAGAAAGGAATTTGGAGACAATATCAGATTGAGGAGGAAGGGAAAACACAACAGCATTCATTCTTGCATTGTCTAGTGCTTGTTTGAGGATATTGTTACGAAAATGAAGAATCTAGATACTGGTATTTTGCTTTTACATTAAAATTATAAACAAAAGCTACAAAAACAAAACAATGCAGTAAACAAACCTGTTAACAAATTATCGTATTGCTTAATATGACAACAAACACCAGCATAAAAAATGGTAAACAAGTAAACAAAAATACACAAACAATACTACAAGAATAAACGTAAACACAATACACAAACAACAATAATGAAACAACGATGTTAACATTTATAGATATTTCGAAAAGGCGAAGCCATGAACATTTACCTTCAAGAACATACATCACATTGTTTACCCTGCCATATAAAAGGCAAGGGAGGGCAGAAATGGCGAGTGAGTTAGTGAAATTCAGTCAGTCTTGTGTGAAGATGCGATGCGTTTGAAAAGAGTAATCGTAGTTTGCAAATATCCGTTACAAAGAACTGCCGAATAATTGTCTAGTAATTGTTATTGTTTATGCAAAGGGTATAAACAGAGGAATAACAAAGAACAGCAATTGTTGTTGTTTACATCAAGTTGTGAACAGTGGCACCCGGAATTGTGCGAATAATAAAGAATTTTAATTAAAACTGAACGCATATTTATTTTTATTTTATTTGCAATCTATGAGCTCATATTTTAAACGTGTTTAAAAGGTAAAAACGTAACAACATGATTTACGATCCAATAAGCTGAAAAGCCCTGGCTTAGATCGGACGTAATTCATATACTACAGCTCCTTTGGGAACTAAACTTCACTACTCGATTACCCTTCAAAAGAACATCGTTTTGATAAACCCTTTAAAGTTATAAAACAATTCGGGTTTTCGTAATTAAAATTTAAAAATTAATTTCATTTGAATTTCCTTGAATTGAGTGTGTTTTGGCAAGCACTAACGCTAATGACAGATGTTTCTCGTTACGAAATACTTTACGAAAGTCATCGGTAATGACCTTTTCGTAGAAAAACGAATATAAAAACGTGAAAATAAATTAAACAAAACGAATACGAAATGAAAATGTTTCTCAGTTGCACGTGTCATTTATTTATGTTGCAATAATACACGATATTTGTAGGTTGTTGATGTGGCAAGACATGCGGCAATGACTTATTTCTCCCAGCATAACACAATTTCCTCTCCTCTTATCTTTTTCCTGCACTCTTCGCAACACAATTTTAAATTGTGTGTAACGGTAATGGCGAATATATTTTCACTAAATTGTCCCGATCTCTTGGATATGCAGCATTACGTTCAACACTTAAAAATGTTTGGAAAACCAAATGATGCTGCTTCTGTTGCATTGGATGTTGCAAGCCTTTCGCCTGCCTAGCCATGGCTACACTTGTGACGTTTACGTTTGTATTGCGCTTAATGAAATCACAATTAAACTGTAAATTGTTGAAAACTCTGCAATAATAACTACAACCCAACAACAAATACTAGGCAGCAGCAGCATTGGAATGACATCATATGGAAGAAGGAATCCAAAAAAAAAAAATTTAATTTTTTAATGAACATTTTTCGTGTGGAGAAATTTATTTATTAAAGCAGAGATTCCCAAATTTGGGAATGAAAATAAAATTCAGAATGACGGACATAAAGATTAACAAATAAAGGAGAGAATTGTTGAGAATAATGACTACAAGGTGAAGTATAAAAATTGCATAAGGTGAGTGGAAGATGCAGCACTCATGGACTCACAGACCGCAATTGGGATGGAAAGACTGCCTAGAAGACCGCATATAATGTGTATTCGAAACTACACAAACAGAAAGAAAAAAATTTAAAAGAAAGTAAAAAATGCTTTAAAAAAAACTACTGAATATTTTCTCAAATTTCTTTTTTATTTGAAAGTACAATCCTTCCGGTTAATAATGGAAAATAATTTCATTCAAATGGCTGCCTCGACTGGCCATGCAGTAGCCTACACGATCGGTCCAATTTTTAAGCACATTATCGATTGTGTGCAGCTGTATTTCACCAATGGCTTCACGAATATTGTCCTTTAAAGCGTCGATTGTCTCTGGCTTGTCGGCGTAACACTTATCTTTGACGGCACTCCACAAATAATAGTCCAACGGTGACAAATCGCAGCTCCGAGGTGGTCAAACGACATCAGCTCTGCGGCTGATAATGCGATCTTCAAAAACAGGGTGCAGAACATCGAGTGTAGCTTCGGCTGTGTGGCACGTAGCGCCGTCCTGTTGAAACCAAATGTTGCCAATATTTTCCTCTTCAATTTTTGTGAACAAAAATTCGTTCAACATGGCCCGATAACGATCGCCATTGACTGTAACGGCCACTCCTTGCTCATTTTCGAAGAAAAATGGCCTAATTATGCCTCTGGACCAAAATCCGTATCAAACAGTGACTCGTTTTGGGTGCGTCGGCTTTTCAATGTATGCGTGCTGCGGGTTTTCTGTGCCCCAAATGCGACAATTTTGCTTATTTACATACCCGCCAAGATCAAAAGAGCTTCATTTGAAAAGATGATTTTTTTTTTGCCAAAATCGGCATCTTCTGTAAGTCGGTCGCAGGCCCACTTAGCGAAGCGAAAACGCATTGGATGGTCAATTGACTTCAACTCCTGAACCAATTGGACTTTGTATGGCGCCATGCCAAGGTCTTTATGCAAAATTCGTCTCAATGATGTCTCCGAAATGTTCAAATGTTGAGAACGACGGTGAATTGATTTTGATGGCGCTTCACGCACACTTTCTGCCACAGCAGCAATATTCTCGGGTGTACGCACTGTTTTTGGATTTTCACGCTTTGGTTTATCGATGAGGATGCCAGTTTCTTTCACTTTTTTCACAAGATAACGAATATACGGAGTTGACGGTGCTTCTTTTCTTCCAAAATCCGTACGCAATTTTCGCACACATTCTGCAACATTACCATGATTTTCAAAGTAATGTCGCAATATTTCCCAGCGTTGTTCAAGCGTAGACACAACCATATTCGTTCAGCGGAAGGATAAAACTAATTATCTGTCAAATCAGACATGAGCTAAGTGTTACCATTCACGAAATAAGCACTAGTTGAGAAAAAAATGTTAGATGGCGGACCCGATAGAAGAGTACCTTAATACTGTGATAAATTCGAATTTGAACATCCAAGACGCAATCCATAAATTTTAGCAGGGCCACATTTGGAGCAAAATTTCCTATTAACAGAACAAAATTTGCCTTTAACAGATCACTGTTAGCTGTGTAACAGTATGCATCTGAACCAGCCCGCTTTTTTTAAAAGCTAATTTTAGGGCATATACCAAGTCTGTTAACGCCAAATGTGGCGCTGCTAAAATGTATGGATTGCGTCTTGGATTTTCAAATTCGTATTTATCTTCACACAGATTTTAAACTTTTTAGTTTGGGATTCCCCTTCAAATGTAAACACGATACATTTTTGTTGTCACCTCGCAACGAAACACGAAAAAAACAACAGAAAACAAGACAAAACAGACAGCTACTGCACACTCCCAACTATGACACGTTAATAGTTGTAAAAAAAAACTGTAATTAACAGTTATTTCCTCCTGCCTGTTTCGTGTGTGTTTGTGTGTGTGTATGTGTATGTTGTGAGCATGTTCTGTCGACGGCTCATGAGTGTTTAAAACATGTGCAATTTCATGTTGCAAGTAGACATGGCACATTCATTACCATTTGCTACAGACATCGACAACAATCTGGTTGAGGCTGCTGGAGGTATGTAGTAGTCATAGACGCAATACCAATCATTATCATCTTCAGCTTCATCATTATCATGCGAATCATACAAAACGACAGAGGACACATGACACACGACACACTGACTGACTTTAAGAAAAAGAAAACAAAAAATTGGAAAAAACCCAGGCAGCAGCACTTTAAGAAAAAGATTTCGTTGCCGGCAATTTATGGAAGGCAACGCAGTAGAAAAATATCTAAAAAAAAGAAGAAGAAATTCCTGACAGCGATATTAAAAATTAAAAAAAAACCAAAAAAAAATATTTCTTATTTAACAAGCAACAACAACATGAATGCAACAACATGTTGTAAGATTGTAAGATATTGGTGAAGGAAATAAATGACAATTTATTGGAAAGAAGAAGGAAATTGCATTAATTGTTACAACAAAAACAAAAATGGGTAAAGTAATGTGACACAGAGTCACGTCATGTCAACAACATGACAGGACAGTGGCATATAATGTGTTTCGCACTCCACTCCTAATTATTATCTCTCCACAGCTACAATAGTAGACGTAATATCTTACGCCCAAGCGTAGCATTTATATTTGTGTCCGATAATCATCGTTATTCTCACCAGTGAACTTGTGTGCCTCTACTATCACGATGGGGTAATAAATAATTGGTTGCGCAAATTCGGAATTTGCAGGAAAACATGGACATTCCCACGTTTTAAAATCCGATGGAACTCGTAAAGTGGTACCAGGTCTGACAAGCTCATAAGCCCTTACATTCCACTGTATAGTATGTTACTCCATCCCGGCACTCATATGATGAATCTGTTTAGCCATCTCATTTAGAAACGAGGGAAAATCGATTAAACTTCTAGCCTTCAGGAACGAAGATTTCATGACTACAACGGTGAAATGACTGCCCGTGAAAATACTCATTACAGCCTCATCCAATTATTAGCCTCAGTGATAGCAAGGACTTTTTCGATGTAAAACCAGTCAGGGAATACTCACTCCAAACGAATTCCCGAATATCCTCTTGAGATTTATATCCATATCCATATACGCATACATAGCATTCATAATTGGTCATTACAACCTTAGCTGCTAACACCACTTATGTTTTGTGGGATAATTTTATACCTGAGTAGCGAGACGACACCAAACGATAGTTTTTGAGAAACATTTCATGGCAATTTTATTTGCTTTCAGAGTTTTTGCCCGAAATCTGCTGAGAGGAAGTCGTAGAAGAAATATTTTTTCATATTTCGTTTTGATGACTGCCCTGTGTTTTAACCGTGGCCTCACTTCTAATAAAAGCTAACACACTACCTACCAGACTACGGCGACTTCAATGTACCCCGATCGCCATGTTTAAACCTAGTCACTGCTAAAGATTTTCCTCAAACGGAGATCGTCAACCTATCATTCTCTCTATGCTGTTATTATCGAAGACATCAACCCAGTGGTTAATGCCTGAAATAAATTATCTGATGCTCGTCTTAATCAGCTAAAGTGTATGGGGATAAAGCCATAAGGCTACATTCTTTTCTTTACTGTAAGAATTTAAAATATTTCATTCAACTTTGTTCATCCCCCTATACTATCCCTTCTTGATATCATCATTCATTTGTTATACAATCAAATTCTGTACAAAATGTATAAAAAAATCAGAATTCCTACCGCTTTTTTCGTTTGCTTTTACAGTTTAAAGTCGACTCTGAACGCCATTTTTTAAGAAACTCTCTCATGTCACTTTCATGGCAATGGTATTTACTCCGGGATTTTGCCAGAAATTTGCTGTCGTTTTGTTTGCGATGTCTTAGCCGGGGTTTGAACCGTGAAATTCCTACACACTACCTAGTAGACTACGGCGACTTCGAGTTTTATATCCAACAATGTATAAAGTCGAAGCCTTTCCATTCACCTTAAACACCGATGTCCCCACGACCTCGGCTCTGCAAATGCATTCTATCAAAGCAATCATGCAAAATTGCCACGATTGTAATATTCACCGGAGTAGCATCGTTCCTATAGCTCTCAAAATGGCCGCAGGTATTCTCATTTCATCTCGAAGTCGAATTGTAGGGTGTACTACGATCGTTTTGCTCACTCAGTCTAAGGGAGATAAGCTAAGCATTGGCTTAAGAGTGCATCATTAGGCGAATTGTTGAGTTGAGTATCATGATATTATATTTGAACGAGATTCAGCGGTTCAAGCTCAGCTTGTGAAATTTACCACTCCTGAGACAATCAGGATTCAAGACAATCATAATTAGATCAGTAACCCTAAACACATACATACTCGTACGTACATAGTTGGCCATAAAAGTCCGTCTGTTAGGATTACGACCACGTTTCTCGCATCACTTATATTGGATGTGTTAATTTTATTCAAGAGTTTCGGGACCTAAAGTCGATTCAGAACGACATATTTATGAAAAACTTTTCATGGCAATTTTATTTGCTCTCCGAGTTTTAGCTAGAAATCTGCTGAGAGGTAGTCGCCCAAGAAATATTTTTTTTTATATTTCGTTTTTTTTTTTGAGATTTCTGACCTGGGGTTTGAACCGAAACCGAACATCTAATTAGCAAACACATTAAATACTGGACTACGGCGACTACAGTATTCCTATACTTCCACGAAAAGAGTATGGAATTAAGTCATGCGATGATTCAAATCGAGCCCTATTCACCTTCATTTCTTCAGGTTGTACTGGCTGTATTGTCACTTCACCACGATGAGACCATAGAGCACTCGCCATTGTGTGTCCTAAGAAAAATACCTCGTAATAGAGGGATCCAAAGTTGACGTACAAGGTCTCTGGGCAAATAGACACTTAATCCACATGTGCAGCCATATTGGACAGTTTTAGTGTTTTTAGAAAGAAGAATAATTGCTCCGATATACCAATAGCAAAGATTTCCAATGCAGTGAGTGCGGGCGACTATAGGCCAATAAGTATTTTACCAGTTTTTTCGAAAATATTTGAGTCCCTAATTGCTGAACAGATTACGTTGTATCTGAATAACAATAATCTCTTGTCCCCATTCCAATCTGGTTTTCGCATTGCTCATAGTTGTACTACTGCGGTCTTGAAAGTAATTGATGACATAAGGCCCGAATATGACAAAGGAAACCTCTCTCTTATGTGTCTACTGGATTTTTCAAAGGCCTTTGACAGGGTTGATCATTTAATCTTATGTCGAAAACTGGGGCACTATTTTGGATTTACAAATACCGCTTTATCTCTTATGGAAAACTACTTGTATGGGCGAGCCCAAAGGGTAATTATTGGAAATAGGCAGTCAGGGATGAGGCGTATAACATCTGGTGTTCCACAGGGGTCCGTGTTAGGCCCCCTGCTATTTAGTATGTTCGTCAATGATTTATTTTCAGTATGCAGGTATACTAAGGTACATGCATACGCAGACGATATTCAGCTGTACATCTCAAACCGTATTGGTCTGATAGAGGATACAAGTTACAAACTTAATTATGACTTGAGGTCTATTTTAAAATGGGCTGAGGATAATAACCTTACGCTCAATCCTGGAAAATCTTACATTTTACCAATCAGTAGATGGGAATATGATTTAAGTTATTTTCCGACCATTTACTTGGGGAACACATCTCTTCTGTACGTTAGTAAGATTAAATACTTAGGATTTTGGATCAATTCCACCTTGTCATGCACTGATCATATTAATCATGTTGTGCGTAACGTATACCTCTTGCTTCGTAATTTACGAATGTCGTCTAACTTCACACCAGTTGAAGTTAAGAGGAAACTTATAATTCAATTAATACTTCCACTGATTAATTATTTTGCAGAGGTTTACAGTAAATTGGACTCTCTCTCACTACATAAGTTGCAAGTGTCTTTTAATAATGCTACGCGGTATGTGTATGATCTAACTAGGTTTAGCAGTGTATCGTCCTGGAAGAAAATGATCTTGGGCTGTGACTTGATCGACTACCTTAAGATGCGAAATATTATATTTTTATATAATCTTCTTTATCGAAAGAAACCACCCTATCTCTTTGAGAAGCTTGTATTTGGCAGATCCACTAGATATATAAATCTAATTATACCTAAATACACTTACATCAATACTAGCAGATTGTTTTTCGTCAACGCAATTAATTTGTGGAACTCCTTACCAATGTCTATTAAAAACATTTCGAGAAAGAGCAGTTTTAAGAAGTCACTTTTTGACTATATGACCTCAAATATTTAAAAAATTTTATTTTATTTTTATTTTAGAAATTTTGTGTGAAATATAATTATTGTCTTTTTGTGTATTAGTTATATATATATTTTAAAACAATTGCAATATAATTTAGGGAATACTAATGACTAATGTAATTTGTGTATATCCTACTGAGCTATAAAAGAATAACATTCTTAAAGTTCTTGTAAGTTCTTGTAAGCAAATAAAATAAATAAATAAATAAATAAATAAATAAATAAATAAATAAATAAAATTATTCGCTATTGCAGACCTATCCATCTAAAATTATTTCTTTGGATAATAATTCAACGTCAGCGTATGCAGGAGTGACGTTGTCCTCTTAGGCGGACTGAGAAAAATTATGTCGTTTAGCTACTCGTCTTGAAAAAATATACGAGATGGCTTGAGAACATCGCAGCTAAAGATATCGCAGAGGGAATCAGTGTATGTGGACTAGACATCATGCCATGCAATGTAGCATCACTTGGGGTCTTTATAATGCATTTTGGCAAGAGACTTGACGACTTTCCCTCGCGAAGATAGTGCATCAATTACAAGCCGTTATTGGCCAGGCGCATGAATATAACCACAAGGGAGTTTACTTTTCAAGAGAAATCTTCAAGTCTATTTCCACTTTTATCTAACAAATGATTAAGCAGTATTATCGCTTCCGGAGCACCAAATGCTAAAAACATTTTTGGGTCTAATTGTTGCGAGAATAATGCGGCTAAAATAGCTACTATGGGTTTGGGAATTTGACAACTCTCTCTTACCCCAACAGAGGAAATTGAGATTGAAGAATGTGTGGTATTAACAGGGTATTAACAGGGTATAGCAATGTTTACATATTAAATGACCTACAGTCGATATCAGAAAAAAATTTTGGCATTGAAATCACTTATGTGTGTGCAGAAAAATTTGTATTAAATTTAAATTTTCAATTTCTTTAAAAGGAACAAATATTAAAGTAAACATAACAATGTTAAGTTTTTAAGAGAATTTTCAATTTTCTTTTGGTCATGGAAACACTCACCCGAAAATAAAAAGTCAGAAAATAGAATGTGTGTCCCGCTACGTAGAAAATATTCACCCAACATTCTAGAAATTTATTTCCAAAGCAAAGTCAATTGATCGGAAATTGCACGAAAATGTCGTACAAAATTTCATCGCAGAGAAGGACCAACAGTGTCCGGACTACGCAAGTTTATTTGCTAAAATTCCTGAACTGGTTTCATTGTTGATGCGTCAAGACGTGAGCAAACTCGTACAGTAAGTACATCCGAAAATATTCAAGCTGTGGCTGAGAGTGCGTAGCTGGGAATCCATCAACTCGTCATCGTTCTCAAGAATTGAATATTTCACACACCACTTTACGTCGAGTTTTACGAAAGCACCTCGGTATTCCGCCTTACAAACTTCAATGAGTCAGGAGTTGAAGCCGCATGACTATCAACTTCGTTTTCATTTAGGTGGGTACTTTAATGAGCATAATTGCCATATTTGCGGTTAGAAAACGCTTGGTGGGTACATTAATGAGCAAAATTACCGTATTTGGGGCTCAGAAAACCCACACGTGGTTTTACAGAAGCCAATGCACCCACTACGAGTGACTGTTTGGTGCGGCTTGTGCAGCGGAGGCATTTGTGGCCCATATTTCTTTGAAAATGAGGACGCCGCAACCATTACGGTCAATGGAGACACCTATCGAACGATGACAACCGATTTTTTTGTACCCGCTCTTCATGGTATTGATGTGAACGATGTTTAGTTTCAACAGGATGGTGCAACTTGCCACACATCTCATGCCACACTCGATTTATTGCGTTAAACGTTTGATGGCCGTTTAATTAGCCGAAATGGTGATGTCAACTGGCTGACAAGGAGCTGCGACAAGACATCTTTGGATTATTTTAAAGAAAAGTGTTATGCCGCCAAACCAGATACAATTGAGCATTTGAAGGCCAGCATTCGTGAAGCCAGTACCACGACGCAAATCAATACAATCGAAAAAATGTACGAATATTGGGCCAATCGAATGAGGTACTATGAGGCCAAACGCTTCCATCATATGAATGAAATAAGATTCCATTTCTTACCGGAACAATTGTACTTCACAATACATACATTGGTCATTACAACCCTTTAGTCAGGATTACAACCTAGTTTCTCACACCTCTGATGTTGTGTGTGTTAATCTTATATCGGGTCCGCCATCTAACGTTTTTTTTTCAACTAGTGCTTATTTCGTGAATGGTAACACTTAGCTCATGTCTGATTTGACAGATAATTAGTTTTATCCTTCCGCTGAACGAATATGGACCATCCAATGCGTTTTCGCTTCGCTAAGTGGGCCTGCGATCGACTTACAGATGCCGATTTTGACAAAAAAATCATCTTTTCAGATGAAGCTCATTTTGATCTTGGCGGATATGTAAACAAGCAAAATTGTCGCATTTGGGGCACAGAAAACCCGCACGCATACATTGAAAAGCCGAGGCACCCAAAACGAGTCACTGTTTGGTGCGGATTTTGATTCGGAGGCATAATTGGGCAATTTTTCTTCGAAAATGAGCAAGGAGTGGCCGTTGCAGTCAATGGCAATCGTTATCGGGACATGTTGAACGATTTTTTGTTCACAAAAATTGAAGAGAAGGATATTGGCAACATTTGGTTTCAACAGGACGGCGCTACGTGCACACAGCCGAAGCTACACTCGATGTTTTTGAAGATCGCATTATCAGCCGCAGAGCTGATGTCGTTTGGCCACCTCGGAGCTGCGATTTGACACCGTTAGACTATTATTTGGGTGCCGTCAAAGATAAGTATTACGCCGACAAGCCAAAGACAATTGACGCTTTAAAGGACAATATTCGTGAAACCATTGGTGAAATACAGCTGCACACAATCGATAATGTGCTTAAAAATTGGACCGATCGTGTAGGCTACTGCATGGCAAGCCGAGGCAGCCATATGAATGAAATTATTTTCCATTATTAACCCGAAGGATTGTACTTTCAAATAAAAAAAGAAATTTGAGAAAATATTCAGTAGTTTTTTTTAAAGCATTTTCAAAAAAAAAGTTATTTGGGGGACCCTTTACTTGAGTGGCGGACCCTTTACTTGAGTGGCGGGACCTACAGTTTCGATTCGAAGTCGATTCTGAACGACAGTTCACAATACAAAAAATGAATTTTGCAAAATTTCAAACTGGTTTTGTTTTATTGCCTTTTTTAAATATAAACTTTTAAATGGCCCACCCTATATAATCAATAATATTCGTCATTATTTCATTACCATCAGTTGAAATAATACGATTTTATTTGGATCCCTAGTATAAAGTGTGAAATATCGTTTGCAAAAACTCCATTGTAATAAATTATTTGCACAAATTAAATTCATGCATGCATGTGCATGACACACATATTTTTGTTGTTGTTGTTAGTTAGACTTACCTAATTCCACATAAAGTTTTGGTCTTACATTCTCCTGCCAGGCACTTAAATTTCCAATCACGAATAGTGTCAGTATAAGGAAGACTTGCATTCCGCTATTTCTACACGCTGTACGTAAATTATGCGTTAACGACAGTCTTTTTTGTTGTTTTAATTTGTTGTTGGCCATTTTTCAAATTGAAATCTTATACACTCTTTGTCTCTCTCTCTGTCTCTCTCTGTCTTATAATTTGTTTCTCTCTTTTTTTTTGTAATCACAATACTTTTAATAAATTAATAAGACCAACAACAAAAAGAAAAATGTTTTCTTCAATAATTCTTGCGTTATGCGTTTGAAGTTGATTTTGTATACGAGGGAAACAAAAATAAAATTTTTACTAATTGTTGTTGGTTGTTGTTGTTGTTTTATGTTTTATTATATCATATTAGTCATTGGAATTGATTTTTGGTTTTCAATAATTAATTGGGGAGTTGCTCCGTTGCACTTCAATATGACTGAGTTTGAGTGTTAGAAGGACACCATTTTTATAAGAAACTGCCAAAGGAAAGCCATTTAGAAACTGAAATGAAAGATAAGAAACAGAATAAAATTAATTTTAATTTAAAAAACAAACAACAGAGTTTAATATAAGACTTTAAGTTATACTAGGTTTTATAGTTAAAATTTTCGAGAATATCTTAGACACAAACCAAAGATCAGCAATGAGTATTCAAAAAGATGAGTAGAATCGAAGCATACTCATAATTTCTGATACTTAAAACCATTCATACTTATTTTAATATCATGGAATCTCTATTCATATTCAAAGTTTTTATGTACTCATCATATTCATACTTTACAACACGTATGACGTTGTTGATTTCGACTCTCCATAACTCAACATATACACGAAGCAGAAAATAAGTATGATTCGCGTACGAGCACTAAAATACTCACTAGAAGGTTGTGCGTTTGCTCTGCTTGCTCCTCTGTCTTTTTTGCTTATGTGTCTTTTTTGTGAATGCAACAACAACTAAGACTGTACATTTTGATGAATGATTCGAGTCACTCGAGTCACTCGAATCATTTATAAGTATTTCCTTGAAGTTATGAATCTAAAAGAGTAGGCTTATGAGTCAAACATATTTCGAATGGTATGAGTTTGATGTCAACGTTGTACGCATACTCATTGCAACCTGTGCTTATAAATCAACGTTATAGTGAGTACGAATGAATCAGAGTACATAGTAAAATTTCAATATGGTTGACTCACTTATATTCAAAATTGCATAAGTGCTTATGAGTAACGAATAAACGATTCATTTCTGGTCTCTGATGTACACCACACGAAGTACACACTCGAACCATCTCCTCTAACCACACCATGATAATTTCCTTTAAAAATAAGAAAATGCCTTTGATTTGATGATGTTTATCAAACAGTTTCTGCAAGTTTTTATTCCATTCTATTCTCATTCTTCTACAAATCGTTGTAGCTTACCAAAAAAAACTTCTTTGGCAGATTAAAACATTCTCTGCATTGACTTGCATATGAACGTGAAACGAGCAATAATTGGACCAAAAACTTATTTACAACAACTCAGGCAAAAAACATTTTAAATTTGGTGAAATTGTTCAAATTAGAAACCACTTGATATGCCACAGGATTAAAATGCGCATGTAAAGATGCCAGCAAGCGAGACAGCAAACAGGCAGACCTCATAATGAAGGGTTGGTTGGTTGGTTGGTTGTATCAGCAGCATTTCCAAAAATATATTCAAAATTTCATGAGTGCTTATGAGTAGCGAAAAAAGGATTCATTGGTGATCTCTGACACAAACCAACTGTCAGTATTTCAGTTTGTCATATTAGATGTATATTTTGTTTTTTTGAATCACATTAAATATTACAATTTACTCACTTGCTTGGCCATTACAGCTCCTGTAGTCAGGATCTAACTTCTCACACCGTCCATGCTGTGAGAGTACATTTGATCCACGAGTGGCGAGACCCACAGTTTAACGTCAACTCCGAACGAGAAGCGTGAGAAACTTTTCATTTCAATTTTATTTATTCTCACAGTCCTTGCCAAAAGAGTGTTTAGAGAAAAAATATTTTTTTATATTTTATATTTGACCGAGATGCTTTAGTAGAGTTTTGAACCACTAATAAACGTCTAATAAGCCAACATATTACCTACTAGACTACGGCTACTTCAATATCGCAACTTACTGAATTAAAACAGGATTTCCACTTAATGGGTTTCGAACGATAGCTTTCGTAAGGCTATTCAACCTTGCTTAAGGCGCTGGTTCAGAATTTTTAAGGGAAATATTATAAAGTTAAGATCTTTATAACATATGCTCGAATACACTTTAAAATGAACGGAAGCCTGTGTACCTACTGCAAGAGCTTGCTGAGGATTGGATCGATTACGATTGTATTGTTTGAAGCTAGGTCGTAATCCCAACTAAAGGGTTGGAATGACCAATTATGTAAAGGGTCCGCCAAATAACTTTTGAAAATGCTTTAAAAAAAAACTACTGAATATACAATCCTTCCGGTTAATAATGGAAAATAATTTCATTCAAATGGCTGCCTCGGCTGGCCATGCAGTAGCCTACACGATCGGTCCAATTTTTAAGCACATTATCGATTGTGTGCAGCTGTATTTCACCAATGGCTTCACGAATATTGTCCTTTAAAGCGTCAATTGTCTTTGGCTTGTCGGCGTAACACTTATCTTTGACGGCACCCCACAAATAATAGTCCAACGGTGTCAAATCGCAGCTCCGAGGTGGCCAAACGATATCAGCTCTGCGGCTGATAATGCGATCTTCAAAAAAAGGGCGCAAAACATCGAGTGTAGCTTCGGCCGTATGGCACGTAGCGTCGTCCTGTTGAAAACAAATGTTGCCAATATCCTCCTCTTCAATTTTTGTGAACAAAAATTCGTTCAACATGGCCCGATAATGATCGCCATTGACTGTAACGGCCACTCCTTGCTCATTTTCGAAGAAAAATGGCCCAATTATGCCTCTGGACCAAAATCCGCACCAAACAGTGACTCGTTTTGGGTGCGTCGGCTTTTCAATGTATGCGTGCGGGTTTTCTGTGCGCCAAATGCGACAATTTTCCTTGTTTACATACCCGCCCAGATCAAAATGAGCTTCATCTGAAAAGATGATTTTTTTTTGCCAAAATCGGCATCTTCTGGTGTAGGCTACTGCATGGCCAGCCGAGGCAGCCACTTGAATGAAATTATTTTCCATTATTAACCGGAAGGATTGTACTTTCAAATAAAAAAAGAAATTTGAGAAAATATTCAGTAGTTTTTTTAAAGGATTTTCAAAAAAAAGAAGTTGTTTGGCGGACCCTTTATATAGCATTTAACTGCTTGTCTACAAACCTATGCAATTCAGGTTCGAATGTGGGAGTAGTTGGTTGGTTTCAGAGGACTAAATTCTCCCTCAAAATTCAATCATAAGCCTTCTGACAGTCGCATAGCATGAGATCAACAATGATTTCCTTAAGAAGACCATTCAACGCCAAACCTTAGGAAAAATACTCTATGTAAAGAAAAATCAAAAGAGACAAAAAATCTTCACAAACCATGTTGTGTTGAGGCAATTAAATTAATAAATTACAATAAGAGGACATCTGAGCCATGTATCAGGCTATCTGCAAATGATTTGAGGTTGGTAACGGATCTTTTAACAGGGCACTATATATTTGGAGTATACTTAATCAGATTGGGGTTATTCCGAGCCCAACATATCGATTCAGTGACAATGAGAATGAAAAATCGGAACGCATTATTGGAATCTATGAGGCATTAATGCAACTCAAAAGGATATACGTGGTTGTAAACGATGTGCTATTCAACGAGAAAAAATGTCGAAAAATCAAATCCGCGGCGTTCTCAACTTTTTTGGAATTGATCTTCAACTATAAAAAAATTTTTTGCTGCGGCATCATCGGTCGCTATTTCGAAAGAAATGAAAAAGGAGATGCCGTTAAAGTAAATACCCAACACCAATAGTTATGCTGACTGAATTTCTATTTCCAAAAATTAAGCAACTAGATATCGACGACATTCGGTAGCAGCAAGAGAGAGCTTGCCTTACGTAATGCTGAAAAATCGCAAAATTTATAGCAACACCAATTTAGTGGAGTGGTCCTCTCGATCATGCAATTCAGCATCTCTGAACTACTTTAATTGGCCGTACGACAAACCACCAACTCTTGAAGGATTGGAAAACAATATTCAACCATTGATGTCGAACGCCCAGATTTTTCCAAGAACTTATCAAAAGTTGGACAGATCGAATGGATAATTTAGTCCACAGACATAGAATATATGTCCACAATTGAATTCAAGAATAAATGCCAAGTAGTCTGTCCCGCTTTATAATTTTAAGTTCTCAAGCCCTTAAAAATACGCTTAACTTACTACTTCAATTTCAGTTTCATTTAATCAATCAAGTATTTACACGTACAGGCAAACAAATTCCATAACGAACTTAGTTACAGAGCCCGTCCTTGGCCATAAGTGACGAGAATTTCTCAGAAAAATTTCTGATCATTCAGAGGTAACTGTTGTATGGGTTCCCGGTCAAAGGAACATCGTTGCAAATTGCATTGCAAATACGCCAGAGCCAGAGCAGGTACGGATCCCGAAATTTCCGACATGTTACAAGGCATAGGTATTCCGATTGTTTCAATTACTTACATACATACATACATACATAATTGTTCATTACAACACTTCAATCAGGATTACGACCTAGTTTCTCACACCACTTATGTTGTGTGTGTGTTAATTTTATACATATGTGTTTACAGTACAGTTTAAAGTCGATTCCGAACGACAGATTTTTTGTTAAACTTTTGCACACCAAATTTTTTATTTACTCTGAGAGTTTTTGCCAGAAATCTGCTGAGAGGAAGTCGCCTTAAAAATTTTTTTTTGATTTTTGTTTTCTTGTTGAAGATGTCTGATCGGCTTTAAACCATAGGTACCGGTCATGTATAAAATTAGCACACACTTATTATAGGGAAACTCAGTCAGGTAGGCAGCAAAAGAATACATGCAATACTGCTAGACTCTGTTGGATACATATGGATGAGAAGACTTCAGGAAACACTTCTGCTGAAATAGTAAGATTTATTTCGAGCTCGGTAAGGCTTTCTCTAGTGAATGCTTGATCTCCGAATAGCATTGATTGTGGTAACACAATGAACCAAATCTCAGCATAGAATTGATTGTGGTAATGTAATGGACCTAAATGCTGACCTAAGTGGCACCATTTCTTTACCTAATCATGCAAGTTTTTCTAGCTAATCAAGTGAATGTAAGCACTCTTTGTGATAGAATAGAATAGTAAGGTTGCCATCTGCCTTTGCCTATAAATAATGCCCTCTATTAAATCATATTGTTACGTTTTTACATTTTAAAAACGTTTAAAATATGAGCTCGTAGATTGCAAATAAAATAAAAATAAATTTGTGTTCAGTTTTAATTAAAATTCTTTATTTGCAAAATTCTGTGTGCCACTGTTCACAACTTGATGTAAACAACAACAATTACTTTTCTTTGTTATTCCTCTGTTTATACCCATTGCATAAACAATAACAATTACTAGACAATTGTTATACAGATCTTTTCTAAAACGGCCACTAATCTTCTAGGGAATTTTCATATATTTTTGGCCAAAAATCGATTTTTTCAAAATTGAAAATCTCAACTCTTAGAATTATTCCAGCTAGCCCTCTAACACGGTTCGAAAGAGGATCCTCTGAACTACCATTTGCATATAGTCGGGTAGGTGTACTACTTCTTATATGTTCCAAAATGGCCACTGATCTTCTAGAGAATTTTCAAGCAAAAAAATTGATATTTTCAAACCCAATTTTCTCAGTACCATATCACTTTATGTGTGACTAGTTGCTGTTTATATTAAGAGGCCTTGAAACCTTCCTTTGCATATATTATGGTACTCATAAACCTAGAATACAGGGTGGCTGATATGTATTGCAACCAACTTCAGGTTGTTATCATTTGTAAACCGCTCGTCTGACAGCTGACAGATTTATTCCAGTGACAGTTCATTTTATTATTTACAAGCTTACAAAAGCATTTTGATCAATTGCATTCAGAAAAAAAGTTATTCGTGATGAAATTCAAGCGTGATAGTGTGATTGCTTTATATTTGGCTGGAAAACCACAGGTGGCTATCGTTAGAGTCCTCCAGCATTTAAATGTGAATAAATCTTTTGTTTCTCGTACCATTGCTCGTTACCGTGATACTGGCAGTGTTGCATCGCGTTCCAAAAATTGGACGAAAAAAAACGGTAACAACACCAGAAATGATCCGTAAAGTGAAGGCCAGATTTGATCGAAATCCACGCCGCAGTGGTAGAAAAATCGTGAGCTGAACATATCGCGAGAACGGATGCAACACATATTGACAGATGAGCTTGGACTAAAGCCATTGAAGTTCCAGAAAGTGCAAGAGCTCACCGATGGACAAAAAAAAAGTTAGACTGGAAAGAGCCAATGAGTTACTTCGCTTGCACGAAAGTGGCCAGTTACCGAATTTGGCGTTCTCCGATGAGAAGCCATTCCAAATTGAGCAGTTTGTGAAGAAACAAAATGATCGGCTTTATTTGCCAAAGAAGTCAGCTGAAAATTTACACTTGCGATTGGCCGCCAGAACTCAAGTGCCGCCGATGGTAATGGTGTGGGCCGCCGTAACGGCCGATGGTCGCTCCCCGCTCGTATTCATTGACCGTGGGGTCAAAATAAATGCCGAATATTATCGGGAAAATGTCTTAAAGACAGTATTGAAGCCCTGGGCAGACAAAAATTTCGGCCGCAGACCATGGACATTCCAACAGGACTCAGCACCACCGCACTCAGCACCCGTCAACCAAGAATGGCTTAAAAAGGAGGTTCCTCGCTTCATTTCTACCACACAATGGCCACCAAAATCTCCGGATCTCAATCCGTTGGACTTTTGCGCCTGGGGCATTTTGGAGAGTAAGGTTCTCACTAAAAAATACCAAAGTGTCGATCATCTCAAGACGGCGCTTCGCCGGGAATGGGCCAAAATACCGCAGAGCCATTTTCGTGCAGCCTGTGAGGGCTTTGTAGGCCGTTTGAAGGCCATAATTCGTACCAAATGGGGCCAATTCGAACAAATCTAAACTGATTATAAAATTTGATGTTATTTCCAACATTTTTTTGCTTTTGAACAATAAAATTAAAAAAATATAGCACTTTACTTTGTTGCATTATATATCAGCCACCCTGTATTTCCCAAAATTAGCTGCTAAACAAGTGGGCTTGTTCAGATGGATACTGTTAAACAGATAACAGTGCTCTGTTAAGGGCATATTTTGTTCTGTTAACGGCCAATGTGGCCCTGCTAAAATTCATGGTTTGCGTCTTGAATTTTCAAATTCCAATCTATCTTCAGACACATCAATATTTTCCTTTTAGATTTTGTCTTATCTATTATTGAGCACTTCAGAAATGAAATTTCAATAAATCTTATCATATCATGCGGGCAAACCTTCGTTTATAATAAATTTTGGCATTCATAAACCCACAATTATAATCAAGTTTCTGTCATCTCTTGGTTATAAACCCACCATACAGAAGAGTATGAAGCTCTACTGTATGGTTTGAATTAAAGTTTCGCATGCTAGATGAACGTTTAAATCCATCTTCCAATCAAAACAAGAAAGAAAACGAAAAAAAAACTACGTCCAGAATTGCTGCAACACCCCAAAAAAGGTGAGGGAATTAAAGGAAAAAAACTTCAATAGATGTTGTTGTAAATCTAATTTGATTGCTGCTGCTGCCGTTTAAAATAACTTAATTTTTGCTTTGCTGCAATTTATTTATTAAAAGAAATCCAACAAAAACAAAAAACATACATGAATTCAAACAAATTACTCCACGGCACAACTTGACATGGATTTCGTACAAGAAAAGCATAAGAAGGGTAGAGTTAGACGAAGTTAGACGAAGCGTAGCTGGTAAAAACCAGCAGCTTTATAACTGCATTGCGTGAGAAAACTGTATTAAAAATTATACGCAACAATAAAAACAAAAAACCCAACGAAGAAGAACAAGAAAACAAGAAAAAACAAGCAAACAAAAATACAAAAAAAAAACGTTCAACTCTTTAATGAAAATAAACTTTGATTTCTAAGGGTTTTTGTTGTCTTCGGCAAGAGTAAACCGAACCAACACCAAAGCACCAACACACAGTTATGAGAGGTAGTGGTGTTAAGGCTACAAATGCAATGCAACTCGTGAGTTATTTTCCTCTTTTGCTAAACCCCCCCCCCCCCCCCACCTTGGGTTTTTAGTTTTTCTATTTTTCTTTTATTTCTTTCCCGTTTCTTTTGTAAGCACTTAATTAGGAAGAAATAAACAAGTTAATGAATCCAACCCTTTTACAAAAACGCACCCCAAACCCTTGCACTTCCTCTCTTCGTTTTTTCTTTCTTTTGAAAACTAAAAAAATTATATGAGTATGGAGTGCCAGCGTCTGCATACAATTTCTATGAACGACTCGAGTACATATTTTTATTTCTATTTGAGTTTCTAACAAAAGTTTGTCTACTACACCTTTATTTGATGTGATGTGATGTTTTTTCTCCTCTGTTCTCTTCTCTTTTTGATTTACAAAAACAAAAACATCAAATGGAAAAAAATTTTATAGTTTTCACTTCAAATAAAAGTGGAAAAATGCAAAAGAAAGAAAAAAAACTCATGTGTAAAATTAAAAATTATTTCGAATGCAATCAAATCGTTGAAGAGAAGAACAAAAAAAGCAATGGCGTGAGTTGCCAGACTATTGAAGGGTCACTATAGTATATTGTTACGTTTTTAACTTTTAAAAAAGTTTAAAATATGATTTCGTAGATTGCAAACAAAATAAAAATAAATTTGTGTTTCGTTTTAATTAAAATTCTTTATTATTCGCACAATTCCGGGTGCCACTGTTTACAACTTGATGTAAACAACAACAATTGTTCTGTTTACCCTTTACATAAACAATAACAATTACTAGACAATTATTCGACAGATCTTTGTAATGGAGATCTTCAAACCACGATTACTCTCTTCTTCATGTCTGGCTGAACTTCACTAAGTCACTCGAATGCTTTGCCTTGTCATGCCTTTTATATGGCAAAGTAAACAGTCTGGTGAATGTTCTTGAAGGCAAATGTTCATGACTTCGCCTTCACGAAATCTCTATAAATGTAAATATCGTTGTTTACATTTATCCTTGTAGTGTTGTTGGTGTATTTTCGTGTACTTGTTTACCATTTTTTTGCTGGTGTATGTTGTTATAACGGGTGATTTTTTAGCAATTATCTTTTTGGCAACACTGGCTTAAAGAGCTCACGCACGTTTCATGTTTTGTTTCACTGTCAAACATCTTCAGTTTGGTTTATAATTTAACCACGAAGCGTCTTACAAACGAATAATGCTTGCAAATCATTGAATTTTATTATCAAAATGCGTTCATTGCTCGCTTCTTCCATTTTATGGTCTCAGTTTAATCGACCCACTGAAGCGGCTATTCGGGCTATTGTGACTAAATTTCGCACCAAATTTACATACATACATTACATTAAACCACCAACACGCTTACGTAGAGTCCAAACTTAAGAAAATATCGCAGCTGTATCGGCCCGTGTTAATGATGACCATCAATTATCGATTCTTCGCCGTTCGCAGCAATTGGGCCTCTGTTACTCAACAACGTGGACAATTTTGCGGAAGGATTTAGGTGTGAAGCCTTTCAAAATACAGCTGGCGCAAGAATTGAAGCCGAACGACCTACCGCAACGCAGAATTTTTGGTGAATGGGCTCTTGGAAAGTTGGCCGAAGATCCACTTCTTTATCGAAAAATTGTGTTCAGCGACGCAGCTCATTTTTGGCTCAATGGATACGTATATAAGCAGAATTGTCGATTTTGGAGTGAAGATCAGCCAGAAGCATTGCAAAAGCTACCAATGCATCTAGAAAAAGTAACAGTTTGTTGCGGTTTATGGGCTGGTGGCATCATTGGACCGTACTTCTTCAAAGATGCTGCTAATCGTAACGTAACAGTGAATGGTGAGCGCTACCGTGAGATGATATCCAACTTTTTTTTGCCCAAAATGCAAGAGCTTGACTTCCATGACATGTGGTTTCAACAAGACGGTGCCACATGCCACACAGCACGCGTAACAATGGACTTATTGAGAGGCGAGTTCGGTGAACATTTTATTTCACGTTCGGGACCAGTCAATTGGCCGCCTAGATCGTGCGATTTAACACCTTTAGACTATTTTTTGTGGGGCTATGTTAAAGCTCATGTCTATACAGACAAGCCCGCTTCAATTGACGCATTGGAAGACAACATTGAAACATTTATTCGTGAGATACCGGCCGAAATGTTGGAAAGAGTATGCCAAAATTGGACTAAGCGGATGGACCATTTGAGGCGCGGTCGCGGTCAACATTTGCATGAAATAATCTTCAAACATTAAATTATATGGACCGTGCGTACTATCGATTCAAATAAAGTTTTCATGCTTTTTTCTGAATTTTATGTGCTTTTTGTTTTGAAAAATTTTCCTATAGCTCTTAAAAAATCACAAAATGTTGAAGTCGCCGTAGTCTAGTAGGTAGTGTGTTGGGTTATTAGACACAAAAGCCTGGGTTCTAGCCCCAGGCCAGGCATCAAAGACAAAATACAAAAAGGATTTCTTCGGCGACTTCCTCTCAGTAGATTTCTGGCAAAAACTCTGAGAGTAAATAAAATTGCCATGAAAAAGTTTCTCAAAAATCTGTCGTTCGGAGTCGACCTTAAACTGTAGGTCCCACCACTCATGTATAAAATTAACACACACAACATAAGTGGTGTGAGAAGCTAGGTCGTAATCCTGACTGAAGGGTTGTAATGACCAATTATGTATGTATGTACAACAATTCGCCACTGTTCACAACTTGATGTAAACAACAATAATAGCTTTTCTTTGTTATACCTCTGTTTACACCCTTTGCATAAACAATAACAATAACTAGACAATTATTCGACAGATCTTTGTAACGGAGACTCTCAAAGCACTGACTGAACTTTACTCACTCACTCGCCTGCTATGCCTTGCGTTGCCTTTTATACAGCAGAGTAAACAGTCTGGTGAATCTCTATAAATGTAAACATCGTTGTTCACATGTATTATTGTAGTGTTGTTTGTGTATTTTGTTTACATTTATTCTTATTGTCTTGTTTGTGGATTTTTGTTTACTTGTTTACCATTTTTTATATGCTGGTGTTTGTTGTCATATTAAGCAGTACGATAATTTGTAAACAGGTTTGTTTACTACATTGTTTTGTTTTTGTAGCTTCTGTTTATAATTTTTAATGTTAAGCGATGTAAAAGCAAACGACCAGTATCATGATTTTCCATTTACGTAACAATATACTAAAAAGGGACCATTAGAGGCAAAAAGACACACACTGTCACTCTTAATCGCGGCGAATTAAGCATGGAGTTTCCCTTAACTTCCATTCATTACCTCTTTAAGAGCATAATAGCACGTCAATAGTAGGGAATAACTAACCGCCACTAAGGACTTCATAGTAGTCTAGTAAGTAAAGGAAATATTCCTACGCCTTTATGAAGACAAGCCGTTAGGTGATAAAGACGAGCATCAGATAATTTATTCCAGGCATTAACCACTGGGTTTATGTCTCCAATAATAACAGCATAGAGAGAATGGTAGGCTGAGGACCTCCGTTCGAGCAAAACCTTTGGCATTGACTAGGTTTAAACATGGCGATCGGCGTACATTGAAGTCACCGTAGTCTAGTAGGTAGTGTGTTGGCGTATTAGACGTGAGGCCTCGGTTCAAACCTCAGGTCGAAAAAACATTTCTTCGGCGACTTTCTCTCAGCAGATTTCTGGCAAAAAACTTTGAGTAAATAAATTATTGGCATGAAAAAGTTTCTCAAAAAAATCTGTAGTTTGTAGTCGACTTTAAACTGTACGTCCCACCACTAATGTATAAAATTAACATACGCAACATAAGTGGTGTGAGAAGCTAGGTCCACAATCCTGACTGAAGGGTTGTAATTACCAATTATGTAAGTGTAGCAACTTATCGTTTAAGATATCAACATAGTCTTCGATTGTAAAAAGTTGCAAATGTCTGTCAATTGAAACTTATAAAGTATGCGAATGCGAATCAACTTTCCTGTCTGCATTATTTAAATTATTTCCAAGTGGAGTTACTGTTAAATGAAATACTCTAATAATTTTTATTTTTATCTACTACTAAGGCAACACTGATATAACAGTGTTTACAATACATTTGGACGTACTATGTACATGACATACAAGATATTAAAAAAAAGACGGAACTACTATTCAAACAGTTTGTAATGCATACACCATACACGGATACAAGAGAGAGAGAGAGAGGGTGGTAAAGCGGAAAATCTGGGAATGAAAAGTGTGAAAAACTAACATCAACAACAACAGCAATAAAAAAGAAAATGTGTCAGTTTTATGAAATGAAAAGAAATACACAGCAAAACAAATAGAGAAACAAATGAAACATCATAGAAATGATTTGAAAGAAACGAAACGAAAAGAAAAAAAACAAGAAACAGAAGGCAAAGACATACATAAACTGACTGACAACATAATTATGAGGGAACTCATACACATGCAACTCATACTGAAAGGAAAATAAGTAGAGATTTTGCACTCCGTGTGATTCCTTGTCAGAGATCTACTGGCTTGTCACCTTTGTTCACTTAATTTTAGTCACGATAAAATGGTGATTCAATGTGTACTGAGTTCGATATAAAATGCCGTGATGTGTTAAGGAAATCACAAATAAATCTCAAAAATGATAGGCGATATGCAAACCACAAGTAAAAATTGGGGATACTGTTCACCTGGAAGTATTTTTTGGATAGGACGTACATAGCAATGCTATCTGACAGTTAGACCAACAGTAGAGCATTCGTCTCTTATGAAGTTAAATCGAAGGCGGTAGGGGATTGTCTGGGGAGTTGGGTTGTCTCTGCTGAGTCCTACGTGATGTGGAAATTCGCGGCAATGAGCAAACATGCAATTTGGAGCACAGCAGCTTTCACGCTGCGTATAGGACCCCGAAGCCTGCTGTGAAGTGGAAGCGTATGTTTGAAAATGTATGGTCAACGAAAGGGAAGAAACCATATGGGTTTGAAGCAATCAAAACTTTTGTTGGGAAAATGCAAAAAGAGGAGTCATGCATCAGAATGTCCAGAAATAGCTTGAAGTTGATAAAGGATCAGTCGCCGTGGTCTAGTAGGTCCAGGGTTCGAGCCACAGGCCAGACATCCAAATAAAATACGAAAAGTATTTCATCGGCGACTTCCTCTCATCAGATTTCTGGCAAAAACTCTGAGAGTAAATAGAAAATTGCCATGAAAAAGTTTCTCAAAAATCTGTCGTTCGGCGACGACTTTAAACTGTAGGTCCCGCCATTCATGTATAAAATTAACACACACAACATAAGTGGTGTGAGAAACTAGGTCGTAATCCTGACTGAAGGGTTGTAATGACCAATTATGTATGTATGATAAACGATCTTTTGACTGTGGAATTCGGGATGCATATAGATTCTGCAACGATAAGAATCATACTATAATAGTTAGACGTGGTCTGATGTAAGGAACATTGATCTGACAGAGAGCGCTGGAGAATTAAAAAGTGTTCGACTTCTGTTACCGACTTGGATGGTCTTATATCCGGACTTCCAACAGGGTTACCGAACCGTTACCAAAAAATAACAGAAGAATGCCAAAAACTTCGACGACTTTTCGCTATACGCCAGTTTTTGGATTCGGCACTCTTACTTTCGTGTCTTCCTACACGGATAATGGCCATCTTGTTGAATTTGTATCTGTCAAATTAGCTGTCATTTCTTGAGTCTGCATTGCCACAACACCATGGACGGATATAGCTTTCAACAGCACGTACAAATTTAAGAATTGTTTTAACAAAATGAGTGTTCTGTTCGAGCAACGTTGCGCGCGCTACGCTCAATTTACGATTGCCATAATCATCCAATCAGGAGTACTATTCGCAATGTGATGGATAAATTCGAGGCTACTGGGTAGCAAATGACCGACCAATACCCATAAGTTGACAAAACACATAACCTGCCGAAAACATTGTCGCTGTCTATAAGGATATGCAGGGGAAGTTGATCGTGTCGTTGGCAAACTCTCATCCTTTTGCAGACTACAACACGGAGAAATTTGCATTGTAACTTAAGCCTGAACTTGTACAAAATTCAACTGACCCGGGGAACTGAAGGTAAGCGACCATAGGACAACGACTTGCGATCGTTGAATGGGCTTTAGAGCACTTAGCAACTGACGTGCATTTTCAATGAAAAACATCTTGAGTGATGAGAGGAACATTTTGCAATGAATGGCAACGTGAGCAAACAAAATTATCAAATTTAGGACGACAGCTTATTACATCAGACATCAAAACGAAAATGTGAAAAAAAATTTCTTCGGCGACTTCCTCTCAGCAGATTTCTGGCAAAAACTCTGAGAGTAAATAAAATTGTCATGAAGTTTCTCAAAAATCTGTCGTTCGGAGTCGATTTTAAACTGTAGCTGCCGCTACTCATGTATAAAATTAACGCACACAACATAAGTGGAGCGAGAAGCTAGGTTGTAATCCTGACTGAGTGCTGTAATGACCTGACTGAGTGTTGTAATGTTGTCTCTTAAAATCGAAGCGCATCTTAGCCTAGAAAGACTCTGGTTAGTGTGGATTATGGATTGTGAGCGCTATCGCCATATATCTTTTTGAAAAAGCACGAAAGCTCGGTATTTACTAACTTCGTCTGGCCTGAATGAGATAACCTCGACACCCACAGTATGCCTAACCCTTTGACGGACACCAAAATTTTCGGAGGCCTTCCCGAGGGACACTTGCTGTATCTCCGTTATTTGGCAAGATGCGAAATTTAAGACGTGTATACACGTCATGTCCCCCCAGAAACCCTTGTTATGACGTCTATAGACGTCAGTGTCCGTCAAAGGGTTAACAGGATGGCGCTACATGCCACACAGCTCGTGCCGCATTGTCATCTCACTTGGTGTTGACTAAAACTGGCCACCGAGATCGTAAGATTTGACCCCGTTAAAGTTTTTCTTAAAGAGCTTTCGTGAGTCGCAGAAGTATGCGAATAAGCCGTAAACCACAGCGCTATCCAATCGACCTTGTTTCACGAACGTCTGCCATAAAAATCAACTTTACCGTCAAGTATATTGCTGTACCAGAAGGCTACCGAGTATTTGTCTTTAAAACTTAATAAAGGCGGAATACCCAAAGTTTATCGTGGAACCTCTCGAAAACTTGAATGCAAAGTATTTGAACGCAAGATCCTAGTAGCGCCTTGAAACACACTGTAACCGGAGTTGTATTCTCTTTCTCAAGTACTCTTTTGAAAGTTTCGCAACGCCTGTGGTTGTGTGTGGTTGTGTGTGTTTGCCTGTATGCCTAACGGTATTCAAAGTGTTAAAAAGAAACACAAATTGTTGCAGATTTCCTTGTGCTCTTAATGTCAGGCATTATATGAGCGTATGAGTAAATGTTTGTTTATGGGAGGGCATGTGTGTGAATGTGTGCAGGAAGTGAAGGAACTCATTACACGTTTTTAACCCAGTTTAGTAGTCCTTTCTTCTTTATTACCGTTTTTCTAAATTTTTTTTAGTTTTTTTCTTCTTTTTCATGCAGAGTCGTTCTCTATGTTCTGTTGGGTTCACCCTTTTTTCGTTAAAATATTTATTTTTCCCCCAACAACTATTATTTTCTTTTTTTAGGCGAAGGCCATTGAGCAAAAAATAAAGGATATTTACCTTTTCCTAAACTTCTTACTCAAACCCCAAACTACCCCCTTGCCCCTAGTTTCCCCCCTTTGCTTTTAAAGTGTTCATATTTTATTTGGTTTTTCCCTCAAATACTGTGTTGCCGAATGTAATTTTTCTTGAAGCAAACAAGTGTCGTGTGTATTTCTGTACACTTTTGCTTCAGGATATTATGATGGTTGCACAGAGCGAATGATGGAGACAGGGTAGGGCGACCATACGTAGTAGTTGAGGCAAAGGTGCTGTTGTTTAACAATTTAGTATGATGATGTTTCACTAGTTTCAAGTTGTTCTTCTTGTTGTGATTTTTCTCCCCTGTTTTTTTGGTTATTGAGCCTCATCTTATTTGAGTTGAACTGCTGTTACCTGGCAGTTTTACTATTAAACGAAATCATGTGCACGTTTCGTTATGGATACACATCTGTTGGATACATATTTGCATTGCTCAGTTAGAAGATTGTTGTACAAAATAAAAACAATGTTAACATTTATAAGGTGCAGCAAGTTGTTGAACAAATGGTAGGTGGTGTGAGAAGTTTTGTAATGGAAATCATTTTTGTGTTACAATTTTACTTTGTCGACAGACATATGCCAAATAAATGATTGGCTATCTTAGAGGTCTAATATGAGAGAACATACATACAATCTGTCTTCTATAACTCTGGAGGTATGCTGTGAAACATAGGGCTCTTGTTACACTTCATGATATTTCAGAGATACTTGAGTATGCATAGTAAAGGTTGGAGGCAAGTATATATGTATGATTGTATATAAGTTTTGTGTTGAACTATTATTTCTCCTTCGATGCTGTTTCTTATCGTTCGAAAGAACTTTTGGATGCAATGGTATCAGCTGCTGCTTATACGTTGGGAAATTGTCACACTCACAAATCTGACAATGGTCCACAGATAACTTTAAACTTGGTCCAATTTTCTATTATCTTCCTGCTGAATTTTAATAGCTTAAAATAGGTGCCACTCTTCTCATGCTGCTGGCGCAATGAATAATAAACGGGACGCGACCTACGATAGTTAGGAAGACGCCGTCTAGTTGGACGTCGTCTGTTGGACGTAGTGTGTTGGACGTAGTGTGTTGGACTTAAGTATGTCGGACGTAATGTGGTGGACGTAGTGTGTCGGACGTAAGTGTGTTGGACGCAATGTGTTGGAAGTAGCGTGTCGGACGTAGTGTGTTGGACGTAGTGCGTCAGGCGTAGAGTGTTGGACGTAGTGTGTTGAACGTAGTGCGTTGAACGTAGGGTGTTGGAATTGGAGTTTAGGACGTAGTATGTTGGACGTAGTGTGTTTGACGTAGTGTACTGGACGTAGTGTGTTGAACGTAGTGTGTTGGACGTAGAGTGTCGGACGTAGTGTGTTGGACGTAGTGTGTCGGACATAGTGTGTTCGACGTAGTGTGTCGGACATAGTGTGTTCGACGTAGCGTGTCGGACATAGTGTGTTGGACGTAGTATGTTGGACGTAGTGTGTTTGACGTAGTGTACTGGAAGTAGTGTGTTTAGCGTAGTGTGTCAGACGTAGTGTAGGACCTTGTGTCTTGGACATAGTGTACTGGACGTAGAGTAATGAACGTAGTGTGTTAGACGTTGCGTGTTGGACGTAATGTGTTGAACGTAGTGAGATGAACGTAGTGTGCTATTAGACATAAGGCCACGGTACAAGCCCCAGTCAAAACGATTGATTGATTAATGCACCAGGATCATGGTAAATTAAACATTTTTCATGCAAACCACCAAGAGAAGCCGTAGCAGACATTTGAACGATGTTATATTTCACACATTACTTACTTACTTAACTGCCTATTAACAACCCGATTAACCGATTTCGGCCTGCCTTAACACATCCTTCAAGGCGCCTCTGCTCCTTGCGCGCCTACGCCAGTTGGTCACACCAATCGATGACAGTGCTTCCTCGATCTGATCCTTCCAACGCAAACAAAGTCGTCCTCTTAGCCGACTTCTGCAAATCTCCGCATCAAATACCCTTCTCGCCAGAGCATCCTCCTCCATTCAAACGACATGGCCGAGCCAGCGCAGCCGCTGAATGTCCATATCGTTGAGGAGATCATACAGGTCACTGTTGGATCGGATGCGGAAATTGTCGTAAACTCGCACTGGACCGAAGATCTTACGTAGGACTTTTCTCTCGAATACCCTCAAGGCTGCTGCATCAGTGCTTAATAGTGTCCATGCCTCTGCGCCATAAAGAAGCACGAGGAGGACAAGCGTCTTGTAGAGTATTAGTTTTATCGAGAGGTCTCTATTACTCACATTACGCGATATTTCACACATAATGGCATCAATTGGCCTTTCAAACGAATAAAAAATTTCGATATGTCACACACACATACATAGAACCCTTCACACATACATAGAACCACTTTTGTTGTGTGTGATAATTTTTATCCATGAATGGCAAAACTTACAGTTTAAAAGCGACTCCGAACGACAGATTTTTGAGAAACTTTTCATGGCAATTTTATTTACTCCCAGAATTTTGGCCAGACACCTGCTGAGAGGCACTTTGTTTTATTTAAATTTAAAGAGAGATTCGATATTACTTAGCGATGCATGGTTTAGCCTTTCAGTCCTTCATTTGTAGACCAACTGCTTTAAATGTAAACGATTTGAGTCGGGCTTCATCCTCGACATTTTAAAAATCGCATCTTGACAGCAACTGATTACAAGATACAAAGCTGTGCGACTATGAATAAAAGCGAAAGCAGAATTTATATTGCCACAACAAAAAACTTATCACGCTACCCTCTTAGAAAAATAATAGAAATAAAGCAAACAAAACATATGTAAAAAGGGGGTACACATTTGTTCTTGGCACACATGAGTGAGTATATTGACATAATCTCTTGCACCAGTGCAACAAGAACACACACAAACAAAAAAACAACAATTAGAATAGAACAATATAAAAGTAACAACAACAACAACAGCACACAGATAAAATAGAAAATGATGAAACATGTTGGTAATTAAAAAAGAGTATCATTATGTGGAGCAAAGTTTTAAGAGTTTAAGAGTCTCTACTACATTCTCAATACGCATGCAAACAGTAATACCATCATCAGAGCAGTGGCAGTGGCATTACCAGCAGCAATGGCATCTTCAACGCCAGCAACAACAAAATCGTATACTTCTTCGTCTTCGTCTTCTTCAACATCGTTAGTCAACATCATCATCTGGGTCTGGGTTCGTATTTTTTTATTGTTCTTTAGTTGTAGCAATATTTGCTATTGTTTCTCTCCTGTTTAAGTTGTTGTAGTTGCTGTTTTACTGCAGTTGTTAATACGATTGCTGTAAAGTATTTGCCGTAGCAACAAAGCAGCAACAGCAAAATAGAAACAGCGTGTGTATGTGTGTGTGTGTCTGTTCATTATGACAAAACCAAGTGTGAAATTAACAACATAAACAACTGCCAAGAGGTATTCCATCCATCCAACTGACTAAAGATGGCATTTTTGATTCTCTTTCTTTCTCTTTCTTCTTTTTCTTTCTTTTTTCTTTTTTTCTTTTTTTAATTGTTGTAAAGTGTTAAGGAAAAAGGGCGCAATTAATGCTAGGGAATGGGAAAACTGGGTTAAAAACGAAAAGGGGTTGGAAGTTTAATTTTTCAAATTTGAAATTTTATTCTGCAATTAATGAAGGATGATGTTTATGTTTGAAAGAACTTGAATTTTTTTTGTCTTCGAAGCGAAAATCTATGCCAACGAAACATGTACTCCATTGAACTTGGATAGGAGGTGCTAAAGGCAAGACATTGCAATCCATCTGGCAGTCAGATCGCCATTCGAGCACTCGGCTCTTATAAGGTTAAATCGAAGATAGTGTAAGACTGTCGGGAGCAGCTGAATAGGCTACGAAGGCAAAAGACTGTCTGAAGAAGCTGAATCGGCTGGTTATGCAAAAGAAGACTATCTTCTACTAGGTCGCAGGTCGTTTAGGAATTCTCGATAATGAGCAAGTGGGGTGGGGAAGTTCCACACCGTTAATTAAGTCAAAATCCTTGTGTGGAATGGAAGCTGATGTTTGGCAAGCTATGCTCAACAAAAGAAAAGAAAAAGAGAGACAAAGGCTCTTCTTATCGTCTGCAGAGAGGCAAACAAATGTTCTCACATTAACCATTTGTATAGAGACCATATAGTTGAATTGAGTACCTCTGCCGATGGCATATAAAAGGTGGGCCATTAAAAAATTTAAATTTAAAAATGCAATAAAACAAAAATGGTTTGAGTTCTTGCCAAATTTCAATCTTTGTTGTGAAGTACAATTGTCCCAATATGGAATATTAATTCATTCATATGGTTCTCGCGGCTGGTCTTACAGCACGTCATTCGATCGCACCAATTTTCGTACACTTTTTCGAGTATATGTCGTCGCATCTCCGCTATGGCTTTACGAATGTTGGCCTGCAAATGCTCAAAAGGCTCTGGTTTATCGGGAATAACGCTTTTCTTTAACGGCGTTCTAAAGAAAATAGTCCAACGCTGACAAATCGCAGCTTCTTTGCGGCCAACTGACATCACCATTTCGGCAAACTAAGCGGCCATCAAACCTTTTACGCAATAAATCGCCAATGATGCCTCCTGTTGAAACCAAACATCGTTAACATCACTACTATAAGGAGTGGGTACAAAAAAATCGGTTATCATGGTGCTATAAGTGTCTCCTTTGACCGTATTGGTGGCGCCGTCCTCATTTTCAAAGAAATATGGGCCAATGATGTCTCCGCTCCACAAACCGTACCAAACAGTCACTCGTAATGGTTGCATTGGCTTCTGTAAGACCACGTGTGGGTTTTCTGAGCCCCGAATACGGCAATTTTGCTTATTAGCGTACCCACCGACATAAAAATTAACTTCATTTGAAAAGATGATGTTGTTCAAGCGTAAATCGATTCATTAAATCCAGTAGAGATAAAATACTGAATTTTGTGACAGAATAGAATGACATAAGTATTGTCAAATTCGAAATAACCATTGGTTCAAATTTGAACCGATAGATGGCCTATCCGATATTTCCGCTTCTAAGATATCAGCTAGTTTTCCAAGGGTCCTAAGTATTTCTGAGTATTTAGACCAAAAACTCTTGCTTGAGCTGTCAGCCCGATATTCGTATACGCAGGACAAAACTTGACCGGAATCCATTTAGGGAACTTCATAGCATTTATAATAGGAGACTGGCATCTGCATGCCAGAGATCAGCAATGAATCGTTTTTTGTTACTCATAACCACTCATGAAATTTTAAATATAAGTGAGTCAACAATATTGATATTTATCTCCCCTGATTCATTCGTACGCACTACAACCTTGATTTATAGCTACATGTTGCAACGAGTATGCGTACAACGTTGACATCAAACTCATACCATTCAAAATTTTTTGGATTCATAAGCTCATTCAGATTCATAACTTTAGAAAAATACTAATAATACTTATAAATGATTCCCATGACTCAAGTGAGTGAATATTTTAGTGTTCGTGCGCTATTCATACTCATTTTGTGCTTCATGTACATGTCGAGTCGTTGAGAGTCGAAATCAATAACATCGTACGTGTTGTTAAGTATGAATATGATGAGTACTTCAAACTTTGAATATGAGTAGTATGAGTATTATATTAAAATAAGTATGAATGCGTATAAGTATCAGAAATTATGAGTATGATCCGATTCTCAATACTAATTGCTGATCTCTGATCTGCATGTACACTACCGGACGCTGGGAATAGTGTACAACGACTTCTGCAGAGACTGTAATGACAAGAAAGAAGAGAAGGAAGAGACTTGCACTTGGAAACGTAATAAATAGGACTCTTGGGCTCCCAGTGTTTGTCTAGACAACAGTGATTTGAATAGAATGCACACTATCCATCATAAAACTACCAAGAGTTGTGATTGTAGGACAGATTAGGTAGTATCTCGTTACAATGGGAACTTATAGGACATAATATGCATCGTTTTGTTGGAGATGCATGACCGTATTAAGCTATGCTGTTGCCGATTTAATCTAACCTAACCTAACCTCACAATAAATTTCAGAGCAAAGGCTGAGAAAAATGTCTACAGTGCTTAAACATACAGTTGATGCTTTGGTTGTGAGGTTAAGCCCGGTAGCATTGCTAATAGCAAAATCGTTTCAAGTAGAGTGTATCAGATTAATATTGTTACAAAAATGAAAAATCAAGATACTAGTGTTTTGCTTTTACATCGCTTAACACTAAAAATTATAAATAAAAGCTACATAAACGAAGTACTGCAGTAAACAAACCTGTTTACAAGTTATCGTACTGCTTAATATAACAACAAACACCAGCATAAAAAAATGGTAAACAAGTAAACAAAAATACACAAACAACACTACAATAATTAATGTAAACAACGATGTTTACATTTATAGATATTTCGAGAAGGCAAAGTCGTTCGCCTGTTTACCCTGACATATAATGGGTCCGCCATCTAACGTTTTTTTTTCAACTAGTGCTTATTTCGTGAATGGCACCACTTAGCTCATGTCTGATTTGACAGATAATTAGTTTTATCCTTCCGCTGAACGAATATGGTTGTGTATACGCTTGAACAACGCTGGGAAATGTTGCGACATTACTTCGAAAATCATGGTAATGTTGCAGAATGTGTGCGAAAATTGCGTACGGATTTTGAAAGAAGAGAAGCATCGTCAGCTCTGTATGTTCGTTATCTTGTGATAACAAACTGGCATTCTCATCGATAAACCAAAGCTTGAAAAACCAAAAACAGTGCGTACACCCGAGAACATTGCTGCTGTGGCAGAAAGTGTGCGTGAAGCGCCATCAACATCAACTCACCGTCGTTCTCAAACAATTGAACATTTCGGAGACATCATTGAGACGAATTTTACATAAAGACCTTGGTATGACGCCATACAAAGTCCAATTGGTTCAGGAGTTGAAGCCAATTGACCATCCAATGCGTTTTCGCTTAGCTAAGTGGGCCTGTGATCGATCGACTTACAGAAGATGACGATTTTGGCATGATATTTTCAGATGAAGCTAATTTTGATCTTGGCGGGTATGTAAACAAGCAAAATTGTCGCATTTGGGGCACAGAAAACCCGCACGCATATATTGAAAAGCCGACGCACCCAAAACGAGTCACTGTTTGGTGCGGATATTGGCCCAGAGGCATAATTGGGCCATTTCTCTTCGACAATGAGCAAGGAGTGGCCGTTAAAGTCAATGGCGATCGTTATCGGGCCATGTTGTACGAATTTTTGTTCACAAAAATTGAAGAGGAGGATATTGGCAACATTTGGTTTCAACAGGACGGCGCTACTTGGACTATTATTTGTGCGGTGCCGTCAAAGATAAGTGTTACGCCGACAAGCCAGAGACTATTGACGCTTTAAAGGACAATATTCGTGAAGCCATTGGTGAAATACAGCCGCACACAATCGATAATGTGCTTAAAAATTGGACTGATCGTGTAGGCTACTGCATGGCCAGCCGAGTTAGCCATTTGAATGAAATTTTTTCCATTATTAACCAGAAGGATTGTACTTTCAAATAAAGAAAGAAATTTGAGAAAATATTCAGTAGTTTTTTTTTAAAGCATTTTCAAAAAAAAAATTATATGGCGGACCCTTTACTTTCCCAATAATTTTGCTCCCGCTGGTTAGCTTTCAAAGGCTTTTTTCAAACCAATTTGTTTCTTAGATTTGAACGCTTTAAAAGAAGCCCCCTTCTTTCCCTTCTTTTGTAACTATGTCCGACATTTCTTTCTATTTTTTTTAGTTCCTCTGCACTTTAGAAATAAAAACGGAATTCGTTAAACAATCGTTGAATAGAAAACCAACAAAACTTAAATCATATTCTTCTTGGGGCGGGGATTTCACTATGAATTGCTACTGCCGCACCAGACTATGAGGCAAATGAATGGAGTGTTGGCTCATGTGGCTCTACCACATGAGTAAAACTCCATCAAAAAAACAAAAAAAAACCTAAAAAAGGACCTGACGAAAAAAGCAAAACACAAAAATGAAGTAGAAAAGGATAAAGGATTGTTATGAGAGACCACTAAACATGTTTTGCGGAAATAAAAATGTTGTTTGTTATTGTATATAGGCATATACACATACATACATATACGTACACACATATACATATACATACATACATATGTATGTACATATAGACATGCATAGATTGTTGTTAAGTACCATTGTTATGCTTGGTCTTGTTATTGTTGCTGCTAAATGTGGTAATGTATTGTCGTTGTTTGTTTATGTTGCTACTTCTGTTGCAATTCTTTTTGTTGTTGTTGTTGCTGTTGTCGCTTATATTTTAGCAACTCTCTATGAATTTCCGTTGTTATTTGTAGCCGCTGTTTTGTTTTGTGTTGTTTTCGATTGCGTCCTTTCAAAAATTCAAACAAGAAGAGGGGAAAAATTGGTGCCTCCTAAAAGGACCAAAAAAACATATATAAGCCGACCAAAAGAAAACAAAAAAAACTTAAAATGTTGCAGTAACATTAACAACAACAACAACAACACTAACAGCAAATATATTGCATACGTATAAAGGATACGAGAGAGAGAGAGAGGAACAGCAAGAACAACAGCCTAAATTATCAACACAATAGAAGAGCCTGAAAAAATAGGAATACGAACAGGAATACATAGCAAAATAAAGCACTGGCAAGCCAAACTATTGCTAGGTATTGGGCGTCTACCATTAATGGGTGTAACAACCACAATTTTTTTTTTTTGGGCCTCTGCAGTAGATTTCAGCCTCTCGAAAAATTGTTTCAAAAAAAATGGGGGGGAAATTCTTTAATTTTTTTTGTTTTATTTTTAAAGGAAATGAAAAACTACAGAGATATGGAAAATGTTTTGTATGTTTGTTTGCATAAACAAATGCAAACCGATTTAATTTAGACAAGACAACTAAAGTTTCTGATTTTGAATAAAAGATGGCAACAAATTTTTTTGGAAAACAAATGGAATTTAAAAAACTTTTCATATGATTTGAATTGAAAACGAAAAAAAGATAATTTGGTACCTTTTTAAAATAAAGCTTTTAAAACACTAATGCAGTAACAGTACATTCAAATACTAAAATAAAATGGAGTACTATTTTTAGGTACAATTTTTGGGTATTATTTTTTATTCGATAATTTAGATCAATCAGTTTCAGAATTAAATTGAAATGTTTCCATAGGTTTATATCTCTTAGGTACTATTTTTTGGGTACTAATTTTGGGTATTATTTTTTATTCGATAATTCATATCAATCAGTTTCAGATTAAAATTTAAATGTTTACATAGGTTAATATTTCTTAGGTACTATTTTTTTGGGTACTATTTTTAGGTACTATTTTTGGGTATTATTTTTTATTCGATAATTCAGATCAATCAGTTTCAGATTAAAATTTAAATGTTTACATAGGTTTATATTTCTTAGGTACTATTTTTTTGGGTACTATTTTTTGGGTATTATTTTTTATTCGATAATTCAGATCAATCAGACTAAAATTTTAATGTTTCCATAGGTTTGTATTTCTTAGGTACTATTTTTGTGGGTATTATATGTTATGTACTATTTTTTGCTTTTATTTACGGAACCGGGAATTCTGAATTATTTCAGTTTTCGCCATAGAGCGCCCAGATAACGAGAATCGCGTCACTGTCATAGCCCTATTTACAGCTCGAATGGTGCAAATCTTCTAAGCTGTCAAATCAAGAACTCAGTGAAAATTATTGCCTGGTAGATGAATTTCACGCAAAAGTCCATGGTTGTAATAATTAAAAACAACTTAAGGCTAGGTACTTTCAAAATAGTAGAATATAGAGCAAAATGATTGAGTATATACGTTGGTCATGCAAGGACGTATCTGAACTAATCCCTTGAGACGAAAAGACTCATCAACCAACTTCAATCGTGGTTTAGTGGATTAAAACTCTTACGATGGAGTCACTGACTTGAATTTAGGAGGACATGAAATCCAAATGTCGATCAATGCTTATCAAGAAACTGTTTTGAAAGTTATTGTTAAACCACTTAATATTTCTATGTTCCAACCGCAGCTGTAGACTCTTTAGCAAGATTCTGTGGCAGCTTATAAAACCTAAACGACTTAAACCTGATAATGATATGCTGATAACAATTTATCAGCATACATATCCACTGAAGAATGACTCACTTCCAGTCCTGATTTGAACCTGAATTACAAATATTGAATAGTTTTAAAGGATATGCTTTACTAAGAGACATTGATTGTCTTAAGAAAGGCTTGATTCAGCCTGTGGAACATTTTTCAATAGACGCTCTTTGATGATTGACCAGTCCGACTTACAGCCTGCAAGAAGGTGAAAGGCGAATATTTCTGATAACTATCGATTGTATTTAATTTTATGTAAATGAAAATATGTTCGTATTTAACTAACAAAGCAAAAAATTAAAAATTTTAACAGGACCAATGTTAAAGCTAGCAGAGTAATGTTGTTACTAAAGAGTGAATTCTCTCTGCCAAACGTCCACGAACATATGTGACCGCAGACGAGTACAAAAAAAGAATAGACTTGTAATTTTCCTCGAGTACACTCAATTGAAGTGCATCAATAGAGTTGAACAGCTTACTCTCATTAATGAGCGCCTTCATTCTCTCTCGTACGCGGCCAAGTGGACTTCTCAAGTAAACTTCTGGGAAACGGCTCATACTTGAGGATTGTATTGTAAATAAGCATAAGATCAGGCGGGCGTGAAGTATGCATTTCTTAAGCCACCGTAAGAAGCCGAACGCTATTTTTCTTAATTGGAAAATATACCGAACATCGCTTTGAATAATAAAGTATAGTCAATCTCTAACTTCTTACTTTTTAAACCATCTGTAGTTACAGATGATATGTTACTTAGTATGTCGTACTTATGAGTGAATAAGCACGTCCCTTACAAAGCTGTACCACAAGCGGATGAAATGGTTGTTCATCTGTAGTAGGTGGTCCATCTATCGGTTTAAATTTGAACAATTGGTTATTTCGAACCTGATAATACTTATGTCATTCTATTCAGTATATTATCTCCACTGGACGTAATGAATCGATTTACGATTGAGCAACGTTGGGATCTATTGGAATAGATGGGCCAACGAGAAACTGCTTGATCATGTCGATTTTGCCAACAAAAATTCATATTTTCGAATGAAGCTCATTTTCATCCTGGTGTGTAGGTTAAGAAACAAAATTGCCGTATTTGGGCCATAGAAAACTCACACGTGATCTTACTGAAGTCAATGCAGCCACTACAAGTGACTTTTTGGTGCGGCTTGCGGAGCGGAGGCATCACTGGCCCATATTTCTTTGATAATGAGGACGGCGCAACCATTACGGTCAACGGAGATACCTATCACATCATGATAACGGATTTTTTCGTACCAACTTTTCATGGTATTGATGTGAACGATGTTTTATTTCAACAGGATGGTGCAACATGCCACACATCTCACGCCACAATCGATTTATTGCGTCAAACATTTGATGGTCGTTTAATTAGCCGAAATGGTGACTGCCAATTGGCCGCCAAAAAGCTGCGATTTGACACCGTTGGACTATTTTCTGTGGGGAGCCATTAAAGAAAAGTCTTATGCCGACAAACCATAGGCAATTGAGCATTTGAAGCCCAACATTCGTGATGCCATTGCCGAGATACGACCCCATACACTTGAAAAAGTGCACGAAAATTGGTTCGATCGAATGAGGTACTGTGAGTGCGGTTGCGGCAGCCAAATGAATGAAATAAGATTCCATTTCTAACCGGAACAGTTGTACTGCACAACAAAAGAGTAAATTTGGCAAAATCTCAGAACGCGTTTGTTTTATTGAATTTTTAAATTTAAACTTCTTAATGGTTTACCCTATAGATAATTAACAATAATTATAACTCTCTCCATAACCTTTGACCATAAAATTAGAAACATTTTACTATCGGGCACTAGTTTCAGAATCTATTTGATGAGAAAAACTTTAATAAGAATTACGTTGACCGAATTTAGTCGAATAAAAAACTTAAAACGAATGTTCCTGTAAAGAATAATACCGGGTCGGCCTATTAACTTTGCTTCTGTAATTGATTGTAGTGAATTGTCTGATTTTTCTTATAGAATTTTAAGAACCACGTAACTAAATGGGACTACTACTACGGTTATACCCTTGTAGGGTAGTAGGGTAGTCTGCATGGATTCCTTGTTTATTCAATCTCACGCAAGCTATCTGAACGTAATTTTCAAGTGCTTTAATATTTTTTTTTTTCTGTCTTTAGAAAATTTTACCAAAATAACGCAATATAGCATAAGTCTTCATAAAACTACACTAAAGTCAAAAAGTTTTCTAACGTTCTATAAAATTGCAATTATATTTTGCGCTGTAGCCATTATGAACAGCGGCAAAGCAGGGAAGGATACCCAATAAATAAAATTTCAAACTTTAAATACGAAATATGAAAACTGTAATACAAGAATCAGATACGCCAAGAGTTCAAGACATTCAAAATTCTACCAAAAAGCTTAGCATCTCCACCAAAAGCATCGTATTAATGGAAGATTGCAATCAAAAATAATCTGCAGTTCGCTTTTGCTTATGAAAACTTTATATTTTTTTCTTTGTTTTTCTTATTTAGATGAACTTTTTATATAAACAACAACAAATAGCTATAAAACACACGATAGAAATCACTGCATACTTTTAGGTATGGCAACATAAGCACTTCTACTGCATACTCTTAGGAAAAAGTTTGTATTGCTTTGCTCTTTTTGCTTACAAAATCCACTCACTTTCTTTATTTTACAAATTTTTTCCATAACGGAACCTAAGAAAACATGGAAAATAAGCAAAAAATAGAAGAAAAAAGAAAAAAGACAGAGGAAAAGAAGTCGTGGGAAAATTATGACTTTACGTGATAGTTAAAGTGTTGCCGATTTACGTAACTTACTTGCAACATTGTTCTTTACTACGTTCTTTTTTGTGTTCTAAGGTTGCTGTAGCAATAGATGTTGAAAAGTTAAAGAAAAAGAAAAGTTTCTTTCGTAAAAGGAACAAGAAAAACAATTGAAAAAGAGGAAATTTAAAACCCATAAAACTTATAAATATTCACGTAAAAATGGAAAATTGAAAAGAATTTTCCCCCCAAAAAAAAAGGCTTGGAAAAGCACTTTTTTCCCAATTAATTGTTGAGTTTAGTTTTCAATTTTCAATTGGTTTTTGTGTTCATTAATAACAGCCATGGCATACCTAACTTAATGACGTCGATGATCATGTTTAATTCATGAAAAAATAAGAGGCATAATTTAAGGCGTTAAAAGGATTGAAAAAGTAGTTCAAACTCATCAGAAATTCCTTTATCGTACACTGAAGCATATCGCCCCCATGAAGCATAATTATCTGGTCCTGTTCTATACTAATAGATTCGTTATGTTCAACGATTTCAATTTTTTATTTAAGTTTGGCTGCAAAAACCTTTCTTCACGTTTAATTAGAGCAACCGCTGTTACGGATTCCAATTCAGAGCATATGAAAAAACCTTCATAGCAAATACTTTGGTACTCTTAATTTTTTATATTGTAACGTTTTTACCTTTTAAAATCATGGCTTGAAAATGGCTTGAAATGGCTTGAAAAAAGCCTTTGAAAGCTAACTAACGGAAGCAAAATTATTGGGAAAGTATATTGTTACGTTTTTATCTTTTAAAAATAAAAATAAAATATGAGCTCGTAGATTGCAAATAAAATAAAAATAAATTTGTCTTTAGTTTTAATTAAAATTCTTTATTATTTACAAAATTCTGTGTGTCACTGTTCACAACTTGATGTAAACAACAACAATTGCTTTTCTTTGTCATTCCTCTGTTTATACCCTTTGCGTAAACAATAACAATTACTAGACAATTGTTCGACAGATTTTTGTAACTGAGATCTCCGAACCACGATTATTGTCTTCAAACACACCACGACTTCACACAAGTCTGACTAAACTTCACTAACCCAAGTCGCCTGCTTTGCCTTGCGTTTTATATGGTGAAGTAAACAGTCGGATGGATGTTCTTACGGCGAACTTCCATGACTTCGCCTTCACGAAATCTCTATAAATGTAAACATCGTTGTAAACAACGATTCGATCGTTGTAAACAACGATTCGATCGTTGTAAACAACGATTCGATCGTTGTAAACAACGATGTTTACATTTATTATTGTAGCGTTTGTTGTTGTATTTTTGTTTACTTGTTTACCATTTTTTGTATGCTGGTGTTCGTTGTTATATCAAGCAGTACGATAATTTGTTAACAGGTTTGTTTACTGCATTGTTTGGTTTTTGTAGCTTTTGTTTATAATTTTAATGTTAATCCACGTAACAGCAAAACACCAGTATCTAAATTTTTCAGTTTCGTAACAATATGCATTCGGCAACTGTTTTGTGACCAAAAACGAATCGACCCTCTAAGATGAAGTGGTTCCCAGTAAAAACCTTTTGCAGATGATAGCCAGACGAAGCTAGAAATTATAGTTGATTTTGCAATATGTTTCCAAGCGCTGCAATAAGGAAATATTAAGACTTCGTGACTAGTCCTGCAAACCGGGCCTTTTTTTTGGTGATGTCGGTAAGAATCAGTTTTAATTGCCTGTAATGAATTCAGTACTTCATAATAAACCATAACTATTTCTCGTAAGCATTTTCTAGAATGAAATCTTTAGTGCTCCAATCTTCCATAGTGAAGGCTGATTCATAATACATTCAAATCTCAATTAGTTCGACAGATAGGATCATATTCTATATTGATATTGTCCTTATCGTGCCACTGTTTCCCCAGCAGAGCGTTGAATCTTTGGTAGTATTCTGTTACTGCACCTTCTTTCCAATGATATCTGCAATATTACTTAAGAGAATGTTAACGAGACTCTAACTATACTCCTGTAGCTTTACTAAATCATTATCCGATTCAGATTGCCTTTAAGCCTTAAGGTTACCCAATTTCTGTGAACTTTCATATGCTTTTCCTCTAGATATTGTTCAAATTTCACTTTCTCTTCCAGGGGGAACATTCAAGTATTTTTAATGGTTGAATATTTTGATCTCTTTGCCAAGAAGATCCCTGTTTAAAAGGTTTGTTTTTAAGATAAGATTTTTAGATTTTCTTTATTTGATGGTTATTCCTAATTTTCATTTCTTGTCTAATTCTGGATTAAGAATCTATATGAAAAATACGAAATACATGGTTATTAGTAAAAAATAATAATGTTAGTAAAAATTAATAAACGACCAGTGGGACCCATCAAAGGGAATTAAATGCCGCATAGAGATGGCGAGAGATGGCTTTTTTAAATATAACAAAGTGTTGACCAGTCACGACATCAACGTAGCAACAAAAACACGCCTCATAAAATGCTACATTTGGTCTGTCCTATTATATGGAGTAGAAGTTTAGACAATCAAAAACTCTGATGAAAGAAAATTGAAGGCCAATTGGAGGAAATGTGGATATACCTTCGAGTTCTGAAAATACCATGGAATGCCAGAGTCTTCAATGATGAAGTATTAAGAAGGATGAATGTCAACCGTCAACTAATATTAACGATAAAGAAAACGGAAAACTTCATACCTAGGACACGTATTGAGCAACAACAAATACAACATTTAACAAGGAATCCTTAAATACAAAATTGAAGGAAGACGTGGTAGAGGCAGAAGGGAAACATAATGGCTGAAAAACATCCAGAACTGGACAGGGTATAGTGATGAAAATACCCTCCTTTACGCCGCTAAGAACCGAGAGCTGACCATTTTAATATAAAATGTATACATACATTTATAAACATTTAATTTTACGATCACTAATATCGGAATAGCGGGTTGAGTAAATAAAGAAGAAGAAGTCTAGTTCTGTGTACTGTACGATATGTGTATTTTGTTGTTGTCTGTTTGTCTTGTTTACTTATTTTTGCTTAGTTTTCTTTTAATTTGTTTGCTTTTTAAGCACAAATACATACATAAATACATAATAGGATTACAAACTAGCTCTCACACCACTTATGTTGTGTGTGGGATAATTTTATACATGAGTGCCGACAGCTACAGTTTACAGTCAACTCGCAACGACAGATTTTTGAGAAACTTTTCATGGCAATTTTTATTTACCCTCAGAGTTTTTGCCAGAAATTTGCTGAGAGGAAGACGCCGAAGAAATATTTTTCATGTTTCATTTTGTTGGGGATATCTGTCCCGTAGTTAGAACCATGCCCTCACGTCTAATAAGCCAACACATTAGCTACTGGACTATGTAGACTTCAATTAATGACATACAGCAGCTACAAAATCGATCGGCAACAGCATTTCCTACAAAAACTCATGTTTTTTTATATTTGCTTTCATTTCTACTGGAAGTTTTCATTTTCTTTTTTTAATTGTTTACGCCATTAAGGAATATTTCTTTTATGTGTGTGTATGTGTATATGGGAATTTGTGTAACAGAGAAATCTGTTTTCTGTGTGTGAGTATAACTGAGAGTGTTGTATTCTCTTTTTGTGGTTGTTCTAACGGGATTAACATAATATTACTATTTATTATAAGAGATTTATTTTCTTGTGCTCTCTTTATTATACTTCTTCTTCTTCTTTAGGATTTTATGATGTTTTTTGTTTTTGTTTTTTTTGCAGCACTTTTACTGGCTGCCAACAACTGCAGACGAAACATAAAATTTAAAAAAAATTTGTTACTTTAAGTACGTGTTTAACTGTCTGCCTGTACAGTCAACACCGTCTCGTATTATTTATGCTCATACTTCTCTCCGATTATACTGTTACTCTCCCAGTTTCTTTGCATGCTTTTGGAACTTAACTTTCTTAACTCATGTTCTACGGGAGTTTTTGTGCTGTTATGTTGAGTGTGTGATAAAAGAGTATAACATTGTATATACACTGTGTGGGATTCCTTACTTACTTTCCTTATTTATTTTTAAATTTTAGCTGCTCTTGTGCTTTGCAATCATGCTTTACAGGGTTGAGAACAACCACAATGGCCTGCAAATTGCTAAAGCTTTAGAAAATATTCACCGGTTATCTCTACTTTCCCTATCCTTTCATTTCTATTTTAATTTAAAAATTCTTTTCATTTTGCTTTTTTAAAGAAATTACGTTCCATTATTATTTTGTTTTCTATTTAAAAAGAATTTAAAAAGAATTGAAGCCTCAGATTATATCTGGATAGTCTCATACATGACATAGATCTGCGCTTATTGTAGTTCCTCAACATTGTCTCACACCTAATTTATACTATGTTCAGACATGTATTTTTATTAAATTAATATTCGGTTTATTGATAACAATATTTTTAGTGTTCAGACACAAAATTTATTTGACAGCTGGTAAACAAAACAGGTGATTGCTTCAACAACATGACTTTTAATTTAATCGTGAAAATTAGTGCCAAAAAAATTTGAGAAAAAATGGAAAACAATTTAACATTTGAAACGGTCTTACTAATGATTAACCGAAACGCCGAGTTGTTGCGGTTAGTAGGGAATATTTCCGACTCCAAAGTGGCTTCTCTCAGAAGGATGAGAAAGAAAAATTTGATAACACTGCATAGCTTGCAGAAAAGAAAGCGTTTGCTTATGGCACTGTTAGAGGAAAATGAAACTCAAAGGTCTTTATATGTTAACTGCTGAATACGTCGTATTTTCAAAGTATACCGGTCAGTTAACACATTCTGCATAAACCCAAGGATGAAATTGCGACAACAGTTATAGATTATCAGCCAAGACCTAGAAGGTCAGCCATACTTGAAGAAGGCAGGTAGAAACAAAAGCTGCTTTCTTGAGAGCAGGAACTGGATTCCCAGTAATATCTCAGTTCAGGGTATTATAAATAACTTTTCGAAATAAATTAGAAATTATCATCAAACAACATTGGAATCGAAAGGGTTAAAATTTAAATACGATATCAAGTCTGTGATGTTATTAAAATTCTTTTCTATATGACATCAGTTGGAAATATTTTCTCATCCCTTTCTGCTGACCTTCCATTTTTTTGTTTGTCGTTGTTTGTTTTTGTTTGTTGTTGACATTTGAGTGGTCAAATATCAATAGAAAGTGTTCGGAAAATTGTAATATGATCACTGAACGTACTTATGACAGTGCTGTATTTGAAGTTTTACTCAATATTATAACAATTTATGATTGAGCACTAATAAATTGACATTTTATATGAAATATTGAGATCAATAATGCCGTTTATTGCGATTTACTCAATATACGTGCATGTCTGAACATAGTATTAGATTGTCTCACACCCAATTGGTTTGAGGAGAGTCACTCTCTATATTCCCTTTCATCAAGCACACATTCATAGAAAGTCTCTGATCCATCAGCAGCGTGCAAACTCCCCTTCTCGCAAATTAGTCTGTTCATTGCCGACCTGGGACCCAGCAGAGGGTAACCTTTTTCTCCGATCTGATTGTGAAAATAGTATTGCTATGCCTTGGCTTTTGTGCTACCCTCCGACGTTGAATTGAGCACATCTTTTAGCATAAACTTCCACGTGTACCAAAATCATCCACTCTTGTACCAAGAACCATTTTTGATCCACACGTATATCGCAAAATAGTCCCTGATTTAAGAGAGTAAGCAGCTGCCAGATTACTACAATCATTTTTGAATTTCTTTTTGTTTCTAAGTCTCATTGCGAAGCTCTTCCCAAAGTCATAGCGGCTACTGCTTCTGTCCAGGGAATAGTTAACGGGAAACCTATCAGCCAACCGATATCTTACATCACGAAACCGCCTTATGAATTTCTTATTGGACTTGCTCTTACCAAGCCTCTGCCATAGTCTCCAAAGTACAAGTTTTCACCACCAAATGTTGCGGACATAAATCCGGGGTTCTCAATATCCCTGTTATATAGGGTGGGTGATTTAAAAATTTCAAAATGCAATAAAACAAAAGCGCCAAACTTATTTCGCTTGAAGTCGCCGTAGTCTAGGAGGTAGTGTGTTGGCCTTGCCAAAAGCCTGGGTTCGAGCCCCAGGCCAGGCATCAAAGACAAAATACAAAAAGTATTTTTTCGGCGACTTCCTCAAAGTAGATTTCTGGCAAAAACTGTGAGAGTAAATAAAATTGCCATGAAAAGTTTCTCAAAAGAAATCTGGCGTTCTTAGTCGACTTTAAACTGTAGGTCCCACCATTCATGTATAAAATTAACACACACAACGTAAGCGGTGTGAGAAACTAGGACGTTGTACAATGGGTCAATTCGACCTCCGGGTACTGTACTTGTCTTAATTAACAAGTACACGTCCTCTAACCTAACCTATTTCGCTTTGTTGTGAAGTACAATTGTTCCGGTTAGAAATGGAATATTGATTCACTCATATGGCTGCTGTGGCAGGCCTCACAGTATCTCATGCGATCGAACCAATTTTCAGACACTTTTTCAACTGTATGGGGTCGTATCTCGGCAATAGCATTATGAATGTTGGACTGCAAATGCTCAATTCTCTCGGGTTTAACGGGCATAATACTTTTCCTTAACGGCGCTTTACAGAAAATAGTCCAACGGTGTCAAAGCATAGCTTCTTGAAGGCCAATTGTTATCACCATACATGATTGGTCATTACAGGCCTTCAGTCAGGATTACGACCTAGCTTCTTACACCACTCATGTTGTGTGTGTTAATTTGTATACATGAGTTTAAAGTCGCCTCCGAACGACAGATTTTTGAGAAACTTTTTCATGGTAATTTTATTTACTCTTCAGAGTTTTTGCCTGAAATCTGCTGAGAGGAAATCGCCGAAGAAATTCCTTTTTTTGTATTTTGTTTTGATGTCTGTCCTGGGGCTCGAACCCTGGCTTTACGTCTAATAAGCCAACACACTACCTACTAGACTACTGCGACTTGACATTACCATTTCGGCTAATTAAACGGCCTTCAAACGTTTGACGCAATAAAGATTGTGGCATGAGATGTGTGGCAAGTTGCGCTATTCTGTTGAAAAGAGAAGAGCGGGTACAAAAAAGTCTGTTATCATGGTGCGATAGGTGTCTCCATTGACCGTAATGGCAGCACCGTCCTCATTTTCAAAGAAATATGGGCCAATGATGCCTTCGCCCCACAAGCAACACTTAACAGTCGCTCGTAATGCGTGCATTGGTTTCTGTAAGCCCTAAAAGCAGCAATTTTGCTTACTAAAGTACCCATCAAGATGAAAATGAGCTTCATCCCGAAAAGATGAGTGCAGTTTCTCGTTGGCCCATCCGTTCCAATAAATCCCAACGTTGCTCAAGCGTACATCATTCATATATGTATGCACCTTTATTGCGTAAATCGCAATAAACGCCATTATTGAGCTCAATATTTCATATAAAGTTTCAATTAATTATGGCGCAATAAATACGCAAATTGTTATAATATTGAGTAAAACTGAAAAGGCAGCACTGATATTTGACATCTCAAATGTCAACAACGACAAACAAAAAAACAACAACAAAATAAAAACAATGTTGTTGAAACAACCAGCGGTTTTGTTTACCAGCTGTCAAATGAATATTGAATAAGCAGCTGAACGGCGTATATTATTATGCCTGAACACTTAAAATATTGTACTCAATAAACCGAATATTGACTCAATAAAGGTGCATATCTAAACATCAGTGGAGAAAATATACTGAATAGAATGACATAAGTATTGTCAGGTTCGAAATAACCGATGGTCACACATGCAGTTCTCTGTATCCTAGTTTTGGGTCAATTTTTTATAAATCCGTTCTGTGTGAAAAAGTTAGCCTTAAGGAATATAATTAATACAGCATATAGTTCGCACGACTAGGTAATCAATTGCAAATCTCTTTGCCGGCATACGGCAGCCTAATCTGAAAACAAAGTCCTTAAAGTCATGGCTTAATTTTTTTTTTCGAATGAATTAAAATGAAAAGTCATTTACGGGTTTTATACATTCTAAGTCTAGACGTGCCTTTGAATAAAATTTGGAGGATTTTTTTCTTTTTTTTATTGTAGACAAATAATCCAACAACAATTTATGTATGTTTCCATGGTAATTTCTTTTCCGCATTATAAACGATTGAACGAATGGGAAAAATAAACAACAAAACAGAGTTTTTCAATTGAAAACGACAGCTGTTACCGTAATAGGCACAACGTCGTTGTCAGTTAAAAGTCACCCTTAATTTGCCCAAAGACAAGAAAGGAAGGAAGGGTAGACGTTAGGCATTTGGGAAAGGAAAACAATATGATGGCCGTATCCATTACAACAATAATAGAAACGGAAAAGTGATAAAGAATTTGTAATAGAATCGCAGTGAAAGAGTGATGTACACGTGACAGCGGTGGCAGTAAGGGCAGTCACTTGTTTAAATAAAGTAAACAAAACAGAAAAAAACTAAAGCGAAGGAAGAAAGGAAACAGACTTGAAGAATACATTTAAAAACAATGTTTTGTTTTGGACTACTGCGGGAGATAATGTCACAAAAAAATGGAAGCAAAATATCAGGGAACTGCACTAGATAGTACATATATTGACAAAGAGGACTCATAGTGAGAGCATCTCAGAAATGATATGCAGAAGGAGTGTAAAGAAAGCTATGTGTGTCAAGATAAATTCGAAATTAAAAATCCAAGACGCAATCCATACATTTTAGCAGCGCCACATTTGGCGTTAACAGAGCAAAATTTCCGCCATCAATCTGAACCAGCCCACTTGTTTAGAAGCTAATTTTGGGAAATACTGTAGGTCTATGAGTACCATACTAACGGGTGATTTTTTAGCTATTATTGGTCTATAATTTAACCATGAATCGTCTTACAAACGAAAAACGCTTCCAAATCACTGAATTTTATTATCAAAATGCGTGCTCTGTTAAGAAAGTTCATCGCGCGCTTCTTCCATTTTATGGTCAGTTTAATCGACCCACTGAAGCGGCTATTCGGGCTATTGTGACTAAATTTCGCACCAAATTTACATTGTTGGACATTAAACCACCAACACGCTTACGTAGAGTGCGAACTGAAGAAAATATCGCAGATGTATCGGCCCGTGTTAATGATGACCAACAATTATCGATTCGTCGCCGATCGCAGCAATTGGGCGTCTGTTACTCAACAACGTGGAAAATTTTGCGGAAGGATTTAGGTGTGAAGCCTTTCAAAATACAGCTGGTGCAAGAATTGAAGCCGAACGACCTACCGCAACGCAGAATTTTTGGTGAATGGGCTCTTGGAAAGTTGGCCGAAGATTCACTTTTTCTTTATCGAAAAATAGTGTTCAGCGACGAAGCTCATTTTTGGCTCAATGGATACGTAAATAAGCAGAATTGTCGATTTTGAAGTGAAGATCAGCCAGAAGCATTGCAAAAGTTACAGCTAGGTGCGGTTTATGGGCTGGTGGCATCATTGGACCGTACTTCTTCAAAGATGCTGCGAATCGTAACGTAACTGTGAATGGTGAGCGCTAACGTGAGATGATATTCAACTTTGTTTTGCCCAAAATGCAAGAGCTTGACTTGCATGACATGTGGTTTCAACAAGACGGTGCCACATGCCACACAGCACGCGTAACAATGGACTTATTGAGAGGCGAGTTCGGTGAACATTTTATTTAACATTCGGGACCGGTCAATTGGCCGCCTAGATCATGCGATTTAACGCCTTTAGACTATTTTTTGTGAGGCTATGTTAAAGCTCATGTCTATACAGACAAGCCCGCTTCAATTGACGCATTGGAAGACAACATTGAAGCATTTATTCATGAGATACCGGCCGAAATGTTGGAAAGAGTATGCCAAAATTGGACTAAGCGGCTGGACCATTTGAGGCGCAGTCACGGTCAACATTTGCATGAAATAATCTTCAAACATTAAATTATATGGACCGTACTATCGATTCAAATAAAGATTTCATGCATTTTTCTGAATTGTATGTGGTTTTTTTTTGAAAAATTTTTCTACTGCTCTTAAAAAATCACCCATTATATGCAAAGAAAGGTTCCAAGGCCTCTTAATATAATCAGTAACATAGTCATACACAGTGATACCGTATTGTGAAAATTGGCTTTGAAAATATCAATTTTTTGCTTGAAAATTCTCTAGAATAGATATAGGTTATATGCAAATGGTAGTCCAGAGGGTGCTCTTTCGAACCGTGGTAGTGGGATAGCTGGAATCCCCAGCTCAAATAATAATGATCATAATGAGAATTAAATTTTATGTCAATTGTTTAACAGTGAACAGTGCTCTGTTAATAGCAAAGTTTACCCTGTTAGAGGCAAGACAAGGCGCTGCTAAAAGTGTGGATTTGCGTCTTTGGTTTTCAAATTCGAATTTATCTTCACGAACATAAGAAAGCTTGGAGATGCAACATAGGAATTATACAGTGGCTGCATGATGGTCAGATGGCCAGATCTATAGTGACCTATGAGGCAAATGTCTGGGCAGACAGAACGAATCTGAAAGCGGCTCAAATGTAGTTCGACAAGATACAGAGATTAGCGTGTGTTGGCTTAATAGAGGCAATGAGAACCTGTGATACAGCGACACTGGAAGTTCTATTGGGTTTAAGTCCGCTGCAATTGGTAATGAAAACCAAAGCTTTACAATCTAAGCTTAGGTTGATGGGTGACAACTCTAACATGGCATTCATTAGGCGATGTCGTGGCCTAAGACATCCAAAAATGTACCCTGGACAGTAACAATAAACTGTATAATATTAGAAAGTGATTCAGAACGAGACTTAAGTTAGAAAAATGAATCCGAGTAATCTATTGGCTGCAAACTCTCTCAAAAGAGGGACTATTTTGTGGTATACAGAAGGTTCAAGAATAGAACTCGGTACAGGGAAGGAACAGGAGTTTTTGGCTCTAGAATGACATATTCTGAGAACATAGGGAAACTTGTGGGCATCTTCCAAGAGGAGTTTAATGTCATCAAAAGCTGTGCTCAATTCAACTTTGAAAGGCGGTACATCTGACAGTTAGGCTGCCATTCGAGCACTCTTCTCTTGCTATAATAAATCGAAAATAGTATGGGACTGTCTGGGGAAACTGAATTAGGTATTTAGGCAAAATAAGATTACCGTTTGCGGGGAATTATTGGCAATTAGCAAGCAACTGAGCTTACGAGGAGGGAGCCTCTATTCACTTAATGAGACCAGACCCTTCTGTGAACGGGAAAAGAAGAATAAAGCGAGACAAAATCTCCGTTCAAACTAAGTGGATTTAAGGCAAACAAAACTTTTGTTGGAAAACTACAATAAAAGGACAACTGAGTAATGCATCAGACTGTCCAGTAATAATCTGAGGTCAGTGACCAGATTTTTGACTCGCTGACTGTGCACTTAGAATACATTTATTTAGAAAAGGATTCATTTAGAGCCCACTATATGGATACTGTGGCGATGGAAATGAGCCCTCTGAACACATTCTTGGAATCGTGAGGCCTTAATGCATTCAAGAATGAAACATGATTATCAGGCACTAGGCAGGGAATTGTCATAGTTGACACCGTGCAGCATCCAGAAGTTTGTAAGAGTATTACGTTTGTAGGGGAAATTATAGGCGCTAGGCAGGAAATTTGAAAGAAATTTGTCAGAATAATACGCTTGAAGGAAACATTATGGGGATACGCTATAAAGTAAAAGGTGAGAGCACCGGATCGTATGGTTGCAGTACTAAGGAGTTCTTCGCTGCAATAGTAATAACGACAGTGACTTGTTCAAATTCAAAACATTCTGTTTAATATGGAGTTGCTCTGTGATAGTCATATGTTTCCAATGAAGGTACTGAACATACATATGTACATATATATAATATATAAAGGGTGTTTTTTATAGAGGTATAGAACTTTAAGTTGCAATAAAACAACGATGGATTATTCGATTGACATGAATTTTGTTTATCCGAAAGATAATCTTGTGGCATTACATTTTAAATATGATTTCTGGCATATGACCGCCACGGCTGGTGCGGATGTAGTCCAATCTGGATGTCCAATTTTCGATGACTTTTTCCAACATTTGTGGCCGTATATCGGCAATAATACGGCGAATGTTGTCTTCCAAATGGTCAAGCGTTTGTGGCTTTACCGCATAGACCAATGACTTTACATAGCCCCACAGGAAGTAGTCTAGCGGTGTTAAATCACAAGATCTTGGAGGCCAATTCACAGGTCCAAAACGTGAAATTAGGCGGTCACCAAACGTGTCTTACAATAAATCTATTGTGGCACGAGCTGTGTGACATGTTGCGCCGTCTTGTTGAAACCACATCTCCTGGACATCATGGTTATTCAATTCAGGAATGAAAAAGTAAGTAATCATGGCTCTATACCGATCACCATTGACTGTAACGTTCTGGCCACCATCGTTTTTAAAAAAGTACGGACCAATGATTCCACCAGCCCATAAAGCGCACCAAACAGTCAGTTTTTCTGGATGTAACGGTGTTTCCACATACACTTGAGGATTACCTTTACTCCAAATGCGGCAGTTTTGTTTGTTGACGTAGCCATTCAACCAGAAGTGCGCTTCATCGCTAAACAAAATTCGCTTATGAAAATCGGGAACAACGGTAATCTCGCCTTGGGCTCATTCGACGAATCTACGCCTTACTTGATGATCGTTTGGCTTCAAATCTTGCACGAGTTGGATTTTGTAAGCACGCACCGCAAAATCTTCCATAAAGTGGATGGACACAGATCCAATTCCTGTGCTCGATGACGGATGGACTCATTCGGGTCTTCCTCAATGCTACGCTCTACAGCAGCAATAGCTTCTTCTGTACGCACCGTACAGCGTCTCTGGGGATGCGAGTTATCAATAAGAGTAAACGTGGTGCGAAAACGTTCCATGGTTAATCGAATTAACTGCACTGATGGACGATTTTGTCGACGATAAAATGGACGTAGTGCGCGATACGTTTTCCGCACAGAACCATTATTTTCGAAATAAAATTGCACTATTTGCAAGCGTTGTTCAGGCGTGAGTCTATTCATGATGAATTGCCAAACCAAACTGAGAATAAATCACTTGACAGCTGTTAAATCGGTCGCCATCTTGAAAAGTAATGCCAACTTAAAGTTCTATACCTCTATAAAAAAAACACCCTTTATAATTGGTCATTACAACCCTTTAGTCAGAATTACAACCTATCTTCTCACAACACTTAGTATGTTGTGCGTGTGATAATTTCATACATGAGTGGAGGGACCTAAAGTTTACTGTCGACTTCGAACAACAAACTTTTTGAGAAGATCTTTCATAGGTTTTGCCCAATATATTTGAAATATTTGTTTAATATTTCGTTTTAATGGAGATGTCTGATCTGGTGCTTGAACCGTGGCCATACGTCTAATAAGCTCCAGTGACTTACATACATGGAAGCAAAAATTCTTTCACAATCGCTTCTTCTTTTTCTTTATAAAAGTGTGAAATTTAAAGTGAAAATCATAATTTTTTATTAACAAATCAGTCGGTCATTAAGTCTTCAACTACTTCATTGTAAGTAAGTAATTTTAGAAGTTTTTATTACGTCATGCTTTTAGTAAGTCCCCCAATTAATTTTTCAATCATTAAAAACGTTTCATAAACATTAGCGAACTGTGTCATGATTATTGTTGGCAGTGGTGTTTTTTTTTATTTTTATGAATTCTGTTTTTAATGCCAGGGAAACTCTTAAAAATATTTTATTTGACCATATAAAGGCCATGGAAACCCATAAACTGCACAAGGACTATAAGATTTTATTTTTTATTTTTTTTTTTAAGCAAAATATTCTTGACATCCTTTTGGTTACTTAACATGCAAAAAAAACCTGTCAATAAGTTTATTTCCTTTAAATCCTACGATTCAGAGAATACTTGTGTTATCACGTTCCACTGTCATAAAATCAAAGAAACAAAAAAAACAACAACAACAGAAGCAAACAATCATAAATGTCATGGAATGTATACTTTGGGCACACGTTTAGTAATCGTAAAAACATGACAATAAAAATATCTTCAAATGAGCAAAAAACAACTACAACAACACTCCAATGGAATACAAAACAACAATAACAAAAAGAAAGAAAAATACAAGGAGAGAAATAAATTAATGCCGTTTGATGTTATAAATCAGAGAGACACACATTATGAGAATTTCATGAAAAAAAAATACCACACACACACACACACTCATACTCTCCTGTGCATTTACGTTCTCTCTCTTTCTATCTTTCTCATTTGCTTGCTCACAGTTAAGCCCAGTCATATGTGTAAGGTGTATGGTATTACTACACTGCTACTGCCCCTATTGAACTTACGTTTGCTTATGTTTCTTTACAGTCATGGCTAATGTAAAATGTACATTAAATATAAGAGAGAAAAAGGAAAGAAAAATTAATTGCTTATCTTAAGTGAAATTACCAAACGTTTGTTTAACATCTACTGGTAGTGGACACAATAAGTCCCCATAACGATGCGCATAATGATAGTTGTAAGGACCATAATCACAGTGTCATTGCGCGAATGATAGCGTAGAGTCAAATAATAATTGAATAATTTGGAGAGCACAATAACAAATAGTTCCATAGTTTACTTAAGTACATAATAGATATGCAAAGTAAAAGTTAAAGTGAAATCTTGTAAGACTTGACACTATGTGCTAATCGAATAACCTTTCTCGAATTCTCAAATTAATGGAATAAAAAGCAAAAAAAATAAAAGTAAACTTAACGAAAATAATCTGTGTGAAGATAAATTCGAATTTAAAACCAAAGACGCAAACCCACATTTTTAGCAGCGCCTTGTCTTGCCTCTAACAGGGCAAACTTTGCTATTAATAGAGCACTGTTAACTGTTTAACAGCGGCAACAAGTAGATTAGTCTTCTACTTTGCAATTATTGTAGACTGCGGACATAAAATGTAATTCTCATTACGATCATTATTCAGATTCGTTCTGTCTGCCCATACATTTGCCTCATAGGTCACTATAGATCTGGTCATCCGACCATCATGCAGCCAATGCAAAATTCCTATGTTGCATCCCCAAGCTTTCTTATGTTCGTGAAGATAAATTCGAATTTAAAACCCAAAGACGCAAACCCACGCTTTTAGAAGCGCCACATCTTCTCTCTAACAGGGTTAACTCCGCTATTAACAGAGCACTGTTAGCTGTTTAACAGCAATTATTTTAGACCATTGGCATAAAATTTAATTCTCATTGCGAACATTATTATATGTGAACAAAAGTGTTGAAATGTAACGGATGTTTGGTAGGGGCGGAGGAAGGAAATTTTTCTCAACTCTCAAAATTATTCCAGCTATCACACTGCCACGGTTCGAAAGGGGATCCTCTGGACTACTCTTGCATATAGTCTGGTATGGTGTACTATTTCTTATATGTTCCAAAATGGCCACTGATCTTCTAGAGAATTTTCAATCAATTTTCAGAGACAATTTTCTCAATACCACATCACTTTATATGTGAATATGTTGCTGATTATATTAAGAGGCCTTGGAACCTTCCTTTGAGTGTGATATGGTATTCACAGACCTAGTTTTTGTTCTAAAATTAGCTTCTAAGCAAGTGGCCTTGTTCAGATTGATACTGTTGAACAGCTAACAGTGCTCTGTTAACGATAAATGTGCTAAAATGTATGGATTGCGTCTTGGATTTTCAAATTCGAATTTATCTTCACACACATACGAAAATAAATATATAAGTAAACAAAACAAAATACACACACCGTACAGTACACAGAATTACTCAAACATACTCATAGGAATTTACGAGAAGGAAACAAAACATAGGTTTAAAATTCAACAACAACAGTTAACGAAAGATCGCGAAGTTGCCACATGTGAAATAACGAAGTATAAATAGAGAGAAGAACGATGCTGTCAGTCGCTCTGTAATTAACAACCCACAGTTGCATTCAAAAGTGCACGTTAAGCACAGTGATTTTGAACTCCGAGAGTTTAATCTTTGTTAGTAAGGATCGCGAAAGATTTTATTGTTTGAATTATTATATACGTAATCCTTTCAGTCAGGATTACAACCTAGTTTCTCACACCACTAATATTATGTGTGAATTTTATACATGAGTGGCGGAACCTACAGTTTAAAATTGACACCGAACGACAGAATTTTGTGAACTTTTTCATGGCAATTTTATTAACTTTTAGAATTTTTGCCAGAAATCTGCTGAGAGGAAGTCATGGAAGGAAGGGGGTTTGAACCATGTCCTCACGTATAGTAAGCCAACACACTACCTATTAGACTACGGCGATAGGATATATTTTAATAAGGAGACAATATTTCAGGCTATTGACATACTCAAGTCAACTTCAGTATACAGTAAATAGGGCGGACAAAACTACAACACAAATGAGCCACCTAGCGGTGAACATAGGAGCAATGCTACCTATCAAGCGTAAATAACTGATGGCGACTATTAACGATTAAAAAATTAAGTCGAGGAAAATGGTAAACGCTTTATTATCCGTACAAAGTCAGTAGCAGCGATATCTGTTATAACAGGAATTTCTGTAAGAGACGTCAGCGTTATGGAAAAACAGAAATTGTAGAACATACTAGTTCCACATGCACAAAAATATTTCAGAAGTAGCAACCAAATGTAACAGTGACCTAGCTTCTCACACCACTGATGTTGTGTGTGTTAATTTTATACATGAGTGGCGGGACCTACAGTTTAAAGTCGATTCCGAACGACAGATTTTTAAGAAACTTTTCATTTACACTCAGAGTTTTTGCCAGAAATCTGCTGAGAGGAAGTCGTCGAAGAAATATTTTCTGCTTATTTTCATTTTGATGTCTGACCTGGGATTTGAACTGAGGCCTCACGTCTAATACGCCGACACACTACCTACTAGACTACAGCGACTTCATATACATAGAAAAATCACGGTAGTAAATTACTACCTGATGCAGATGCATTCAGGTAATGAATACAAAAAATGTAGAAAAAGATGAGGAATGTCTAATGTCCTGGTAACTTAAATCTTAAATTATCTATTAAAATATCCGAATATTATAATATTCTTTAGCACTAAATAATGGATTTAAAAGCAGCCGCATAAAAAACTTCGGTTTCAAGGTACCTTCAATAGCGATATTTATGGTAGAGATGCACAACGGCCATTTGGAACTCTAGAAGATGTTTTCACCACATCGAAGATTATTCAAGAATATTTGATTTCAATTATACGGAATAAATGTATTCGATTAATTATTCGAATAAAATTATCCGAATAAATGTATTCGAATAAAATTAATCGAATAAAATTAATCGAATAAATTTATTCGAATAAAATTACTTGAATAAACAAAAAACAAACATTTAATAACGAAACATGTTAAACAAAGTAAAATTATATGAAACCAATACCTCCAATTGAACAGCATAACAATTTTTATAATTTTTTTTCAAACACCTTAAAAATAGGAATTATAATCGCCGAAGATAAAAGGCAGAAATTCCGATAAATTCTGCTGGTTCGTTTTCTCTTTTCTGACAAAGAATTTTATCGTTTTTTAATACGATTACGATAATGTAAACGTTTCAAAACAGGGGATGATTTTTAATGTCACATAATGCAATACATTCACCGTACCGTACGCGATCAGTTACTGTACTCAACTAAATGAGCTTAACTGCGTACGCCATATGCTATTAATGCTGCATCCCTGTTTTTTTATCTTACTATACTAACCACCCCAATAATGGTGCAATGTTATGCTCTTTTATTAAATAAAATTATCTTAGTAATCGAATAATTTAAGAAAAAAATAATAATTAAAATTTAAGCAACGACTCGGTCCATTTTCAGTCTCTAACCACGATAACTTTTCACTGAACACTGTGGTTCTCATAAAGGCTTCCTACAAAGTGTACCTGAAAATCTTAAGATTTAAACAACCCAAACTATATCCAATAAACGAATAAACTGATCGAATAAAATATTCAAAAAAAATAATCAAATAAATTTTGTCGAAAAAATTAAACGAATAAAATTAATCGAATGAAATTATTCGAATAAAATTAAACAAATAAAATTAATCGAATGAAATTAATGGAATATAATCGAATAAAATTACTCGAACAAATTTTTTCGAAAAAATTAATCGCATAAAATTATTCGTATAAAATTAATCGAATGAAATTAATCGAATGACATTATTCGAACAAAATTACTCGAATAAAATTAGTCGTATAAAATTAATCGAATAAAATTAAATGAATAAAGTTATTTCAAAAAATTAATCGAATAAAATTATTCATTTTAAATTAATCGAATGAAATTAGTAAAATGAAATGGTTTGAATAAAATCAAACGAATAAAGTTATTTCAAAAAATTTAACGAATAAAATTATTCGTATAAACTTAATCTAATAAAATTAATCGAATAAAATTAATCGAACAAAATATTTCGAATAAAATTACTCGAACAAAACTACTCGAATAAAATTAAACGAATAAAGTTATTTAAAAAAATTAATCGAATAAAATTATTCGAATAAAATTAATCGAATGAAATTATTCGAATAAAATTAAACGAATAAAGTTTTTTGAAAAAATTGATCAAATATAATTCTTCTTATAAATTTAATCAATAAAATCGAATAAAATTAATCGAACAAAATTAATCGAATAAAGTTATCCAAAATAGACCAATCAAATAGAATTATTGAATAAAATATTTCGAATAAAGCTAATCGAATAAAATTAATCGAACAAATTATTTCGAATATAATTACTCAAACAAAACTATTCGATTAAATTTAATCGAATAAAAATAATAGAACAAAATTAATCGAATCATATTATTCGTCTAAAATTAATAGAATAATATTATTTGTATAAAATTTATCGTGTAAAGTTAATGGAATGAAATGAATCGACAAAAACTAATAGAATAAAATTAATCGAAATAAGCTAAAAAATAAAATTAATCGAATAATATAATTCGAATGAAATTAATGTAATATAATCGAATAAAATGAGTCGAAAAAATTTAATCGAATAAAATTATTAAAAAACAATAATCGAATAAAATTAATCGATTCACATTAATCGTATAAAATAAGTCGAATAATAATCATGAAATTAAACGAATAAAGGTATTTGGAAAAATTAATCGAACAAAATTATTCCTGTTTTTAATATAATTATATTTAATATAATAAAATTAATCGAATGAAATTATTCGAATAAAATTAAACGAGTAAAGTTAATCGAATAAAATTAAATTAATTAAATTAATTTATAAATTAAATAAATGATTCGAACAAAATTAATCAAAAAAAATTAAACGAATAAAATTCTTCGTATAAAATTAATCGTATAAAATTAATCGAATAAAGTTATTCGAATAAAATTAACCGAATAAAATTAATCGAATGAAATTATTCGTATAAAATTAAACGAATAAAGTTATTAGAAAAAATTAATCGAATAAAATTATTCGTATAAATTTAACTTAATAAAATCCAAAATAGACCAATCGAAAAAAATTAATCGAATAAAATATTTCGAATAAAGCTAATCGAATAAAATTAATCGAATATTTCGAATAAAATTACTCAAACAAAACTATTTGAACAAATTTAATCGAAAAAAAAAATAATTGAACAAAATCAATTGAATTTTATTATTCGTATAAAATTAATCGAATAAAATTATTTATATAAAATTAATCCTGTAAAGTTAATGGAATGAAATTAATTGACAGAAACTAATAGAATAAAATTAAGCGAAATAAACTAATAAAATAAAATTAATCGAACAAAATTATTCGAATGAAATTAATGTAATATAATCGAATAAAATCAATCGAATAAAATTAATCGAACAAAATTAATCGAATACAATTATTCAAAAAACATGAATCGAATAATATTAATCGATTCACATTATTCGTATAAAATAAGTCGAGTAATAATAGTAAAATTAAACGAATAAAGTTATTTGGGAAAATTAATCGAATAAAATTATTCATATTTTTAATATAATTATATTTAATATAATAAAATTAATCGAATAAAATGAAACAAGTAAAGTTATTCAAAAAAACTAGTCGAATAAAATTAATTTATTAAATTAATTAATAAATCAAATAAATGGTTCGAACAAAATTAAACGAATAAAATTATTCGTATAAAATTAATCGTATAAAATTAATCGAATAAAATTAATCGAATAAAGTTAATCGAATAAAATTAATCGAATAAAATTAATCAAATAAAATTATTCGAATAAAATTAGGCCAACTAGATTTGTACTTTTTATAATTTAAAAACAAAATCAAATAAAAATAATAACCGGCCTCCATCCACAACACTTAAGCTTATAAGGCCAACAAAAGCTGTAATCCAAACGACAGGAGGGGTTGTGCATTTCATTTCATAAATCATTTAATCATAGAAATTAAAATGAATTAAATTTTTGATTTATGGCATACGGCCAGACACCACAGTCAACAATACCATACGATTATATTCCTCTCTTTACTTTTGATTACCCCAGTTATTTGCAACCGCTTTGTGAAAACCTGTATGAGTGTGACTGCCACAGACTAGACTGACTGATTGTCAGCATTTGAAGAGAAGCAAATGAAAAAAAGTGGAAAACTTTACAATGTTATGAAATAAGAAACAGGAACACAAAAAAGCAACAACAAATACAAAAAATCACTGAATATAACGAAGCGTTAAATCATTGGCAAAAAGCAGGAGGAATAGAAGGATTTTTCTTCTTCTGGTAGGCACAACAAAGTGAAATTAGAAAAGGACCAGATCCGTTTGATGCCCCAGTAACTATTTTGTGGCATAAAAAGTGTTCATGCAACCGTGTTAATGGCAAAGAAATGAAAAGGATACAGGAATATCATACTGTGGGCGTATTGAATTTCAAATGCATATTAAATGCGGCTTACAAAACCTACAAAAACGATTCTAATAATGTCTGTCTATACAGCGCATCCCATAGACACATATTTTATGTTTGATGTTCAAATGACACTCAGGTGCTGTATAACCTTTATGCAGATGATTGACAAAAGTGTGAGAAGTGTTGGCAAATCGTCGACTTCCTTTAAATGCAAATTGATTTGAAAGGTCTGGGGGGTTCATATGGTACAATCACATTGTGCCCAACTCCATTTGAAGATTGAGATAAAGTAGATAAGAATAGTATAAGGGGTAAGAGGGTTTAAGTAGAGGTTTAACTTTGGTATCCTTAACGGCCATAGAAACTAATTGTTGGTTAAAGACCTGTCTAATACAGAGCATCAACTTCAGTAACAATTAGGTTATGTTAGGTTCGGTGACGGACTCTTTCGAAGGCCCCGCTTAGGCCCCTTGTGAAACCAAAAATAAGTTCCAATGCATTTAAACATACCTGCTAACCTTAACTAGATGGCGCTAGAAAGGCCAATTCGCTAAGAAAGGTTCTCTCCGGGAACTTTTCCAATAATTGAGAATCTGATGGCATCAATGGCCACATGTTTGAGCGATTTTCAAGTACATTGACATTGATTAACTCCAAACCCACCAATTCTTAGAGAAGTTGTCTTTGTAGACAATGTAGGACAACCGCAGAACTACTGTGTAATAATCTTCGTTTTCCTCACCTCTTTATCATTCAAGCTTTTATCAATTCCATCATGTCCGTCATCCCACAAACGTCATTTAGCCATAATCTTTTCAACAATCACGCAGAGGTGGTCTTTCTAAATATCGGTAAGTGCGGAATACCTATAGTCATCATAACGTGACCAAATCTGCCATTTCGTGGTAAATCCTCTGAATTCTCTAAGTTCTCGGAACCTCTACTTCAAGCAAGGACAGAGGAATTTCGTCCCCTAACTTATAATTAATTTTGCATTTCTTTAGTTTCATTAATTTATTCGAAATTTGAAGCAAATTGGTCTATTGTAGCAAGTTCTAGAATCCTAAGGTTGCCATCTGTAGTTGCAGGGCATATTTGGTTGTTGAATTGGGTGCAGTTGTGAAGAATTTCGTTCATTAAATACTACTCCTTCTAAATAGATTTAAACTACACTGAATAACGCTGGTTCATATCACATTAGTGAATTCCTATCGAAAATTACTTGATCCACCAACTACTTACACAATTGGTCATTACAACTTTTCAGGCAGGATTACGACCTAGCTTCTCACACCAAAAATGTTGTGTGTGTTAATTTTTTACATGAGTGGTGGGACCTACAGTTTAAAGCCGACTTCGAACGACAGATTTTTGAAAGACTTTTCATGGCAATTTTTATTTATTCTCAGAGTTTTACCAAACTAAATTCCATTAAAGAAAAGAGCTATTTTCCCGAGGTTATGAAGCTAATTTAGCTTTCCAAAAGAACATAGAGCAGCTGCTTTTATAACTTGTCATGCGGGAAAACTATAATAAGAAAAATATTCACTTCCGTTTTCGGTTTGAACTAAACCCTCTAACTTGCCTAGGAATTGAGCGTACTTTGGATTTGCAAGCGCTAAGAATAGTTATAATTGTTAGAAGTGTGGTGTGGTGTAGTGGTTAATGTGCTTAATTTCAAACCCGAGTAGTCCAACTTCGAATTAAAAGAAAACGAAATAAAATGTTCTTCATTCGCAATTTATAAATTCATCCTTGAATAAATAATCCACCTCAAACTGTTGATTCATTAAACCACTTTAAAAGAATACGACTTAATAAACCAAGTCTCTAGCCCTACACCAAGTACATGTACGTAGAGAGCGTTGTTTCAAGGAAAACACAATGGCAACCCTATCATTCTAGGTTCCGATTTATATGAACCTGTAACAATCCAAGAAAATAACAACAATATCGGGAAAATTTCCTGGGACAATGCCAAAAAAACTCCGTAGAGATCTTCATTTCACCATAAACAGGCTAAAACACGAACAACTCTCGCAAATCATAGCTTTTTTTTTTTGTACATCGAGAAATTGCCTTCGGCGACGAAACCCATTTTTGACTCAATAAGTACGTATTCAAAACGAATAGCCGTACTTGGTATTAGAAGCAGTCAGCGACAGTTCAATAGTTTAAAATGAACCCTGCAGCCGCACTAAATAGCGATTTGTAAGCCAACAACATCTTTGCTCCGCAGTTCCTCAAAAACATGGAATATCGTAACGCTATAGTCAATGATGCAAAGTACCCATGTGGCGATAACTAACGCTGTTTGCCCATTATGAGGCAATGCCACATGCCACACGACAAGCAATTACAGGAGTCTATTGTTAAAAAAATATTTGTGAGCAATTAATACCACGATTTATCCATTGATCGCCAAGATTTTTTTCTTTCTTTTTAAGAAATAAGTGTAGTCTCTTCTGAACATGGACTGGTGAGCCAAATTCCAGACCTGGGTGAAGCCAATACAGTTGCCATATGCAAGATAACATATAAAAAGTTGAAAAATTATGCCAAAGTTGGAGCTAACGTTAGGACCAACAACGGCATAGACAAGACAGACATTCATTTATATCATACAAACGTAATTGATCATTACAACCCTTCAGTCAGGATTACGACCTAGCTTCTCACGCCACTTATGTTGTGTGTGTTAATTTTATTCATAAGTGGCGGAACCTACAGTTTAAAGTCGACTACGAACGAAAGATTTTGCCAGAAATCTGCTGAGATGAAGTCGCCGAATTCGCATTTTTCGTATTTAGTTTTTTGGAGTTATCTGATCTGAGGTTTGAGCCGCGTCCTAGCGCCTAATAAGCCAACACACTACCTACTAGACCACGGGGACTTCATGGTATAGAGATATCCTATAAAAATGGAGGGATTTTTTAGAAACTTTTCAGCACAATTTTGTTTACTCTCAGAGTTATTGCCAGAAATCAGCTGCGAGGAAGTTATCAAAGAAATATTTTTTTTCATATTTTCGTTTTGATATCTGACCTGGGGTTTGAACCGTGGCCTTATGTCTAATAAGAAACGCACTACCTACCAGACTACGGCGACTTCCAATTTATTTATCACCCCAAATACATTTTTTCTTCTCTTTCTTTCTATTGAAATGGATCCTAATTGAACTCAACTGAGCTACTCTTAAGGTGGATGCCAATTTCGGTATGTAGAATTGTTTTTGTACCAGAATCTTATTTGAATCAAGATACAAATCTGTAATCCCAGTTTTAATAATTTTTTGGTACAGCGAACCTGCCTCGAAGTCACACAATATTTGCGTAAAACAATAACAGACCGAAAAAAATAGTTTTTTTGCGTTTTCAAAATTTATGAATTTAATTAAGATTTTAAATTTAGAAAACAATTCATTGTATCCACGCCTGTATCTTTACATCTGTTGCAATGCAATATGTTTGAATTCTCTTTTATTTTCTCACACTCACACTCACTCTCTCTCTCTCTCTCTGTTTCGCTTTTAACGACAAACTTTTCTAGTGTATACCCCATGGTTGATGTAATTCATACAATTCTTTGGTCCTTTTTTTGCAGTTTTTTTTATATGCCAAGACTTAAAAGTTCTCTTTTTATGATTTTCTTTCCTTTTTTATGTGTTTTTGTTGTTTTCGTTGTTTTTATATTCATTTCCATATTTTCCAGACAAAGTATTATTAAAAATTTATAAAATACTCTCGGTATAGTTTTGCAAAGACAGAAAAGAAACTCAAAACTGGGCAACATGATGGCGGAGTGAGTGAGTAAGGGAGAGAGAAATTATTTTTTCTCTTCTCCTCAGTTGTTGCTTTTAATTTTTTTAATATTCACGAAAGTAAGTATGCGAGCATGTGTACAAAAGTATTGGCACGAGTGTAAAAGTCTATACCGGGGGTGGTGGTTGATTGCAGACACCGACCGCTCGCTTCGTTGTTGACACTGGGTATGAGAGAGAGTGTGTCAGGATTTTATTTTTACATTTATTGCGTCATAAATTTTGTAATAATACCGAGTGCGAGAGCAAAAAAGTGTGTATGTATGTTTGCATAAGTGTTTGTTATTTATTTATGGGCGAACATTTGTGTTGTGTTTGTTTTAAGTTGATTTTTATTATTCGTTTTCATTTTCAAGAACATACTCTCCTCACTCACTTATTCACAAATGTAGCAGAGAGAAAAGCTCTCACTCTCAAATAATTTTTTTCAAATTATTGTCGTTGTTATTGTATATGTTTCGTCATATAATTTGCCTGTAAGCTATTGACCCACCTACACATAAACACAAACGCAAACACACGCATACACAAATTGTAATAGAGTGTTGAACTTTGATTGAAACAGATTTAACAATAGTTGTGGTTACACAGTAGTGGCAATAATAATAATATTAAGGCGTGTATAAAATTAATATTGTTTTCACAGGCATACATACATATGTATGTACACAATAGGGATACCACCCAAGATCAAGAAAAGATAATAGGATTGGTAGTAATATTGATACGACATTAATTAATATCATGCATGCATGATGGCTTTTAAGACCTTAAATCATTTTGGAATTACATTTTCAATGGAAAGAAGCCAGAGAGGCTTCTGTATACTGTAGGGCCCGCCATTCATGTACAAAATTAACACACACAAAATAAATAGTGTAAGAAGCTAGGTTGTAATCCTAACTAAAGGGATGTAATGAAGTCAGAGAGTCCATGCGCCCATACAAACCGTAACATAAAATTAGAAAAAGAATTTTTTTTTAATATTTCATGGAAGAGAACTAGAAAAATGGAACTAGACATTGGGAATGGAATATTAAAAGGACAAAAACGTGATAATAACGTAAGAGTTCTGAAAAGCTCTGGGTTGAAAGGCCAATGCCATCCGCATAATCGAGACTATAATAACCACTGCCATTGATTTCAAGCGGCACTGCTTATCGCATCAGAATTCAGTCTTTCAAAAGGCTTTCTCGAAATCTATAAAGTATGGGGATACAATGGTCAGTACAATTCTATTACCACAGTCAATAGTGGACTTTAGAAGTCTGAACTTTTTGTCTTTCCCCAATAGAGGAGTAACCACTGCAAGTTCTTTTATAAATGAACTGAGCTTACCTCCATCGAAGGACGTGGTCGTGAGATAAATTCTAAAGGGTGTTTTTTATAGAGGTATAGAACTTTAAGTTGCAATAAAACAACGATGGATTATTCGATTGACATGAATTTTATTTATCCGAAAGATAATCTTGTGGCAATACATTTTAAATATGATTTCTGGCATATGACCGCCACGGCTGGCGCGGACGTCCAATTTTCGATGACTTTTTCCAACATTTGTGGCCGTATAACGGCAATAATACGGCGAATGTTGTCTTCCAAATGGTCAAGCGTTTGTGGCTTTACCGCATGGACCAATGACTTTACATAGCCCCACAGAAAGTAGTCTAGCGGTGTTAAATCACAAGATCTTGGAGGCCAATGCACAGGTCCAAAACGTGAAATTAGGCGGTCACCAAACGTGTCTTTCAATAAATCTATTGTGGCACGAGCTGTGTGACATGTTGCGTCGTCTTGTTGAAATCACATCTCCTGGACATCATGGTCATTCAATTCAGGAATGAAAAATTTAGTAATCATGGCTCTATACCGATCACCATTGACTGTAACGTTCTGGCCACCATCGTTTTTGAAAAAGTACGGACCAATGATTCCACCAGCCCATAAGGCCCACCAAACAGTCAGTTTTTCTGGATGTAACGGTGTTTCCACATACACTTGATGATTACCTTCACTCCACATGCGGCAGTTTTGTTTGTTGACGTAGCCATTCAACCAGAAGTGCGCATCATCGCTAAACAAAATTCGCTTATGAAAATCGGGAACAACGGTAATCTCGTTTTGGGCCCATTCGACGAATCTACGCCTTACTTGATGATCGTTTGGCTTCAAATCTTGTACGAGTTGGATTTTGTAAGCACGCAAATCAAGATCCTTCCGCAAAATCTTCCATAAAGTGGATGGACACAGATCCAATTCCTGTGCTCGATGGCGGATGGACTCATTCGGGTCTTCCTCAATGCTACGCTCTACAGCAGCAATAGCTTCTTCTGTACGCACCGTACAGCGTCTCTGGGGATGCGAGTTATCAATAAGAGTAAACGTGGTACGAAAACGTTCCATGGTTAATCGAATTAACTGCTCTGATGGACGATTTTGTCGACGATAAAATGGACGTAGTGCGCGATACGTTTTCCGCACAGAACCATTATTTTCGAAATAAAATTGCACTATTTGCCAGCGTTGTTCAAGCGTGAGTCTATTCATGATGAATTGCCAAACCAAACTGAGAATAAATCACTTGACAGCTGTTAAATCGGTCGCCATCTTGAAAAGTAATGCCAACTTAAAGTTCTATACCTCTATAAAAAACACCCTTTATAAGACTGTACGATGAATTTTGATTTACTCTTGCATATTATATGTACATCCACCGTATACTTCAGCACTCCTTTCCTGTAGGACAAATAATTTTGTGGATAGAAAAATCCTGCTCGTAGCACAAGTTTATTGCTGGACAATCAGTTATCCTCTAGCAATTATGGATTTTAAATACCTCTACCTCTACCTCTATAAAAAAACACCCTTTATATGAAAATTATTAACGGCAGCACGTTGACAACCGTCAATGCGGCTGCTGTGCACTTGAACACATTACTCGCGTCAATGAACGGCTTAGTGCTGTGAATTATGAATCAATAAGAAGCTTGAAAAGGAGTTTTCAGCTGCAACGCGTATAATATATCCGTAAAGAAAAGCCTTCAGTAGCACCATTGATAAAGAAGTAAACAACCGTTCATTTTTATATATTTTACTTATACTTTGACGCCGCCGCCTTTAAAAGAAGTAGAGCCCAGGAGTACTTATCTAAGTCAACACTTGCAAAACTGCTGCTTAGCATTTGTTGTGTCGAATGTGTTTATTAGCATGGTTCTCTCTCACTACCTCCGAATGAAGTTTTAATACTTTTATGAAATATGATGCATTTTGTACAGAAAATCATAAATTTGTTCAATTTTTTAAGCCATCGAATGGAACTGGTCCTGGTGTCTATTCCGATAAGATAGCACTGAACCGGTCATACAAATTACCTAACCAGGGCAGTGTATTTCAGGCGGAGATTTTTGCCATTAACAAGCTGCATGAATGATTGAAAGCAAGAACCTACTTCCTTCGAACTGGTCACATGTATGGACAGTCAAGCAGCAATCAAAGCGCTGGAATTCCAACTCGTCAAATCAAAGGGCATCAGGAGTTGCATAGATTATCTACATCGTAGACTTCGACTCAACACCCGTCTCTACTGGGTTCCAGGCCAAGAAATCAGAAAGGTGTACGAACAGGCACGGAAGAGATCAGATAAGTCTGAGAAAAAAAAAGCGTTAGAGGGGAGAGATGGCCCCTACAAAAAGACTTTTTCAAATTTGAAAAATCATGATGTTCAGTAAGCCGTAGGTGGTTGCAGAATTTCAAAACTTCTGTGTTTAGCAGTATACAGCACGAAAACTAAGGAACTACTTGAGTTCGATAAGTGAACGGTGCGCTCTCCAATAGGAATTCTAACTATTGGCAGTTTCGCTGACAAGCTCGGCCTGCCCCATTAGGATTACTTCAGAAGTTGGCAGGATGTGGAAGAAGAATGGACTAGAAGGAGGCACGGCCAGATGAATTTTTACCTTACACAGTCCTTAACGGGCCACGGTTGCTATAGGACATACCTCTATAAGTATGGGCATGACGTGGATGAAGTGTGTCCATCATGTCTAAATACAAGCGAAACAGCGGAGTATATATTCTTTACTTGCCCGCGCTACGAATACCGACGAAATTTCCTGCAGAGGACGATCGGATTCCAGATGACTAATGATAACGTGGTTAACCTGATGCTAAAATCATGCGAAAACCGGAACGCGGTATGTATATTCGCGAAGGAAGTTCTAGTACAACAGAGGATAATAGAGAGGGGATAATAGAGAGAACAGCAGAAATGGATAGCAGCACTCGCTGAATCTTTACCTCCCCCGGATGTAATACTTGATTGTGGTCAAGGGGTGGCGACTTAATGGAAGTGTGACGAACTAGGTTGAGTTTAGTACGTATGCGTTTAGCAAGCCGAGAGTAAGTCTTGCAGCGAATCGTGCACATTATGTAGACCGGGCTACTAATGTCTTTTGAATATTCCCAGCCTTCAGCTCGAATTGCTATAAAAAAAAGGGGATTTATCTTACACTGGGTAAAACAACGGGCCATACGAACTACCGACTGAACTTGTCTGTGTACGACAAGCTACCCAATAACCTAACCTTACCGCATCAGAAGCGGAATTATCATTGCTTGCTCACCAATATAAACCATGAGAAAAATATTTTTTGATTGCGTTTTCCCTTGTAGTTACGCCTTAATTCTGTTCTTACACTTTTGCTTGTAAAAATATGAAATTTAAGATGGTTTTTCTTTTTTTTTCGTTTTTTTTAAAAAACTGGGTTAATATGTTTGCCAGAATGCTTGTAATTTCATCTTAAATAGCAACCACTTACGGAGGCAATTCTTCCCATTGTGGTGCTGTGGGATAAATGGGATAAATGATCTGTGAGAAGAGAATCTATTTTAAATACTTTTCAATTATAGTCGTGTGTCACTTACTTCCCATCATGTAAGTCGTAATTCAAAACGAGCAGAAGGAGAAGAAAAAGAAATAACGAAAACGATAACGAAGAAGAAAACCCCAAAAGATGTCACACAAACACAGTTAATTTTCTCATAACATGCATAAGAGGCTCTGCCTTGGCTGCCCATAGACAGACTTGTTACTCTTCGGCTCTCTCTCTCTCTCTCTGACTGTTTATAGCTGTGGTCTGGTCTGTTGGGAAATTGATAAGTTCTTGTTACTTTTTTTCTGTGGTAATTTGTTCAGTGCTGTGCGGTTTGTTCAGTGTTCGTTTTCCAACCGTTTTCGATGGTAGAATGTGTGTCACATGTGATGTGTAAGACGATGTGGAATAACAGACAAGCGAACTGTTTGCAACAAATAAATTTAAGCTGCGTTTCTTTTTTCCTTTGAATCTGCTTTTTATTTTTATCAATTTATTATTAATTTCTATTCCAAATGACAATTTAATTTTTAAGTGAAAAATAATTTCGTTTTAACGCTTCCAAATTCTATGATTCTTATCTCTCTTTGCTCCCACAGAAAAATAACGAGAAAGAAGCGGAAGAAGAAGATGAAATGAAGTTTGAAAGAAAACTTTTATTATTTTGGAAGTTCTTTCTACACAATAATTCTTTTCCTATGACTTTTGATTTTCTGCTTCTTCTTCATCTTCATTCACTCTACCCAAAGTGTCAAGTCATTTATTTCGTGGCAATGCTGCACACAGAGTTGATATTTTTTTCCGCCTGAAAATTTTGCAGAGGTTTTGCTGAAATTTCAATTAATTTTTCCTTTCTTTATTGTTGTTGTTGTTCTTATTGCGAAAATAAAAATTATTGTAGAACTTTATGATAACAACAACAACAACAAAATCATTTAAAAAATTTTTCTCCACCATTTTGATTTGTGTGTAGAGCGTTTTCCAAAGGCAGGCGCGTATGTAGCACATTCGTCAGAGAGAGAAACTTTGTTTCTGAAAACTTTCCAGTTTATTTTGGTTAACGAAAGTTTTTTATTCTTTTTTTGACGTGAGAAAAGGAAATTTTGGTTTTATTAGATTGCGGCATTACATTTGACTCGGAAAACAATATCAATTTTAGACCAACTAACTGGGAGAAAGCGAAGCCGCCGACGTATTGTAGGTTGGCTTATTAAACATGAAGCCACGGTTCAAACCCCAGGGCAGACATCTCCATTAAAACGAAATATGAAGAAAATATTTCTTCGGTGAAATGAAATTTTCTTGAAATTTTCACAGTATCTTCCTGTATGTCTGGAAGGAGTTATAGGCTACTTTTTATTTTAAAATTTCAAGTAGGCGTGGTGCCACGCCCATATACCCAATAAGTATTTAATGTCGCATATCTCATAAACTGCAACAGCTAGAGTCCTCAAATTTTGTATCGACGACTTTGACGTATATATGAACAAAAGGGGCGGATTGGCTAGAGTGGGCGTGTCACCTCCCATAGTCTATATATATAAAAGTGAACATTTCTTTTTATGTACCTTATAGAATCGTAAACTATGCATTTGATCATGTTATGATCTTTAGCAAAGTTGTTGCGCATGAGCCGGGGAATGTTTCTAAGTTAGTATGACCAATTTCCGAACCGCTTGAACCACTTGAACAACGAGAAGTGAGATTAGAAACTAATCGAATGCGTACTACGCAGGCCCGTTCATCTGAATCATCAGAACAACGGGAAACAAAATCAATCAAATGATTCAAAATTAATTGGACATTTGTGTAATGTCTTTCCTTCAAATTTATTTTTGTTGGTGACAACACGCGCAGGGTACAGCTGGTTCATGTATAAAAATTAACACACACAACATAAGTGGTGTGTGAAGCTAAGTCGTAATCCTGACTGAAGGGTTGTAATGACCAATTAAGTGTGTACGTATGTATGTAAATGGGAAAAGTTGTTGATTCAGTTCTATCAGATCAAAGAAGACGGAAGGAATACGTATCCCTAGTGTCCAGATGATGTTGAAAGAAAAAAAACTGGCACTGGTAGCATTCCTCTCTAAACAACTGAGTTTCTATGTCACTTTTACGTACTTAGTCAACCCTTTAGTCAGGACTACAACCCAGCTTCTCATACCACCCATGTTGCGTGTGTTCATTATATTCATAAGTGGCAGAACGTAAAGTTTAAAGTCGAATGCGAATGACTAAATTGAAATATTTGGCATTGCATTTTCATGTATTCTAAGAGTTTTTGAAAGAAAACTGCTGAGGGGAAGTCATCCAAAGAAATATTTTTTAACTTCGTTTTTTTTTCGAAATGTCTTAACTAGGCCTTGAACCACGGACTCTCGTTTAATAAACCAACACACTGCTTACTAGACTACCGTAATTTCACTCTTGGAATATGAAATTCAGACGCTGCCTCAAAAGACTGGATGAAAATTACAAACATACTGACACGCCATCGACTATGTGCTAGGCGCCGAAGGAATTTTCAATAGGCTTCCACATAATAAATTGTATTATCGAGCTAATCGACTGTGGAAAAAACAGATTTGCTTTGGGTTTTTGCAAAACGTTTTGCTCACAGTCGCGCTGGATTGTATAATGATTCGCCGCCAATAGACAAGAAATACATGATGCATCAGTCAACGCCTCGAAGGTCTCGAATATGCTATTGTACACACTTGAAGCAAAGAATATATTAATATTGCGGCGAATATTAACCTCCAGTTAAGAAGGCGCAAGTAAAAACCGTTTCATTAAAACACAGAAAGACCTAATACTATGTTCAGACATGCACTTATATTGAGTATATCGCAATAAACGGCATTATTGATCTCAATATTTCATATAAAATGTCAATTAATTATTGCTTAATAAATTCATAAATTGTTATAATATTGATTAAAACTTGAAATACAACACTGTCATAAGTATGTTCAGTGATCATATTACAATTTTCCGACTTTTTCACTTTCTATAGATATTTGACAACTCGAATATCAACGACAAACAAAAAAACGATGGTCTTGAAACAACCAGCTGTTTTGTTTACCAGCTGTCAAATGAATATTGAATAAGCAGTTGAACTGCGTATATTATTATGTCTGAACACTTAAAATATTGTACTCAATAAACTGAATATTGACTCAATAAAAGTGCATGCCTGAACATAGTATAAAACGATGTCTGCCATAACACACAAACTTTTCAATCGAAGGACAACCTGTCTTTCAACGAACTTCTAATTTTAGCTTCAAACAAGCCAAACTGAGGACGCTAACATAATTAGCATATAATTGAAAGCGTATAAAAATAATGAATGAAAGTTATTCTCTATCCTATTCTCTAGCCTATCTAACAGAGACTTCCGAACAGCCTTCTGTTTGATGCAACATCTGTGCAATTAGTTGCCAGTTACTCAGTCTGTTTTACCAAATAACCATGGACGATCATGGACAACAACGGTGGTCGCTAAATGGGCTCTGGGGGTGTATTCAGCGAAGAATAATCTTCAACGATGAGATCCAATTCTGGATGAATGGGACCATGAGCAAAGAAAATTGTCGAATACGAGATGACAACAATCTACTTGAGATCCAAGAGCATCCTATGCATTTCAAAAAGTCATTGTTTGGTGTGGATTGTGAGCTGGCAGTGTCTTTAGTTCATATTCCATTGAGAACGACGTTAACGGCGACCACTATGGGTCGATTTATCAACTTCTGTTGCCCTGAATTGATTGATTTAAACACCAACTACATGTCAATTCAACCGGATAGCTGTACACGCCACACGACGACTCATGCTACATTGGATATTCTGCACGAATGATTTGAAGGCATGGTCGCCTCACGTGTAGGTGATGTGTGCATCGAATACATTCCTTGTGGGGTTTTCTTGAGTCACAGACAATGGTCCTTAGAGTCAACTTCAGCCATGCCTTTGATCAACTTCAATCTGATTAATGCGCCAGAGTCATGGAAAACTGGAGATTTCTGATTCCCACCACCTAGAGAAGTCGTAGCAGACATGTGAACGATATATACTGGCATCAATAGGTCTTTCAAATGAAAAAATTTTTTTGATGATATCTCACACAGGCACACACACAGTTTGTTTTATTTAAACTTGTTTACAGGGTGGCTGATATGTATTGCAACCAACTTCAGGTTGTTATCATTTGTAAACCGCTCGTCTGACAGCTGACAGATTTATTCCAGTGACAGTTCATTTTATTATTTACAAGCTTACAAAAGCATTTTGATCAATTGCATTCAGAAAAAAAGTTATTCGTGATGGAATTCAAGCGTGATAGTGTGATTGCTTTATATTTGGCTGGAAAACCACAGGCGGCTATCGTTAGAGCCATCCAGCATTTAAATGTGAATAAATCTTTTGTTTCTCGTACCATTGCTCGTTACCGTTAACACTGCCAGTGTTGCATCGCGTCCAAAAAGTGGACGAAAAAAAAACGGTAACAACACCAGAAATGATCCGAAAAGTGAAGGCCAGATTTGATCGAAATCCACGCCGCAGTGGTAGAAAAATTGCTCGTGAGCTGAACATATCGCGAGAACAGATGCAACACATATGGAAACATGAGCTTGGACTAAAGCCATTGAAGTTCCAAAAAGTGCAAGAGCTCACCGATGGACAAAAAAAGTTAGACTGGAAAGAGCCAAGGAGTTACTTCGCTTGCACGAAAGTGGCCAGTTACCGAATTTGGTTTTCTCCGATGAGCAGTTTGTGGACAAACAAAATGATCGGGTTTACTTGCCAAAGAGGTCAGCTGAAAATTTACACCAGAACTCAAGCGCCGCCGATGGTAATGGTGTGAGCCGCCGTAACGGCCGATGTTCGCTCCCCGCTCGTAGTCATCGACCATGGGGTCAAAATAAATGCCGAATATTATCGGGAAAATGTCTTAAAGACAGTATTGAAGCCCTGGGCAGACAAACGTTTCGGCCGCAGACCATGGACATTCCAACAGGACTCAGCATCACCGCACTCAGCACGAGTCAACCAAGAATGGCTTAAAAAGGAGGTTCCTCGCTACATTTCTACCGCACAATGGCCACCAAAATCTCCGGATCTCAATCCGTTGGACTTTTGCGCCTGCGGCATTTTGGAGAGTAAGGTTCTCACTAAAAAATACCAAAGTGTCGATTATCTCAAGACGGCGCTTCGCCGGGAATGGGCCAAAATACCGCAGAGCAACTTTCGTGCAGCCTGTGATGGCTTTGTCGGCCGTTTGAAGGCCATAATTCGTACCAAAGGTGGCAAATCTAAACTGATTCTAAAATTTGATGTTATTTCCAACATTTTTTTGCTTTTTAACAATAAAATTAAAAAAAAATTAAAAAAATATTGCGCTTTACTTTGTTGCATTATATATCAGCCACCCTGTAAGTGGCGTTTGATGAAACATCAGATTCATATATCTCTTACACTCTCTAAAAACTGAAGTGACACATTCCTCCAATGACCTCCAGGACGGTATATGACAGTCGCAGATGTCTTAACGAGGCGGCGAATCGATATGATGTTTTTATGGGTACCGGGACATAGGGACATTTTCGGTTACTGCAGAGCGGATGAACTGGCCACAAGGGGCATGACAATCGAATTCTCTTGTGAATTTTCTATATTAGGGATCCCTTTGGGTACCTCCAAGCTGATAATTAACAGTACAATCGTAGACCTTGTCAACAGTAGATGGGCAGCTTCGGACACGGGCAGAACGGTGTAGAAAATCTGGCCAAGGCGGCTCCAAAAGAAGTAAGCTCAACACTGTTATCGGGGTTATTATGGGGCATTGTATTATAGGAACGCATGCGAAGCGAATTGGTCTTGGACACCTTGCAAATGATTTCTGCAGAAGCTGTGGAAGTGAGGAGGAGTATGAGGCTCTTCTTCACCTATTGTGCACATACCCGGCACTTGGTCGGGGGAGAAAGAGGCACTTGGGTGCCTACTACATGGAGGATCGGCATGAACTGTCATGCATGGATATTGGCAGTCTGAGTCGCTTCATCGAAAGCTCCGAGTGGTTCCTGGACTAGGGGAGAATGTGAAACTGCAGTATCACAATGGGGCCTGTGTGCGGCTTAAGTGTGTCCGCTCAGGACCCCATCGAGGGGACAGCCACTTCTACCTACCTACCTACCTAGATCGTCACTTTGAAGTAACGAATTGAAAACTACAAAATCGATTTTCGAGGTGTTGACGAATTTAACAGATAGACTCGGACCAAATTAAAAGCTAGCTGCAACTGAGAGATTGTTTTCTCTCCAATTTAACCACTTTGCCGAAGAAATACTTTTTATATTTTGTTTTGATGTCTGGCCTGGGGCTCGAACGCTGGCTTTACGTCTAATAAGCCAACACACTACCTACTAGACTACGCCGACAACGTCGCCACATACTTCTCGCCTATTAATGGCCATTCAACCACAGCCAACTTCACTTGAGGTTGTCGCAATTGTTACTCTTCAGTAACTATGACGATATGCATCAGAAATGATTCGATTTTGTTTTAAATCAGCGTGTAACGTACGAAACCTTTTTATCGAACAGTCTTTTTTAATAAAATGTAATTCATTCATGGCCTAAAAACCCCCACTATATTATGAAAAAATATGAATTTTACTCACATCTTTTAAACAATTAAGGCCATTAAGAAAACCAAATGGTGGCACATACCTGAAAAGAGAATAAAAACAGAAAACATTAGTAAAAATGTGAATGACAAAGAAAAAAAACAAAAACAAAAACAAAAACAAAATTGAAAATTTGTTTTAAAACAGGTTTCAAGACGCAACACAGTTCTTACACACACAAAAAATAAGGTTTTAAAGCCCACAACAACAACAACAAGAACAGCAAGTCAATAAATCAAAAACAACTGATAATGCCAACATGGATCAACATGACAACACTTCCGTAACGGCGAATGACGAACACACACACACACAAGCAATTAAAGTGAATCATTGTGAATCAATAAACATTGTTTCCAGGTTTAAGAGAGAAAAGAAAGAAACGTGGAGAAGCAATAACAAATTAATGTGTGTGTGGGGGAGGTCAATGACCTTTAACTTTTTGTCTCAGCACAATAACACAATGGCTTACACCGGCTTACATCATGAGTGTACGTTAGAAAATTCGTTGTTTCTTTATGCTCACACACGTAAAATGGCACGCGTTTTCTTACAGGGTTGGTTTACGCTTCAACAAACAAACAAAAGAAAACAAAAATTACGAAACACTTCAAATTTATATCCGGCCTTAGAAAAAACAACAACAAAAGAAGACAAGATGTTATATAACGCGTGTATGCATGCATGTGTATGTATGTATGTTAAGTTCATTTAATGAACGAAATTCATTCAATTTGTATAGAATTTGAATTGCTATTGAAATTCATTCTCAAATATTTCATTTTGATACCCACAGCTAGCTAGCTAGCTATGCATGAATTGTGGAAATAAATTTTAATTAAAATGAAAGAAGAATGCACGTTAATAACTTAAGAAATATCGCATTTACTCGTATGTTTATGACCTTTGATAATTGGATCTTTGAACTGCGTTTGAAGTTTCGGTGCACATCCGGGCGTTATCAAAAAGCATACAAAAATTATGAATTCATAATTGAATGGCAGCGTATTGTATTGGCTTATATTTTATAGATCATGAATGAATGCCATATTCACTTTGAAAGAGCAGTTTCTTAGCTTATTATAGCGTTGACCTCTGAACTTGTTAGAATTGAAGTTGCCAGAATACAAATTGGGCAACTGGCATTCTAATTGACATCGTTTCAATGAAATAGTTTTGTTGTTTGTCGTTAGTTGAGTAAGTAGCTAGGTACACATAGCCACAAATATATACATACGGATAACAAATTTCAGAAATTTTTTAACTAATCCGTTTTCGTTGAAAATCTTAGTAATTGTCTGACAATTTTCCTCGATTTTAAGACGGTGTTGGTTAAAAAATTTCTGAAACTTGTTAACTTTTGAGGGCCTGATGTACAGGCCCAGAAATTTTTTTAACCAATCCGTTTTTTTTTTTTTAAATATTTATAATTGTCTGACAACTTTCTTCGATTTTAAGACGGTCTTTTGCTTTGGTTCAGAAATTTGTGAAATTTGTAAATCGCATGCATACCTTTGTGGGCCTGTGCAGGGCCACAATTCAGTTCAATTTCAGAAATTTTTTAACCAATGCAATAGACCGTCTTAACATCAAGGAAACTATAAAGATTTTCAACGAAAACGGATTGGTTAAAAAATTTCTGAAATTTGTTAACCGTACGTATAATTTAGTAACTGTGTGTAGGTAGAGGTGGCCGTTCCCCCCAAGGAATTCGTATGGAAGCTGTTAGGCCACATGGGTCCCATTGTGATACCACAGTTTTCATGAATTATTACCTAGTTCTGGAACTACTTACAGCTTCCAATAAAGCAACTCAAACTGCCGATGTCCATGTTCGACAGATCACCAAGTCATCGATGTAATAGGCACCAAGATGTCCATTTCTCCTTTGACATAGTGCCGGACATGTTCCCACTAGGTGAAGTCTCATATTTCTACTCATATCTGCAGCTTCTACATAACTAATGCCCCTCGCTTACGTAGCTATAATGCAATGCGCCTTCACGACTCCAATAACTATACTGAGCATGCTTCTTTGGACTTTTAACAGCCTTACAGAGCGCTCTCCATCCAGCCTACGGCCTATTTTCTAGCCTATGAAGTAGCCGTAGTCTAGTAGCTAGTGTGTTGGCTTATTAGACGTAAAACTAGGGTTCGAGCTCCAGGCCAGATATCAAATCAAGAATACAAAAAGCATTTCTTCGGCGACTTCCTCTCAGCAGATTTGTGGTAAAAACTCTGAGAATAAATAAAAACTGCCATGCAAAAGTTTCTCAAAAATCTGTCGTTCGGAGTCGACTTAAAACTGTAGGTCCCGCCACTCATGTATAAAATTAACACACACAACATGAGCGGTGTGAGAAGCTAGGCCGTAATCCTGAGTGAAGGGGTTGTAATGGCCAATTATGTATGTATGTATTTTCTAGCCTATTTTCTACGCCGTTCTGCCCACATCCTGAGCCACCCACAATCGGGGTCTGTGACCGCATTGTCAATCATGACCTTACATGTCCCCAGAGGGACTCCAATAGTCAAGAATTTTTCAGAAAGTTTGCAGTTACCTGGGATATCATTATGTCCTGGAACCTACATGATGTGGACATCATATCTTCCCCACACTGTTTAGATGTCTGCGACAGCTGTACATCGTTCTGTAGTTCATCACGTTGAAGTCCAGTGACCTTATAGCCGCCTGGCTTCATTAGTTGATTGAAAAGAGGTCCTAAACTTGGCCCAGCTAACAACGAACATTTGAACAAATTTTGAGAAATTATACATCTTTCGGAATGGAATTTCCATTTAATATTTGCCAGTGATATGCTATAGCTTCAATTCCCTGTTTACAATAAGAGATTCCTCAAGTTGGTCATTACAATACTTTAACTAGGACTACAGCCTATTTTCTCATAGCACCCACTTTGTATGTGTTAATTTTATCCATGAGTTTACAGTTTAATGTCAACACCGAACGACAGATTTGAGAAGCTTTTCATGTAATCTGATCTGTTTTTACAGTTTTTTTAGACGACTGCTGAGAGGAAGTCGCCTTAAGAGACTGTTCGAGATGTCTGAACTGAGGTTTGAACAACGTGTTCGTGTCTAAGTACTTACCAACAGACTACATACTAGACTTCGGCAACTTCCGTCGCTTTAACATAGTTACCACACAAAGAATAATTCGAACGAGTATGGTATGGTAAAAGCCTCAGACTTACTTTCCGAAAAACAGAAGTCATAAGCTTGCATACAAAACGTAGATTCTACTACTCTGTCCGAGTTGTGAAGTGGTAGACTGAGGTCTGATCCTTAGTGACGTGTCAAATTCATAACTTTGTTTTATTGTAACAAAACATCGCCATACACAGATCGTTCGAAATGTAAAATTTTCAATGGCTCTGGCATATAAATCAGTTTGAATTTGGCCGATAGCATGGATTATATTGACTTTAAGGTGCCCTGTGGTCTGTGGCCTATTCGCTTCAACCTGGTCACGATGGTCAGTCCATATCACCTCTACGTGATATGACCGTGTCTTCAAATCGCTCGTGCAGAATATCCATGAGTTGTGCTGCACACAGTGGCATTCTGTTGAAGCCAAATGTCGTTGGTGCTCAAAACATGCAATTTAGGCCATGTATGCTCTTGGGTTTCATGTGGATTGTTAATCTCCCAAACTCGAAAATTTTGTTAGTTCATGTACTTACTTATCCAAAAGTGGACCTGAACGCTGAAGATGATTTTTCGATGAAACGACGCGAATATGCATCGTTGTCCACGATCGTTTATCTTCAGTTTATGGGTCAGTTGAATCTTGTGCAGTCCCAAGTCGCGATACAAACTTCAGAAAGTTGTGCTTTACCAGAAACTGAGTTCTTGTAAGAGACGTTAACTTGACGACCATTAAATCTTCTTACTTACTGACCAATTAGTAATCTTTTAGTCTCGGTATTACAACCTAACTTCTCACACCTCCCATGTTGGGTGTCTCAACTTTATCCAGGAGTGGTGGAACTTACCGTGTTTCTGCCGCAATGTCTGAGCTCGGTATACCTGCGAAGCTGATAAGGCTATGCAGAATGACGTTGAGCAATTCCTGCAGCTCCGTCAAGGTAGGAATGGACCTCTCCGAGCCTTTTGATACCGTGCGAGGTTTCAGACAAGGCGACCCCTTATCATGCGACTTCTTCAACTTCGTCATGGAGAGTGTACTGCGAAAAGTGGGAGTGCATCGCAGTGGCACTATTTTTCAAAAAAGTGTCCAGTTGCTTGGGTACGCTGGCGACATTGACATCATAGGGCGTACCAAGCGAGATGTTACTGCTGCCTTTAGTTTTATTGAACGGGAGTACTAAGATGGGTCTGCAAGTGAATGAGGGCAAAACAAAGTATATGTTATCGACAACTAAAGACGTGCGGTGTATTGATTCTCAGATTACGGCCGATAACTATACCTTTGATACAGTCAAGGAATTCATCTATCTTGGCTCCACCGTTACCACCAGGAGATCAAGCGCAGGATCACTCTTGCCAACAGGTACTACTAAGGTCTCAATAGGTAATTGAGTAGCAGAGACCTCTCTCGTAAGACAAAACTAATACTCTACAAGACGCTCATCCAACCCGTGCTTCTTTATGGCGCAGAAGCATGGACCCTATTAAGCACCGATGCACCAGCCTTGAGAGTACTCCAGAAAAAAGTCCTAGGTAAGATCTTCGGTCCAGTGCAAGTTGGCGATGATTTCCGCATCCGATACAATAGTGAGCTGTATGAGCTCCTCAACGACATGGACGTTGTACAGCGTATTAATATCCAGCAGCTGCGCTGGCTCGGCCATGTCGTTCGTCCGGCGAGACGGGTATTTGATGCAGGCATCTGCGGAAGTCGACGAAGAGGACGACCTTGTATGCGTTGGTAGGACCAAATCGAGGAAGCCCTATCATTGCTTGGTGTGACAAAATGGCGTAGGCTCGCAAGAAGCAGAGGCGCCTGGAAGGATGTGTTGCGGCAGGCCGAAATCCGTTAATCGGGTTGTTAATGACCAATTAAGTAAGTGAGTAAGTAATACTTCCTTCTGAATGCAATTTCCATTTAATATTTACCAGTGGTATGCTATATCTTCGATTCTCCATTTACTGAAAGAGATTCCTCAAATTGGCGACTTCCTCTCAGCAGATTTCTGCCAAAAAATCGGAGAGTAAATAAAATTGCCCTGAAAAATTTCTCAAAAAAATGCTGTCGTTCGAAATCGGCTTCAGACTGTAAGTCCCTCCATTCATTTATAAAATTAACACACACAACCTAAGTGGTGTGAGAAGCTTGGTCGCAATCCTGACTGAAAGGTTGTAATGACCGATGTATGAAATATGACAGACGCAGCTTCAACAAGATGGTTGTTATCAACTGTCAAAGTCATTTCAGTCAGTAGCTGACAGAGTTTATATTTCACCCGAATGGCTTGTAACATCTCAGAGTACCTCGCTTGCATTCGTATCAAGAAGAAAAACACTACAACTCTGATCACAACATGATGTACAAACAACAACAAATCTGAACTGATTTCTAGTGTTAAGCGGGAGAAAAAACAAAACTTCGTTTGGAGACGATGACTAACACGACCTATTCCACTGTTCCATTAAAACAACAAATAAAAACAAAATAACAACAACAACAACAACAATAAAAATTAAACACAAATGCCTAATAGACCAAACATCGCCAATAACAACAACGCGACTAATAATTGCATGCACAAGCAATTACTCACGAGGCACTTGTTAAATACATTCAAATTTGTTTTCATTTTAATGTCTCGTGTTTTTTCACTTTTTTGTTTTTTTGTTTTTGTACAGAAATCAAGCCGATTTAAATAACTTTTATTACGAATAATTTTTTTTTTTATATGAACGAAACCCACACACTTACACACACACAACAATCATTAGCACTCATGTAGGCATGCATGTATCAGGCAGTGTAACAGGCCTTGCAGGCATACGCACGTTTTTCTGTCAGTCACTCGCTGTTTGATTGGCAGTTTGAATGTAATTTGTTCGTGAATATGTTCGTAGATGTTTATTTAAGAATTGAAAAATGAAATTAAAAACTTTTTTTTTTTTGTTAATTTCCAACAACAACAACGCCAACAACAACAAAAATTAAAATGTGTTTCACACGCGTCTTACACGCAAATTGCAATTGCAATTGCAACTGCAACTGCAACTGCAAAACTCTAATCAGAGACAGAGAGATAGACAGGCAGGCAGGCAGGCGGGCAGATAGCATTCGGTTTCGCTATTCTTGTCTTTACATTTCACTGCGTGCGAACGTACCCTTTTTTCCATTTTTATTGTGCAAAGGGTGCAACAGCATGTTTATATTATTGTAGCGCCACCGTTTATGCCGGCATTTGTTGAATGCATGAGCGATTGCAGCAAAATTGTATGCAGCCGTTATGAGTCTCATATTCACAGACGGTGGATGGTTGGTTGGATGGGGTTGGTTGGGAAGAAAAAAACATAAATTATCAATAAATATCGTGTCTGTTGCCTGCATATTATTTGATGATTAATGTTGTTGCTATTGTTCCCTCATGTAGTTGTTATTGTTGCCTCATGTGTTGTTGATTTAAATAAGAAAAAAGGGATGTCTGGTATGATGCATTCTACTCTTGCATTTTCACACCACCAAACCCAAAACCAGACATAGAGTGCGTTAGGGAAACTGGTGTCGATAAATTGTTGAGGGCAGGCAGACACATACAATAGAATCAAACTCTGGAAAGAATTGAATTTTTTCAAAGTCAAATTCAATTTAAAGAATTGAAAATGTGAGGGGCTAAGTGTGGAATATTCTTGTGTACTTTTATTGCGTACGCTGTATAAACAAATGAGGCCATAATAACACAATCCACCCCTGATAATTTTTGTGATGTGAACTGAGCTATAAGCAGTGCTTTGACGACTTCGAGATTTTTATCAAATAGACGCTGCAAGATCCATTCCATACCGTGCGGTTATGCTTACGATCACTGAGCACATATATTGTATCGCGTAAAGACTTGAGGAAATGTTCCCAATTACTGTAAACGACGTCTATCGACGCCTACTTATCGGTTCGAAAGTGAGCGTCAACGTTTTAAGACAAGAATTGTGATTGGAAATAATAAAGGGTGTTTTTTTTATAGAGGTATAGAACTTTAAGTTGGCATTACTTCTCAAGATGGCGACCGATTTAACAGCTGTCAAGTGATTTATTCTCAGTTTGGTTTGGCAATTCATCCTGAATAGACTCACGCCTGAACAACGCTTGCAAATAGTGCAATTTTATTTCGAAAATAATGGTTCTGTGCGGAAAACGTATCGCGCACTACGTCCATTTTATCGTCGACAAAATCGTCCATCAGAGCAGTTAATTCGATTAACCATGGAACGTTTTCGCACCACGTTTACTCTTATTGATAACTCGCATCCCCAGAGACGCTGTACGGTGCGTACAGAAGAAGCTATTGCTGCTGTAGAGCGTAGCATTGAGGAAGACCCGAATGAGTCCATCCGCCATCGAGCACAGGAATTGGATCTGTGTCCATCCACTTTATGGTAGATTTTGCGGAAGGATATTGGTTCGTGTGCTTACAAAATCCAACTCGTGCAAGATTTGAAGCCAAACGATCATCAAGTAAGGCGTTGTTTTATTGCAACTTAAAGTTCTATGCCTCTATAAAAAACACCCTTTACAAGAGTCTCTGGGTGGAGAGTTCAGTGTCTTTCAAGCTGACGTTCAGGCAATTGTTTCGGGTGGGCCATCTGTCGGTTTAAATTTGAACCATCAGTTATTTCCGAATCTGGCAATACTTAAGTCATTCTCTTCTGTCATAAAATTCAATATATTATCTCCTCTCAACGTAAGGAATCGATTTAAGCTTGAGCAACGTTAGAACTTATTGGAAATTTAAAGACAATCGGTCGGAAATTACACGAAAATTTCGTATACAATTTTCGTCGCAGAGGAGGACCAACAGTGCCCGGAATACGCAAGTTTATTGCTAAAGTTCGTGAAACTGGTTTCGTTGTTGATGCGACAAGACATGAACAGGCTCGTACAGTAAGTACACCCGAAAACACCGAAGCATTGGCTGAGAGTTTGCATAAGAATCCAACAATGTCAACTCGTTGTCGTTCTCAAGAAATGAACATTTCACGTACCAGTTTACGTCAAATTTTGCAAAAAGATCTCGGTATGACTTCTTGAATTGGTTCAAGAGTTGAAGCCTCATGATCATCCGCTTCGTTTTCGCTTTGCTAGATGGGCCAACGAGAAACTGCACGATGATGTCGATTTTGAAAAAAAAAATCATTTCTTTAATTGAAGCTCATTTTCATCTTGGTGAGTACGTTAATAAGCAAAATTGCCGTATTAGGGGCCCAAAAAACCCACACGTGGTCTTTGAAAAGCCAATGTAGCCATTACAAGTGACTGTTTGGTGCAGCTTGTGGAGCGGAGGCATTTGTGGCCCATACTTCTTTGAAAATGAGGACAACGCAACCATTACGGTCAATGGAAACACATATCGCATCATGATAACCGATTTTTTCTTTTTACCCGCTCTTCATCATATTGATGTGAATGATGTTCGGTTTCAACAGGATGGTGCAATTTGCAACACATCTCATGCCACATTCGATGTATTGCGTCAAATGTTTGATTGCCGTTTAATTAGCCGAAATGGTGATGTCAATTGGCCGCCCAGAAGCATAGAGAAAGTGTTATGCCGACAAGACAGAGACAATTGAGCATTAGAAGGCCAACATTTGTGATGCCATTGCCGAGATACAACCCCATAGACTCGGACAAGTGCACGAATATAGGACCGATCGAATGATGCCAGCCCCACGGCAGCCATATGAATGAAATAATATTCCATTTCTAGCCGAAACAATTGTATTTCACAAGAAAAAATTAAATTTGGAAAAATTTCAAACCGTTTTTGTTTCATTTTGCATTTTTAAATTAAAACTTTTAAATGGCCCACCCTTTAGTATGGGTTCGATTAAAACTAGAGTAGCATATCAGTAAGGTGCACATAATTATTGTCAGACCGCATTGAGAGCAATGGCTTCATGACCTATGAAGGCGGAATCAGGGAGTGCTTAGACACCTGCAACATCTCGGCGCATTATTATAAGTTGTGATCTCACCCGATTTTTTTTTCGGGTCTAAGGATTAATGGTGGTAAACAGGTTACTGAATGAACGGCTAGCAATGGATCTTGCATTTTGTCAAGAACCATTTTTTGTGATAAATTGCACAATCGAGGAAGCGATGGGAAACCCCCTCAGACATAATGGCAGGGCGTGTGAGGACTAGGACCTTGACAGAATAATTGATTAGTAGAAAAAGGCTGTAGGAATTACGGAAAGCGAACTTTTGCAAGATAGGTACGTACGTACCCATGTGTGTGAAAATAAATTCAAATTTGAAAATCCAAGACGCAATCCATAAATTTTATTAGCGCCACATTTGGCATTAACAGAGCACTGTTAGCTATTTAACATTATTGATCTAAAAAAGGACTACTTGTTTTGGAGCTAATTTTGGGAAATACTCTAGGCCTATGAGTACCGTACTATATCCAAAGGAAGGTTCTTCTTAATATACTCAGCAACATAGTCACATAGAATGTGATATGGTGTTGAGAAAATTGGCTTTAAAATTTTTTTTTAAATTTTTGCTTGAAAATTCTCTAGAAGATTAGTGGCCATTTTTTCGCATATAAGACATTGTACACCTACCAGACTATATGCAAATAGTAATCCAGAGGATCCTCTTTCGAACCATGGTAGTGAGATAGGTGGAATAATTTTGAGAGTTGAGATTTTCAGTTTTGAAAAGATCGATTTTTGACAAAAAAATATATGAACATTATCTAGAAGATCAGTGACCATTTTGGAACATATAAGAAATAGTACATCAAACAGACTATATGCAAATGGTAGTCCAGAGGGTCCTCTGTCGAACCGTGCTAGCTAGTTGGCACAAATAATAATGATCATAATGAGAATTAAATTTTATGCCGATAGTCTGCAGTAATTACAAAGTAGAAGACTAATCTACTTATTGCCACTGTTAAACAGTTAACAGTGCTCTGTTAATAGCAAATTTTGTACTGTTACAGGCAAGAAGTAGTGCTGCTAAAAGTGTGGGTTTGCGTCTTTGATTTTCAAATTCGCATTTATCTTCATACACATCACATACCGTACCATTATGCTTCTCATAGCGCTCTTTCTGGGGAATCTCAATGCAAAGAGGGAGAAGTTTTCTTTTAATTTCGGTGTCGCTTATTCCTCTATTTGTCAAAGCAAAAATATATTCTTGGAATGGGATCGCGTTTACAACAATTTCTAAGCTCAGGCCTTACAAAAAAAAAACTTTCATTCCCTTTCCGAACTTGTTTTCTCCCCCTTTTCTATGTGAAATTCATTAATTTTTTTTTGCAAATAATTGAGTGTTTGCGTGTGTTAATGTTTGAATTTTAATTTAAATTCAAAACATCAACGAATGAATTCATACGATCTGTAATCATTTATGTCAACAACATCTGGAAACATTTAGTTTTTCACGAATACAATACAAAAATAAAAAAACCCACGCGAATCCTTACAACATTTCTGCCTCTCTGCCTCTCTGCACTTGATTGAATTCATTTGAAATTAGCTGCTCTTGCTTCCGCTGATACTGCTGCTGCCATTCATTGCCACACTGACTGACGGTTGGTAAATGTTTAATACAGGGATTAGTTGAGTCTTAATATTGTCATAATTGTCAGGTTGTCATACATTGGTCATGATAATGTCGATGATGCCATGGATTTAAATAGGGGGAGGGCGGGGTGGTAGTAGAATGTGTTCATTTTTCCTTGGGCCTTTAAACAGACTGAATGACAATGTTTGACATGTTTAGGCGATGATGGCATAATTTGTAGTGGCAAATAAGTATCCCGTAATCTTTAAGAGAATCCATTACACATTTTTTCTCTTCTTTTTTTTTTATCAAAATTTCCATTTTAACATACAGTAGCACAGTTAGTAAGTGGCTGTGCCTGTGCATGTGCCTGTGCCTGTGACTGTATGCCAACTGTAGTGTGGTGTTGAATTTCACACGCATCCAGTCAGTAGTTGTTATTCAAGGTTTGTGTTGTAAGTAAGTATGCAAGTCGTTGGCATTTGTTGACGCCATTTTATAGACCATAATCCATATGTCAATATTGTTCTGTTTTCTTCTCTTCTTCTTCTTCTTCTGCTTTTATTCCTAGACTATGTCTTGTTGGCTTTCATTTTAGAATATTTTTTATGTCACTCTGTATTAAGCCTTAGGGGGGTTTTTTTTGATTTTCTTTTGCCATTTTTTTTCTTAGGCAAAGCATGAAATCATTCACAGGGTATTGGCATTGCCTATCATTAGCCAATTTCCAAGCCAATTTAAATATAAAAATGGCTCCGGTAATTGAATTTAAATAAAAGCCCCGTGGCAATAGCTGGGAAATTGCTCAGAAAAGTTGTAGAAATGTCTCGCATAGAATACATCTGTTTTGTAAATTGTTTTCTGATTACCTTTAGAAAATTAAATGCTTTAATAATAAGTGATGATAATTTCATTTGAAAATAATTTAAAACAGTATTCTTAGAAGCTAAACTTTTCTGATTCATATTGCGTTCCATTTTCGCTGGAGGTCATCTAATAAAGCATTATAATGGTATCCCTATAATGAATTCGGTGGCTTAGATCTCCTCTTATTATAAAGGGTGTTTTTTATAGAGGTATAGAACTTTAAGTTGCAATAAAACAACGATGGATTATTCGATTGACATGAATTTTATTTATCCGAAAGATAATCTTGTGGCATTACATTTTAAATATGATTTCTGGCATATGACCGCCACGGCTGGCGCGGATGTAGTCCAATCTGGACGTTCAATTTTCGATGAATTTGTCCAACATTTGTGGCCGTATATCGGCAATAATACGGCGAATGTTGTCTTCCAAATGGTCATGCGTTTGTGGCTTTACCGCATAGACCAATGACTTTACATAGCCCCACAGAAAGTAGTCTAGCGGTGTTAAATCACAAGATCTTGGAGGCCAATTCACAGGTCCAAAACGTGAAATTAGGCGGTCACGAAACGTGTCTTTCAATAAATCTATTGTGGCCCGAGCTGTGTAACATGTTGCGCCGTCTTGTTGAAACCACATCTCCTGGACATCATGGTTATTCAATTCAGGAATGAAAAAGTTAGTAATCATGGCTCTATACCGATCACCATTGACTTTAACGTTCTGGCCACCATCGTTTTTGAAAAAGTACGGACCAATGATTCCACCAGCCCATAAAGCGCACCAAACAGTCAGTTTTTCTGGATGTAACGGTGTTTCCACATACACTTGAGGATTACCTTCACTCCAAATGCGGCAGTTTTGTTTGTTGACGTAGCCATTCAACCAGAAGTGCGCTTCATCGCTAAACAAAATTCGCTTATGAAAATCGGGAACAACGGTAATCTCGTTTTGGGCCCATTCGACGAATCTACGCCTTACTTGATGATCGTTTGACTTCAAATCTTGCACGAGTTGGATTTTGTAAGCACGCAAACCAAGATCCTTCCGCAAAATCTTCCATAAAGTGGATGGACACAGATCCAATTCCTGTGCTCGATGGCGGATGGACTCATTCGGGTCTTCCTCAATGCTACGCTCTACAGCAGCAATAGCTTCTTCTGTACGCACCGTACAGCGTCTCTGGGGATGCGAGTTATCAATAAGAGTAAACGTGGTGCGAAAACGTTCCATGGTTAATCGAATTAACTGCTCTGATGGATGATTTTGTCGACGATAAAATGGACGTAGTGCGCGATACGTTTTCCGCACAGAACCATTATTTTCGAAATAGAATTTCACTATTTGCAAGCGTTGTTCAGGCGTGAGTCTATTCATGATGAATTGCCAAACCAAACTGAGAATAAATCACTTGACAGCTGTTAAATCGGTCGACATCTTGAAAAGTAATGCCAACTTAAAGTTCTATACCTCTATAAAAAACAACCTTTAGTTTCCTAACAATATTGGTCTGTTAAGAGTTTTGACCTCTTTATCTTTCCTTTCCTTGAACATAATTTTCTAAACATCCGCTCACGTTCGATAGAACGGTTCTGATCGAAGAGGAAGGTCCCCTCCTCGGAAGTTCATCTGTTTGCTCATTGCTATGAATTTCCACATGACCTGAAACCCAGCAGAGAGTAACTTTATTGAGCCTACCTAGCCGTTTCAGCCGTTTTTTCATACTACCTTCAATCTAACATTATAAGAGCCGAGTGCTCGAATAGCGGTCTGACCATTAGATATTATTGCTCTACCTTGTTCTTTATACCTATCCAGGTTTAATTCAATAACATAGACCGTTCGCTTAGAAAATACAATTGAGTCAGCTCGTAATATTGCTTGCATACATACATAATTGGTCATTACAACCATTCAGTCAGGATTACGACCTAGCTTCTCACACTACTTACGTTGAGTGTGTTAATTAAGTATATGAGTGACGGGTTTAGTGTGAGTGTGGAGTTTAAAGGCAATTTTTTATTGCAATTTTATTTTCTCTCTGAGTTTTTTGCGAGAAAGCTGCTGGGAGGAAGTCGCCGACGAAATATTTTTTTTGCATTCGTGGCCTCACGTCAAATAAACCAACCACACTACCTACTAGACTACGGCGACTTCCAGAATATTGCATTCCGAGACAAAAAAAACTCTTCTTTCTGTTCCAAGTTAAGAAAGCTTACCGAGAACTCAATATCCAATATTATGTGCACCACGTGGAGGTTTGTCGAAGAATGCTGGTTGCCACTGGTTGAATATCGGGGGACAAACATAAAACCTCACACCGAATTCTCTCAATTGCAAATTAAGACTGAGCAAATGAGCCCGCTTGTATTGAGACTCGGTGTCAAAAAACGCAGAGAACTCGATTTGAGTTAAAACTACCAAGAATCTATTTTACGTATGTATATCACGGATGGCAACTTGCTGGGGTAGACAAAAATAAGATGGTGGAGATGCTTTGCAACAGTTTTATGTTGTTTCAGGCAACGAATAGAAGTGAATAAAAATATACGTAAATCTAGTCTAGGATAATAGTATAGTTATGTGCTTCTAATTAAAACAGCGGTTGTGGTACTCTGACTTGATTTTATCCAACAAGAAGTCTACTTCACGGTTACGAAGTTTTAATTTTTCTTTTAAACTGCATGAGAAAGCAATTGATATCGATAACTATGATTTGACAGCCGAAAATGTTAAGACTCTGTTGACGTTTCTGTTCAGTAAGATTTTCCAAATTATCATGCGTCCTATAATGCCAGAACCACACTTCGAAAATATGGAAATTTATGTTGAAGAAAATAAATCTTTTAGCGAAGTTCGTAGATCACTTGGTCCATTTCACGAGCAATAAAATCACTCTAGTGAGCACGTTATTGTGCAGTTATTAATAGTTTTCGCACCTATTTTGCTCTCCTCGATTCTGGTTTATGGTTAAATGTTTATGCCGTCAAATCAGCAAGTTTAGAAGCATTGGATGCCAATACGGCAGCCTGATTTATTGAAGGAAGTAATCAAAAAATGAACTGATAGAAAGGATGTAATATATAACGGCTATGAACGTACACTGCTGCTTAACACAAAAAGGCGAGGATTTTTGATCTTTTGCCTTTTGACATCCTTGACTGAGTTCTCTAATATAAAGGCTGATGCAATAGAAAAATTTGTTTTGATCTCGATGGTCTGGTTTACTCTAGGGAATGCTTGAGTCCCAGGTTGAATTAAAAACTTAAATCAATAATTTATTCTTGAAGTCGTCGTAGTCCAGAAGGTAGTGAGTTGGCTTATTAGACGCCAAGCCAGGGTTCGAAACCAGGCCAGACATCAAAACAACATACAAAAAGTATTTCTTTGGCGATTCCTCTCAGCAGATTTCTAGCAAAAAATCTGAGAGTAAACACAATTGCCATGAAAAGTTTCTCAAATATATGCCACTCTTGTATAAAATTAACACACACAACATAAGTGGTGTGAGAAACTAAGTCGTAATCCTGACTGATGGGTTGTAATGACCAATTATGTATGTATGTATGTAGTTTATTCTAAAGGCAACAGGTTTTGTATTCATTGGGCAGCATTTGAGATTTTAAAAACGTTTCTAAAGAATGTGTGTGAAGAAAAATTCGAATCTAGAAATCAAAGACGCAAACCCATACTTTTAGCAGTGCAACTTTTTGCCTTTAACAGTGCAAAATTGCTATTAAAGGACAATATTCGTGAAGCCATTGGTGAAATACAGCTGCAAACAATCGATAATGTGCTTTAAAATTGCGCCGATCGTGTAGGCTACTGCATGGCCAGCCGAGGCAGCCGTTTGAATGAAATTATTTTCCATTATTAACCGGAAGGATTGTACTTTCAAATAAAAAAAGAAATTTGAGAAAATGTTCAGTAGTTTTTTCTTTAAAGTATTTTCAAAAAAAAAGGTTATTTGGCGGACCCTTTACTTTGCAATTATTGCAGACTACAGACATGAAATATAATTCTCATTATGATCATTATTATTTGTGCTATCTAGCTAGCACGGTTCGAAAAAGGACCCTCTGGACTACCATTTGCATATAGTCTGTTTGGTGTACTATTTCTTATATGTTAAAAAATTGACAATGATCCTCTAGAGAATTTTCATGCAAAAAATTGATGTTTTCAAACCCAATTTTCTCAATACCACATCGCTTTTATGTGACTATATTGCAGATTATATTAAGAAGCCTTGAAGCCATCCTTTGAATATGGAGTGGTACTCATAAACCTAGTATATAACCTAAAATTAGCTTCTAAACAAGTGGGCTTGTTCAGATGGATAGTGTTAAATAGCCAACAGTGCTCTGTCAAGGAAAATATTGCTCTGTTAACGCCAAATATGGCGCTGCTAAATTTTATGGATTGTGTCTTGGATTTTCAAATTCGAATTTATCTTTACACACATTTTTAAAGAAACATTTCGATTCACTATACCCATCCCTGTGTTTACATTTTCTCCATGCCAATTTCTTGTGCTACAAACTCTATTAATATGTTTTTATGTTGACCGGCAACCGTAATAATTTCAAGAGAGAGAGAAAGAGAGACAGAGAGTTACACATTTTAATTTATATTTTTATATTATTAAACATACAAACACAATCTCATACTGTATGTGTAAGGCATGTAAATATTTTGTTTTAATTTTTTTGTTATTGTTGTTTAGTTTTTATGACAATTATTGTTGGTTTTACACTATTTGCCACTTTTTGTCTGGTTGTTGTTGTTGGTATGTATTTAAACTGCAATAACTTCCATTATTAATTGCATGAGGGAGAGAGCAAGTGAGAGACCGAACCAAAACCAAAACAGAGAACATTTGCTAGTACAACAAAACACAACAAAAAAAACTTTTATAATTGCGGTTTACCACTACACTTAAAATACACAAAAAAGAGAAGAGAAAAAAATGATAAGAGAATTAAAAAATAATAACAAAAACAACTAGAATTACAAAAAAATAAAAAACAAAAAATACAGAACAACAGCAACTACAATAATAAAAGTGGTGGACAATTCTGAATGAGAAAATTATATTAAAAATCTACATGACCAATTTGGTGTATGCGTGTGTGTGTGTGTGTGTACGAGCATGTTTGTTTGACTTGTTTTGCATTGTTTTTAAAAAGTATTCGAGTGTGTGTGTTCATGTTTTACAAATTAAACTTAAATTAGTTGACTTTGAACTACAATGTGAAGTAAAGCAATAGAAATCAAAGGAAGGCTTTTATTTTGTATTGAAACTTGTTGCCATATGAGAGAGAGAGAGAGTGTAAATGTATTAGGCAATCTACCACAAATACTTTCGTTTCTTTTGATAAATAAATGGCACATGTTTCCATTCCAACTAGGTTTTCATCGCATACATCAAAAAAAGTAGTCTAGTAAATAGGGTATCAGCTTATTAGACGTGAGGCCACGGTTCAAACCACATCTTGAACTAATCAAAATATGAAAAAATATTTCTTCGGCTACTTCCTCTCAGCAGATTCCTGCAAAGACTCTGAAAGTAAATAAAATTGCCATGAAAAGTTCCTCAAAAATTCTGTCGTTCGGAGTCGACTTTAAACTGTAGGTTCCGCCACTCATGTATAAAATTAACACACACAACATAAGTGGTGTGAGAAGCTAGATCGTAATCATGACTGAAGGATTGCAACGACCAATTAAGTATGTATGTATGTAGGTGTCAGATCCGCACTACAAAGTGGATGAATACGAATCTCTATTCAAAATCTATTCAATAGCAGATGTTTACCTCTCAAGGCTATTCCATCCATGGTTAATCGGGAAATTTTTTCGAGAAAGGTAACTCAAGAAGCATTCTGACATCGAATATGGCCATGTAGGAAAATCCACTATGTGAAACTGTTATATGTATACCAAAGGCGTTCTGTATTAACAGTCTCCTGCGCTTACAGTACAATAGTCGCAAAATCATTCAGTAAGATGCCGGTAAATATCAACGTGAAAGCCGGCTTTATAGTAGGCAAGGTACAGCACCATTACAGGAACTAAAATTAAAGGAGCGCCCACTATTTCAGTCGATGTACAAAAGCGTTCATAGCTTGTGTGAAATTGCATACTAAAGGTTCCGCCAAATAACTTTTTTTTGAAAATGCTTTAAAAAAAAACAACTGAATATTTTCTCAAATTTCTTTTCTTATTTGAAAGTACAATCCTTCCAGTTTAATAATGGAAAATAATTTCATTCAAATGGCTGCCTCGGTTGGCCATGCAGTAGCCTACACGATCGGTCCAATTTTTAAGCACATTATCGATTGTGTGCAGCTGTATTTCACCAATGGCTTCACGAATATTGTCCTTTAAAGCGTCAATTGTCTCTGGCTTGTCGGCGTAACACTTATCTTTGACGGCACCCGACGAATAATAGTCCAGCGGTGTCAAATCGCAGCTCCGAGGTGGCCAAACGACATCAGCTCTGCGGCTGATAATGCTATCTTCAAAAATAGGGCGCAAAACATCGAGTGTAGCTTCGGCTGTGTGGCATGTAGCGCCGTCCTGTTGAAACCAAATGTTGCCAAAATCATCCTATTCACTTTTTGTGAACAAAAATTCGTTCAACATGGCCCGATAATGATCGCCATTTACTGTAACGGCCACTCCTTGCTCAATTTCGAAGAAAAATGGCCCAATTATGCCTCTGGACCAAAATCCGCACCAAACAGTGACTCGCTTTGGGTGCGTCGGCTTTTCAATGTATGCGTGCGGGTTTTCTGTGCCCCAAATGCGTCTATTTTACCCGTCAAGATCAAAATGACCTTCATCTGAAAAAATGATTTTTTTTGCCGCAATCGGCATCTTCTGGTGTAGGCTACTGCATGGCCAGCCGAGGCAGCCATTTGAATGAAATTATTTTCCATTATTAACGGGAAGGATTGTACTTTCAAATAAAAAAAGAAATTTGAGAAAATATTCAGTAGTTTTTTTTTAAAGCATTTTCAAAAAGAAAGTTATTTTGCGGACCCTTTACAAGCCCACACGGTGAACACGAAACAGTGGGATTTTCGATTACGACTGATTCTCCAAAGGATTACTGCGAATTTGTCCATGGGCTGCGAACATTTAATTCTGCTATCGAATATCCAGATCTGTCTAACTCATCCGTATGCGGTAGTAAAACCTCTGTGTTAAAAGAGAAGCTAAATGCCTCCATTTACTCGATCCCTCATTCTCATTGATAAACATTTCCAAAAATTTTAGAAATTGATGGTTCTGTTCAGAGTTCAGTTATGACAAGAGCTGTCAACACGTCAAATTCAATTTTTTTGGTACATGAGCCTTCGCCTGAACCTCTTGTTGCATTTGTCTCCTAGTATTCTAACCATTGACTCTATGCCTTCGGTTCCCATTAACAAAGAAGCGTATTCACATAAGAAGTATCTCGACTAGCAACGAATGCTTAGCTTACTTGACTCCTGGTAGTGTTTGGTTTAAAACAATTTTATTTGATCTAAGAATTGTACACTTATTACGCATGAGGCCGTGGTTCAAACTCAATATCAGACAAAACGAAATAGGAAAAAAATATTTCTTGGGCGACTTCCCCTTAGCAGCCTTCTGCCAGAGACGCTTAGAGAATTGCCAAGAAAATTTTCTCAAAAATCTATCATTCGGTGTCTACTTTAAAATGTAGATTTCACCACTCTTGAATAAAATTAACACACACAACATGGAGCTCGTTTATAATCCTGACTAAAGGGTTGTAATGACGAATTCAGAAAGACAACGATTGGTGGTACAAGCAAGAGAGAGGAAATGTTAAGGAATTTTTTTTAAATTAAAATTTTAAATTTTTTGAGAGTTTCTTAACATTAAAACCGTTAACTCCACTGGGTGAAATATTGTCAAAATATTTTTTTTATTTTATTTTTTTATTTATTTATTTATAATTAATAAAAACATTATCATTCTTCCGTTATACCAGATAAATTATATTTAATTGTCATTAATTAAACGTTAATAATTCATGCACAAACAATCGCAATCCCAAGAGACATGAATGCAAGCAACCATCATTCATTTGTCATTCGAGAGAAGCATAAAAAAACACTCAAAAAAAATTGAAAGGATTTCTATGAAAAATATCGCAACAAATTAACATTTCTTTTGAAAATAATAAACATTTTAACACTAACACACCAACACACTAACACTACTAAACTACTATCAGCAACATCCAAATGCAAACACATCCTCAATCACATAAACACACAAGCACACATTAATCTTTCGAAGCCTATATTGAAAGTTTCAGTTGTAAACAGAGATAATAATTATAGGGGTGTTGGGTGTTGCTTGGTTGCTTGGTGTATTGGTGTATTGGTTAATGGATAAAATATGTGTTGTGTTTAATTTTTCTACCCATACACTCACATATGATTTCATAGCTCTCTTGCGCTTGGCTTGTGCCGAAGTTACGATGAGAGTGAGTAAACGACAAAACAGATTCGACATAACAAATGTTGTTTAAATGAAAATACGGTATTAAATAACCAATACACATAGCTTTGCTCATTAATTTTCAAACCATGCGAGCACATACATGCACGCAGAGAGAGAGAGACGGAAAGAGAATACACAGGTTAGAATTCCCTTATAATTTATACCAGAAAAGATGGCACAGGCATAAATTTTATTAAACAGTGGGATACGAAACTGTTTGCAAATCGGCACTTTTTGTGGTGAAATGGAAAAGCGTTGTGATTGAAATTCAAGGTTAACTGTAAGAGAATATTTCTTAAACCGGAGGCTCTTTTCTGACGAGGTAAACAACACTTAACCGAATCGTGTAAATTTGTAAACTATCCAGACCTGTCAATAAACACTAGAATTTTTATAATACAGATTAAAAATTTCTACAAATTAAAACCCATAGAAAAATAAATGAAGGACTTATTTAACTTTTTTTCAATACCCTCTCTATTATGACCTCTCTCCCAAATTAATTGAATATAAACAAAATTTGTTTCTTTTTTTCCACATCACGTCACCTTATCTATTTTGCTAAATATTGCCTTGATCTAGTAAGTACTATGTTGGCTTACTAGAGAGGCGTTGCGTATTCAAACTTTGTCTTCGGCATGTTAAAATAAAAAATATTATTCTTAGGCAACCTCTCTTAGCAGCATCTTGACAAAAGATCTGGACTTTTATCGGTTAACCAGCAATTCCTGCAGCATTGGAAGCCAATATTCCAGCCACCATTGTTGCCATATATGTGGCCAGATTTCAGGGAAAAAGTAGCCAAATATTAGACCGATTGACTGGATTGATGTAACATGCAGCTGCGAAGAATATATGTCTGAAATCATATTGTTACGAAAAGGAAAAATCTAGATACTGGTGTTTTGTGTTTACATCACTTAAGATTGAAATGGTAAACAATTAAACAAAAATACAACAACAAACACCAGCATAAAAAATTGTAAACAAGTAAACAAAAATACAACAACAAACACCAGCATAAAAAGTGGTAAACAAGTAAACAAAAATACAACAACAAACACTACGAGAATAAATGTAAACAAAATACACAAACAACAATAACGAAACAACGAAGTTTATATTTATAGAGATCTCGAAACCACGAACATTTCCCTTCAAGAAAATTCATCAGACTGTTTACCCTGTCATATAAAAGGCAAGACAAAGCAGGCGAATGAGTTAGTAAAAGTCCAGTCAGTCTTGTGTGAAGACACGGTGTGTTTCAAGAGAGTAATCGTGGTTTGAAGATCTCCGTTACAAAGATCAGTCGAACAATTGTCTAGTAATTGTTATTGTTCATGCAAAGAGTGTAAATAGAGGAATAACAAAGAAAGCAATTGTTGTTTACATCAAGTTGTGAACAGTGGCAAACAGAATTAAGCGAATAATAAAGAATTTTAATTAAAACTAAACATAAATCCATTTTTATTTTATTTGCAATCTACGAGCTCATATTTTAAACGTTTTTAGAAGGTAAAAATGTAACAATATTTAAAAAATATATGCAACGAAATTATCTCCCAGATTATTAGAAAAACATATTCATTCCAGCAATATTTTTGCACTAAATGATGAAATAAAAGCAGACGAGTGAACAATTTGCAGCATAATTTATAGATTTTTGCCTTGGAACCTCTCTTGCATTTTGTATTCCCCCCATTAGAACGAAATGCAAATGCTGCTTAAATATATCATTCAAAGTCAATATTGAACTGTAAGCCTGGGGTGTGAAAATTAAAGTGCTCGATTGCAACCAGCAGTATAGTTCATATCCAAAAGAAGGCGCTAAAATGTTGGTCTTTGTCTTCGTATCTTAAAAATTTAGTGTCTTTAGTTGCCCTTCAAATAATCTGCCTAACAACTTCGCTCGTAATCGCCGTAGTCTAATAGGTAATGTGTTGGCTTATTAGACTTGAGGCCACAAATCACACCCCAGGTCAGACATCTTCAACAAGCATATTTCTACCAAAATCTCTGATAGTAAATGAAATTGTCATGAAAAGTTTCTTAAAAAACTAACGTTCAGAGCCGACTTTAAAGTATACGAAGAGTAACACACACAATCTAAATGCTGTGAGAATGTATGTATGTAACAACCTCTTGATCTCGGATACACTCAAGAGAGAATAACATCAACAGAGAACTTTACACGACTGTCAGGCAGTTCCACTTTGTTGAGCAAAGTTTGAATAAAACAATCGAATACGTTTTAAAAGAATAAATGTTATGTTTATAGATAACAACAGATGGCAACAATGTTATTCTAGAACCTGCTGTAGCAGACTAAAAACTTGAAATATCAAAAAATAAGGGACATACTTAATTCGTGACAGCATTGTGTTCCATTAACGGAAAAAATAACAAAAAATAAACACGCTGATCTAAAGGGTGTTTTTTATAGAGGTATAGAACTTTAAGTTGCAATAAAACAACGATGGATTATTCGATTGACATGAATTTTATTTATCCGAAAGATAACCTTGTGGCATTACATTTTAAATATGATTTCTGGCATATGACCGCCACGGCTGGCGCGGATATAGTCCAATCTGGACGTCCAATTTTCGATGACTTTTTCCAACATTTGTGGCCGTATATCGGCAATAATACGGCGAATGTTGTCTTCCAAATGGTCAAGCGTTTGTGGCTTTACCGCATAGACCAATGACTTTACATAGCCCCACAGAAAGTAGTCTAGCGGTGTTAAATCACAAGATCTTGGAGGCCAATTCACAGGTCCAAAACGTGAAATTAGGCGGTCACCAAAAGTGTCTTTCAATAAATCTATTGTGGCACGAGCTGTGTGACATGTTCCGCCGTCTTGTTGAAACCACATCTCCTGGACATCATGGTTATTCAATTCAGGAATGAAAAAGTTAGTAATCATGGCTCTATACCGATCACCATTAACTGTAACGTTCTGGCCGCCATCGTTTTTGAAAAAGTACGGACGTACAGCGTCTCTGGGGATGCGAGTTATCAATAAGAGTAAACGTGGTGCGAAAACGTTCCATGGTTAATCGAATTAACTGCTCTGATGGACGATTTTGTCGACGATAAAATGGACGTAGTGCGCGATATGTTTTACGCACAGAACCATTATTTTCGAAATAGAATTTCACTATTTGCAAGCGTTGTTCAGGCGTGAGTCTATTCATGATGAATTGCCAAACCAAACTGAGAATAAATCACTTGACAGCTGTTAAATCGGTCGCCATCTTGAAAAGTAATGCCAACTTAAAGTTCTATACCTCTATAAAAAAAACACCCTTTATAAGACTGTAAGATGAATTTTGATTTACAAACTCTTAATGCATGTTATATGTACATCCACCGTATACAGTACTCCTCCAGTACTCCTTTCCTGTAGGACAAATAATTTTGTGCATAGAAAAATCCTGCTCGTAATACAAGTTTATTGCTGGGCAATCAGTTATCCTCTAGCAATTATGGATTTTAAATACATTTTACAGGTATTGCAAGCTTTTGTTTGATTTATTATGCATCACTCTGTACATATTTTGTTGGTATTCCTTTAATACATTACCATGTCTTGGCCTATTTTGTACATATTTATTGCCGTTGTTAAATAACAGTCATTTTGTCATGTGTGTGTTATACCGATGACAACACCCAGCAAACATTTGTAGCACAACACAAAAACAAATATGTGAGTAAAGATAAATTCGAATTTAAAAACCAAAGACACAAACCCACACTTGTAGCAGCGCCTGTTTTTGCTTCTAACAGGGTAAACTTTGCTATTAACAGAGAACTGTTAACTGTTTAACAGTGGCAATAAGTAGATTAGTCTTCTACTACTTTGCAATTATTGCAGGATATTGACATAAAATTTAATTCTCATTATGATCATTATTATATGTGATCAAAAAAGTGTTGAAATGTATGGCGTGGTTGGTGGGGGAAGGACCCTCTGTACTACCATTTGCAAATATGTAGTCTGTATGGTATACTATTTCCTATATGTTCCAAAATGTCCACTGATCTTCTAGAGAATTTTCATATATTTTTGGCCAAAAATCGATTTTTTCAAAATTCAAAATCTAAACTCTTAAAATTATTCCAGCTATCCCACTACCACGGTTCGAAAGAGGACCCTCTGGACTACCATTTACATATAGTCGGGTAGTTTTACTATTTCCTATATGTTCCAAAATGGTCGCTGATCTTCTAGGGAATTTTCAAGCAAAAAATTGATATTTTCAGAGCCATATCACTATATAAAGGGTCCGCCAAATAACTTTTTTTTTTGAAAATGCTTTAAAGAAAAAACTACTGAATATTTTCTCAAATTTCTTTTTTTTTATTTGAAAGTACAATCCTTCCCGTTAATAATGGAAAATAATTTCATTCAAATGGCTGCCTCGGCTGGCCATGCAGTAGCCTACACGATCGGTCCAATTTTTAAGCACATTATCGATTGTGTGCAGCTGTATTTCACCAATGGCTTCACGAATATTGTCCTTTAAAGCGTCAATTGTCTCTCGCTTGTCGGCGTAACACTTATTTTTGACGGCACCCCACAAATAATAGTCCAACGGTATCAAATCGCAGCTCCGAGGTGGCCAAACGACATCAGCTCTGCGGCTGATAATGCGATCTTCAAAAACAGGGCGCAAAACATCGAGTGTAGCTTCGGCTGTGTGGCACGTAGCGCCGTCCTGTTGAAACCAAATGTTGCCAATATCCTCCTCTTCAGTTTTTGTGAACAAAAATTCGTTCAACATGGCCTGATAATGATCGCCATTGGCTGTAACGGCCACTCCTTGCTCATTTTCGAAGAAAAATGGCCCAATTATGCCTCTGGACCAAAATCTGCACCAAACAGTGACTCGTTTTGGGTGCGTCGGCTTTTCAATGTATGCGTGCGGGTTTTCGAAGCCCCAAATGCGCCTATTTTGCTTGTTTACATACCCGCCAAGATCAAAATGAGCTTCATCTGAAAAGATGATTTTTTTTTTTGCCAAAATCGGCATCTTCTGGTGATATTTTCCGAGACAATTTTCTCAATACCATATTACTTTATATGGGACTTTTTTGCTGATTATATTAAGAGGCTTCCTTTGTATATATTATAGTACTCATAGCCCAAGAGTATTTCCCAAAATTAGCTCCTAAACAAGTGGTTTTTTTTCAGATCGATACTGTTAAATACATAACAGTGCTATGTTAAGTGCAAATTTTGTTCTGTTAACACCAAATGTGGCGCTGCTAAAATGTATGGATTGCGTCTTGGATTTTCAAATTCGAATTTATCTTCACACATATAAAAAAAAATTTAATTTTAGCAACAGAAACTTCTATCGCAGATTATGGTTACGTTGCTTAAGTGAGGGTATGCATATTGCAGGATTATAAAGCGTGTTTTTATAGAGGTATAGAACTTTAAGTTGGCATTACTTTTCAAGATGGCGACCGATTTAACATTTATCAAGTGATTTATTCTCAGTTTGGTTTGGCAATTCATCATGAATAGACTCACGCCTGAACAACGCTTGCAAATAGTGCAATTTTATTTCGAAAATAATGGTTCTGTGCGTAAAACATATCGCGCACTACGTCCATTTTATCGTCGACAAAATCGTCCATCAGAGCAGTTAATTCGATTAACCATGGAACGTTTTCGCACCACGTTTACTCTTATTGATAACTCGCATCCCCAGAGACGCTGTACGGTGCGTACAGAAGAAGCTATTGCTGCTGTAGAGCGTAGCATTGAGGAAGACCCGAATGAGTCCATCCGCCATCGAGCACTGGAATTGGATCTGAGTCCATCCACTTTATGGAAGATTTTGCGGAAGGATCTTGGTTTGCGTGCTTACAAAATCCAACTCGTGCAAGATTTGAAGACAAACGATCATCAATTAAGGCGTAGATTCGTCGAATGGGCCCAAAACGAGATTACCGTTGTTCCCGATTTTCATAAGCGAATTTTGTTTAGCGATGAAGCGCACTTCTGGTTGAATGGCTACGTCAACAAACAAAACTGCCGCATTTGCAGTGAAGGTAAGCCTCAAGTGTATGTGGAAACACCGTTACATCCAGAAAAACTGACTGTTTGGTGGAATCATTGGTCCGTACTTTTTCAAAAACGATGGTGGCCAGAACGTTACAGTCAATGGTGATCGGTATAGAGCCATGATTACAAACTTTTTCATTCCTGAATTGAATAACCATGATGTCCAGGAGATGTGGTTTCAACAAGACGGCGCAACATGTCACACAGCTCGTGCCACAATAGATTTATTGAAAGACCCGTTTGGTGACCGCCTAATTTCACGTTTTGGACCTGTGAATTGGCCTCCAAGATCTTGTGATTTAACACCGCTAGACTACTTTCTGTGGGGCTATGTAAAGTCATTGGTCTATGCGATGAAGCCACAATCGCTTGACCATTTGGAAGACAACATTCGCCGTATTATTGCCGATATACGGCCACAAATGTTGGAAAAAGTCATCGAAAATTGGACGTCCAGATTGGACTACATCCGCGCCAGCCGTGGCGGTAATATGCCAGAAATCATATTTAAAATGTAATGTCACAAGATTATCTTTCGGATAAATAAAATTCATGGCAATCGAATCGAATCCATCGTTGTTTTATTGCAACTTAAAGTTCTATACCTCTATAAAAAAACACCCTGTATTTCCCATTGCAAATGTTCCCTGGGTTGTTTGAAAATTGCCCCTGGTATGTGTGTGCCTTCGTATGTATGTAAATAACGAAAATGTTATAATTAGTGGAGCATTTTGAAAAGGTAATAATTGTTAAATGCTGATACCGTTCCATTACTGCTGCTGCCATAATGTGCAGCATTCACCCGGGAGAGTGATGGTAAGTGGCTGGCTGGCTGGTTGTTGAGTTGGGTTGGGTTGGGTTGATGAAAACGTTTTAGGCTGTGGTGTTGTGTACCACTGCTGCTGCCACTGCTACTGCTACTGCTGCTGTTGTCTATGCCAACATGCCAGATGAAATATGAGCATTATCCCATTGGAAATGTATACAAATGATAGATGTCACGATTCCAGATAACGGTAATTGTTATAAGGACAATAATTATAACACCAACAGCAACAACGACAACAAAACAATAACAATTCAAACATACATACGATATCAACACATAATTTCAATACATTTTGTCAGGTTTTTCGCTCCTTCTATCTAGCTCGCTCTCTCTCTCTCTCTCTCTATTGTATTGTTTTACGTTCTTACGCCTTTTTCTCTTCCTTTTTTTTTTGTTTTGTTTTGCTGCCTTACTAAGCCTCTACGAGTGAGTATGTTTTAATTAGCCGAAGTAAATTATAATGCAGAGAGCCGAACTGCTATAAAGAGTGGCTATTAAAGTATTAAATCCATAGAAAATTAAATTCTATACGAGAAAAAAAACACGAGAGAAAGGAATCTTAAGGATTTATTTTAACAGACAATTACATTTGAAAACCCATTGTGTGTGGTTGGTAGACGAATTCAGGGTTGATTTCAAATCAATAAATTAAGCCATGAAGTGGGGATTTAATTCAGTGGTAATTTTGTAAAGAAGAAAAGAAAGGAAAAGGTTTACAATTACAATTACAAAAGGAAATATAGAAATACATGCAGATTGCCTTCAGGCTATAAATTTACTTATTTTGACCCCAAATTTATTTTGTACTCATTTTATTCCTTACAAAGTCACAAATAGACAGATTAACTCTCTCCGGCTATTTGTAATTTCTTCTTTTTTTTTTCTTTACAAACACTTTCAATGCTCAAGGGATAAGTGCCAAAACAGGTTCGTAGTCCTTTGATTAGAATCTGTTTAAATTGTAAGTGACATGAAAAAAGACAGACAATCGATTGAAACATGTGCTCTTATTTTATTAGGTACACAAGATGAAAGACAAGGAGTTCTAACATTAATTAGAATTTATTTGAATCGATAGTACGGTCCATATAATTTAATGTTTGAAGATTATTTCATGCAAATGTTGAGCGCGACTGCGCCTCAAATGGTCCATCCGCTTAGTCCAATTTTGGCATACTCTTTCCAACATTTCGGTCGGTATCTCACGAATAAATGCTTCAATGTTGTCTTCCAGTGCGTCAATTGAAACGGGCTTGTCTGTATAGGCATGAGCTTTAACACAGCCCCACAAAAAATAGTCTAAAGGCGTTAAATCGCACGATCTAGGCAGTCAATTGACAGGTCCCGAACGTGAAATAAAATGTTCACCGGACTAGCCTCTCAATAAGTCCATTGTTACGCGTGCTGTGTGGCATGCGGCACCGTCTTGTTGAAACCACATGTCATGCAAGTCAAGCTCTTGCATTTTGAGCAAAAAAAAGTTGGATATCATCTCACGGTAGCGCTCACCATTCACAGTTACGTTACGATTTGCAGCATATTTGAAGAAGTACGGTCCAATGATGCCACCAGCCCATAAACCGCACCAAATTGTGAATTTTTCTGGATGCATTGGTAGCTTTTGCAATGCTTCTGGCTGATCTTCACTCCAGAATCGACAATTCTGCTTATTTACGTATCCATTGAGCCAAAAATGAGCTTCGTCGCCGAACACAATTTTTCGATAAAGAAGTGGATCTTCGGCCAACTTTCCAAGAGCTCATTCACCAAAAATTCTGCGTTGCGGTAGGTCGTTCGGCTTCAATTCTTGCATCAGCTGTATTTTGAAAGGCTTCACACCTGAATCCTTTTGCAAAATTTTCCACGTTGCTGAGTAACAGAGGCCCAATTGCTGCGAACGGTGACGAATCGATAATTGATGGTCATCATTAACACTGGCCGATACAGCTACGATATTTTCTTCAGTTCGCACTCTACGTAAGCGTGTTGGTGGTTTAATGTCCAACAATGTATATTTGATGCGAAATTTAGTCACAATAGCCCGAATAGCCGCTTCAGTGGGTCGATTAAACTGACCATAAAATGGAAGAACTTTCTTAACAGAGCACGCATTTTGATAATAAAATTCAATGATTTGCAGGCGTTGTTCGTTTGTAAGACGATTCATGGTTAAATTATAGACCAAACTGAAGATGTTTGACAGTGAAACAAAACATGAAACGTGCGTGCGCTGTTTAAACCAGTGTTTCCAAAAAGATAATTGCTAAAAACATCACCCGTTAGCATTTAAAAAATGCTTGCCACTATACATGACGATTACACAGCATCCATCGACCATCCCACTAGAATCCCAAAATTAATATTGGTTCCTAATTATATGCACCAGCCATAGTGTTAAATATAGAACAGAACCTGATGCTGTAAACAGAATAAGCGCAACGCAGCAAGCACAATAATTTTGCAATTTGCAGCCTAAGTTAAGCGGCATGCGTATTAATAATAATAAAGACGGCGGCAGCAAAGCATAAGTGCCACTAAAACGTACTTTCGCCTTATATTTCATACATCATGTTTCTAAAACCTCTATGTCAGGAATGTTATTGTATTGACAGCATTACACCCCGCATTGCCAGCACAAGTCCTCTCACTGTGTGCACTAAGTCTTGCATTGCTGCGGATAAAATAGAAACAGAATCTTTGCTTATGATCGTGCTGCCTTTAAAGTAATCACTTCCACACACTTACACCCACGTATTCCGTTTTTGTGAGATTGCTGCATTTGCTGCGTTGCGTTTATTGTGTTTATAGCATTAGATTTGTGAAGTCGCCGTGGTCTAGTAGGTAGTGTGTTGGCAAAGACAGGGTTCGAGCCCCAGGCCAGACATCGAAACAAAATACAAAAAGTATTTCTTCGGCGACTTCCTCTCAGCAGATTTCTGGCAAAAACTCTGAGAGTAAATAGAAAATTGTCATGAAAAGTTTTTCAAAAATCTGTCGTTCGGAGTCGACTTTAAACTGTAGGTCCCGCCACTCATGTATAAAATTAACACACACAACATAAGTGGTGTGAGAAACTAGGTCGTAATCCTGACTGAAGGGTTGTAATGACCAATTATGTATGTATGTATGTATGTATAGCATCAGATTTGCCCTCACCAGATATTATCCACACAATATTATTCCATATTGCGTCGTCAGTTTTCTGGTCCTTCTGCTATTTGCTGCGTTTACCATTCTGGGTGTAATGCATCCGACAATGTTTGAGTACCGATTCAAGTTTCCTTTTTTTCAATGAGGGTTGGATTTCACCTTTTGCCTGAGGATTGTGTAGGAAATTATTTCGACAAGAATCCAATGTATTTGAGCCGATATGATAGGAGAGGCTGACGTAGGAGGGAATATTTCTCATCAGCTACTACGTCAATTTTTTTTAAATTGTTCTACGTCTGGTAGTTAGATTATGTTGGGATCATATACCTTTAACCGTCGGGTCAGCTCTTAGCAGTGAACAGAGTGACATTAGACCCAATTGCTATTATATACACCACATCCACACGCTTTGAATTAACTTAGAGCAGTTGGCTGAACTTTCGGTAGGGCAATAATACCATACCATACATAATAGGCACCATAACCCCCGTAATACATGCTTTGTAAGCCAACGTAATGAACTTAAAAAACTGGACGAAGAAAAACTCTTCGAAGAGAATTTGATATGAATTGCAACAATATACTCCGTCGGGCTAGTATCAAATGGCATAGAAATTGAGATTCGTTAATCGGTTCACGTATCTCGTAAGTATTATTTTCAATTGACGGCTATGCAGAATCGAATCGAGTCAATAAAAGCTCGATCAATTAATAAAGTATTGAAGTCATCACAAATATTACAGCAGATCAAAACAAAAATATTTTTCTCACATATATGGTTGCAGTGGTTGCCATAGTCTTGTGAATAGAGGGTTGGTTTACTAGATGAGAGCTCGAGAGTCCAAACCTCAGCTCTGATATCTTGGGAAAGAAAAATTCGGCGACCACCACTCAACAGTTTTCTAGCAAAAGTTGCGAGAGTAAAACAATTGCCTTGAAAAGGAATCATCAAATCTATTGTTTCGAACCGACGATGAACGTTTGGTCCCGCTGCTCGCGCACACGTGGATAGCGTGTGAAGTCAGGCCGAAATCGTGACAAATTAAAACATGATAAGCTAAAGAAAGAAGATAACCGCATATCTAAACAATTTAGAAAATAATTATGACAGAAATTCGGCATAGAAAGGTGGAACATGAGTTAGCCATTTTCTCCGTAAAAATATTGGCTACACTGCAAAGATCAGTTTGTAATCGTTACCTCAAGATAAATATAAAATGGCCACCAGATCCGGAGAGCCTAAATATCAGAACAAATTTCTATACTGGTCACAAATACGTACAGAGTCCCTAAAATGTTGTGAAACTAAAATACAGTTGCGGAACCTATAACTTATCATCGACTCCGAGCGACAGACTTGTGATGACAATAAGTTATTCCGAGAAGGCCGCCGAACGGAATATATTCCCTCATATAAAAAAAAGTTTTCAGTATCGGCGATGGCTCATGTCTTTCCGAACCAAGAAACTTTAGACTATTTGCAAAACAGATTAAAAGCTGCACCTGTCCTTGGATAGCAATACAAATTTCCATGTCCTAATAGAGCAAATGTCGTATAAGAACTGTTCTTTCTATCTTAATGGCTAGTTCAGAGGAAGAAGGTGTCATGATGCTGGTAGAAAGATGTATACTATCCACCACAGTGTTTTGTATTTTTTTTTTTTTTGTATGCAAAAGACAGGATATATACGAGTAAGTAGCAATATTATCTGAAAGTCAGGCGGACATTCACGCACTCGAATCTTATGAGGTTAAATTCAAGATAGTATAAGATTGTCTGGAGAGACTAAATCGGCTGGATAGGGAAAATAAAGTTAATGCGTCCCAGGTCATATGAAAATTTCGGAGTAAGTTTTCCACACCGCTGAGGGGACCAGAAACCTTCTGTAGCGTGAAAGCGGTAAACTTTTGTTGGGAAAATGCAATGAGAAGAAATCTGAATCATGCTTCAGACTAGTCAGGAATATACTGGGATTGATAATCGATCATTCTTTGGACTCCGGGTGTATTTACTCACAATAGGGATTGTTTCGAACCCAACGTGTAGATCTCTGTGACGATGAGCATAAATCATTGGAACATGTTCTTAGAACCAGTAGGGCGTTAAGGCAGCCCTGAAGAAAAAACTTGAATGCATATCAAATGCTAGTCAAAGAATTGTAAAGGGTGTTTTTTATAGAGGTATAGAACTTTAAGTTGGCATTACTTTTCAAGATGGCGACCGATTTAACAGCTGTCAAGTGATTTATTCTCAGTTTGGTTTGGCAATTCATCATGAATAGACTCACGCCTGAACAACGCTTGCAAATAGTGCAATTTTATTTCGAACATAATGGTTCTGTGCGGAAAACATATCGCGCACTACGTCCATTTTATCGTCGACAAAATCGTCCATCAGAGCAGTTAATTCGATTAACCATGGAACGTTTTCGCACCACGTTTACTCTTATTGATAACTCGCATCCCCAGAGACGCTGTACGGTGCGTACAGAAGAAGCTATTGCTGCTGTCCATCCGCCATCGAGCACAGGAATTGGATCTGTGTCCATCCACTTTATGGAAGATTTTGCGGAAGGATCTTGGTTTGCGTGCTTACAAAATCCAACTCGTGCAAGATCTGAAGCCAAACGATCATCAAGTAAGGCGTAGATTCGTCGAATGGGCCCAAAACGAGATTACCGTTGTTCCCGATTTTCATAAGCGAATTTTGTTTAGCGATGAAGCGCACTTCTGGTTGAATGGCTACGTCAACAAACAAAACTGCCGCATTTGGAGTGAAGGTAATCCTCAAGTGTATGTGGAAACACCGTTACCTCCAGAAAAACTGACTGTTTGGTGCGCTTTATGGGCTGGTGGAATCATTGGTCCGTACTTTTTCAAAAACGATGGTGGCCAGAACGTTACAGTCAATGATGATCGGTATAGAGCCATGATTACAAACTTTTTCATTCCTGAATTGAATAACCATGATGTCCAGGAGATGTGGTTTCAACAAGACGGCGCAACATGTCACACAGCTCGTGCCACAATAGATTTATTGAAAGACACGTTTGGTGACCGCCTAATTTCACGTTTTGGACCTGTGAATTAGCCTCCAAGATCTTGTGATTTAACACCGCTAGACTACTTTCTGTGGGGGCTATGTAAAGTCATTGGTCTATGCGGTAAAGCCACAAACGCTTGACCATTTGGAAGACAACATTCGCCGTATTATTGCCGATATACGGCCACAAATGTTGGAAAAAGTCATCGAAAATTGGACGTCCAGATTGGACTACATCTGCGCCAGCCGTGGCGGTCATATGCCAGAAATCATATTTAAAATGTAATGCCACAAGATTATCTTTCAGGCAACATCCTGCAAATAGGCTGCCTCTGCAATAGACTTGGAAAATTCGCCTTAGTCTAGTAGATAGTGTGTTGACTTATTAGACTTAAGGCTGCGATTCAAACCCCAGGTCAGACATCTCAAACCAAAGAAAATATGAAAAAATATTTCTTCGGTGACTTCCTCTCAGCAGGTTGGGTGATTAGACGCAAGGCAGCTATTCAAACTCCAGGCCAGACATCTCCAACCAAAGAAAATATGAAAAAAATATTTATTAGGCGACTTCCTCTCAGCAGATTTCTGGCAAAAACTCTGAGAGAAAATCAAATTGCCATGTAAAGTTACTCAAAAATCTGTCGTCCACTTTAAACTCTAGGTGCCGCCACTCATGTATAAAATTAAAGCACACAACATAAGACATGTGAGAAGCTAGGTCTTAATCCTAAGCTGAAAAGTTGTAATGGCCAACTATGTTATGTACGTATGTATGTACTTTACCCTCAGAGAACACGTGTGGATTCTATGACGATGAGAATGAATCATCGGATCATGTTCTTGACAACTGTAGGGCATTAATGCGCACTTGAAGGAAGAACTAGAGTGTATATCGAGTGCTAGGCAGGGAATTGTCACTGTCGACGTAGAGCAGCATTCTGCAAATTTGCCACAGCATTAGCCTTGGAGGAGACATTATAGTAATAGTACAACAGACCGATCGTATGGTCGCAGTGTAATAATATCGCTGTTAGAGATCAGGGACTCAAGTAAATTTCACAACAAAGTTAGTTAGGTTAGGTTTGGTTAGAGGACGTGTACTTGTCAATTAAGAAAAGTACAGTACCCGGAGGTCGAATTGACCCATTGTACAACGTCCTAGTTTCTCACACCACTTATGCTGTGTGTGTTAATTTTATACATGAGTGGTGGGACCTACAGTTTAAAGTCGACTCCGAACGACAGATTTTTATTTATTGAGAAACTTTTCATGGCAATTTTTATTTACTCTCAGAGTTTTTGCCAGAAATCTACTGAGAGGAAGTCGCCGAAAAAATACTTTTTGTATTTTGTCTTTGATGCCTGGCCTGGGGTTCGAACCCAGGGTTTTGCGTCTAATAAGCCAACACACTACCTAATAGACTACGGCGACTTCTAGTTAGTTACTTCAATTCAATAGAATTTCGAGTGTATTGAGTAATTCTGCCCCGCTTTGTAAACATGGTGCCGCGATGATCCTCTTCGATAATGATTGTGGTTTTTGATGGGATTATGTTATCAAATCTGTGATGTTGCATTTACCAAATAATTTTCCACAAACATAATTATAAACTCTTTAAACAAATCCCCGCAATTTACATAGATTAACAACAATAACAACAACAATAGCAACAACAATAAAAAGTGATTAAAAATCAAACTAATTTGCTACACAAATAATGGCGGAGTAGAAGGGCCTTTTTCTGCGTTTCACCATGAGTATATAGGCCCGCATTTGTATTTAAATTTTAAATAACAAAACAATGAACATTTTCTAATTGTTTGATTTTACCGCACAGACGACGATACGACTCTCACATGGCAATTTACATTTAAATTTTACATCCAGATTTACATTTTTTTTAAGTTAATTATTTATTATTATTACAATTTCATATTGTTATTGTTGTATTTATTTAAATTGTAATAAAGAAAATATGCTCTGCTATACTTTATTAATATTCTAATCCAAATAATAGCAACAACAATAAAAAATTGTAAATCGATTTGCGATTATTTGGCCAATTTATTGAATGAAAATTGAGTGGACAAGAGTGTATGTACTGCTGCTACGCTTAATTAAATATGGGAAGCCACTCAAAATATAAAAAATTAATTTTAGATAATCAATGTAATTACTAGATGCAGATACAATAAATTATTACAACCATTATTACAAGCATAAATAAATACAGTGCGCGTCAAAAGAAAAATACATTAATAAATTATTTTCATTTTAAAATTGTTTCATTGCCAGTTTTTAAACAAACAAAAAAAATTAAAAAAAAATTCGAAATATTTTCAAATTTATTCTTGCACTCTCCTTAAGTGGTAAAAGTTGAGTTTGGTGATTGTTAGACTTTTAACCTTAGGGTACAGTTTCTTTTGACGCTCACTGTACGTACATAGGGGGCGAATTTCTATTAAATGAAAAGGGATTTTCAATGTAAGCCACACAAGGGAATCACTCCCAGTTAAGCAGTGTATTGCTGTAGAGGTGTGTCGGCAGTAAGACAGAGAGAGAGAGGAAGAAAGACTTTAGATTTGTATAGATGTAACGGGTAATTTTTTATATATTTGAATTTCGAGAATTGGAACAGACAGAAAAAATTACATGAATTTAACGGAAAAAGGGAAAGCCAAAGACACCACCACCAATGTCAGTTGTAATGTTATTTTTCAGGAATTCAATTATCTTCCTGCACACAATTGATTTCAACTATACTTGCTGAATTGGTTATTACAACCAGAGATCAGCAATGAGTATTCAAAAAGATGAGTAGAATCGAATCATACTCATAATTTCTAAAACTTATACGCATTTATACTTCTTTTAATATCATGGAGAACCTCTACTCATAATCAAAGTTTAAAGTACTCATCATATTCATACTTAACAACACGTATGATGTTGTTAATTTCGACTCTCCATCACTCAACATATACACGAATCGGAAAATAAGTATGAATCGCGTACGAACACTAAAGTACTCACTAAAAGGTTGCGTTTTTGCTCTGCTTGCTGCTCTGTATCGAGTCTCTCGAATCATTTATTTTTCTAAAGTTATGAATCTAAATGAGTATGAGCTTACGAATCAAACATATTTCGAATGGTATGAGTTTGATGTCAACGTTGAACTCATACTCATTGCAACCTGAACTTCTAAATCAACGTTGTAGTGAGAACGAATGAATCCGAGTACATAGTTAAATTTCAATATTGTTGACTCGCTTATATTCAAAATTTTATGAGTGCTTATGAGATTCTTTGCTGATCTCTGATTTCAATAGTTTATGCTGTGTGTGACATAACCTGCATTGACTCCGAAAGACAGATATTTGAGTAACTTTTCAATGCCATTTTTTTCGGTATGCGGCACCATCCTTTTGAAACCTTATGTTACATACATAATTGGTGATTACAAACTAGCTTCTCATACCATTTATGTTGTGTGTATTGATTTTAGACATGACTGGCGGCAATTTACATGGCAATTTAAGACGCCGTAGTCTAGTAGGTAGTTTGTTGGCTTATTAGACGTAAAGCCAGGGTTCGAGCCCCAGGCCAGACATTAAAACAAAATACAAAAAGTATTTCTTCGGCGACTTCCTCTCAGCAGATTTCTAGCAAGAACTCTAAGAGTAAATAAAAACTCAAAAAACTGTCGTTCGGAGTCGACTTTAAACTATAGGTCCCACAATTCATGTATAAAATTAACACACACAACATAAGTGGTGTGAAAAACTGGGTCGTAATCCTGACTGAAGGGTTGTAATGACCAATTATGTTATGCATGTATGTTACATGGCAATTTTATTTACTCTCAGAGTTTTTGCCAGAAATCTAATGAGAGATAGTCGCCAAAAAAATATTTAAAGTTCGTTTTGTTGGAGATATTCGACCTTCAGTTTGAAACGTGGCCTCAAGTCTAATAAGCAAACATACTACCTACTTGACTACGGCGACTTCAACCATATCGAGCCATAACCGCAAAAATATCTCAAGCGACATATTTTTCATATATCGTTTTTTGTAATAAATAAATTCATTGACATCATCATATATAAAAATTTCACGGTCACACTCTGTACATTTATGAAGCCATAACAAAAAAATTTGAACTTTCTAACTTAATTTGCGCAAGAAATAAATAATGAAAACCTTCCCCTGTAAAATTTCGTTTTTGTCGCTTGAGATATTTTTGCGGTTATGGCTCGATATCTTAACCATTTTGAGTCAAAAAAATAGTCTGGATCATCACAAGGTATCTCATTCACTTGGCTGTACGTACCGCTGCGTTTTTCAATGTTCTGGAAGAAGTGTGTTTCAATAATGCCGCCAGTCTACACACCACATCAACACTGACAGCTCTTGAACAGTCAGTTCGTACATTATTGCAGTGTGCCAGAAAATTGTTGAGTATCCACAACGGTCATACGCTTGCAATCTCATTGTTAAATTTCAATATATGTGTGTGTACTTCAAGATATGACTGCAATGAGCAAGAAGGGTAAATTCCACGTCGTTGTTGGGGACAGAACCCTTATATGGAATGAGCCGAATGTTTGGAATAGTACGCTCAATGAAATGGAAGATAAAGGAAAACGAAAACTCTTCCCAAATCAAGTGGTTTCAATTCAATTCAATTTTTTGTTGGGAAACTACAAAAAGAGGAGATGTAAGTTATGCATCTGACTATCTAGACCCGAGGTTGGTTAACTTACGGTACACTTACCCACAATGGGTGTTGCAACAGTAGTGTGTGCTTGGTGGAACAAAATCTAGTCGCAAATGCTGGATTTAAGTGAAGTACTGTTTAATTACATTGAATTGATTCTCATCTACTAAAGCTAGCCTGATCGTTTCACGCAGGCAGATATTCTTATAGGTTTGATGTGAACCGTAAATCTTAAGGTGAAGATGTAGAAGAATACAATCTCTTTGACAGTATATGCTACCACTGTTTTATACTATTACGAAAATGGAAAAATCTAGATACTGGTGTTTTGCTTTTACATCGTTTAACATTAAAACTGTAATCAAAAGCTACAAAAACAATGAACTTGTTTACAAATTATCGCAGTGCCTAATATAACAAAAACCAGAATAAAAAAATGATAAACAAGTATACAAAAATACAACAACAAACACCAGCATAAAAAATGGTAAACAAGTAAACAAAAATACAACAACAAACACTACAAGAATAAAAGTAAACAAAACACACACAAACAACAATAATGAAAACAACGATGTTTACAGTTATAGAGATATCGAGAAGGCGAAGCCACGAACATTCGCCTTCAAGAACATTCATCAGAGTGTTTACGTTCCCATAAACAAGCCAAGGCAAAGCAGACAACTGTGTGAGTAAAAGTTCAGGCAATCTTGTATGAAGACGTGGTGCATTTGAAGAGAGTAATTGTGGTTTGAAGATCTCCGTTACAAAGATCTGTGGAACAATTGTCCAGTAATCGGGTGCCCTGTTAGTCCAGTGGGTAGTACGCTAGACTATTAGCATGAGGTCTGGTCTGTGACACTACACCGAGCATATGGTCAAGTTACTCTGCTCGTATATAATTAGAAAATAATTTGAAATTGTATTGTAATTAATAAATAAATAAATTGTCTAGTAATTGTTATTGTTTAGGCAAAGGGCGAAAAAAGAGGAATAACAAACAAAGGAATTGTTGTTGTTTACATAAAGTTGTGAACAGTGGCACACAGAATTTGTGCGAATAATAAAGAATTTTAATTAAAACTAAACACAAATTTATTTTTATTTTATTTGCAATCTACAAGCTCATATTTTAAACGTTTTTAGAAGGTAAATTCGCTAAATTAATGAAATTTTAAACATATTTTTCAAAACGAAAAGTAGGTTCTTATAATAAAACAAAAAAATAATAAAAATATAGCTTTTTTGAGTTTCTAAGTGAAACGTTTTTCTAAAACTGAAACGACCGCCTTTCAAGGTTAATCAAATCAAGTTAATTATCTCAAGCGTGAAGTATTTTCCAACCAAAGCATTAAATTTCTCACCATCTGCCATATCGATTAACATTCAACATTTTTCAAATACCTTCAAATGGAATCCAATAAAATTCACTTAAAATTCACTTTAAAATTTATAGGAAAACAAAAAAGAATTCTACAAAAAAAAAAAACCCGGCCACTTGATTAATCAAGCATTCCTCTTTGCATTGCTTTCCTCTGCGTTTCCATCCACACCACCCAAACACAAGCTGATCATTGCCAGTTTAAATTTCCAAAAGAATTATTTACGAATTGTTGTATTAATTAATGGAAATTCCAACACAAAATCAAAATAAATCATCGTTTTTGAAATTCTATGGATGGACTGTGCATGCAAGAAACGCCAAACGAATGAATGAATGAATCGCGTTTCGTCATTTCGCTGTCGGTGAAGCGAAGGAAACAAAATAGAAACGCGCACGAAACAATTTGCATTTGAAATTCCACACAAACACAACATAGTATGGCACAACACAAGCAGTAGGTAGTTGGGGAGACAGGGTGATTCAAAAACAAGCAACCACTTCTACTGCTCAGGCATAAGGTACACAAATAAGTACGAGTATGAATGAATCAAAGTTGTTATTGCTGCTGTTGTTGTTGTTGCCGTCGTCAAGGTTGTTTTATTTTGTGGAATTGAAGACAATATATTAACGTCTACGTGTACATAAACGTCCATAAAGTTTGTTTACGTAATTTTAATGGCCGATAAATATTTCTATTGTGTACATACATACGTACGGTACACAGCAAAGTTGTATTGTTTGTTTGTGTGTGTGCCTTTATGGCATGGCACTCACATCAACGAATTCTTTACGTCTTTGGCGGTTTTGCTTTGCATTGTGAATGCGTGTTTTGGGATTTAATTTGACATGAAAGTGTTTTATTGACAAACGGCTTTGCTGCTTATTTTTATTGGTAATGTCGTCGTAGTCATTTTCAATTCCAATACCGCTGCCAGCGCCACATTCCCTTTTTATTTCTGAGCCCTTAAATATTTTTAATGACAACTAAAGACTAAACACACCTCTTTGTTCACACCTTTAAAAGCGATTTGAATTTGGTTTCATGCGTATGCGAAAATTTGGTTTTAGTGTCATGGGGATTTTCTTTTATTCTTTTTACACAAAAAAACTGTTTTTCTAGGCCAAAAGTGATTTATAACTGTTTCCTTACCATTCGTTTCAGACTAGACCAGAGGAAGAGATAATATTTACCTGAAATGAGAAGAGAAAAAGAAGAAATTAAACACACATCCCTGATTGAGAGAATAAAATTCGAAATTTTTTAATAAATTTGCAGGCGTACACCTAAATACCGTTCTAGGTAAGGCTAGGGCATGACATGGTGTCCTATCTCCAAAATCTGTTACAAAGTTTTGTACATTAATTGTTGTACCCACCATTGTCAAAGCATCAATTACATGGTGCATCAGCAGATGCGCGAAAACTTCCAAAGCAAACCTACGCAGACATAGGCTGCCTTTCAAAATGTATCAATACAAAGTTTGTATGCAGTTCTACTACTGTACATAAACTATGTAGATATGCAAAGTAACCAAACATTGCATCAACTATCAATCCAATGCCTGATTGCTTTTTGACTGCGTTAAAAATACGCATTGACGACGTTTTGAAATAGAATATGCATTGCATTGCAAACATTTTGTACAGCGGCATTATGAAACACGATACTTTGGTTCAAACACAAAGCAACTAACATTTTGGAAGGCAGCCGTAACAAATGCAATGAAAACCTGCTCATCTAGGGTCAGAGCTACTTTTATTCCTCCACTACACAATTGCATCATGAAATCTGCAGTTTAAAGACTTAGAAGAAGCTAACATACCCAGTACTCAAAGAACCACAAGCGATACATGAAATTCCTGGCAAATATCTCGAATTTCTTCATGGCCTAGAATGCTTAGAAGAAACTCAGAAGAAGCCTAGAAGAAACGTATCCCCTACTTCAAGGACTTCATGAGTCACATTGGCAAAAAATCATCTTTTCAGATGAAGCTCTTTTTGACCTTGGCGGGTATGTAAACAAGCAAAATTGTCGCATTTGGGGCACAGAAAACCCGCACGCATACATTGAAAAGCCGACGCACCCAAAACGAGTCACTGTTTGGTGCGGATTTTGGTCCAGAGGCATAATTGGGTCATTTTTCTTCGAAAATGAGCAAGGAGTGGCCGTTACAGTCAATGGCGATCGTTATCGGGCCATGTTGAACGAATTTTGTTCACAAAAATTGAAGAGGAGGATAATGGCAACATTTGGTTTCAACAGGACGGCGCTACGTGCCACACAGCCGAAGCTACACTCGATGTTTTGTGCCCTGTTTTTGAAGATCGCATTATCAGCCGCAGAGCCGATGTCGCTTGGCCATCTCGGAGCTGCGATTTGACACCGTTGGACTATTATTTGTGGGGTGCCGTCAAATATAAGTGTTACGCCTACAAGCCAGAGATAATTGACGTTTTAAAGGACAATATTCGTGAAGCCATTGGTGAAATCCAGCTGCACACAATCAATAATCTGCTTAAAAATTGGACCGATCGTGTAGGCTACTGCTTGGCCAGCCGAGGCAGCCATTTGAATGAAATTATTTTCCATTATTAACCGGAAGGATTGTACTTTCAAATAAAAAAAAGAAATTTTAGAAAATATTCAGTAGTTTTTTTTTATTAGTTATTTGGCGGACCCTTTAGTATACAGTCGAATCAACAATAGACAGTTTTGTAGGCACGAGATAATTTTTGAACTCAATGCCGTATATATCAGGTAGGCCATCAATCGGTTTAAATTTGAACCACTGGTTATTTTGAATCTGGCAATACTTATTCTGTCACAAATCTCAGTATATTATCTCTACTGAACGTAACGAATCGACTTAAGCTTGAGCAACGTTGGGATTTATTGGAAATTCATTTCCAAAGCAAAGACAATCGATCGGAAATTGAAAAAAAATGTCGTACGAAATTTAGACGCAGAAAAGGACCAACAAGTTTATTACGCAAGTTTATTGGTAAAGTTCGTGAAATTGATTTCATTGTTGATGCGCCAAGATGTGAGCGTGTTCGTACAGTGCGTACACCCGAAAATATCGAAGCTGTGGCTGAGAGTGTGCGTAGAAATCCATCAACTCGTCATCGTTCTCAATAATTGAACATTTCATATGATGCGACTTGATAAGCGGAGGCATAATTGGCCCATATTTCTTTGAAAATAAGGACGGCGCAACATTTACGGTCAATGGTGACACCTATCGCACCATGATAGCCGATTTTTTTACACCCGCTCTTCATGGTATTAATGTGAACGATGTTTGGCTTCAACAGGATGGTGCAACTTGCCACACATCTCATGCCACAATCATTTTATTGCGTCAAACGTTTGATGTTCGTTTAATTAGCCAAAATTGTGGACGTGTACAGTGCGTACACCAGAAAATATCGAAGCTGTGGCTGAGAGTGTGCATGAGAGGATCCATAAGCAGTAACTCGTCATCACTCTCAAGAATTGAACATTTCACGCACCAATTTACGACGAATTTTGCGAAAAGATCTCAGTATAATGCCTTACAAAGTTCAATTGCTTCAAGATTGCTGCAAAGTTCAATTGCGTGGCTAGATGGGCCAACGAGAAATTGCACGATTTTGACAAAAAAAATCATCTTTTCGGATGAAGCCCATTTTCATATGGGTGAGTACGTTACTAAGCAAATTTGCTTTATTTGAGGCTCAGAAAACCCACACGTGGTCTTACAGAAGCTAATGCACCCATTACGAGTGACTGTTTGTGGAGCGGAGTCATTATTGGCCCATATTGCTTTGAAAATGAGGACGACGAAGCCATTATGATCAATGGAGATACCTATCGCACTATGTTAACCGATTTTTTGTACCCGCTCTTCATGATATTGATGTGAACGATGTTTGGTTTCAACAGGATGCAGCAACTTGCCACACATCTCATGCCACAATCGATTTATTGCATCAAACCTTGGATGGCCTTTTAATTAGCCGAAATGGTGATGATAATTGGCTGCCACGAAGCTGCGATTTGACATCGTTGGACTATTTTCTGTAAAGCTCTTTTAGAGAAAAGTGTTATGCCAACAAACCAGAGTCTATTGAGCATTTGAAGGCCAACATTTGTGATGCTATTGCCGAGATACAACCCTATGCACTCGAAAAAGTGCATGAAAATTAGTTCGATAGAATGAGATACTATGAAGCCAGCCGTGGGAGGCAAATACATGGAATTATATTCCATTTCTAACCCGGACAATTATACAAAATGTGGCAAAATTTCAAAGCGTTTTTGTTTTCTTACATTTTTAAATCTACATAAATACATACATAACTGGTCATTACAACCCTTCAGTCAGGATTACAACCTAGTTTCTCACACCACTTATGTTGTGTGTGTTAATTTTATAGTGGTGGGACCTACAGTTTAAAGTCAACTCCGAACGACAGATTTTTGAGAAACTTTTCATGGCAATTTTATTCACCAGAAATCTGCTGAAAGGAAGACGCCGAAGAAATACTTTTTGTATTTTGTTTTGATGTCTGGCCTGGGGCTCTTACCATGACTTTACGTCTAACATGCCAACGCACTACCTACGGCGACTTAATCATTTTTAAATATAAACTTTTAAATGGCCCACCCTATATTTGGTTTCCAGATCTCTTCTGGTTTAATAAAGAAAAACCCAAAAGCTGTACATCATATGACGGTAAGGACTGTAAACCGCTGTAAGTGGTATTCTCACACTTCATAAATATTAATTGGAAAAGAGGGGAGGCAGGCAGGCAGTTAAGTTGCCTAAGTGTGAGATTGTATTGTTTCTTGTTGTTCTCCGGGTTTTTTAGGCTTTTTTCTCTCTCTACAGGGTTGTGATTTTCATTTCAGATGTTCTTTTTTTTTGGTGGTTTGTTTTCTTCTTTCTTTTCTTTTATTGTTTCGTTTCAGATGTTATTTTATTTATTAATAAATAATATTTTATATTTTATTTTTTTGTTTATTTTCTCTCGTTTTTCGTTTGTTGATTATCATACCATGCGTTACCACCAACAACAATCGTGTACAATCGTAGACATTAAATGGAAAAAATCACGAAAAAAAAGCAACGAACACAAAGTGGAAAATAAAAAGGAAAATTTTACAAATAATAACAACAACAATAATAAAAGAGAAAAAATAAGAAAGAGATTATTAATATGAATGTTATGTTGTTGTCGTTGTTGTCATTGTTGTTGTTGTTGCTGATGCTGTTCATTGTTATTTCATTGAAATTTGTAGTCTTTGCCTCTAGGCACTCACAAAAGTCAAACGTTGCTTTTATCCCCTACACTGCCATTAGATAAGTTGAGAAAATACTTCGGTTAGCAGTGAAGTTTGTAATTTATGTTGAGCTTAAGATTTTAACATAGGCTGTAGATCCTTAGTTGAATTCTAAGCGCTTCGATCGTATACGCTTCCTTTTCAATTTCTTTCAAAAGATCATCTGCAACCTTTTCTCTCCTCTGACACATTGAATAGCATCAAAAATTATTTCTACCACTTCATATCAACGCCGTTCACCATCAGAGCCTCTTATGTCAACTCCAGGACTTGAATTTATTTTCCAGTACCCCTCTTGGGAGCATATGGCTTCCACAAAGCCTTGTTTTGAATTATGCAGATGATATTTGTTTATTAGCGCTCAAGTTAGAGTTCAACTAAATACATAGAAAACGAAGGACATGAGACTAAACAATGGCTAACATCGTGTAGAATACACTCACAGCAGTCGATAACAAAAATATTCCGCAGGGTATCCAAGAGTCGGGTTTAAAAAGCCATGACTGCCTTGCTTGCCTTAATATTTAAATAAGAGACTGCATGTGTATGTGCGTGTGCATGCGAGTGTGTTTGTATTTGATTTAAGATTTTTTATTGTTGTAAAAGAATACTTTATTATTCATATAAATTTATATTTATTTTATATTTTTTTTTGTTGTTGTTATTGTTGTTATGCTCATTTTATTTGTAAAGGCTGGAATAAATTAAAAAAAAACACAATTTTTTGTCTGAACTAGCAACTCCAAAAATCCAATCATTTTAGGGGAGATGAACAAAGGAGAAAAACGAAAACTCTTTGGGAAAGGCAGTCAAGAGAGAACGAGTGAGAATGAGAGAGAAAAGGTAAGAGTAAAGCACTAAAGGGATACGAGCCTGTTTCATGTCGTTTACAACATGTTGTTGTTTTTTGTAGTTCTGTTTCAGTAATAGTGCTGGTACTGATGACGATGGGGCTGCTGTTTGTTGGTGGTGGTGATGGTGTTGGTGTTGATTATGGCGGTGTATTGGTGTTTTGTATGTCACAGCCAGATTAATATTTATTGTCTGACTCGTATAGAAAGATAAAAGAAATCTTTACCGTTTAATTTATTTTCTTAACATTTTCTATTAACTTTTAACGATATTTAGACATGGAATGGCATCGTTTCAGTCGTAGTCTGTGGCATTATCCTATCATTTGTAACAATTAAAGAAAGAGATTCTCTACAAATGATAAGTTTTTATTGGTTGTTGTTGATGTTGTTGTTGTTGCTATGTTTGTCTGCAACTCAGCATGTATCATGGCGGGGAAAACGATTCAGTTTCGATACACTTTTCTAGGAGAATGCTAAGAGAGAGTAATTGAAAGCCGATAATGATCTCTGAAGAGATAAAATAGAGACATTTTCGATTTATTATCGAAAAACGGTTTGAAGTAAACTAAGAGAGATAAAAATGAGTAGAAGATTTCATAGCTTAAAAAGAAATTGTTGAAGTTAAAGGCATAGAAAGCAGTAGAGAGGCCATGGAATGGCGATACACTCTGCAAAAGAGCCATGACAAGCTGAAGAAACCAGAAGAAAGACAATGCAATGCCGGTTCTTTCTATAAAAGAGCCATGACAAGTTGAAACAACCAGACGAAAGGCAATGGAATAGCGGTATTTTTAGTTAAGGGTCTAACACAATCTAAATTAACTACCGGTATTTAAATTTAACATTTTGGCTGAGTTAATTACAAAGTCATTCTGAATTGGAAGAAAGCAGTGGTTTACACGAAATCGAAAGAACATAAGTTGGTATGGCTGGTGTATTATTAGAGATGATACAGCTGAAAGGCTTTCACTGTTTTTAACATAAAAACAGGCCCTTAGTCAGGATTACGACCTAGTTTCTCACACCACTTATGTTGCGTGTGTTAATTCTATACATGAGTGGCGGCAGCTACAGTTTAAGGTCGAATTCGAACGTCAGATTTTTGCGGAACTTTGCATGGCAATTTTATTTGTTGTCAAAGTTTTTGCCAGGAATCTACTGAGTGGCAGATGCCGAAGAAATAGTTTCTTAGATGACATACTAACAGTTGTCCTGAAGGAATACTTTTTGCATCTCCCTTGTATATTGGATAAACGGTTCTGGCATGGAATTATGATCGTTACTGTCAATAGTAGTAGCCGTGGTCTAGTAGGCAATATGTTGGCTCATTGGACGCGAGGCCACGGATCGAACCCCAGCTCAGATAAGTCCAACAAAATGATATACGAAAAAATATTTCTTCGACGAGCGCCTCTCAACAGATTTCTCGCCAACACTTTGAGAGTTAATAAAATTGTCACGAAATGTTTCCCAAAAATCTTTCGTTCGAAGGCGACTTTAACCTTTAGGTCCCACCACTCATGTATAAAACTAACACACACAACATAAGTGGTGTGAGAAACTAGATAATCCTGACTAAGGAGTTGTAATGACCAATTACGTACGCTGGACCCTACTTGAATTCCAACACAATTGACTGCATATGTGCAAGCCGTCTTCTGACTATAAATGGAATTTAAAAAAATATAGAAAATACAGACTATCTCCTAAAGATTAAGCAGCTTGAGCTACCGCTGCCGTATTCAATTTCTATCACCCTCTTGCTTGTGATTGATGCAGACTTTCAAAGACAAAAACCACAGTCATTGCATAGAGAATGTCATTGCAAGTTCTAACGCCATATGATTTATTCTACTGCTGCCGACATACATATATTTAGAATTGCCCTAGAAAATCTCCCATAACCTAACGACTCACAGAATTCTGTCTAATGAACACCCGAAGTTTTGTTTTAAAATACATTAACGTCTTATAGGTGTCATGTATATGTTATGAAGGTTGGGTTTCCTCATCACAGAGTTTGTGTAGTGGCCTATTCTATACAATTTTTCTTGAAGTTGACAAGACATTGTCAGGGCATAGCAGTGCTATTGCTCTTCGCTTACTAGGCTATATTAAAATTTCCTCCTATTATAGTTGACTAGCAATTGTTCTAGATTGTCTCCATTGTTTTCATCTAGGTAAAGAACAATCTTTTACTCTTGAGTCGGGATTACACTCCGAGTGTATTAGCTGTATCCATTAACGGCGGGATCTACAGTTTAACGTCTACTCCGAACGATTGATTTGAGAAGCTTTTCATGGCAATTACTTAGTCCCAGAAGGCTGCTGAAAGAAAGTCTCCGAAATAAATATTGTTACGCAAATGGAAGCGACCTAATATCATTTCACATGAAAACATCGTTTAACGAACATGTTACAAGTAAAGCACCAACAACAAGTGTGAAAGAAAAGGACATAGGCAAGTAAATAAGAACGCAACAACAGAACACACAAACAACAATGGAGTCGCGATAGAACTCTCAAGAAGGCTAAGACAAGAACATTCTACTTCCAGCACCTTCATCGGACTGATTTTGTGCGTATATAAAAAGGCCAGACAAAGCGGCCAACGAGTCAGTAAGAATTCAGTCAGTCTTGTATGAAGTTGCGTGTGAACAAAACAAGTCGTGGTTTGAAGATCGCCGTTGTAAAGATCTAGCGAATAGTTGTGTGATAAGAATAACGAATAAACAGATTATTGTTGTAGTTATTGTTATATATGTGGCACATAAGATAGTGCGGACAATAAAGAGTTTAACTGAAATTAAACACATATTTGTTTTTACTTTGTTTGCAATTAACGAACTCATATTTAAACGTTTTTAAAAATGTAAAAACATAACAATATTTTTTCATATTTCGAGATTTCAGAGATGATGCTTGAATTCAATAGCTCTTGTCTAGTAAGCCAATACACTACCTACTAGGCCTACGGCGGTAGTCTTCGATTCTCTTTATATTTTCTTGTGCTAAGTATGCCATTTCAAACCGCTGCTTCTATTTCACAACTAGTTTCTGACTCCAAAGGGATGTGAAAGCATACCTCCTGCCAAAATCATCTGACTTGAGTGTCCCTTAATTGCGATATGATCAGGGATTCAGCTATTTTGATTCAACATCACACATAATTGGTCATTACAACCCTTCAGTCAGGATTACGACCTAGTTTCTCACACCACTTATGTTGTGTGTGTTAATTTTATACATGAGTCGCGGGACCTACAGTTTAAAGTCGACTCCGAACGACAGATTTTTGAGAAACTTTTCATGGCAATTTTAATTACTCTCAGAGTTTTTGCCAGAAATCTGCTGAGAGGAAGTCGCCGAAGAAATACTCTATGTATTTTGTCTTTGATGTCTGGCCTGGGGCTCGAACCCTGGCTTTTCGTCTAATAAGCCAACACACTACCTACTAGACCACGGCGACTTCACAATTGATTCAACATCATAGGAGCTAAGTGAGAAATATTTGAGGGTATTTCCACACGTCTCAAACACACACGCTCCTATAACATTGCTGGAATTTTCCCTATTCGTTGTACCAAAGAATGTCATTCTTTTAAGGGAATCTGTAGACTAACTTGCTCTATCCACTCTTATTTCTCAGCTTCGTGGAAGAATTTCACAAAGTTTCATTAAGTGTAGAATTTCCAAATTTTGTTCAAGAAACAGTCGAGAAGGGAAGTGTCTGTCTCTACGGTTCTGATCTTGGCGCATTCCTTGGGCAATCCGAAACTTCCTTAGTGGTTCCCTTCTTCTGGACTATCTAAGGCCCGAATAAAAGAGATTTGTTTCAAAAATCTTAGTTCCATCATTAAGGGTACTTTTGAAACTTGTTCCAGGCTCAATGATGCGTGCACCCTTTCCATACATACATATATAATTGGTCATAACAATAAGCTTCTCACACCACTTACGTTGTGTGCGTTACCTACAGTTTAAAGTCGACTCCGAACGACAGATTTTTTTAAAAACGCTTCACGGCATTTTTATCTACTATCAGAGCTTTTGCCAGAAATCTACTGAGAGGAAGTCGCCGCAAAAATATGTTTTCCTATTTCGTTTTCATGTCTGACCTGGTGTTTGAACCTCGGCCTCACGCCTAATAAGCCAACATACTACCCACTAGACTATGGCGACTACAGCGTGCTCTCTTTTGGACATTACTAAAGGAGCTGCATTTTACTACACCTTGCATTAAGAACACTGTATTACTAAATCGCGATTACAGGTATGCGAACTAATAAAGTTCACAACAAAGATCTTTCCGCTTAACCTATACAAAAGCAAACAAGTTTCGTAGTATATCCCTAGCGGTGTTACTAGGGATATATCCCCATTCCTCTTACCAAGTGATCGCTAAGACCATTAAGTCGATTTCTTAAATTATTTTAAAGGTAATCATATCGATTAAATAGTCTTCAAGCAATGTTTTCATACAGTGTTCTGCATATCCTTTATACTGAAATCTCTATCTTAGAAATCATTTTGACGTAAAACCTGTCAAAAAAAATACAACTCTGCTGACACTGAGAAAATAAATTCCAGAAACCTATGACTGATTGAATCCTGGTTTCTTACTAAAAAAATTAGAAAAAATAGAAAAAATTAAAAAAATCAAAGAAATTCCTTAAGTCCTCCGAATGCAACACCCTATAGCATCGTGTTTAGGAACTGATATTTATTATCCCTTTGTGTATGCCATGTTTTCTTTTCTTTTCATTTATTTTCCTTTCCTTCTTGCTGCAAATTGTCCATTTTAATCAATAAAATGCCATGCCTTCTTGCTCTAACTATCCTTCTTTCACTCACTCTGTGTTAAGTTGTGCGTCTATGACTTTTGCCTTAACTTTGAACCTACAACAACAAATACAAATTATTGTTGTTGTAATGCAAGTGTTGCAAAGTGTTGCCTTTTATATTCCTTCAGTCTTTGTGAGAGAGAAAAAAAAACGTATCAATTGTAATCAAATGTAATACAATGCGATTTTCAAGGATTAAATAGCACAACAACAACAACAACAACAACAGCAATAGCAGCAGCAACAACAGAAGCATAATAAGAAAAGCAGATCAAAAAAAAATTTATCGTCTTTAGAAGACGAGAATACTTTTAAGCTTTTATCTCACATTACCCCAGACAATGTCTAGTGTCTAGGGATATCAAACAGCACAGCACAACAACAATAGTAGAGCGTAAGCATATAAAAGAAATGTTAAGGAATTTAAGAAGAAATCTACTTCGTTTAGGCCTATGGACGTATAAAGCAAACGTATTTATTTTCAAAGAGAATTTGCGTAGAAGACGAAACAAATTAAGAAATTCTGTGGCAGTATCATCATGTTTCAAATAAAAATTATTTTTAAATTCTGTTATTTTTTTTTTTGATTTTTATGGAAAAATTAAATACTTTAATAAGTTCAAAGACGATTCTTTGAAAGTCTACACCATCGTTATTACTCTTTAGGTCCTTTCAGGAGCACAGGACTATCACGGAGAATCCATCGTTTTATTTTGTTACTTTTTTTGTGATTTTATTTCAGTTCATTAATCAAATTTTACCAGCTAAGAGAGTAAGTAACCGTAGATCGAACTTTGTATCAAAAATGATGCATTTCAATTTTTGAGACGATATAACTTTAAATCAGAAAAACTTAAATGCCTGATATTTTTTGGATTCGTTAGTATTGTGATTGTCTTTATTTTAAACCAAATAAAAAAAGAAAAGTTTAAACAGGACATAAAAAATTCAGAAACTTCATAATTCTATCTTATGTATCATTTTTGATAAATACGACTTTCCTAGGGATTCCATGGTGTTGTGTATGTAATTTTTTTAAGTTTTCAAAAGATTTTGTGAAGTTTTATCGGGAATAATACATTATTTATGATATTTGATAAGGAATTGAAAGTTAAGTGTTGAATGAAAGTGAAAAAGTTGAATTTTCTGTTCTTTATATTGATTGAAGTAGTCGTAGTCTAGCTATGATAGCTTATTAGACGTCAGACCAAGTTTCAAACCTCAGGTCACACATTTCCAGTTTACAAAGAAAGGTTGTAATGGCCGATTAAATATGTATACATATGTATATATGTATACATATGTATATATGTAATATTCCTACTACTGAAGATTCTGAAGAAGAAGAAAACAGAAGCTTCTCTTATGAACTGACGCAAGTATTGACAGCTGTAAAAATGACAATAGGACGTTAATCGAAAAAGATTGTACTACTTGGAATAGAGAACCGTATTAGCAGTTTGGGAAGAAAAAATATTACCAATTTTCACGCAGATTGCTAGCAGATGTCACATGAAATGTTGTAGAGTCCTTCTTACTGCTCTTTTAATATTTATCTTCCGTGAAAGACAAACATTAGAAAAAAGTGTTTCGTCCTATGTTTTATTTCATAGCTATTTCAGATGATAGTATTTCGGTCAAATATGTACGTATGAGACAACAGAATTATTCGCTTTGATAACGTGCTACTCGAAAGAGATGGTAAGTTTACACCTATTACGCCTCTTCGAAAACAGAGCTGAAAGTCTTTCAACTTTTAATAATCCCAATAATTTTGTGGATATAGATTAGTAACTAATTGAATTTTATGGTCGTTATAAATTTCGTGGTCCACCGGAATCGATTTAGCAGTTTTAGATTCCAGTACATGCTACATGTGTAGCAACTACTTATATCCGTATTTGGGGAAACTTGTATCGGGGACACCAGAGAGGAATAAAAGAGAGAACATTGTTATTGACATAATCGATGTTCTATTGCAACAGGAAACTTTTTTACCTCACATGACATCGACAACAAATGTTTCTAGCGAAATATAACAATGGTTTGTGCCATCAGCTAGCCCTCGATTGGGAGCGTTACTGATGTTAGTGACACTAAGCTGCCCCATCTAAACATTTGCAAACTTATAAATCGCCACAAAGCAAGGGTGCTAGATGTAAAATTGTTACCATTTAGAAAAAAATAAAACCAAGCTGACATGAAGTGTTCAATTTTTACTTAAAAAACCATACTGCAATGTACATCATGTCAAAAAATTTGGCGTAAATTTCATAAAAGTGATAATAAAATGTAATAATGTAAAATACTTGAACTAAAATAAAAAAAACATTTAGATCTTGTAACAAAATCTATCAATAATTGCGAAAATTCTATGAAATACAAGTATGTATCATAGCTAGAATTATGAACTTTTTAAGGGTCGATCTACGGATAATCTGCTGTGGCAAGTCTTAGAAAAATAGAGTTACCACATATCACTACCAACAGACAACGAACAGTTCAGAAATACAGTCAGTTGTTGTATGGTATAGTGATTTCGCCATAATTTAGTAGGTACCGTGTTGGCTTATTAGACGTGAGGCCACGGTTCAAACCTCTAGGTCAGACATCTCTAAACAAAACGAAATACGAAAAAATATTTCTTCGGCGACTTCCCTTCAGCAGATTTCTGGCAAATGATCTGTGAGTAAATAAAAATTGCCATGGAAAGCTCCTCAAGCATCTGTTGTTCGAAGTCGACTTTAAACTGTAGGTTCCGCCACTCATGCATAAAATTAACAGACACAACTGAAGTGGTATGAGAAGTTAGGTCGTAGTAATGAATGAAGGGTTGTAATGACCAATTATGTATGTACGTATGATTAATCCCCGACAATTATATATTGTCACGTAGTGTTCGTCTTTCTTGTAGAGCTTATTCGTTCGTGATCGAAATATTTCTTAATCTTATTAAAGTGTTCAAACACAATGTATAAGTAGGAGTTATCACTTGGGGTGCTGGTCGTATATGAAATAATAAAACGAAAGCTTTAAACGAATTTTTTCTCTCTCTCCAATGTCTGTCTCTCTAATATTTACTTACTTAATTGGCCATAACAACCAGTTTAACGGATTACGACCTGCGCCTCTGCCTCGTGCACGCCTACGCCAGTTCGTCACACCAATCGATGACAAGGCTCCCTCGATTAGGTCCTCCCAACGGATACAAGGTCGTCCTCTTCGCAGACTTCCGCAGATTCCCGCATCAAATACCCGTCTTGCGGGAGCATCCTCCTCCATTCGAACGACATGGCCGAGCCAACACAGCCGCTGGATATTAATGCGCTGTACAACGTCAATGTCGTTGAGAAGCTCATACAGCTCACTGTTGGATCGGATACGGAAATCATCGCCAACTCGCACTGGGCCGAAGATCTTACGTAGGACTTTTCTCTCGAATACTCTCAAGGCCGCCACATCAGAGCTTAATTTTATCCATGCGTCTAAGCCATTAAAAAGCACGGGGAGGATGAATATCTTGTAGAGTATTAGTTTTGTCAATATGAGAGAGGCCTCTGCTACTCAATTGCCTATTGAGACCATAGTAGCACCTGTTGGCAAGAGTGATCCTGCGTTTGATCTCCAGACTGACATCATTTTTGGTGGTAATGGCGGATCCAAGATAAATAAATTCCTTGGCTGTTTCAAACGTATAGTTATCGGTCGTAATCTGAGAATCAATACGCCGCACGTGTCTACTTGTCGATAACATATACTTTATTTTGCCCTCATTTACTGCCAAAGTAGTAGACTCCCGTTCACTAGCACTATCTCTCTAATACTGAAGCTAAATAATGTGTGTGCAGATAATTTCGAATTTGTCAATCCAAGATGCAATCCATAAATTTTAGCAGCGCCACATTTGGTGTTAACAGAGCAAAATTTGCCCTTAACAGAGCACTGTTAGCTATTTAACAGTATGCCTCTGAACAAGCCCATTTGTTTAGAAGCTAATTTTGGGAAATATTTTGGGTCTATGAGTACCACACTATATGCAAAGGCCTCTTAATATAATCAGCAAAAAATTCCCATATAAAGTGATATTGTATTGAGAAAATTGGCTTTGAAAATATCATTTTTTTTCCTTGAAAATTCTCTCTAGAACAGTGGCCATGTTTGGAACATATAAGATATAGTACACCATACAGACTATGACAGTCCAGAGGGTCCTCTTTCAAACCGTGGTAGTTGGATAGCTGGAATAATTTTGAGAGTTGAGAAAATTTCCATCCTTCATCCTCACCAACCGTTCTTTAAATTTCAACACTTTTGTTCACAAGTAATAATGATCATAATGAGAATACAATTTTATGTTAATAGTCTGCAATAATTGCAAAGTAGTAGAATAATCCACTATTGCTACTGTTAAACAGTTAACAGTGCTCTGTTAATAGCAAAGTTTACCCTGTTAAAGGCAAGAAGTGAAGCTGCTAAAAGTGTGGGTTTGTGTCTTTGGTTTTTAAATTCGAATTTATCTTCACACACATAGCTAATTAAGCAATCGTTGGCATTTGTATATGAAACCTTTTAATGGTACACCCTTTATTTCTTTAAATAAAAATAAAATGAATGGAAATTAAATTCTTTTAAATGAAGAATATTTTAAAAGCTCTACGGAATTATTCAAGCAAAACCTTAAAAACGGAATTGCTGAGATACGTTTGCACGATAGTGGTCATATGTATGTACATATGTATGTATGGTAGACAGATGCCTTTTAAAGGCCAGTATAGGCCAAGTTCTTAGCTAAACAATTGATAAATCATATTGTATGCAAATTGGCCTTAAAGCCAAATTTGGCAAAGAGCATAAAAAGAAATAGAAAAGAAGAAACGAAAAACAAAAAAACGGACGTTGAATGGTGAACAGTAGAGAGTGGTGAATGGTGACTTCTGAACAAATTTGTTTGTACGAAACAATTTTTTTATGGTTGTCTTTGTGTCTGTCTACATAATGTTGTTGTAGTTGTTGTTGTTGTTGTTGCTATTATTGCTATTGTAGTAGATTTTGGTTTGTTGATTTGATTTTCTTTTGTTTTGTGTACTCTTCCTTGGAATTTCGTATTGAATTTTTAATTCATCATACACACTGACTGCCCCCCCCCCCCCCTCTTACACTTTTGCTTGCTTAATCATCATGGAAGAAAATAATCAAAAACAAAAGGAACACGGACAGAGAATAATATCGTACTTTGTGGCATGTTTGGAAAAATTTGTGTTGTGCACACATACATGTACGTATATATATGTATGTATGTGTATGTGTGTAATTATAAACAAGAAACATTACGTATTGAGGTACATAGTTTAACCGGAGCAATTGTTTTTCAAAGCAATTTGCAACATTTTCTTTATACGAATGCCGTTTGGCAGACTATGTTTGGTACGGCCATACTTGCCACACACACACAATAGCCTTTATATGTCACATAGAAATGGTCAATACAATCAAAACTACCTACCAAATATGGCAGCCTTTAACTAACGCATTCATTTGCGGGGCCAGTATTATTTTTCGTTTTTTTTTTTTTTTGGTATGAACAACTTGCCTGCCTGCCACTTGCCACTTATTGTACCTTTTTTTGCTGGTTTCCCCATTTCAAGCTTTAGTTTTTCCTTCTTTTCTTTTCTATTCTTTGTTTTTTTCTGTTTCTGTTGTTAAAGCCGGCAATTGAATGCGGTAGTTAAAGAGACAGACGGACACCCTCCCCCTTTTATGGTGTGAGCATAAATTGTTGCAACTCTTATGAGAACTTAAAACAGGCACATAGGCTGTTAATTTTCTACCGTTTGCCGAGTTGCAAAATCCATTAAAAACAAAAAAAGAAAAAAAACCTCGAAACAAGAAAAGAATTAAAATCCAGAAATTTTTCATTTACCGTTTTTGGGGTTTCTTTTCCTTGCTTTTTTTCTTTATTGTTGCCCAGGTCTCCTGGTTTTTGCAACACACATGAAAATATTTCTTCCTTTTAAACCACAACTCTTATTTAAGAATTTACAATTGCAACACAAAACCATCATAACAAATAAATCTTCTTTTCATACTCACTTGATAGTTCATTCGCCGGGCAAATGTTTCTCTTCGTATACTTGTTACACCATTTCCAAAACCACAAAATTTTTTATTTTCTTTACATACGAAGGAAATGCTTTTGAACTCAATTGTTTCATAAAAAATTGATCAATGAAACTCTATGATTATGTTTTAAGCTACATGTCTATAAGACTACACTGATTTAAACGCACAGGGATTTCGGTCTCATATAATTCATATAACGGTTAAGTTTTTAACAGTTAAAATTCTAAAAATTAAAATTAAAAGGAAAATTCAATGAAATGTTAAGTCAGGATTACGACTAATACTATGTTCAGACATGCACTAATATTGAGTAAATCGCAATAAACGGCATTATTTTGCATTATTGCACAATAAATTCATAAATTGTTACAATATTGATTAAAACTTGAAATACAACACTGTCATAAGTACGTTCAGTAAGCATATTACAATCTTCCGAACACTTTCTATTAATATTTGACAACTCAAATACTTAAAATATTGTAATCAATAAACCGAATATTGACTCAATAAAAGTGCATGTCTGAACATAGTAACGGGTGATTTTTTAGCTATTATCTTTTTGGCAACACTGCAAATCATTGAATTTTATTATCAAAATGCGTGCTCTGTTAAGAAATTTCATCGCGCGCTTCTTCCATTTTATGGTCAGTTTAATCGACCCACTGAAGCGGCTATTCGGCTATTGTGACTGTGATTTCGCACCAAATTTACATTGTTGGACATTAAACCACCAACACGCTTACGTAGAGTGCGAACTGAAGAAAATATCGCAGCTGTATCGGCCCGTGTTAATGATGACCATCAATTATCGATTCGTCGCCGTTCGCAGCAATTGGGCCTCTGCTAATCAACAACGTGGAAAATTTTGCGGAAGGATTTAGGTGTCAAGGCTTTCAAAATACAGCTGGTGCAAGAATTGAAGCCGAACGACCTACCGCAACGCAGAATTTTTGGTGAATGGGCTCTTGGAAAGTTGGCCGATGATCCACTTCTTTATCGAAAAATTGTGTTCAGCGACGAAGCTCATTTTTGGCTCAATGGATACGTAAATAAGCAGAATTGTCGATTTTGGAGTGAAGATCAGCCAGAAGCATTACAAAACCTACCAATGCATCCAGAACAAGTCACAGTTTGGTGCTGTTTATGGGCTGGTGGCATCATTGGACCGTACTTCTTCAAAGATGCTGCGAATCGTAACGTAACTGTGAATGGTGAGCGCTACCGTGAGATGATATCCAACTTTTTTTTGCCCAAAATGCAAGATCTTGACTTGCATGACATGTGGTTTCAACAAGACGGTGCCACATGCCACACAGCACGCGTAACAATGGACTTATTGAGAGGCGAGTTCGGTGAACATTTTATTTCACGTTCGGGACCGGTCAATTGGCCGCCTAGATCGTGCGATTTAACGCCTTTACACTATTTTTTGTGGGGCTATGTTAAAACTCATGTCCATACAGACAAGCCCGCTTCTATTGGCACATTGGAAGACAACATTGAAGCATTTATTCGTGAGATACCGGCTGAAATGTTGGAAAGAGTATGCCAAAATTGGACTAAGTGGATGGACCGTTTGAGGCGCAGTCGCGGCCAACATTTGCATGAAATAATCTTCAAACATTAAATTATATGGACTGTACTATCGATTCAAATAAAGATTTCATGTATTTTTCTGAATTTTATGTGTTTTTCATTTTCATTTTCCTATACCTCTTAAAAAATCACCCATTATAAGCTACCCACCCACCACCATGTTGTGTGTGTTAATCTTGTGGCGGAACCTACAATTTAAAGTAGAATCATGGCGATTTTATTTACTCACAGAATTTTTATCAGAATATTACTGAACGTCGTCAAAGAAAAATATTTCTTTGAGATCGTCAAAGAAAAATATTGCTTTGACGAGCAGGGATTTGAACCACCCGCTCGAGTCTAAAAAACCAACACACTACCACCTACTAGACTACGGCCTCTTTTAACATCCGATTTGTCTTGGTAAATGCCAAAACTGTCGCTGAAAATATTTTTTTGATTTGCGTCTTGGATTTTCAAATTCGAATTTAACCTCACAAACATTGAAATTAGACATTTCAGTCAAGTATTAACTGCTTTGGAGAGGAGACTACATTGAGAAAACTGAGTGTGACAAAACTCCCTTCAAGGTATTTCTGCTATCCGAAGGCGATCGGATCAGCCTTTCAAGCCATCAGGTGAAAATGTATTTGATAAACACTCCTGCCCATACTGCTCACATGTATAGTTGGCCTTAACTACAACGAAAACACATTTCAGGAGCAGAACTAAGGCATAAGAATGCCTTAAAAGTAGCTGCTGATTCCTTGCCATCCGCGATTTGCGTTTCTAGGAAGATTTTCAGATGTGGACTCGGATCAAAAAACAAAAAACTGCCGTTATCCGAAAAACTGATGAGAGTCTAATGCTGGACTTAAAATGAAATTCTGCAGTGGAATGCTAGGCAACTGTTCGTCATATGAGTTTTAAGAAGAGAATACAGTCCTCTGTAGCAAAAAGAGCTGCAATGACATTGACATTTGGTCGACTGGACGTTTCAAGAAGGAGATAATCGTGCAAGAGACAATTGAACGTTATCGAAAATGATTTGTAGGCAAATAGCGTTCTGGCGCAAAGGTTAATTTCCGTAATCCGATACCGGAATAATGTTAGCGGGTGAAACTCTAACTATGCTCAAACCTAACTGAACCTTTCAAGTGTTTTAATCGATATAAAAAAAGAAGAGTACATAACTGACCATAGTATTGCAACAACTGACTGGTATGTGTGTAAAGATAAATTCGAATTTAAAAACCAAAGACGCAAACCCACACTTTTAGCAGCGCCACTTATTGCCTCTGACAGGGTAAACTTTGCTATTAACAGAGCATTGCTAACTACTTAACAGTGGCAATAGTGGATTATTCTACTACTTTGCAATTATTGCAGACTATTAACATAAAATTTAATTCTCATTATGATCATTCTTATTTGTGAACAAAAGTATTGAAATGTAAAGGATGTTTGGTAGGGGCGGAGGAAGGAAATTTTTCTCAACTCTCAAAATTATTCCAGCTATCCCACCTACCACGGTTCGAAAGAGGACCCTCTGCACTACCATTTGCTTATAGTCGGATCGGGGTACTATTTGTTTGTATTGTTCCAAAATGGCCACTGACCTTCTAGAGAATTTTCAAGCAGAAAAGTTGATATTTTCAAAGACAATTTTCTCAATACCATATCACTTTATATGTGACTATGTTGCTGATTATATTAAGAGGCCTTGGAACCTTCCTTTGCATATAGTATGGTACTCATAGACCTAAAGTATATGTCCTGAAATTAGTTCCTAAACAAGTGGGCTTGTTTAGATGGATACTCTTAAATAGCTAACGGTGCTCTATTAAAGGTAAATTTTGTTCTGTTAAGACAATGTCAAATGTGGCGCTGCTAAAACTTATGGATTGCGTCTTGGATTTTCAAATTCGAATTTATCTACACACTCATACATACCTAATTGGCCATTACAACCCTTCAGTCAGGATTACGGCATAGCTTCTCACACCACTCATGTTGTGTGTGTTAATTTTTATACATGAGCGGCGGAACCTATGGTTTTAAGTCGACTCTGAACGACAGATTTTTGAGAAACTTTTGATGGCAATTTTTATTTACTCTCAGAGTTTCTGCCAGAAATCTGCTGAGAGGAAGTTGCCGAAGAAATACTTTTTGTATTTTTGTTTTGATGTCTGGCCTGGCTTTACGTCTAATAAGCCAACACACTACCTACTAGACTACGGCGACTTCTTCACACACATATCGCATACTTATTTGCATTGCAATTGCAGATTCCTAGCCAGCTACGTAGTTTTGCCCGGTAGCATTACTTTACATCCAAAGCAAATGGTGTAGTAACTCAATGGCATATCATTGCTGCTATCAAATGCCATACAAAACATGGAGTAAAATTTTTTTTTAAGGAAAACAAAATCGATTTTGAAAATGAAAATATAAAATTGTCTTGTATTTGGCATGAAACCCTAACTATGAAATACAATATTTCAAGTAAATAGACAACAACAACAACAACAACAACAACAACAATAAAAAGAATAACAAGAACAAGCAGCGATAATAAACCTAGACAAGCAATCATGTTTGTTAGACAAACTAGAATTCAATGCAAAAAAAAGACACAAAACGAAGAGACACAAAAAACGACAGCAAAAAACAACAAAAAAAGAAACAAATTTAAAGAAAAAAAAGTAAAGAACGGAATTAAAAAAAGAAATTGGAAATGTAAAGAAGAAAAAAAAGCCGGCAACATTTTCTTTTCTTTTTTGCTGAAACTAAAAATTAAAAGGAAACCAAAAGAAAAAACGGCAACAAAAGTGAAACGTAAAGAAATTGAGGAAGAAGCACTTGAGTTGAGTATTTGTGGCCACTCAAAGTCATCGAAAGTCTGTCTGTCTTTCTGACTAAATGTCTTGACTATAGTTTTACGCCATACGCCATGCAGCATGAGTTTGAGGGCAATTCTGCTTCACTTTTGCGGCTACTTCTTTGGCTCTTTGCTGCTCCTGCTGTTAAGGCTGCTATCGCCTAATGGGGGGGGACCTAAAGAACATGCATGTTTTGGCAGCATGTTTTATTGGGAGTTTCGATTTTGTTTTGTTTCTTCGTTATTCTTGTTATTGTTGTTGTCATCTAAAAAATAAGGAATACTTTTTGAACACTATGCTGGGTATGGTATGGAAATGAATAGAACAGAAGAGTGATGTTAAGAAGAAGGGAATACAAGAAGAGATTCCAGAAACCAACAGACCGTACAAATAAATGAAATGATAAACAGCAGACACACATTTCTACTGAGTTGTCGATTTTTTCTTTTCTTTCTTTAGTTTTTTCTTAATTTTTTTTTTTTTTTGTTTTTTTGCTCTCTTTCGTTTATTCCGTTTGTTCGTAAATATTTAATGCTTTTCTTCAGTTTTTTTTTTTGTTACATTTCTTAAGATTTCTTCAATAGCCTGTACTCTACAATGCAAAGTGTTTGCACACTCAGAGCATTGGTGCTCTTGACTCTGAGTCTAGGAATTGAAACAGGGAAGACGGGCAACACAAAAAGAGTGGTTTAAAGTGGGCGTGGCACCTATATTTTACATTTGTTTACAATACATAACACAATTTGTGACATTTTCAATTGAAATTTAAGGTGGAATAGAAAATTTTTTAGAAAATAAAGCCTCACGGTGGGCGTGGCATATCTACATTTAATCTTCAAGTCCAAGTTTCCATTAAATCCAATAAAAATAATAGAAAATCATTAAGGCTGTCTGTCAGGTGGGGACTATATCAATTCCCGATTAGCAAAAAGACGGCTTGAAACGCCTTTGATTAGATTGAATTCATACTCACATAAGAATTATAAATCTGAAGCAGAACTGTTTATGAAAAATATGTTCCTTATGAACACATCAAGTAGAAACGTGTATGTAAAAAATCGTCGTCAAACGGTATAAAATGTGGCAAGATTTATTAGCAGAAAAATCAGAACTACAGAACTATTGACTACAGGCTACAGAACTACAGACTACAAAACTATCGACTACAGGCTACAGAACTATTGACCACAGGCTACATAACTATTGACTACTGGCTGCAGAAGTATTGACTTCGGACTTCAGGACTAGTGACTACAGACTACGGACTACAGACTGTAGCCTTACGGCCAAAGCAAAACAGTTTGCCAATTTTGAAGAACAAATCAAATCAGAATCATCTTTGGCCAGAGGGTTTACTTACTCTACTCGTCTTTGCAATCTTCTAGTCAAGACTACAACCCCGCTTCGCACAGCACTCATGTCGCGAATGTTAATTTTATTGTGGCAAGATTTATTGGCAGAAAAATCAGAACTACAGAACTATTGACTACAGACTACAGAACTATTGACTACAGGCTACATAACTATTGACTACAAGCTGCAGAAGCATTGACTTCGGGCTTCAGAACTATTGACTACAGACTACGGACTACAGACTGTAGCCTTGCGGCCAAATCAAAATAATTTCCCCATTTTTAAGAACAAATCATATCAAGCGCCCAGCTTTGGCCAGAAGGTTTACTTACTCTACCGGTCTTTGCAATGTTCTAGTCAAGACTACAACCCCGCTGCACACAGTACTCATGTCGCGATTGTTAATTTTATTGTGGCAAGATTTATTGGCAGAAAAATCAGAACTATTGACTACAGACTACAGAACTATTGACTACAGGCTACATAACTACTGACTACAAGCTGCACAAGCATTGACTTCGGGCTTCAGAACTATTGACTACAGACTACGGACTACAGACTGTAGCCTTGTGGCCAAATCAAAATAATTTTCCAATTTTGAAGAACAAATCATATCACGCGCCCAGCTTTGGCCAGAAGGTTTACTTACTCTACTGGTCTTTGCAATCTTCTAGTCAAGATTACAACCCCGCTTCACACAGCACTCATGTCGCGAATGTTAAATTTATTGTGGCAAAATTTATTAGGAGAAAAATCAGAACTACAGAACTTTTGACTACAGGCTACAGAACTATTGACTACAGGCTACATGACTATTGACTACAAGCTGCAGAAGCATTGACTTCGGGCTTCAGAACTATTGACTACAGACTACGGACTACCGACTGTAGCCTTGCGGCCAAATCAAAGTAATTTTCCAATTTTGAAGAACAAATCACATCAAGCGCCCAGCTTTGGCCAGAGGTTTTACTTACTCTACTGGTCGTTGCAATTTTCTAGTTAAGATTACAACCCCGCTGCACACAGCACTCATGTCGCGAATGTTAATTTTATTGTGGCAAGATTTATTGGCAGAAAAATCAGAACTACAGAACTATTGACTACAGGCTACAGAACTATTGACGATAGGCTACATAACTATTGAACACTGGCTGCAGAAGTATTGACTTCGGACTTCAGAACTATTGACTACAGACTACGGACTACAGACTGTAGTCTTGCGGCCAAATCAAAATAATTTTCCAATTTTGAAGAACAAATCATATCAAGCGCCCAGCTTTGGCCAGAGGGTTTATTTACTCTACTACTGGTCTTTACAATCTTCTAGTCAAGACTACAACTTCGCTTCACACAGCACTCATGTGTGCGAATGTTCATTTTATTCAAGAGTGACAGGATCTGCAGTTTAATATTAAATCTGAAAGACAAATTTGAAAACCTTTCATGGCAATTTTATTTCACTCTCAGCATTTTTGCCAAAAGACTGCTGAGAGGAAGTTGCCGTCCTCTTGGAAATGACTTAGCTAAGACTTGAACCAACGGGCTCTCATCTAATACGCTCAATACACTACCTAAAATTCTATGGCATCTTTAGTGAGTGAGTGTAAGTAAGATTTTCATGAAATTATTTACTACAGGTATACCCTTGCGGTGAAATCTTAATTCAAATCTGTACCGCCAATAATTTTAGTATTTGGAGGGAGAAATCACATCTAGGGCCAGCTTTAACCAACGGAAATTAGTGCCATTCGAACAAAGCCAGTACACGTGTTGTGACAAGACTTTATGCATGCCGCGCTGTGTCTGAAATGAATTAAAGAAAATCCAGAGTCTCTCAGTGTGTAGGGTTCCCGAAAGTAAGGGCTAGTGATGAGGGGGCTCAATGTTTTCTTATATTTTGTTATTCCTTTAATTTCCTTAAGCACAGTATCATTAATTAAGCTGATCCAGCTAAGCAAGTTATTGATTTTCAATAGCTGATCCTAGATCCTGATCCTTATAGGCTTCTAATCTCGAAACAACGTCCTCTATGAAAATGTTCTTGAGTTCGTTGCCAGATTTCAGTTTCATTAATCAAGATTTGCAACCAGTGCTAGGATGAACTTATCTTTGAATTGAAACAACATTTTCTGTGAAAATCGTCTTTGAGTTCTTCTGTTTACCAAGGAGGAATGCTCATGTGATTGTTTATGGTAGCCTCTCTGATTCGGGAAGCTTCCAGTTGGTTTATTCGGAGTATAAACTTTTTAAATTTCGGGGCAATCATGATTAATACTGGGGTCATTTGCTGTTTTTTGTCCTCCACCGAATCAAATTTTCAGACTATTTTGAAATAGATTCAAGCTATTCTCCTCAAAATGGTGCCATACTACCAAGTTTAAGAAACCTTGTTATAAGTGAAACGAGTGTATGGAGATGCTTATTGAAAAACAGAATGACAAGAGAAAGGCTAACCTATCTAGAGACAACGCTTCCATATAACGGGTGTTTTTTATAGAGGTATAGAACTTTAAGTTGCAATAAAACAACGATGGATTATTCGATTGACATGAATTTTATTTATCCGAAAGATAATCTTGTGGCATTACATTTTAAATATGATTTCTGGCATATGACCGCTACGGCTGGCGCGGATGTAGTCCAATCTGGACGTCCAATTTTCGATGACTTTTTCCAACATTTGTGGCCGTATATCGGCAATAATACGGCGAATGTTGTCTTCCAAATGGAAAGTAGTCTAGCGGTGTTAAATCACAAGATCTTGGAGGCCAATTCACAGGTCCAAAACGTGAAATTAGGCGGTCACCAAACGTGTCTTTCAATAAATTATTGTGGCACGAGCTGTGTGACATGCTGCACCGTCTTGTTGAAACCACATCTCCTGGACATCATGGTTATTCAATTCAGGAATGAAAAAGTTAGTAATCATGGCTCTATACCGATCACCATTGACTGTAACGTTCTGGCCACCATCGTTTTTGAAAAAGTACGGACCAATGATTCCACCAGCCCATAAAGCGCACCAAACAGTCAGTTTTTCTGGATGTAACGGTGTTTCACAGATCCAATTCCTGTGCCCGATGGCGGATGGACTCATTCGGGTCTTCCTCAATGCTACGCTCTACAGCAGCACCGTACAGCGTCTCTGGGGATGCGAGTTATCAATAAGAGTAAACGTGGTGCGAAAACGTTCCATGGTTAATCGAATTAACTGCTCTGATGGACGATTTTGTCGACGATAAAATGGACGTAGTGCGCGACACGTTTTCCGCACAGAACCATTATTTTCGAAAGAAAATTACACTATTTGCAAGCGTTGTTCAGGCGTGAGTCTATTCATGATGAATTGCCAAACCAAACTGAGAATAAATCGCTTGACAGCTGTTAAATCGGTCGCCATCTTGAAAAGTAATGCCAACTTAAAGTTCTATACCTCTATAAAAAAACATCCTTTACATTACAGATGCTACTTAATCGTTCTAGGCTACTGATCGTATTGTTGAACAAACTGTTTCATCTGAGGCTGCATAGCTGAGTTGATTGCAGGCTCTGTTATTGGAATGATGCTGCCTTAATCTCACGCATGGTACGAAATGAAACGAGGGTTGTTATCTTTCCAAATATCTGTAGATATCTGAGCCGATAATCAGGCGTGTTTAATACGAGAATATATTCCATCAAAAGGATGCTAGATTCGACAAATGATATGGCCTTATACGCAATGGATGTTATCAAATCTGTGAATGATCTTACAGCGATCAAGGCAATCGACACTTTCAGTATGAATGCAAAATCCGTGTATAAAATATGGACCCTGGGGTTAAGAATGGTTTAAGGCTTCCAGGATAATGAAATGAATCCAAGTCAAAATGAAAAGCAATCGTAAAATGAATAGAAGCAGGCATCTATGTCCAGTCTATTGGGAATCAAATTGCAGTGAAGTGATACGAACCGATCTAAACATTTCTAGGGGTTCTAAACCCATGAAAATATTTATCAGAATCAACAAGAAAAGCATTAAGGCACAGGCATGATGGGTTAATTTCTTACACAAGAAACGATAACAAAAATGCTCATTTTAAATAAAGATAGGCTGGCTATACTACAGAGAATAACAAACATTTATACCGCCCCAATAAAATTCGTTGTGACTCCCAACTGGCGCATGCCTTTTGTCTCTCTCCTTATTATGCCTTTTTAATATGCAAGTATCATATGACAGTCTAGTTGCTTTCGTTCTGCTTCTGTTGTGTATTTATTTTCGTCTTTTAAGAAGACTGTGACTGCTTGATAGACAGGCACACAGCAAAACAGACAGACAGACAGACAGACAATGTGAGACGGAATGCTACGACTGCTTCTTTTCCTTATTACTTAAGATGCAAAGTAAGACGTTCTAAAAAGTCTTTAGGAATTAACAAACGTCAGTAAAAGCAGCAGCAGCAGCAGTAAAAAAAGAAAGAGAAACAGGAAAACAGAGAGAATGGCCAGAGTTTTAAATTTAATTTGCGAAAATTGTTTTAAATTCAATACAGATTGTTAATGAAAATGTTGTTGCATTCATAGAAAACACAAAATTTAAAGTAATTAATGAACATATAAAATAGTATTGTACCGGCATTGTACTTACATACACATGTACATACATAATTGGTCCTTCAGTCTGGATTACGACCTAGCTTCTCACACCACTTATGTTGTTTTTATACATAAGTGGCGGGACCTAAATTGGTCCTTCAGTCTGGATTACGACCTATATTCTCACACCACTCATGTTGTTTTTATACATAAGTGGCGGGACCTAAATTGGTCCTTCAGTCTGGATTACGACCTAGCTTATCACACCACTTATGTTGTTTTTATAAATGAGTGGCGGGACCTACAGTTTTTAGAGTTGATTCCGAACGACAGATTTTTGAGAAACTTTTCATGGCAATTTTATTTACCAGAAATCTGCTGAGAGGAAGTCGCCGTGACTTTTTATTGGATTTGTCTGACCTGGGGTTTGAACCGTCGCCTTAGGTCTAATAAGCCAACACTATCTACTAGACTATGTCGATTTAAAATTGTTTCTTAATTCATTCCATAGATGAACAATGAACAAATATCCCACAATTGTCAAAGCAATGCTGACGTCTTCCATATCAAAAATTTTGAATTGCATTGGCCAAGGACCTTTCTAAGTAAAGGAACGATAAGTTCTAATCTAGGCAATGAAAAAAAAATAGGTTAAACGGACACAAGAGCCTAACCTTTAGGTGTTATCACATCACCACTCAACTTCTTTCACTCGTTTTAAATGAAACACTTTCCTAAGAAGCTAACCAGCCTTAGAAGAGGTTAGTTCACTGAATAGCCAAAGCCAGTTAATAGGATTTTCATTTCAAGCAAACTTCTGACTTCACAAAAGGAAGATCGAATGGGGAAATTGACGAAACTAAAGGCGTAGCGGTAAGTATAATTCACATAACCCAGGTGATGTATTTCAACACTGCCTACACAATGTAAGCGATGCTTTGGTATCGGCATCAATAGTGCAGCTTTTACAAATAATCGGAGGGTTGGTCTAGATTAGTTTAAGTAAGTTGGCGGGCCGCCCACTTAGGCCTATTGTGTTACCACAATCAATATTCAACCCGGATATCAAACATTTCCAAGAAAAAGCCAGAATCCACAATAAATCGTGTCAGAAAGTGAGAGGAGGCCAAAAACTTCCGTGTCTTCATGAAAAGAGCAGTGCATTGACACATGAGGTAAAAGACAGCCTCATCATCCTCCTCAGGCTCACAAATGTCTGCAGCAGTCATTTATCAACAAGTCTTTCGGCATACCTACAAAAAGGGCAATGGACAATGAGACTCGTTTATTGTGCGATTCATAGTATGGCGATTTAAGTGTCCAACAAAGTCCAGCAGCTTTGCAAGTACCCTCTTGCTGCCAACGAGATTGAAAGCGGCCGTGTAAAACGAGTGGATTATATTCAATTTATGTGAGGCAATCCTAATACCTATGCCCTGTAATATGGCGGAGATTGCTATCTCCGTGCTTATCAGTAATTCAATTTCCAACGACATCCCAAAGTCACGGAACCTAAATGAGAGCTACTTTTGACTAATCCGACATTTTCCTGAGAATTTCCCGTCCATTTATGGACAAAGACGAAAGTCGAAACTATTTTTGTTAGAGAGTTAATCGCAGCCTGTATATCCGAGTAAATAAAGAGTTTTTCAAGGAAAATCTCTCCACTCAACAATCATTGCACTGCTTTCAAAATAGCCATGACCTCTGCTTGGGAAACCCTGACATGGTCAGGCAGTCTATATGAAATTTTAATATAACAGACCCTTAATAAATTTAATATAACAGAACCTACACTCAGAAAATACACTCAGCCACAAAAGTATACATACGGTTAACAAATTTCAGAAATTTTTTTAACTAATCCGTTTTCATTGAAAATCTTTGTAATTGTCTGACGACTTTCCTCGATTTTAAGATGGTCTTTTGCATTGGTTCAGAAATTTGTAAAATTTGTAAATCGGATGCATACTTTTGTGCATACTTTTTTTAAAAATGTAAAAGAGCGTCTTAAAATCGAGGAAAGTTGTCAGACAATTGTAAAGATTTTCAATGAAAACGGATTAGTTAAAAAAATTTCTGAAATTTGTTAACCGTATGTATACTTTAGTAACTGTGTGTAAATACGTATCTTGGAGCCATCTGTATAAACCTCAAGAGTATCATTGGTGTCCTTCGGTTCCTCCCTTTTTGAAATTCTAAAATATAATGTTCTAATCGGAAAGTTATAAGGAACCATATAATCGACCATCTTTGTGTCCTTGCTCAAGACGTAAAATGCTATTGTCGCTTTCGTACCCCTCTCAATAATGTTATCACTGTGTTTGGAACAAGAAACACCCGTAAATGTTATGTTTCAGCAAGTTTTGGAATAACAGGGTTGCCATCTTTGGTTGTCTAAAAATAATGCCTTTGTGAGTTGTTGCATTAAGTGTAGTGGTAAGAAACTGTGTTCATTTAGCTTTACTACTTCACTGCAATATGTCACGCTCAAGTCCTTTGTCTTACCGATTAGATTCTGCCTTATTATAACCGGGATTGTCCTGACTTGCAGGAAGGTATTGGATGGGCCATCTATCAGTTTAAATTTGAACCATCGGTTATTTCGAATCGGTTAATACTTAAGTCATTCTATTCTGTTACAAAATTCAGGAGATAATACTCCACTCAACGTAATGAATCGATTTACGCCTCTGCAAGGTTGGAATTTATTGAGCCAGCGAGAAACTGCACCACGATGTAGATTTTGCCAAAAAAAAGTCATCTTTTCTGATGAAGCTCAATTTAAACTTGGTGAGTACGTTAATAAGCAATATTGCCGTATTTGGGGCTCAGAAAACCCACACGTGGTCTTTCAGAAGCCAACGCATCCGTTACGACTGACTGTTTGGTACGGAAATGAGGACGGTTTAACCATTACGGTCAATGGAGACGCCTATCGCACCATGATAAACGATTTTTTTGTACCCTCTCATCGTGGTATTAATGTGAACGATGTTTGGCTTCAACAGAACACATCTGGTGGCACAATCGATTTATTGCGCCAAATGAAAAAGTGACGTCAATTGGCTCCCAAGAAACTGCGATTTGACACCGTTGGACTATTTTCTGTGAGAGGCCGTGTTATGTCGACAAACCAGAGACATTTGAGCATTTTGAAGGCCAACATTCGTGATGCCATTATACTCAAAAACCTGTACGAAAATTGGTCCGATCGAATGTGGTACTGTAAGGCCAACCACGCCAGCCATATGAACGAAATAATATTTCGTATCTAACCGGAACAATTGTACTTCAGAACAAAAAAATTAATTTTAGCAAAATTTTAAACTTAAACCTTTAAATCACCCACCCTATAGTTTTACCACCACACCACGCCACTACATAAGTGGCCTCTAAATTTTTCTAGGCTCAAGTTAGTTAAGTGGCCCTAATTAAACCTAAGACTTAAATAAGAACAAGAGGATTGCGTTCATTTTTAAAATTTGATCAGCATGACTTCAGTGACGGATCGGGAAATTTATTCTACAATCAATTAAATACTCGGATCGCATTTAGGATGATTGAAGCAAATGTATGAGACATCAGAGTAAATCTTCTGAAATTAGATTGAAAAAGTTTAAATAAGACGTAGTCCCTGTGGTCTAGTAGGTAGTACGTTGGCTTATTTGACGAGAGGTCAGGAGTCAAACCCCAGGTCAGACGTCACTAAAAAAACGAAATATGATAAAATATTTCTTAGGCGACTTTCTCTCAGCAGATTTCTGGCAAAAACTGTGAGAGTTAATAAAATTGCCATGAAAAGTTTCGTAAAAGTTTCGTATTTTGGAATCGACTTTAAACTGTAGATAACGCCACTCATGTATGAAATTAACACACACAACATACAGTAGTGGCCTTATAATTAGAAACGACTTAGCAACATGTATGTTTGTTAATTTGTTTTACAGTTTTCACTGTGTACCTAGGATCAAAGGCTTTGTTTGGAGCACGTCTTACATACGTTTTTCCATCAGATCGGGACAAATTAAACTTAGATTCGTCACTCCAGAGAACTCTGTTCCAGAAACATCGTTTCTAATTATAAGGCCACCACTGTAAGTGGTATGCGAAACTAAGTTGCAATCCTGAGTGAAGGGTTGCAATGATCAAATATGTATGTATGGAAGTTTAAATATTCGCTCTTCTTATCGATTAAAACTTACTTGACTATGACAGTGTAGCTACGCAAATTTCTTGCATTTTACCTGGGTTTTATGTTTTTATTTACGAGTGTTTTTTTTTTTCAAGAGATTTAATGCATTTGAGTGGGCATCATAAAACATGTTATCCCGCGTGGTAATTCAATATTTTTCTTCTTTCTTTCATAGCAAAAGATGTTACCAGCATGTATTTTGTATGTCATTTCGTCTTCTCAATAACTGATGATGATGATCATAAAACCCCCTCCAGCTTAATTAAACAAATTGCCGAACGAGTATTTAATAGGTAATGGAAGTTGTAAAACGTTTTTTAAACCAAAAAAAAGTATTCTTAAAACCATAATTAACAATTTATTTTAAATTAGTTAAACAATGCTAATGACGATAATGACGATGACGATGACGATGGTAACGACAGACGATAACGATGCAATACAATTATAGATAATGCCTTGGGTATGAGGCTGGAATAATGCAGTAAGCCATTGTGGTAAGAGAGCAAGTGTACGTATCTCTTCTGTTTTACCTGAAAACTGAAAATAATTTTTTATTACCAAACCTTGGCAAGCAAAGCCAAATCAAGCCGCATTATTACATGAAATAGCATATAAGCCGCCTTAAATAATTTTATGGCCAAAATAAATTCTATGATAGAGAGAAAGAGAGAAAGAGAACCAGAGAAAAATACAAAACAACGCAGTGGAAACAATATGTACCATGAGAATGAGAAAAGAACAGAATTGTTAAAAACGTATTTACAAGCAGATTTCAAGCATAAAATTTTTGTAATAAATTTTAATAAGAGAACGTTATAAATCACTAAAGAAAAAAAAAGAATTCGGGGGGATAAATTACCCGGTTTAAGACACCGTGTTAATTACTTTTCAAATAAAGGATAATGGAAATGGGAATTATTCATGTTTTTCTCTTTCTTTTCTTTTTAAATGAACTCTACAATGTATATTTTGACTTCGCTGTAAAATTAAATTAAGGTGGTAACCAAAGCATGTAAAGAAAGTTAGTCAGAGTCAGATTAATTACTCGTCCTCAGTTTAAATTGTATTCGCTTAGCTGCGAGTATTTAAGGGTCACCCATGGTGAAATAAACCACTGCGTGGACAGCAATAGAAGTTGCCGTAGTCTCGTAGATTGTGTGGTGGCTTATTAGGCGTGAGGTCTCGGCTCATCTCCAACAAAAAAATACGAAAAAATATTTCCCAGCTGACTTCCTCTCAGCAGATTTCCAGCAGAAACTCTGAGAGTAAGTTTTCAAAAATCTGTCGTTCGAAATCGATTTTAAACTGTAGGTCGCGGCTGCTTATGTATAAAATTAGTACACACAGCATAAGGGATGTGTGAAGCTATATCATGACTGAAGAGTTGTAATGACCAGTTATGTATGTATGTACATATGTATGTTCAAGACCTGGAAAATAAGCGCGTATGGCTGGACTTTACAAATGTCTTGTAAGATAAGCAATTTCAGACAATAAAAAATGGAAAGGAAAAAGCACTCAAAGATTTTCCAGTTATTTTCATACAATTTGTAGATCGTTTGAAATCGTAAATCATATTAGTAATGAAGACATCATTCTGTAAAGTCATCCAGTGGAATACGGAAATTGCTTCTGATATCTAGACAGTATAGTGATAACTAAAACAGTAGTTTTAACAGAGAGAGAGAGAGAACAGAGATCTAGCGACAACAATCGTTATGGAGAATCTTAATGATATCCAAACGAACCAAACTTAGAATTATGTGCGCAAATCAAAAATTTTTTTGCGATACCTCAGTAAGTGCTATAATAGCCCAGTAGCATCAGTCATATAGTCGAGATACCTATACTCAAACAAAATACATGTAGAACATAACAGAAGAACATCTTACTTATAGGAAAAAAGCCGATGGCAATATTGGGTGCCCTAATACTCCAGTGAATACTAGGCTAAGTCGATAATGTCGGTGGTGTGGATTCGATTACCACCATAGACTCTATCCTAATAACTAGTTTTATACACGTAAATAATAAATAAAAAATTTGAAATAGCCGTAGTATAGTAGTAGTAATAGTAGTAGTAGTGGTAATAACAGTAGTAGTAGTAGTAGTGATAGTAGTAGTAATAGTAGTAGTAATAGTAGTAGTGGTAAAAATAGTAGTAGAAGTAATAGTAGTAGTGGTGGTAATAATAGTAGTAGTAATAGTAGTAGTAATAGTAGTAGTAGTAATAGTAGTAGTAATAGTAGTAGTACTAGTAGCAGTACTAGTAGTAATAGTAGTGGTAGTAGTAGTAATAGTAGTAGTAATAGTAATAGTAATAGTAGTAGTAGTAGTAATAGTAGTAGTAGTAGTAATAGTAGTAGTAGTAATAGTAGTAGTAGTAGTAATAGTAGTAGTAGTTATAGTAGTGGTAGTAGTAGTTGTAGTAATAGTAGTAGTAGTAATAGTAGTAGTAGTAATAGTAGTGGTAGTAGTAGTTATAGTAATAGTAGTAGTAGTAATAGCATATTAAACGAGAGTCCTTGTTACTATTACTATACAGCTTATGGATCTCACGAAAAAAGCAAATGCGAAGCAATCTTCTGGCAAAAACTCTAAGAGTAAATAAGATTGCCACAAAAAGTTCCTGAAATCCGTCGTTCGGAGTCGACATAAAAACTGTAGACCACGCTAACCGCGGATAAAATTAACACACACAACACGGGTGACGTGAGAAGCTAGATTGTAAACCCGACAAGAGGATTGTAATGATTAATTAAGTAAGCAACAAAATAATTAATTAAGGGGGTAAATACGATCAAAAACATTCTCGCCAATTTTCCCCACACCACTCCCTGTGTCCCTTTTTATGTAACTCACTCTCCAGTATTCCAACGCAATGAACTGTATGAATATGGGTCATCTAGTGAGTGTTGGTCTCTAAGAAAAGAAAAAACAGGAAGACTTGGTACACTATGAAAAACATCTGTAAGCGTACGGTATTCTAAACATAGAACAGAGTAATCTTACGTTAGAAACTGCAAAATGTGTAGAATGGAGCTGCCGTGTGGAACTTATATGCTCACATATGCCTGTATTTTTCTATTAGGGGAACAAATAAGTTAGATAGTGCTAGGGGACAACAATATTTAAAAGTGATATGAGTTTCTTCAATCGTGCCCAATTATATGGAAACCATATAATATTTTGGTCTGATTGTGATTCGATGCGTATTAGTAAAGAGAGGTAATGAAAGGGCAAACGCACAATTTTTAAAATTTTTTAAGAAATAATTTTTTTTAATTTTATTTAACAAATAAAACTTACCTTTTAATGTTTTTGTTGTTGTTATTGTTGTTTCTTTTTAAAGTTTTCTTTTTCAATATAATCCTTTTGTTTTAGTGGTGAATATTATTGATTTATTGATAGTACAGCAGCGGCAGTAGATTAATCCAAAAATATTAAAAAAATAGAAAAAGATTTCCAAAACCACAGAAATTCTTAACAGCACAGCATGTTTAACATCGGTTTTCGTATTTCACTGTTGATAAACAAAACGTTTTGAGTGTATTGGAGTAAATATAACTGTAAAGATGAAGGAAAATAATAATGGGCGGCAAATTTCCTTTGCTGTTTAGAATATTGGATTGTTTTTATATTCTCTCCTACACACACACGCACACACTCGCACTCTCACTTTGTAAACAAGCGATAGTTTTTTTTTGTTTTATTTTTTTGTTTTGCGCTCTCTGCTCTCTTTACCGTTTTCTTTAGGAATATTTCTGTTGTTTAGTTAGATTGTATGCTGTTGTTGTTGTTATTTTTCTTTTTATATACACTGAAAGAAATTTATTCGTTTGTTTACAGTGATTAGTTTGCGTGTCTCTTTTATTTTTTTTTTGTATTTTTCTTAACAAAGTTACACTGAAAGCGTTTTTATTTTCTTTTTTTTTCTTTTGCTTTAATTATTTATATTTGTTGTTGTATTTTAATAATTATCTACAGGATAATAATGTTATATTACAGCGTATTTTTTTTGTTTTGTTTACAGCTCAACAATACAGGGAGCACATTAAAGGAGCACATCAGCAGATAATAGGCGGATAAGGAGGAGAAGGAGACATTAACGTATACGACACGACACCAAAAACGAAATTATTATAATACATTAACGACAATAAATGACGACAACGACAAAGACAACGACAATGAACAACGATGACACGACGACAATGAACACGACAACGACTATAAAAAACCGAATATTGTTTACATATATACAAATTAAGCGAAAAATATCGTTTAAACGTTTCTAATATCCGGGTAATTTTAAGTTTTTCATGGGCCGTTAAAATTCCTTTTTTTAATGTCACATAAAAACTCCTTTTTTTTCTTTATTTCCTTTATTTTTATAAGAGTTTCTCTTTCGTTTTTTCTGCTACTTCTTGTTTATTTACTTTCTTTTTCAACACTTTCTTTCTCTATGTTGGAAAATATCTGGACAGCATAAAATCTGCAAAGAAAAATTGTTAAAAAATACATTAAAATTGCGGGAATTTTAAAAAAAATTTTAATTTAAAAATATTTTTTTTTTAATTTATTACTACGCCGGGTGATTATCTCCCCATTTACTATTTGAAAACTGAAAAAAACAGAAAATTTACAAAATTGAAGGAAATATTGACAAAACAATGCCTGCCATTTGCTTTCCAAAAATTGTTTCATGTAAACATTGCCCGTCCCTGCGCTCCGCCCTGTGTATGGTAAATTTGTTCATACTCTTTCCAGCATTTCGATCCAATGTTGTATTCCAGGACTGGGTTTCTCCCCGTGCACAAAAGACTTCAGGCATCATCACAATAAGCAGTCTAGTGGCGTCAAATTGCATAATATTGACGTCTAATAGACTGCTACAAAACTCGTGATTAATAGCTCACCTCATGGTATGCGATACCATTTCATTCAATCACAATACCGCCAAATCCAATTTATGCCATTTTTTCCATGTTTGTTCATTGCTCCTGACGTGACTGACCGTCACATTGCAACATTTATCGTTCTTGAAGAACACTAGGGTCTTTGTACAAGGACTTCTGTCAATTTAGTTGTCACTTATTAAGTTTGTATATCATATTCTGCAATAGGTACGTACAAATAATAAAATTGTTTTATCAAAATAAGCATTTCCTCTGACCCTGAATTTCAGCGTAAAACTATCTGCAGCGATTTTTTAAATAAATGGGTGAATGAAAAAACAAAATTTTAGAACTTGGGACACTAACAATCTACACATGACATCCAAATGCAGCCAATGCATCGCGTAAAAGTCTATTTTCGTAAATTTCTACATATTTGTTTGTGTAATTTGTGTTTACCGTACGATGTGTATATTTTGTTTTTGTCTATTTATCTTGTTTATTTGTTTTTGTTTCCTTTAAGTGGGCGGTTAAGCGTCATCACTGCTATTTGGTAATTTCCTCATTTACTGGACTTTATTTTTATAACGTTCTTTAACTCTATACCCCACGTTTTTCAATCTTATTACTTTATAGGGTCCATTCCAGTAAGTCTATAATTCGGAATTCCTTCTTTATTGTGGGCTATTCAGCATAACCAGATGGCCTCCTTTGAATACTTTAGACCTGTGTGCTCAATCATATCTGGCTTCCATTTTCTCACTAACCATCTTGATTTGGAAATGCACGAAGTTGTATGACTTCTTCAAGTCTGCCCATTTTTCTGCGTCGTAAGGCCTGTCATCTGTTGCTGCTGCATTCTAAACCACAGGACTACCTTAATTTATAGCCGAATATAAACTCGGTAGTTATTTTTATTGTTGAATTGGGTGTAGTTGACCGTCATGCGAACAGAAATTGCGGGTTATGCTTACGCCTACCGATTTATTGGCCACATCCCACCTTACGTCTTTCTATTCCATCTTTTCTAGGTTAGGTTAGGTTAGAGGACGTGTACTTGTCAATTAAGACAAGTACAGTACCCGGAGGTCGAATTGACCCATTGTACAACGTCCTAGTTTCTCACACCAATTATGTTGTGTGTGCTAATTTTTATACATGAGTGGTGGGACCTACAGATCAAAGGTTCCGAACGACAGATATTTGAGAAACTTTCCGCAGCGTATTTACTCTCAGAGCTTTTGCCAGAAATCTGCTGAGAGGAAGTTGCCGAAAAATACTTTTTGTATTTTGTCTTTGATTTCTGGCCTGGAGCTCGAAACCTGGTTTTGCGTCTAATAAACCAACACACTACCTAATAGACTACGGCGACTTCTTTTCTAGCTATTGTGCCAAATCGAAATTCGGAAACCAATAGCGGCACTTTACCACCGGTACTTTTTGCTGATATTGAAAGCAGCCGACTTTCCGTTCTGCATTGCCAAATTTGCCGCCATCAGTTTGCTCTACAACAGAACACTTTCCAGTTACTTTGCCTTCAAATTCCATTCCACGCTCTGTAACGCCTTCAACTCTTTCCGTAACGTTCTTAACATTATTTTGAAAAGTCTTCAGCTTATGTCGCGAAGCCTTTAGTTTATTTTGCAACTTTTTTGACGTCCTTCTCAATTCCTTCAGCTTTATTTTCAATGACCTTAAGTTTCTTCGCACTTTCTTCAGCTTCCTTATTTAGTGGTGGCTTTATCGGTTTCATTTCAAATGTTTCGAACTCACTTCCCAATAGGAACTAATGTCTAATGGCCCAAGGCTTTTGCGTTAAGACCCATGGCGTTTTTTTTATTGCTTTCCAAGGACAGTTTTATTGACTGCATTTAGGAAAGCAAGCATCAACATAAAGCCTAAATTAATAACCATTAAGCGTGTGGAGCAGACTTCCTATTCCTCCCTTTGTTCAAAGTGAGAGGCATTGATGTCGATTGTAATTGGTATCTAATACCGGCTGTTAGAAAAATTTCATTTTCAAATTTTTTTATTGCACTTCTGTAGTGGAATTCACCAACTTTTTTTAACGATTATCGAATCGTTTAAAATACTAAACAACAAAATTGTCGATTTTGGTATTCCGTAAAATTTTTAAACGATATTCGAAATCGTTATTTCAACTGTTGTCGTAAACTAAACGACAATAATTTTTGTATTGTTTATTCAATCGATTCAATCAAGTTAAAGCAACATTTTAAGATCAAAATGGCTTTTGAATACTTAGGGTATCATTTATAAGTGGATGAGACAATTTTCAACGCTCTAAGGGTTGACAGACGTGTTCTTCGAGATTTGGAGAACTCATTTAATTTAAATGCATTGGAATTTCGGAAACTCTACCGTTTAACACCGCCCTTGGCTGAGGAACTTGTTTTTCAGCTTGACGGACAATTAAATGGCACCAGAATAACTGAGCAATGGGGGATATCCATCAGCTAGTCGTCCATAAGACGTTACATATATCGTGTAACGGATGCAATTAACAATACCATGTTTTACGCAAAAGTAAAGTTTCCGATGACTTAAGTGGAACGACAAGCTGCAAAATTAGGTTTTGCATCAGCAGTATCACCCTTTGTAGCAGGTACTATTGGGACAATCGATTGCACACATGTCTCGATTTTGGCTCCAAAAAGTCATGAGGAGGGTTATGTCAACCATCACGGGTACCATTCTATTAATATTCAAATGGTAAATCCAAGGTTTTTTGACAAGAGATTCATAATATAATTATTTTTGTTGAAATTGCAGATTTGTGATTCAAATCTAAAAATTTTAAATGTGAATGCCAAATTCCCGGGAGCTCGACACGATTCATACATTTGGAGCTCTTCAGCAGTCAGAAGAGTTATGCAAAGATGTTTTGAAAATGGGGATCACAGTAGTAAGTTATTTTATTTTTTTAATTTCTCACAAAAATATCTATAGGTGATTCTGGGTATCCATTGGAGCCGTGGCTGATGACTCCTCTACCAAACCAACCAGAGGAGACACCAAAATTCCGTTATAATGAGGCACTGTGTAAAGCACGTAACCCAGTTGAACGTCTGTTTGGTGTCCTTAAAGGAACTTGGCGATGCTTATCACAGCAATGAATGCTCCGGTATATTCCCGAATTTGCTGGAAAAATTGTAAACGCATGCGCAGTTTTACATAGATTAGAGACTAACAATGAGATCACAGAGCCTGATTCAAGTATTAACATGGTACCCCAAGATACACCATCTTGAATAGCAAAACGTGTCCTAGCCTATCTTGGAAATTTTTTTACTTAAATAGAAACTACAAAATTTAAATCACATAATTAGTAACATTAAATAGTTTTGTTTTGAATTGTTTTTTTGACTTTTCATTGCACAGAGTTGCCACTTGATTTTAATTAAAAAGACTTTATCAACAGTCGTTAAAGTGTAGTTTGTGAATCACTTAATCGTTACTGCAAACAACAAATAATGTCGACATTTTTAACGATTGTCGAATCGTTAAAAGTTACTGAATCCCACTACTGATGTCGATTGTAAAGGCTTTTGTGTATCGTTTTGTTTTTGAAACAATTCTTTCAAATTTATTTCAATTTATCCACAACAATATTTCAATTCTCTATAAAAAATTTTTATTATCATCACTAAATTTCTTTAATAAAATCAAAATGTTAACATTACACACAATCAAGCCCACTGTATATGGCTGAATAAAATATTTATTTATTATAAAACGTGATTTTTCTTTGGATTTTCTTTTAATATTCGCATACATAAACAATAAATAGCGGTATAATGTATATACTTATGTATGAGTGACTGTGTGTATGAATACAAAGATGTATTTTGTTGATTATTTTGCTTTAATATGGGTACGCGAAAAAAGAATTCAACAACAACAATAAAAACTAAAGTGAAAACTAAATAAAAAGGATAATATTTACAGCAGAGCATAAATAAAACACGCTGAAAAACAATACATACTCCTGTATATGTATGTGTGCATATGTAAACTCTCTTGCTCTCTATTTTGCTCTCCGTTACACACTTGCATGTTACAAATAGCAACAAAAAAAAGAAAATATGACAATAAACATTAAGAAACAAAATAAAACACTCGGCATAAAAATCATTTGAAATCATTAAACCAAAGATAATCACACGCACACATCGAAAAAGGGAAAGAAGGAGTAAGAGAATTACGAACTTAAGAGAGATTCTATATTAAAAGAGAGCCATTAATAAACATGATGAAACAGGTACATGGGTTTTGGATGTGAGACATTATGGAACTGAAACAATACAAATTGAGAGAACAATGAGAAGCGTAAACTAAGATGAAATCACAAGAAAAAAAAAAAGAATGAAAATCTTAAGAAATGTATCATCAGTCAAGCGGCTTTTTTAAGCTGCACAAATTTATTTTTCAATTCCGAAAAGGGGGGTGGGTTAAAGGGGGCTAATGGTTTAAATTGTAAAAAATTCACCTAAAAAACACTCTCGACTTATTATTATGAAATTGAGTAAAGGTTTAATGTTAACGGTATATGTAATATTCCTTTCTCTCTCTCTCTCTCTCTAGTCTATTCTATTGACTACTTGCTCGCTCTCATACTCAGTAGAAGATAAACAATAGAAACAGAAAAGTTACAGTGAAGATGAGCAATTATTTTGAGTTTAATTGAAAAAAAAAATTGAAACCAATAATTGGAAACAAACAAAAAAAAGTGTCACCGAAAAACTGTCATGAATTTAATTGAAAATTTTAAGCATACTGCTACCATGATGAGGTGTAGTAAAAATAAATCCATTGTTTTTTACTATTACTTTAAAGGTATGTTTTCCGAATTGTATGAATACAATTTGTACTCTCCAAACGGTTAGAAAGACAAGACCTTGGACTAAACAATCGTTGTTGCAATTGTATTGGCATTACACTGAGGGCCACAATTGTAAGGCCACGATTTGCTAGCGGGAAAGTTTTGAAATATTGCTAGAGTATCATCACTTTGTTGACCTTTTAAGACCAATTGGATCTCTCGAAATAAATACTCCCATCCAATAAAATAGAAGAGAAATTATTTTCCATCCGCATATTGTCAGGTACATTCGTAGACAGTAACTGCCATAAAGCTCCAGAAGTTTAATTAGACAGTTTTTAAACACCTACTTTATAGTACTTACTAGCTATAGTACTGACTAGCCAGGGATTCGGGATTATGTTAGATTAGGTTTGAGAATGCGTACTGACCATTGGGACAAGCACAATAGCCAGAGGTCAAAATGACGCATAGTAAATGCGTTCTAGAAGAGACAGAGAGAGAGAGAGAGAGGAAGCATAGTGATTGAGACAAGGAGATAGGAAAAGGAGAAGAGGTAGGAAAGGGAGGATTTAGAAAACAACAGGATTAAGGATTAGGTAGATAAAAAATGTAACTCTGCTGGGTAACTCCCAAGTCATGTAAGAATTTGCGGCAATGAGCAAGAGAGAAGAGTTTGCACGCCGTTGATGAACGTAGTTTGGAAAGGTATGATCAACGAAAGAAATGATAAAAATGATGCTGATGGTCTGAAGAGGATAAGACACCTTTTTTTACTTTATATGTCGATGCCCTGCCCGTGTCATGATAAGACAGTGGTTTCTGACCACTCATATGCCAATGCTGGCCTAAGTGGGATCTCTTCCTTTAAGGGGGTTACCTAACCTAACCTACCCAATAGGTGAAGAATGCTCTCATCCTCTTCTTTTTTCTCCACAACTTCTTCGGACACCGTTGACCAAGTTCTATTCAGGTCACATAGGTAGACAATGTACAGTAATGTACAATAGCAACGTTGTATTGTGTTCCTTTGGGATTTGAGCAGACTTTTCATTTAGTCTTTTGGCCAGTTGAACTGTTTGGCTCAAAATACTCAATAATTGTGTTCCATGAATTTCAGTGAAACATTTTTGATGTGCGGATGCTCCTGCCTATATTATCTGGAGTCAAAAAATATGTGATATTTCGCTAAGGTACTGAGCTCGATTCATATTTTGTCCTTGGTGACGAAGCGGCATTAAAAGTCCTTCAGATTACATTTGAATAACAAAAAATATTTCTGTAATATTGTCACATACGCTTCTAAAGCGTTTCTTATGCTTAAGCAGTCACTCTAACTTGAAACTACTAAGCAATTTGACACATCTGTGACTTCCATAACCACGGACACATGTAATATCAAACGACCATATCGTAAATTATTTCAAATTGTAAAGGCCGAAACATTTCACAACGCCCAACATCTTGTACGGTCACAACGAAATTCATTCAACCGCCCTTTGCGATTGAGCTGAGTTGTGAGTGAATGAATGAATCTACTTTCAACTGTAGCTCCCGCCACTCGTATAAAATTAACACCCACAGCATAAGTGGTGTGAGATGCTAGGTCGTAGTCCTGACTGAAGGGTTGTAGTGACCAACCATCTATGTCTTATTATCCCCAATAATTTCATAATTTCTTATACAAATAATTTGCGAATCTTCTGTAATGGTCAATAAATATTTATAAACATGTTAAAGTTTTGCTATTTTACAGCACTGTACATGCCATACGTAATGCCGGGTACGACAAATGATGAGTATTAACACAGGAAAATTTTTGAATTTAATATTCAGAGTTTAAGCAGAAATATCAAAATAAAATCAGTTGCCACAAGAAGAAAAGTAGAAGAAAAAAAGAAATCTACCGGAATTTAAAAGTGATAAATTACTTTTAAATCCCATTATTAAGAATTAGTGGCATAAAGAAACCAAAAATAATCAAAATAAACGGCAAAAAAATAACAATAAAACGAAGAGAAAAATAAATTTCACAAGAGTAACTGTAAGAGATGCTAAAAACAAACATGGACAACTAGAGAAACAGAGAGTGAAAAAGAGAGAGAGAGAGAGTGAAAATAACATCAACAAATTTACACCCTAAAAAGCTAAGAGTATACAAAACAACCAACACCAATTCACCCCTATGGGAAGTTAGAACTGAAAACAAATACAAAAAAAATTAACGTTGTTTTGGCAATTTGCCTGTAAACATGGCATAGGAACAGTATAAAAATATGGTAAGAAACAGCAGCAACTACAACAATAAAAGCAAATATGATAGGAAAACGAAAACCATAATTTATTTACCACCATGAAAATGTAAATAAAAGACATAAAAATTGACAGAACAAAACAGAGATTACCAGAATAAGTTGGAAATGGAATTGAAACACAACACAGAGAGCGAGTGAAAAGAGTGCAATACACCACCACTATTACTTAAAAGAGGTGTATTTAATGAGGGATATATACACATGCCACTTAACCGCACCAAAAACAAAAAACAAAAAAAGGAATTGAGGCAAAGCAAAACACTTGACAAATGCTTATCACAAAAAAAAGAAAAAGGAAAGAGAAAAACTATGGGAAAAATCAAGAAAAATAGAAGAGAGAAACAGAAACAAAAACCAGCTTAAATTGCAGTCATAGACCTTAATATAAACAGCAACAATAACAAAAATAATAATAACAACAATAAAATAAAAAAAATGGAAAATAAAATGTTACACAGAGATTGAGAAGCTGAAACATGTAAGTGTAAGTGTGTTAGAGTGTGTGTGTGTTGGTCAACATTTAAACAATAAAACATAAACAACAATAGCAAAATGAAGAATGCAAAAAAGAAAACAAGAGTGGTGAACAGAACATAAAATAAGGGAGGTTTGGAGACAGCTCCCTTCACAATAAACTCATAAACACACACATATACGTAGAGCCAGCAGAGAGCATTTTCCATATTTTTTCTTAAAACAATAAAATATGAAAAGTAAAGCAAAAGAAATAAAAAAGAAAAATAAACAAAACAAAAAAATATTTTAATAAAACAAAAATAAAAACAAAAACAAACAAAAATAAAATAAAAGAAAATAAAGGAAAGTAAAGCGAACGCAAGCGGTTATAGCCCGCACCCTATAAATAACAAAACAAGACAATAACAGCAGCAGCGAAAACAATAACACAGTGGTGGAGAACCCGCAGGGTTTTTAAAAAGTATAATATTTATGAAAATAAAAACAAAACAGAAAAAAACAAATACAATAAAACCCCCTCTCTCCCCCTCCTTGAAACCATAATCGTAATAAAATGCTATCAAGAAACAAGAACCAGAAAATATGAAAATCCCAGCATCAATTGCTTGAAAATGAAAATAAAAAAAAAAACAAAAAAAAACCAAAGAAAATCCAAGTCAGTGATAAATTGTTGTGAATTGCTTTGCCTGTTCTCTCGCTATTGTTATAATTTAAAGATGAAATGGAATAAATTTACGTTTTTAAAAAGTTTTTAAAACACAAGGGGGACCCACTCACACCGTAAACTTTCAAAATTGAAGTGGCCATCATTTTGGTAATAACTGGCATTGTTATTGTCAATATCTTCAAAAGAGAGTCGTAGAAGATGTGTCATTAAAAAAATACTGGCATATAAAATATACGGAGTACAGGCCTAAAGACAAGATGGACAATATGACACTCTATTACTTTTACACCCTCAGTTACTTTAAGGAACATTAGGAGGGGCTATCACAAAGCATTACATCCTTCTCGTTTGATTTCCGTGAAATTTTTTTTCTTTGATTTGTTTTAACTTTTTTAATCAAGATCTTAGTACTAGGAAAGTTCATTGCAGCAACTTTTAGAATAGTGGGGTTGCCACCTTTCGTTGCTTAGAAGCAACACAAAATTGTTTTGGCTTGTTGTACTTCAGCGTGTGAGGAGTCCTAGGCATTAAGTCATGCATTTCCTCAAACGTGAGGCTTCTTCCTAGTCAATCTATGATGTCGCTCTCTTTTGAACTGTAAGGAACAAGAATGATACCTCATGAGTGTAGTTTGGTGTATCGGCACGTTTTCAATCGAACTGTAAGGAACAAGAATAAAGCCTCATGGGTCTCGGTTGGTGTATCGGCACACTTTCAATTGAATACCCAGTCCTAGTCCATTGTAAGAGAACCCTTCAAAAAAGGGTAGGAATTACAAAAGACAAAAAATAGTATGAAAAATGGAATCAAATGTTGAAAGAGGAAGGAAGAAGAAACGTCAAGAAAGGAAAAACATCCTCACAAGGATATAATATGCATTTTAGGCTGTTAATACCTTTCGCAAACCCTATAACATCTTCAGATTTACAGTCCTTTAGATCTACTAGTTCCTCAACAAATCAATCTTTGCCTACGAACCTGCTGATCCTTACAGTAAGGAAAGATATCCATTATCCATCTAATATAATAGCTTTCCACTCCCTCCTACTTATAAATACATACATATGTACATACATAATTGGTCATTACAACTAATCAGTCAGGATTACGACCTAGTTTCTCACTATTTTATACATGAGTGGCGGGACCTACAGTTTAAAGTCGACTCCGAAAGACAGATTTTTGAGAAACTTTTCATGGCAATTTTTATTTACTCTCAGAGCTTTTGCCAGAAATCTGCTGAGAGGAAAGTCGCCGAAGAAATACTTTTTGCATTTCGTTTTGATGTCTGGCCTGGGGCACGAACCCTGGCTTTACGTCTAATAAGCCAACACACTACCACTAGACGGCAATTTATACTTCAGATTAATTCTGTCCCTGTAGAATTGAACTTTGGTCGCAAAACTCTTGCAACTCTCCCCACAGAGTAACCATAAGCAGTTTCCACCTTAGGCTTAAGGATAGGTAAAGTCAGCGTAATGCAACATCAACTTAATTTTAAATAGTCGTAGTGAAGTATCCTACTAGAACTATTGATTCGGTGCGATGACCATTAGCAGGTTCACTCACTTGGAGGCCTATTGTAATATCATTGCAAGAATGTCACAAGCTAGTCAGTAGGTTAGATTGAATTGTCTGTCATGCATAAATTGTCTCAGTGACATTATTACTTCTTATTTCAATATTTAAGATCGGAATATTCACGTAAACTCCCTTGCCTTACTCCAAGATTAATGCAGAAATTTTCCCTTCACTTCAATCAGTCTTAAGATTGATTAAGAGCGACTCTACAGCATTTGAATGACAACGATGAGTTTTCTGGAATACGTACGTTTCCAAGGCTCTACTCCATAGCACATTATAGTGATGGAGTACACTTGATTGACCATTCCTCAATTATTATTAACGAGTTGGTATGATCTTCGTATGGAGTATAAGTACGGAGTGGTGAATTTTAATTCAAAAACTCTGGTTTTTGTTTTTATTGCGTTTATGACGCACGCTAGATTAGGAGCATTTGTTTGCTTCTAAGTGGTCTCACATGATTTCGGGGATTCAAAGAAATCTTTCCACCTTTGAAATAACATATCTGTCGTAGTAAGCATACCTCCATTTAAATCCTTGAGATATATTGAGAGCCGGACGTAAATTCCGACAAAGTTTCTTCTCTTTTGCTTTTTAGACAGCATGAGTGTTACTTTTCGGATTCATTTACGACATTAAAGACATTTTCTAGGTTCCAAAAAAATCTATTTTCTTAGTTTCCTAACTGCTAGGCAATAATAAACAGTATCTCCACTTCTTTCTCATCATTAATCCATTAATGCCCGAATTACTTTTTTTCTAACGGTTACCGTTTTGTTTTTACACTCAATTTCCTCTCGGAGCATAAAAACTAAGGCAACCTCTGCTGGCAACTTAAGTTGCCACTGGGCACTAATGGGTTAAAGCTACTGCAGTAGTCATTGTATGTTATTTTTACACTTTGGTACTGTAGGATTAGAACCTAGAGCCACATTACGACCACTATGAATTTTCTAGAATGAATTCCAAGCAGGTTTTACGAAAACCTTGTCCTCTATATATCCATTAAATATCAGACTTTGCTTGTCTCTATGAAAGTGGATTCATTTTCTCGCATGTCCTTAGCCAATGAGTAGAGTGTGCTAACATTTGTTAGTCCCTTGGGGCAATTAAGCTATATTGGAATCAACATGAGGGTAATGGTTGAATGTCGTGTTATATCTTCTAAAGATGACATATCCTTGTGATCACCGTAGTCTAGTAGGTAGTGCGTTGGCTTATTAAACGAAAGCATAAGAATTCAAACTTCTATTCTGACTCTCTCTGTCAACTATTTTCGGGCAAATGTTTTGAAACTAAAAACTTGGAAAACCTTTTCAAGTCTATACTTCGGATTCGAAGTTAAGAAATTAACACACTCAACAATGATTGAGTAGTTTCTCACTAGCTAAAAGGCTGTAATGGCATATAAATAACACAGCCCTGCATGGGTTTTGCAAATAAGATGGCTCCAGGTGTTTTTGAAGGCATATTGCGCGCTGAACACAAATCATGTCAGGTTTTTGAGAAAAAGGGGGTTGAAATCCCTAAAAATAGCGTTTTTGGCCATTTTTGAAAAATTGTGGAGCTAAACACTGACGTGCTAGAACCATCGCTATTGTCAGAAATTGACAATTGATCTTTGCTCTTTAAAATGAGCCCATCTTTTGCATGCACCCTTAAAGTATGGGGGTGGGATTATGTCAAGGGGTGCAAGAGAAAAAGAAACACATTACTGAGGTCCTTAAAAATTAATCAGATTTACTTGAAAATTGTTCCTCGGGGTTTTTTGGGGTCGCTGATTACAGATTCAGATTTAAAAAATTCAAAATGGCGGCTCCAATATGGCGGTCAAGTAAATCTGAATAATTTTTATAATCCTCGACCGACTTTTTCTCGAAAACCTGACGTGATGGACTCGTGTTCAGCGCGCAAAATACCTTCGGAAATGCTTGGAGCCATCTTATTTGTACAAAAAAAGTATGCAGGGCTGTGTAATCCTTCAAAGATACTCGGCATTCTTCTACAATGTTCGATTGTTTTTATTATTTCCGTTTGAATTATACTACAATAATCGGATAGTTTAAGAGAAAATCTAAGACACAACTATTCCAAACCAGATTAGTAAGCAGCTTTAAATGTCCCGTAGGCAGATCCCAGAGGCAGATGTAAACCAACCTAGATGTTGGTTTCAAGATAACTTTCAAGATAACCGATAAAGCTGACCAAGCTCTCCTATGGTAGCATTAACTAGGTGGAGAACCAAGTCGTCGACTTGCCCGAGACCTACACCAGACCAGATTAGTAGAAGCAGAGCTTTACAAATTACGAAGGCGAATTGTAGGTTTACTATCAGGAATCAATTATGTGAGATTACATTGGCTCAGTTGGTTAAGTCTTCTGGATGGCACAGAGAGTACTCTATACCTAGAAAAGAATCAATACCATAAGGAAGATTCTATGGTATTGCATTGCGCTCTTCTACTTCCATTACTTTTTCCAATAAATCGCTGTAATGGTGATTATAGGCTTCCAATGGCTCTAGGGTTACTATTTTGTCAGCATAACCCCATGACTTAACATACATTCCTAATTGGTCACTACAACCCTTTTACTCAGGATCACAACCTAGCTTCTCACACCACTTATGTGTGTTAATTTTACACATGAGTGGCGAGACCTACAGTTTAAAGTCATCTCCGAACGACTGATTTTTGAGAAACTTTTCATGGCAATTTGATTTAGAGTTTCAGAGTTTTTGCAAAAAATCTGCTGAGGGGAAGTCGCCTAAGCAATAATTTTCATATTTCATTTAGTTTGAGATGTCTGACCTGGGGTTTAAACAGAGGCCTCACGCCTAATAATCCAAAACACTACCATCTAGACCCCGACGATTACGACTTGACTATAACATATACCAGTAAAAAAGCGTTTAATCGAACGAATGAGGTAGCTAGTGGTCAGAACCAATTTCGGAAAGAAAGTTGTCATAAAACGGAGGTAAATAAACGATTTTTTTAAAGTAAATTTAGAGAACAAAGTACAATTTATCACGTTTACAAGCGGGGAATGCTTAAAAGTGGGATGCATATACTATATCGGATTAGTTTCGGTACATTTTAAAGTAAAAATCAAGATAAAAATCAAGTTTCAGTGCTGCTAAGCGGGGAATTATTATATCCCGGGGGGTGTTTACATCGATTAAATTTAAACTTTAAAGCAATTTCGATATGGACTTTAGGGAAAAATAATGTTTTCTTTCCGTATTACAATTTAATACAAGTTTCTCTTCGTCTAGAAGATAAATTTTGTATTATTTTTTGATTATTTTTGTACAACAACAATTCGAAGCAATAATTACACTATTTTGTCAAAACAAGTTTGGAGGGTTTGAAAAATATAAAAAAAAAATATTTTTGAGTTCTACTCAACAAAACTCACAACCTAGACTATGTTATCAGCTGGGTGCATTTTGACTGTTTGACGGTGCGTGTAATTATTTTTATTGAACTTATTAAAACACATGTACTCGTATATTAATTTACATTCAAAAGATACTTTTGGTATCTGCAAGAAACCACTTGTTTTTTTAATATTTTTAATAGTTTTTTTAAAATTTGTTTTAAAAGTTTTTATGTTTTTTTAAGCTTTAATTAATAACACAACTTTTTACTTTAATTCAGACTTTAAGCCCAGCAGCCAATATAGTCGTTTAGTTTTTATTTTAAGACGCTCTTTCCACGTTAATCTTTTATCAATATGAAGACCAAGATATTTTGCACTGTCTTTTATAGGAATTTCACTATTATTTAAAGTTAAACGAGGGCAAACTCCTTCGCGTAACGTGAATACAACATGTACCGATTTTACAGTATTGACTTTAATGTTCCATTCGGACAGCCAGTGTTCAATTTGATATAGTAGTTGATTTTGAACGAGATTCGATGCTTCCACGGGACAGGAGCTAAAAGCTAATAAAGCGGTATCATCCGCATAAGTTGCAACTAGAATATTGTTGGTCACAGGCATATCTGATGTAAAAATTGTATATAATATTGGTCCAAGAACACTTCCTTGCGGAACGCCTGAATTTATATCATATATTTCTGATATTTCGTCATTTACTTTTACATAGAACTGTCTTTCACTTAAATATGACTTTAGTAAGAGATAAAATGGATTCGGTAGCAGTTTTTTGAGTTTAAAAAGTAATCCGTTATGCCAGACCTTATCAAATGCTTGTTGCACATTTAAGAACACAGCAGAGCAATATATTTTATTTTCCAAAGTATCGCTTATGAGAGCTATAATACGATGGCATTGCTCAGGCGTGCCGTGATTATGCCTGAAACCAAATTGATGTTCAGGCACGATGTTAAATTTTTCCAAGATTGGCGACAATCTACTCATTAGTATTCTTTCAAATATTTTGGAGAACGTAACCAACAAACTAATAGGTCTGTAAGATGTGACAACATTTTCTGGGTTATTCGGCTTATGTACCATTATTATCTGCGCACATTTCCATTGTGGAGGAAAATGAGTCAGTCGCAGGATAGCATTATAAATTAATGTTAGAAACAAAATTCCCTTTTTGGGTAGAGATTTAGTAATGATTCCACTAATACCATCGTAGCCCGGAGTCTTTTTGGGATCTAGTTTCTTAATTTCTTCTCGAACTTCATTGGATGACATGTGTTTGATGGGCCAATCCATCAACAGTTTATTTTTAAAATTTGTTTTAAAAGTTTATATGTTTTTTAAGCATTAATTAATAACACAACTTTTTATTTTAAACATTTACACTGGTTTTTTAAAGCTTTTGTTTTTTAATTTTCTTTAAATAATTTCGTTTTCGATTTGTGCTTCAGCATAATAAAAATATTCTTAACTCTGAGATACAAATCTATTCAAATAATTTTACAAATCAATTTAAAACATATGATTTTCACATGTGTGTGTTAAAATAGATTTTAAAATCTATCTCCCCAGACGCAAACCAATTCAGTTAATAGAGCTCTGTTATGTTACTAACATAACTCTGTAAAACACTTAATTCAAGGCTGGGAAAGGAAAACAGGTAAAATTAATTAAATTCCTGAGTAAAATAAGAGAAAAAAGGAAAAGTTGATCAAATAAGTCCTATAGTTAAGGACTGTTACAAAATATTCCGAAATAAGAACTACAATAAACGTTTCCGAAAGCTATTATAATCCGATAAAAAAAATCAATATTATGGGAAAACAGGACAACATGGGCGGACATAGTGAATTGTTTTTAAAGCATTTTACGTCCCTTTAACTAAATCATACGCCAGAATCCTTAACAGAGCTAGTTTTCACAGCAGATTTTGAAATTTTCTGAGATTTCAGATTTTAAAATCCACTGTATGTCGTTTTGTGAGAAAACAGGGCAAGAAGAAGAAGAGAAGCACACACACGCAAAAAGTGGTGTGAGACGCACATGCCAAAAATGGTGTGAGACGCACACGCAAAATGTTGTGTGAGAAGCACACACACGTAAAAAGGGGTGTGAGAAGCACACGCGAGCTAAATGTGGTGTGAGATACACATGTGTGCTTCTTTGCATTTTGGGATTTATGGCCCAACGAGAATCTGCACAATGATGTCGAGTTTGCCAAAAAAAATCATCTTTTCGGATGAAACTCACTTACATCTTGGTGGGTAAGTCAATTAGCAAAATTGCCGTATTTGGGACTCAAAAAACCTTCACGTGGTCTTACACACCATTACGAGTGTCTGTTTGGTGAGCCTTGTGAAGCGAAGGCATCAACAGGATGGTGCAACTTGACACATATCTCATGCTACAATCGATTTATTACGTCAAACGTTTGATTGCCGTTTAATTAGCCGAAATGGTGATGTCAATTGGCTGCCAAGGTGCTATGTTTTGACACGGTTAGACTACTTTCTGGGGGGCGCCGTTAAAGAAAATTATTATGACAACAAACCAGAGACAATTGAGCATTTGAAGGCCAACATTTGTGATGACATTGCAAGATACGGCCCCATACACACTGAAAAAGTGCACGAAAACTGGTCCGATCGAATGAAGTACTGTGAGGCCAGTCGCGACAGCCATATGAATGAAATAACATTCCATTTCCAAACGAAACAATTTTACTTCACAACAAAGAAATTAATTGGGCAAAATTTCAAATCATTTTTGTTATATACATACATAATTGGCCATTACAACCCTTCAGTCAGGATTACGACCTAGTTTCTCAGACCACTCATGTTGTGTTTGTTAATTTTTATACATGAGTGACGGGATCTACAGTTTAAAGTCGACTCCGAACGACAGATTTTCAGGAAACTTTTCATGGGAATTTTTATTTACTCTCAGAGTTTTTGCCAGAAACCAGCTAAGAGGAAGTCGCTGAAGAAATATTTTTTTATATTTTATCTGATGCCTGACCTGGGGTTTGAACCGTGGCTTTACGTCCAATAAGCCAACACACTATCTACTAGACTACGGCGACTTCATGTTATATTGCGTTTGTAAATTTAAACTTTTAAATGGCTTACCCTATATATGATTTAAACACACTTAATTTTGAATTGTTTTTCTTATTGTCAATCTCTTGAAATTCTTTTGAAATTTGAAAATACTTTCTATTTCAAGTATCAATTATCTTGTATCTCAGATCCAGCAGACCATGAAATACATTTTAATGGTAGCTTGTATATACTCTTTTTAATCCATATCCAATAATGTATGATTTTTAAACAATCTAAATCTGAAAATTTCAATTTATTTTTATCTCCTGCCATTCTAGACAGGTCAGACACAGGACGACGACTTCCTCTCAGCAGACTTCTGGCAAAAACTCTAAGAGTTAATAAAATTGCCATGAAGAGTTTTTCAAAAATCTATCGTCCGGAGTCGACTTTAATCGGTAGGTCCCGTCACTCATGTATAAAAATTAACGCACACAACATAAGTGATGTGAAAAGCTAGGTCGTAATTTTGACTGAAGGATTGCAACGACCATTTATGTACGTAATTCTAGAAACATTTTCTAGTTTTTTTTTTGCATTTCATAGAGACATTAAATTTATTATACCGTATTTGAAGCACTTTGGATTTACGTTTAAAAAGTTAAATCCTGAAAATTTTATTATTTCTACGCACTAAGTTGTGATATTTTAGCAGCTTATAATTCAAAGATAAATTAATTTGACATATTTAAACATTTTAAAAAAATAAATTGAATTTTTGAAAATCTGTAATTTTCAATATTAATTTTATATACACAGTTAACCCTCCTACAACGCGGGTTCCTATAATGCGTTTTAACTACAACGCGGTTCCCAAAATGCGGACATTTTCTTACAACGCTACTCTTACAACGCGATTTTTACGAATTTAAAGAAATTCATCGTTCAACACTAAAAGCTTGCTGGAAAGCACTATTACCGGAAATATACGTTCAGGGCACTGTTTCTACACCAATAGAAGATGAATATAGGAACATAGAGAGATTGGCGCATACAGTAGAAGGTGGTGGATTTGATGAAATAACAATGGCTGATATTCAAGAATTAATTGCGGACGACGAAATAAACGAAGCAGATGTAATGGCAATGACAAATGAAGAATCAGTTGGAGATAGCTCTGACGATCTTTCCGATGTTGAAAACAAAAACTTTCCACTAAAAAATATCGAGAAAGCTTTAAACATGACAAAGCAGTTGGAAGAATACATTTTGGAGAACGACCCTTTAAGTGATAGAGCAGAAATATTTAAATGAAATCTTCAAAACAATTTATCTCCCTATCAAGAAATTTATAAAGATTTGCGAAACAAGAGCAAACAAACTTCAATGAACGTTGTTTTCAAACCAATAATCGTCAAAAGAATGCCCGAATCTGATAGTGGATCAAGCTCAGATTTTCAACTAGTACGACCAAAACGTTCGAGACAAATCATACTAAGTGATGAGGAGGAGTAGAAAGTTATCGTTCTATTTTGGCTTTAATTTATTAAAACTTTCAACTTGAATATTTTACGTAGAATTGAAATTTTATTTTATTTTGTTTTTGTTTAAATAAATGAAGTGTTATTAAATTACATAATATGTATGTTCTTATGACTCAACAAATAAATACACAAAAATATATTAAGCACATATTTTACTATACAAATTCCAATATTTTATTGAAAAATTTTTTACTTTGGAACCAAACTCTGATTTTTGTATGGAGTTCATATCTCCTACAACACGATTTCTTACAACGCGGCATTTTTTGTGAACCTATTCCCCCCGTTGTAGGAGGGTTAGCTGTAATACCGTTTTATTTTGAAGATAATTACGGGATATGCACCTTATAACCACTTATTCAGGTACTTTGAATTTTTAATCATTTTCACTTGTTATTGTAAAAATAAGTAGTGAAACCAAATTAAGTTTCTATTTTCTTTTATCTGATAGATCTTAGAGCACCTTAGCTGATGCTTTATAATCAATTTTACTTGTTAAATCGTTAGTTACAATCCGTATTTGACATAAATTTTGAATTTTATTTCATATTTTGGAATTAAATGTAGCGCGTTCAAAAGAAATTTAGATTTTCTTGTATCCTATGGATACAATATTTTAGTCCACACTTTAAAGCTAAGCTTTGATTTCTATTTTAAAACTTTTCCTGATATGGATGTATATTTTTTTTTTTTTTTTGTAACACAATTTTTGTTTTAAACCATATTCGAAATAAATTTTTTAATTTTATTTAATCACTTGTACACTTTACGTAGTTTAAACAAAATGCAACTTAAGGATACAAATTGAAAAACTATTTTCTCATATCTTCTGGATACAATTTTTTAACAGAACATTGTATCTGTAATTTCAGATTCTCATCAAAATTTATTTCTCTCCAGGCAAGTGATACAAATAAATTCTCCAGTTTTTTAATATAACTTTAAAATTTATTTTAAATAAAATTCAAAGAATTTCTTTGTAAACTATAAATTCACTGTTTTCACATATCCAATGCATATCTTACAGATGCATTCGTTTTGAAACTGCCTGGTAGAATTTTGTAAAATTTAATTTTTTTTTCCTACACTACACTACAGATTAAATATTTTTAATTCAAGAGATTTTTGCAGATCTTTTTTTTATAGATTTAAACCTAAAGCCATATCTTATAAGATATTTATTTTTAAATTTAAACGAAGATATTTTAAAAAATTAAAATTTAAGTGCAGATTTTTTTTGTAACTCTTATCACTATTATCACTGGATAAGCAAAAAAATTTATTCGAATCACTTTTATTTTCAAAAAATTTCGAAAAAAAAATATTTGTCAACTTTTATTTCTTTATTTTTTATTCTTTTTAATTCCTTTAAATTTTTTTTACCTTTTTTTAAATTCAAATTTCCTTTTATTACAGAATTTTGCAAAGCATTAATAATAATTAAATTCTTTAATTTTCGTTTAAATTATTTAAATTTACACACACTTTTCTTTACTTTAATATTAAAGAGCTTTAATTTCTCTGTATTTTTTCTTTTTTTCCTATAAATTTTCTTCTTTTTTTTGTTCACTTTAAAAAACACCCTTAAAAACCTTTCTTTTTCAAAAAAAAAAAGTTATAAAACGCGCGCGTTACACGTTCTTTATACGGGGGATTCGTTTAAACGTTTATTACGGCCTGAATCCAACTGGCGATTGAAACGTTGGCAATGCGGATAATTTTGTTTGAGCACTTCACATAATTTTTTTTCATATTTTCAAGGAGTGTTTTGTTTCATTTACCACTAAATTTCGCTCACTCTCTCTCTCTCTCTCTGTACCGCTCTCTTTGACGATATAATGGTGATTATGCGCTAAGCCGTGTTTCAAATCAATATAAACAATAGTAATAATAAAACTCTTTAACTGTCATCATTTAGCCGTTTGCTCTCTTTAATTGTTTTTCACGCTCTAAAAAGATTTTTCCAATATTCCTATGTTGTTTGGTCTCTCTGTATATTTTTTGTTTTGTTGTTATTCTGCTCATTCGTAGTTAGATTTCTGAGCAGCATTGCTTTTCTCAAGTTCCAAATGTATGTTGACGATAAATTGAAGAGTTTAAACTTAAGATTCATTATAGGGTTTACCCCATGTTAAAAAATAGTAATTTGGGAATAATTAACAAAGCAGGAAATGTATTAAATACAAATCCCTTTAAAAGCCTTAATCTAAAGACAAAAAGATAACTTAAATATCATCGTAACCAGTGAGTATTATAGACATGTGGATCCTGCCATATAGGGCTTTTAATTTTCTCTTTAAGAATTCTTCCTCCAAATATGAGGAATAAACCATAAGGGTAATTAAAATATACGAATGGATGTAAATCCAATGCTGAAATTAGGCAAATGAAGGAAAATAAGTTTATATCCTTATAGAGACTGAAAAAATTACAGAGACTTGAAGGCATTGAAAGATATGTAGGAGTTACAAAGACCAACCACTTTAGGCATGGTTGGAATTGTGAATAGAGACATTATATAACATTATTCAATTCCTTACAGATCACCAGTTTTAAAAGGATCCTATATGACCTTCATACTAATTGTGGACTGGTTCCCTAAACAAAATGTCGAAACGTTTTTTTTTTCTACACAATGATTTCTCACTTCTTTTTCAATTGTTCTATGTTCGAATTAAAATTCTGATAGATGCTATGATTTATCTTGAAGTCGCCGTAGTCTAGTAGGCAGTGTGTTGGCTTATTAGACGTAAAGCCAGGGTTCGAGCCCCAGACCAGACATCAAGACAAAATACAAAAAGTATTTTCTTCGGCGACTTCCTCTCATCAGATTTCTGGCAAAAACTCTGAGTAAATAAAATTGCCATGAAAAGGATTCTCAAAAATCTGTCATTCGGAGTCGACTTTAAACTGTAGGTGCCACCACTCATGTATAAAATTAACACACACAACATAAGTGGTGTGAGAAACTAGCACGTTGTACAATGGGTCAATTCGACCTCCGGGATACTGTACTTGTCTTAATTGACAAGTACACGTCCTCTAACCTGACCTATGATTTATCTTAAACTCATTCGCAGAAAGAAATGCTATCCAAGAGTTATAGGTTTGGTTTCTTGCGTATTCTTGTATTCAAAGTAAAAGGCTTTCAAAATATTTGCCTTTTGCACAATACAAACAGTACTGACAAGATGTTCTCTATTTTAAAGTTCTGACATTTCAAATGCCGGTAGGAAACCATGTTAGCTCGAGATCACCCATTAAAACTTAAACTTAGATTTGCAAATTTGTAATGTTTTACAGAAAATCGTAAAATACAACCCAAAGTAATAGCTTCGCAACAGCAACACAGTGTTACATGACATGCAGCACTCGATTCTCGGGAACTCAACAAGATTAGTTTAATCTTTTTGGCAATGATAATGAGCTGCCGGGCGACTTGATATTATTAGACTCTGCTAATCCTCTAACCATATACCATTTGAAAGCAAATATTTGAAGACGTCATCAAGATGCCGCCCGAAATGTATGCAAAGTGCGCAAAGATCGCCTCAAAAATATCAAATGACTATCCAGAGGTCATTTAAGAAAAATTTTATTTTAATGGCAACAAATTCCGGGCATTAGACATAAGAAATTAAACCTTGCATCGAAATAGTTTTATGTGTTTTATTTCACTTACAAAATGGAGAAATTTTATATTTTTATATCCACTGCCGTTTTCTTTTTATATTTTCTCTTGATTAATTTGTAAATTGTTACTAATATTTTTTTATTTATCACTAATTCAATTGTATTCATCACAGATTTCTTGAACATTTCACTATTCATGGCAGCCCTATCTATGTGGAATCTGTTTAAAATCACTTTACTGTAGAAGAGATAGAGAGCGAGGGAGAGAGAGTAAACAAAATAAATTATTCTCTGCTGCATATCCAATAATTGCAAATTCTCTGTAGAGATTTAAGTGGATGCAAGATAAACGAAAAAAAACAACACCAACAAACACTTCTTTTTAACAGATTTCATTTCTTTTAATTGGCAAATAAAACAAAACTGTATAGAAAAAAACACAAACCGGCAGTTTCTCATTTTCAACAAGAAAAATCACTTCATTTTATACTCATGTTTTTATAATGCTTTTGCTTCTCTGCAAGCCGATAAAATAATTCATCATCAAACAAAATAAAAACAAGAAAAAAAATTAACAAAGGCGCTGGCACTTTGTTTTAATTTATCCCTTTTTCTGATTTGGTTTTGTTTTGTTTTGTAGCCCTACCAACATATGTACATACATTCAAACATTCATCCCAGCACATCCCATACCATCCCTTCTCAAATCATGCATCTCTCGTTTTTATACACATGTTATGTTTTCATTTTTCACATCTCCTTTTTTCCTGTAGTTTCGTTACAAATTCGATTTTTCACCAAAAATATTTGCTTCTTTCTCATCTCCGTTTTTTGCAACCGTTCGTGACAGAAAGAAAATCTTTACGGTTAAACATTGTACGCTTTTTTTTCGTTTTCTTTACTTTTTCTTTTTTTGCTTATGATAAGAATATGATTTTCACTTGAATAATTTTCAATTAAAATTGAACTGCTTACATTTAATTTCACTTGCCACCATTAGCGGACATGTTAAGCTTTAAAACCGTGTAAATTTTACACATTTTCTCTTCGATTTGAATGCAAAAATATTTTAAACACAAAAACACAACATCAAATTTCACGTCTACGCTTAATCGTACAACAGAGATGTGGAATCAATCTGACGTTTTTTTTCGTATTGTGGTTTTTAAAACAACTCTGTTTTTGATGAGTTATTATCACTACCAGTGTTGCCGTTTTTGGTTATTTCAAACTAAAACTGGTTATTTTTTGTTCAATGTTTTTTTATTCTTTTTGTCGTCAAAATATTTAATTTAATTAATTATTGCAAAGTAAATTAGGAATTAATTATGTAAAAGTAGAAATAATTATAAATTGAATGAAATATTTGCATATTTTTTCGAATTTTAATGATTATTTTTTCAGAAGATTTTTACAATATTTTTTCCTTTCTGGCAATAATGGTGGTTGAAAAAATTCGTTTCTTCATTCAAAAAACAAACGTTAAATATTAATTCGCACATTCTTTTTATGTCCGATTTGTACAAATTGAAGTGAAGCCCCATTTGTAGTTTAAGAAGAATTAATGGAGTACGTGTGTGTATTGTTTATGTGATAGGGTTTCTTCTTTCTCGGTTGAATGTATGAATTTATTTGTGTATGCGCCGTAGGCTTTCGGATACGGGGATTGTATTGTTTGTGGGTGGTTGGTTGTTGGTCGAATTTAACGGACGGGCATACAAGCCCCAGAATTAATTACTTTTAGTGTGGTGTGTTTCTAATATGGTGAATTTTGGGAAGCTAGGTGAATTTATTTCGGTGGTGGGTTTTTGCAAAGTGTGGTGAAATTGTCCATGGTTGTAATGACCAATAATGTATGTATATAAGTATCTGGTGAATTTGTCTGGTGTGGTGAGTTTCCAGGGTGGTGAAATTTTACAACGCGTGGTGAATTTGTCCGGTGTGATGTGTTTTGGCAAAGTTATGGTGAATTTGGCCGGTATGGTACATAAAATTGAAATTCAGTAAAACGACCTTATTCGAAATATGAACTGTATTCACCACAGATCACTGTACTATCAATGGTGAATTAACTATGTCTAGAATAAGTAATTTTCACTTCCATTAGCGGAACCATTGCGTTTAGAACAAGCCCATCTTACATAAATTATTGTGCGAAATAGCTATGATGTTTGGAGTCACATAGTGTTGCCATTTTGTCAGTAAATTCTTTTATTACGCATCTAAAAATAGTAAAATTAAAAAATATTTAAATTACTTTCCTCTTAGGGGATTTCTTTTTCAGAAGTTGGTTGCAAAATTTTTTATTTTCTGTCAGCATTGATTATAACACAATGACAGGGACGTGTTAAATAGTGCCATCTTGTTGTGGTGTGTACAAAGATAAGATGTTGCCAGCTTCAAATTATTTTTTCAATTTTATTACAAAGCGGTTGGCGACGTTAAGTTTGAATTTAAAACTATACTTCTGGAAGTAATATTGCGTTTTCCAGAAAGTACGACAAAAACTTGTCGTTGGATGGTTCTTAAATGCAATATATCTGGTAGCATTATATGCATCAGACGGTACAATATTTTGTTTGGAAGGTCCTATTTTATTCTAAACTTTGTTAGAAAACACAGCTAGGGCAGCCTCTACGTGGTGTCCTTTCACCAATGATATAGAAAATGTTTGTAAATGAACTACTGACAAAACTATCTGAGACGGGCATTGATTGACTGCCAAGGATATTTAGATGATAAAGTCCTCTGACTTCATTCAAAGAAGTCTTGAGATTGAGGATAAGATTCAGAGACTATCGTGTGCTGCCATAACCGCAACACTGAGATCCTGCCATACAACGGTACTAAAGGCCCTGCTGGATTAAGTGAGGTTAACGAAAGACAAGTCCAACATGAAACTCATTATAGAATTTCAGGACCTACGAAATCGATTGGCAGACAGCTGCCTCATTGACTGCCTCGTTGACAGAACCAGTAGACTTTATTATTTTGGAAAACACTTTGCAATAAAACTTAGTAACAAAAATGAATCTAGTACTCTGGAAGTTGAATACTCTTCTAAAGAGGAACTATTATGCGGCATACATATGGGTCAAGAATGGATTCAGGAACAGGAGCTGGAGATTTTGGTTCCTGAATGAAATATTGCGGGTATCCTCCCAGCTGAACACAATTATGCTGAATTCATTTTGGATAGGAGGTGCAAACAAAAGATATTCGACAGTCAGGCTGTCATTCGACTACTCCGCTATTATGAAGTTAAATCGAAAATAGCAAGAGAGTGTCTGTAGAAGCTGAATCAGCTACGTAAACAGAATAAATTTACCCTCTGTTGGGTCACAGGCCATAGGGGAACTCTCAGTAAAGAACAAGCTGCCACGGTTGTAAAGAGGGGAGCGTCCACACTGTTTCTTTGGCCGAAATCCTTATGTGGAGTGAGAGATGAAGGATTAAAAAGCGGCAAAGCCGAGATCATCAAGAAATAACCTAAGGTTGATAACCGGTCTTCTGCCAGGGCACTGTAGACTCTTGTTAGACTTATTCAGAATGGGGTTTGTCTCGAGCCCAATATATAAATTCTGTAAAGATGAGAATAAATCATTGGAAGACTTTCTTGAAACCTGTGGAGCATTATAGAAATTCTCTATAAATTATGAGAGGAGTTTAATTGACTGTATGCTCGCAGTCCTAAGGAATTTTCTATAAAGTACGAGAGGAGTTCAATACACTGTATCCTCGCAGTCCTTAGGGAAGTCTTCACCATGATAAATAACAATGCTGCTAAAAACATTTGTGAAGTTCATGAAGACCAAGCGGTAACTAGAAAAAGATCAGCGAAATGTTTGGCGGGTTTTTATCTGATAGTTTTCATATTAAAGGTGCTGTGACAATTCAATCAGAAAAAATGTCGATCAAATCTTCGAAAAACTATAAAAACTGGCACATTTGCAGCGTACGCGATTTGAAAGTTTTGAAATAAAAGTGTGTCTTCTTATTATTTCCTCCAACACGGTTTATCTGATATACATAAGAATGTATGTTTGGTTCATACGTAAATACATCATTGGCCATTACAATCCTTCAGTCAGGATTACTGTCTAGCTTCTCACACCACTCATGTTGTGTGTGTTAATTTTTTATACATTAGTGGCGGGACCTACAGTTTAAAGTCGACTCTGAACGACAGATTTTTGAGAAACTTTTCATGGCAATATTTTTACTCTCAGAGTTTCTGCAAGAAATCGACTGAGAGGAAGTTGCCGAAAATTTTTTTTTTATATTTCGTTTTGATATCGACCTGGGGTTAGAACCGTAGCCTTGCGTCTAATAATCCAACACACTACCTACTAGACTACGGCGACTCATGTTTGATTCATATCTTTGCTAAATTTTACCTCTTACGTATCATTTCTAAAAACAATCGAATCCAATACACAGTTTTTGTTTGAAATTTTTTTTATTTTAAGTTTTTATTAAAAATGTTTGTCTTTTAACACAGTTTATATAATATTCATGTATGTAGATATGTTTATTTATAACGTATATATCAGATATACTATATAATATAAAATAAATGTTAAATACTTGATCTTTTGTAATGCAAAAAAACTGACAGTATAAGCATAAAATAATAAGTACACTGGTTTAATGAAATAAAAATAGAGAGAAAAAGGAATTAAAATTTAAAAGAAAAAACGATAAATATTTATGTATGTACACTCGATAACAACAATTGAATAAAATTAACTGGCCATATAAACTATTAAAATAGTGGTGATCTAGGTTAGTCCACTTGTTTGCTTTCATCACGATTTTTGCGAAACGATACGGAATGTATTAAAAGCGGTGGCAAGGCGCCTCTTAACATTTGCAAACGTTTACTCTTTTCCTTTTCAGGGCGGCGTACATCTTCTCGGGACGATGGACTGGTAGAAGGTGTAACAGAACCACTGGCCAACACTTCGCTGCTCTGGTATATCATGGCCGATTTACGGAAATACCTGGGCATTGAATAGTCATCCGAATTCAATTTGGCTGCATTTGCTGTCTGTATGGAATATAAACTTTGCGAAACGCGATACTTTTCAATAGTGGGCGTGTCTTCGTAATTCTTAGGTAAATTGCTAAACGATATCGATGGTACTTCGGGTGTCATACTGATTGTATTACCGGAACCGGTTATAGAAAATATATCAGTTTCACTGGCTGCCGAACGTACATTAAAGTGTGGCACACTTTTCGTTGTACGCAACATTTTACGTGGTGTTGTGCCTCCCATGCCGGCATTCAAGAGATGTGGATGACGATCAATGAGGCGTGGTCTTAAAATCACTTCATCGAATTCTTTTTCATTGCCTGTCACCTCCTCTTCGGCTATTGCATCGAACTTCTTGGGCGTCAATGTTGTTTGACTGCCTTCGGGTGACGAGTCGGTGCTTAAAGTGAATGTAATACGTTTCTCGGGTGAGGCTATTCGACTGATATCGCTAAAGGATTTCGAATCTGTATCGGTTAGTTTAGGCGAATCCAATGCATCACCATTTAGATTAGCTGTATATGGGGGAGGAGTAGAGAAAAGGAAAAAGAAAATAAATTAAAATTTGTATTCGTATATGAAAGAGTTTAAAATTGTTAATACGGATTAGTAACGCTCTCTTTACCTAGTAAAGCTATTTACATGATATTTATTCGTAATAATTTATATTTTATACCACGATAAAACAGAAAACGTAAGATTTATATACCTTTTTATTCATTCGTTCTATTCTAAAATCTCTCGTTTCGATCTAGCAAATGACAGACAGATCTCGATAACATGGATAATACACCAAGATAAAGGCCTATTTAGGCAATAGGATTACAACCTAGCTTCTAACACCGCTTATGTTGTGTGTGTTAATTTTATACGGAATGGCGGGATCTACATCATCTTTAAACACAGACAGATTTTTTGAGAATCTTTACGCTCAGAGTTTTTGCCAGAAATCTGCTGAGAGGAAGTAGCCTAAAAATAATTGAAACTTCCTAATTAGAGTGGTGATTCAAACGCGGCCACTTTTAAACGTTATGAAGTGATTATGGCCGTTGTAATCTCGACCTACTGTGAGAGGAATTGGAAAGGTTATAAAGAAATTGGAAGAGATTAGAAGCGTTGCAGTTGTATTCTGGCCTGTACACAATCGCAATGTGCGCACTGCTGCAAATAACGATTCTGTTAGAGAGAGTGTGAAGTCGCCGTAGTCTAGTAGGTAGTGTGTTGGCTTATTAGACGTTAAGCCAAGGTTCGAGCCCCAGGCCAGACATCAAAACAAAATACAAAGAGGATTTCTTCGGCGACTTCCTCTCAGCAGATTTCTGGCAAAAACTCTGAGAGTAAATACAATTGCCATGAAAAAAGTTTCTCAAAAATCTGTCGTTCGGAGTCGACTTTAAACTGTAGGTCCCACCACTCATGTATAAAAATTAACACACACAACATAAGTGGTGTGAGAAACTAAGACGTTGTACAATGGGGCAATTCGACCTCCGGTTACTGTACTTGTCTTAATTGACAAGTACACGTCCTCTAACCTAGAGAGAGTGTGGGGGGATATTCCAAATTTATGGATTCTGCGGTGTTCTCTGCAATTGAACATTTCTTTCGTCTCATTATGACGTATTTCGCCACAACCATACAAAGTCACACTTGTACATTAATTAAAGCCGACTGACCACTCACAAAGTATGCCTAAACTGGCTAGGTCCTCGAGTAATAGGCTTTGAATGCAGATTTTTCAAAAAATAAAAACTCTTCAGCGATGAATCTCATGTCTTACTGCATGGTTGGTGGAAGAACCTTGACATAATTGTAGAAAAGCAATTGCATCCGAAAAAAATTGCAGTTGGCTACGAATTCTGATTGAGATTGTTATTGGCCTTTATTTTCTTCGAAAGGGCCCTGAAAAATAGCTTTAGGGCCGTATTTAAAACGACTTTTTATGGCCTATAATTGAAGGTTATGAACTAGAGAAACGCAACACGGCTGCCTTTCACCTTCTGAAGTCAGTTGACAAGTTTTCCCTTCTTTTTTGTTATTCTTTTGTTAAAGAATGTTCTCCACGAATTATACTCTAATGTCACAGCATTTGAAAAGAAAAATTAACGCAGTTATCGCCGAGATACAATCCAAAATGTCTGTATTGTTTGTTTTAGCTTCTTAGACGAGAGACCGCGGTTCAAACCCCAGCTCAGACATCTCGAAAATAGCGAATTGTGAAAACAATAATTCTTTCGACAACTTCCTCTCAACAGTCTTTTGGTGAAAACTCTAAAAGTAACTAAAATTGCCATGAAATCTGTTATTCGAAATTATTTGAAGTATCAAAATTGTTTATTTTAATGCTTGACCCAGAATGTTGCAATTGTGAAGGCTTTAAAATTATTTTATTTACCCGTGATATTTTCCAAAGATAAAAAATCTCTGAATATAATCAAATAAAATATTATTTTCTAAACACAATTAATTAATTTTTTATATTTACTTGGGTTATATTTCAATATTCTTATCATCAATCAATTAGAAAAGAATTTCGATAATTATGATCGATCGAAACCGGCTAATCGTTACCCTAGATTAAATACATGATACTTTCTCTGCAAAGAATAAATTTTAAAATTGTGAAAAATCAATCTTTTTACTACAATTTAGAAGCAACGTTGCCATTCACTGTGTTTTAATTTCATTTATTTTAGTTCTGGTAACTTCTAGAATCTGACTGTTGATTTGTTATTGTTATTTATTATTTTTCTAACTTTCATGGTCTGTCTAGGTAATCTTTTATGGCAATTTGATCCCTGCTGATTCCGTCAGTCGTTATTTGATTGCTGTTCTGTTATTGTAATCCTTTGTTATCAAAATTTCTTTCAAAAGTCTTGTGGAACGTTCTGTTGAACAAACTGTGTCTGATATCGATATTTTTTATTCGTTTGAAAGAACATAGTTGAAATGTCCGTCACGTCTTCTCTGAACGGAACCCTTCCGAAATATCTAATTTTCCATGACTCTGTCACCTTAATCAGGCTGAATTTGACCGCTGGCATTGATTATATTGGACTTGAGTACCGCTGTGGTTTGCGGCTTATTCGCATACACCTGCGTCTGAAGAAAACTGTACATGAAAAAGTCAAACGGTTCTAATTGTAAGATCTAGGTGGGCTTGTTCACATACATGCATACATACATATATAATTTACCATTACAATTCTCTAGACTGCGACCTAGATTCTCACACCACTTATATTGTGTGTGTTAATTTTATACATGAGTGGCCAGACCTAGAGTTTAATGTCGACTCCGAACGACATATTTTTGAGAAACTTTTTCATGGCAATTTTATTTATTCTCAGTTTTTGGCAGAAATCTACTGAGAGGAAGTCGCCGTTTTAATAGAGATGTCGAACCTGACCTACTAGACTACGGCGTGTACTGGCCTATTCACTTTACCTCAATGTGAGATTGTCATGCCCTCAAATCGCTCATGTCGCTAGTGCAGAATATACAATGTGGCATGAGTTGTATGGTACTTAATGCCGCCCTGTTGAAACCACTTATCTTTGGTATCTAAATCATCCATTTCAGGCTAAAAGAAGTTGATAAACATCGGTGTATAGTGCTAGCCGTTGACAGTAATGAACTAGCCAAAGTTGTTCTCAAAGAAATATGGACCGATGATGCTACCGACCCAAAATTCATACTAAAAAGTGGCTTTTCGCGATGAATTTAGTGCTCTTGAGTCTCATGTAAAGTCGTCGTAGTCTAGTAGGTATGTGAGACCCGGGTTCAAACCCCAGGTCGGCGACTTCCTCTCAATAGATTTCTGGCAAAAGCTCTGAGAGTAAATAGAAAATTGCCATGAAGTTTCCAAAAAATCTGTCGTTCGCAATCGACTTTAAACTGTATATCCCGCCGCTCATGTATAAAATGAACACACACAACATAAGTGGTGTTAGAAGCTAGGTCGTAACCCTGACTGAATGGTTGTAAAAACCAATTATGTATGCATGTATGTATGTATGGATCTCATGTGGCTTAGTGTCGCTCCACAATTTAAAAATTTTGTTTGTTTCCGAATACAGGTACTGCTCGCAAACAGAATATGCATTTTGATTAAATACTTTCCGGCCTCCAATGAGATTGAATTTCCTTGTAAACCGAGTAGATAATATCAAAATTAACTGTTGGAGATTTAGACTTGCTTACCGGCTCTGGACAGGTCATCAGCAATGCAATTTGCAACGATGTTCCTATGTCCCAAAACCCATATAAGAGTTACCTCCCTGTGATTGAAAATTTCCCTAAGAAATCCTCGGCTTTCTTGGACAAGGACAGACGTTGAAACTATATTCACTAGGGACTTAATTGCAGCCAAGCTATTCAAGTAAATCAATGCTGTAACCATGTTGATTTGGCAAAACAAGGTTGAATAAATGACAATTAATTTGACAGATGTAACTTCAACAAGATGGCCGTTATCAAATGTCAAATTTCGGCAGTAACTGTTGGAAGCCTAAAAAGTGAGTATCACGTGCAGAAACAATACATCACGACCATTAGCTGTGCTTAGATAGGGTACTGCAAGTACTTGACTTTAACAATCGCAAATCAATGCGTCAAAATAACAACACATTTTATCAACAGAAGAGATAATCGTTAAACCAAATCGCTGTTAACTTTGCGTACGATTTGTGTGTAAGTGCCGTGCAATCATTTTAATGCCAATATTAAAATCGTAAATCGATTGAATACTTTATGGAGATTGTGGAATTTGTTAATAAAAAAAAGCGTTTAAAAATAAATTTAACATTTTAGTGCTTTTCTGCTTCTTTTTTGGCCAATAAAGGTTTGTGATTTAAAAATAAAAAGAAATTTAAAACAAAATTTTTTGTCAATGCGATGATAAGATTTTTCTGTGAAATGCGTTTTAAAAATATTTGTTTATTGTTCATGTACACACAGAAATATTTCTTTCCTCTTTTTCAAAGATTTTTTCTTCAAGATTGCCCCGCCTCCATACATTTCCAAGTATTTTAATCAGTTGCAACGTTAGCGTTAATGTTTTATTAATTTATTATTAAAAATAAATAATTTGCGTTTAACCAAGGAGTTAACACTGCAAATACTTGTGAAAACCTTATTTCGATTTATATTATTAAAATACAGGGTGTGTAGAGATACAAATAACGACACGGTTTGGTTTATATACCGAGAAGTAATGAAGGACTTTTTTTACATACCAGAACTAGATTTAGTTTTTAAAATCAATTGGATTCTTTAAAAATGAAACTCTTTTTTCTTATATACAATGGGCCATCTATCGTTTAAAATTTGAATCATCGGTTATTTTGAATCTGACAATACTAATGTCATTCTCTTCTGTCACAAAATTCAATATATTATCTCCTCCACTGAACGTAGGTAGGTAGATGTGGCTGTCCCCTCTATGGAGTCATGAGCGTACACACTTAGGCCGCACACAGGGCCCATTGTGATACTACAGTTCCTCATTTCCCCTATTCCAGGTACCATTCGGAGCTTCGGATGAAGCGACTCAGGCTGTCAATATCCATACATGGCAGTTCATTCATATCCTCCATGTAGTAAGCATCCAGGTACCTCTTTCTCCTCCGACTAAGTGCCCGACATGTGCACAATATCTGAAGTATACAATAACAGTGCTGAGCCGCTCTGCCCTTATCCGAAGTAGCCCATATTCTGTTGGTTAGATCTACGGTTGCATTGTCAATTATAAGTCTGAAGGTCTCCAAAGGGATCCCCTACGTAGAGAATTCATCAGAGAGTTCGATGGTCGTGCCCCTTCTGGACAGTTCAGCCGCTCTGCAGTTGCCAGGAATATCATTATGTCCCGGTACCCGTGTGATACAAACATCATATCGGTTCGCCACCTCATTCAGAAAGTATGATGATTTTCCGCCCGTGAACATTTTTGTCCACAATAATTTTCACCGCAGCCTGAATTGCTGACACCACTGAACGTAATAAAGCAACATACATACATAATTAGCCATTACAACCCTTCAGTCAGGGTGGCGGCCTAGCTTCTCACATCACTCATGTTATGTGTGTTAATTTTATACATGAGTGACGGGACCTACAGTTTAAAGAACGACAGATTTTTAAGAAATTTTTAATGGCAGTTTTACTTACTCTCAGAGTTTTTGTCAGAAATCTGCTGGGAGGAAGTCGCTTAAGAAATATTTTTTAATATTTTCGTTTTCATGTCTGATCTGGGGTTTGAACCGTAGCCTTACGTCTAATAAGCCAACACACTACCTACTAGACTACGGCGACTAGTATTGGATAGGATTTATTGGGCCAACGAGAAACTGCACCACGATGTTGATTTTGCCAAAAAAAAAAGTCATCTTTACGGATGAAGCTTATTTTGATCTTGGCGGGTACGTTAATAAGCTAACTTGCCATATTTGGGGCTCAGAAAACCCATTAAGAATAACTGTTTGATGCGGCTTGTAGAGCGGAGGCATCATTAACCCATATTTCTTTGAAAATGAGGACGGCGCAACCATTACGGTCAATGGACATACCTATCGCATCATGATAACCGATATTTTTATACCCACTCTTCATGGTATTGATGTGAATGATGTTTGGTTTCAACAGGATGGTGCAACTTGCCACATATCTTATGCCACAATCGATTTATTGTGTCAAATGTTTGATCGTCGTTTAATTAGCCGAAATGGCGATAACAATTGGCCGCCAATAAGTTGGGATTTGACATCATTGGACTATTTTCTGTAACGCGCCTTTAGAGAAAAGTGTTATACTGACAAACCAGATACAATTGAGCATTTGAAGGTCAACATTTGTGATGCCGTTGCCGAGATACGACGCCATACACTCGAAAAAGTGCCTGAAAATTGGCCCAATCGAATGAGGTACTATTAGGCCAGCCGCGGCAGTCATATGAATGAAATAATATTCAATTTCTAATCGGAACAATTGTACTTCACAACTAAGAAATAAATTTGGCAAAATTCTAAACCGTTGTTGGTTTATTGAATTTTTAAACTTAAACCTTTAAATGGCCGACCCTATATTTGAAACGAACGAAAAATATGGCATATTAAGGGATTACCTTTTGTTGTTTTTGTGGTGAAACCGACTGGGATTTATTAAAGGAAAAACTGATCCAATTTAGTTCTGCAGGACTCCACTGAACTAAGAGTTCCACAAAGATCGAACTGATAATTAAAAGGTCCTAGCTAAGCCCTCTCAGTTTCTGTTGTGCTATCAAAGATGTATGATGTGAATTCTGGCCTTTTCTGTACAGCCCTTTTTAATTGAAATCCCTTCTTCACTCTCTAACTGTATACAGTTGACAGTTGCTTGAGAAGTTTGTAGGAGCTCCTCATGAAAGTGTAAACTTTCTTATTGTCACTGCTGGCGTTATCACCGTTTGCGTGGCTAAGCCCTGTAAACACAGAAAAAATTACGATAATGTTCCGAAGTTTTATTCAGTTTTGAAAGTGGAAAACTTTTAAACGGAAAATGTTATTTTAACAATGTCTTCGAACAAAGTGAAGCTTAAAATGTTAGCCTTACCAACCATCTACGGTGTTGCCTGATATCAATACCAGAGAGATTAAAGGTTTATCGATTTCAAGGTTACTACACTAAATAAAGTTACCTTCTCTTGTCCCTAGGCCAAGTGGTAATTCTCAGCCATGGGACGAGCTCGCAAAGAGGTAAGCTTCCACTCCATTGATGGCGTTAGAACCCTTCTGTGGAGTGCGGTGGAAGTTTGCAGAGGTATTCTCAACGAAAGGGAAGTTTAAGAGAGACAAAAACTCTTCTCAAGCTGGTCCCTAGCCCAAGTGGGAATTATCAGCATTGAGCAAGCAGACGAACTCGTACGGAGATGAACTTCCACACCCTTGATGGTGTAAGAACACTTCTATGGAGTGGGGGTGGAAATTTGTAATGCCATACTCAACGGAAGGGAAGATAAAGAGAGGCAATGACTCTTCTCAAACTAAGCGGGTTAGAGGTTATCAAAACTTTTATTTACAAATTAGAATAAGAGAAAATCTGTGTCATGCATCAGACTACCAAGGAATAATTTGCTCGACCTTTAAACAGAGCACTGTAGACACAGAGTACATTTATTTAGAATGGGGGTTGTCTCGAGTCAAGTATGTAGATTCTGTGTTGAGGAATGAATCATCGGATAATTTTTTTGGAATCTGAGGCATTAACATATTCTAGAAGGAAATACCCGAATGAATGTCATATACTTAGCAGGGAATTCGCAATGGGGTTGGAGGAAACACTATAGGTATACCCAATAAAGTATGGGAACTTTAATAGACCGTATAGCTGCAACACTAATGACCCACAATAATCTAACTGGGCCACTATATTACTTGGGATTTTAAGGTCAAAGTTCATGTAAAGTTTATTTTTTGTTTTAAATGCGCATCGCCCTGTCTCAGGGAATAATGTTTTCAATAATTTTGATTCAATTTTATTTTTGTACTTTAGTTTCCTTTTTTGAAAATATAAATTATGATTTTATAGCATATACTCGTGTCATTAGCTCTACAATTAACCTTTAACTTCTAAATATGGCTTACAGACCCTGTATTTGATATTATAATACGTGTTGTTAAACGATATTTTTTATTTGCACGAGACTTTGAAAATACGATTTGCATATTAATTAAAACACAGCAAACTGGATTAAGAATAAATTATAAATAAAAATATGTCTGTGAAGTTAAATTCTTTTTTATATTCTTTTTTTTACAGTGAATGTTATGTTAACAGACACTGTTAACTTAACATAATTAAAAATTTGGGAAGGGAGGAAAGAAAATCGCTTAAAAATCGCAAAATTAGGGATAAATTAGAGAAAAAAATGAAAGGAAGACGAAGCTAAACCTTTGAACTTTACAAAAAACCAAAATGTATGAAAATAACAATTTGCTTATTGGAGATAATAAAGTTGAAAAATCATGTATTTTTACCAAATATGCCCTCTAGAAATCGTGAAAAATTCGATAAAATTTAAAAAGGTGCGGTTTTCTGACCTATTGGGCTGGATAGCTATTGGATCAAGGATTCCAAAACAGTTTTCGCTATGGTCGGGTCACGACCTGGAGCGGAGATATAGCCGACGAAGCTAACTTTTTTACACAAGCAAACAAAATGCTCTATATAAATCGTGAAAAATTCGATAAAATTTAAAAAGGTGCGGTTTTCTGACCTATTGGGCTGGATAGGTATTGGATCAAGGATTCCAAAACAGTTTTCGCTATGGTCGGGTCACGACCTGGAGCGGAGATATAGCCGACGAAGCTAACTTTTTTATACGAGCAAACAAAATGCTCTATATAAATCGTGAAAAATTCGATAAAATTTAAAAAGGTGCGGTTTTCTGACCTATTGGGCTGGATAGCTATTGGATCAAGGATTCCAAAACAGTTTTCGCTATGGTCGGGTCACGACCTGGAGCGGAGATATAGCCGACGAAGCTAACTTTTTTATACGAGCAAACAAAATGCTCTATATAAATCGTGAAAAATTCGATAAAATTTAAAAAGGTGCGGTTTTCTGACCTATTGGGCTGGATAGCTATTGGATCAAGGATTCCGAAACAGTTTTCGCTTAGGTCGGGTCACGACCGGGAGCGGAGATATAGCCGACGAAGCTAACTTTTTTACACAAGCAAACAAAATGCTCTATATAAATAGTAAAAAATTCGATAAAATTTAAAAAGGTGCGGTTTTCTGACCTATTGGGCTGGATAGCTATTGGATCAAGGATTCCAAAACAGTTTTCGCTATGGTCGGGTCACGACCTGGAGCGGAGATATAGCCGACGAAGCTAACTTTTTTACACAAGCAAACAAAATGCTCTATATAAATCGTGAAAAATTCGATAAAATTTAAAAAGGTGCGGTTTTCTGACCTATTGGGCTGGATAGGTATTGGATCAAGGATTCCAAAACAGTTTTCGCTATGGTCGGGTCACGACCTGGAGCGGAGATATAGCCGACGAAGCTAACTTTTTTATACGAACAAACAAAATGCTCTATATAAATCGTGAAAAATTCGATAAAATTTAAAAAGGTGCGGTTTTCTGACCTATTGGGCTGGATAGCTATTGGATCAAGGATTCCAAAACAGTTTTCGCTATGGTCGGGTCACGACCGGGAGCGGAGATATAGCCGACGAAGCTAACTTTTTTACACAAGCAAACAAAATGCTCTATATAAATAGTAAAAAATTCGATAAAATTTAAAAAGGTGCGGTTTTCTGACCTATTGGGCTGGATAGCTATTGGATCAAGGATTCCAAAACAGTTTTCGCTATGGTCGGGTCACGACCTGGAGCGGAGATATAGCCGACGAAGCTAACTTTTTTACACAAGCAAACAAAATGCTCTATATAAATCGTGAAAAATTCGATAAAATTTAAAAAGGTGCGGTTTTCTGACCTATTGGGCTGGATAGGTATTGGATCAAGGATTCCAAAACAGTTTTCGCTATGGTCGGGTCACGACCGGGAGCGGAGATATAGCCGACGAAGCTAACTTTTTTATACGAGCAAACAAAATGCTCTATATAAATCGTGAAAAATTCGATAAAATTTAAAAAGGTGCGGTTTTCTGACCTATTGGGCTGGATAGCTATTGGATCAAGGATTCCAAAACAGTTTTCGCTATGGTCGGGTCACGACCTGGAGCGGAGATATAGCCGACGAAGCTAACTTTTTTACACAAGCAAACAAAATGCTCTATATAAATCGTGAAAAATTCGATAAAATATAAAAAGGTGCGGTTTTCTGACCTATTGGGCTGGATAGCTATTGGATCAAGGATTCCAAAACAGTTTTCGCTATGGTCGGGTCACGACCTGGAGCGGAGATATAGCCGACGAAGCTAACTTTTTTATACGAGCAAAAAAAATGCTCTATATAAATCGTGAAAAATTCGATAAAATTTAAAAAGGTGCGGTTTTCTGACCTATTGGGCTGGATAGCTATTGGATCAAGGATTCCAAAACAGTTTTCGCTATGGTCGGGTCACGACCTGGAGCGGAGATATAGCCGACGAAGCTAACTTTTTTATACGAGCAAACAAAATGCTCTATATAAATCGTGAAAAATTCGATAAAATTTAAAAAGGTGCGGTTTTCTGACCTATTGGGCTGGATAGCTATTGGATCAAGGATTCCAAGACAGTTTTCGCTATGGTCGGGTCACGACCTGGAGCGGAGATATAGCCGACGAAGCTAACTTTTTTATACGAGCAAACAAAATGCTCTATATAAATCGTGAAAAATTCGATAAAATTTAAAAAGGTGCGGTTTTCTGACCTATTAGGCTGGATAGCTATTGGATCAAGGATTCCAAAACAGTTTTCGCTATGGTCGGGTCACGACCGGGAGCGGAGATATAGCCGACGAAGCTAACTTTTTTACACAAGCAAACAAAATGCTCTATATAAATAGTAAAAAATTCGATAAAATTTAAAAAGGTGCGGTTTTCTGACCTATTGGGCTGGATAGCTATTGGATCAAGGATTCCAAAACAGTTTTCGCTATGGTCGGGTCACGACCTGGAGCGGAGATATAGCCGACGAAGCTAACTTTTTTATTTCATAGTAGATTTTGAAATTTTCTGACATATTAGATTTTAACAGAACAGATTGCAGATTTTAACAGAACAGATTTCAGATTTTAACAGAACAAATTTTAACAGAACAGTTTTCAGATTTTAACAGAACAGATTTCTCATTTAACAAAGAAACAGGGTTGTTTATAATGGAGAGAACAGTAGAAGATTAGGCTTTTGTCGGACAGTTTATTACAGCAATACAATAGTCTAGTAGGTAATGTGTTGGCTTATTAGACGAAATGCCAGGGTTCAAATCTCAAGTCGGACGTCGAAAATTTATTTTTTTTTATTTTTTTTATATTTATTTATATTTATATTTATTTATATTTTTTTTAATATTTATACCAATATTTCAATATTAAAATATATGTATTAGAAAAAATTAAAAAAAAAACTTTTTGACGCCAGACTTGGGATTTGAACAGTGACCTTTCGTTCGTTTGAACTCGGTCATGATGGAGAATAAGGAATTGAATTTATTTAACATGTTGACTGCCGCGGCAATTTTTAGAAAATTGGTCAAAAATAAAAATTTGATTTTTTCACATTATATTACTAAAAACTCTATTTTTGGATCATCATTCAAGAAAAAATTATGTTTTCTTAAGGAGGAGAAGTGGGCTTCCCTAGAAATCTACGAGTTATCTTTTAGTTGGCAGTCAACGTGAATTTTAAATTAATTCATGTTTCAAACATATTCTCAAAAAGTTTGTATTTATTTAATTAATTACATCAAATAATGATAATTAAATTAAATAGTTCAATTAAATAATTATATTAAATAATAATTTAAAAAAGAAAAATCAGACAAAAACCACCCCAGCTAGGGATTGAACTCGGGCATGATAGAGAATAATTTCAAAAATGTCCTCAGCATTCCAGTACTTACAACTTTTAACAATGATGTCAAACAGATTGGTTTAATCCCTGGCCAAGATTTGTTTTCTTTTTTATAAAATATATATTAATGTATTGTAGTTTTCTTTTTTGTTATTCATTATCATTAATTATTATGTTAATACCATTTCAGTACAAAATATGCGAGATTAAAACGCGTCACTTGGATGTAGTACAATGAAAACAACGGGGAAGCCCCAGTTTTGTTTTTACTTTTAAATAGTTACTCAAAACAAAATATACAATTTGCACTTTTCGTCATAGTAACTAAAATCAAGTATAAAACATGCGGACTTACCAGATCCGCTGTGGTGTAGCAGGTAGTGTGTTGGATTACTAAACGAAAGGTCGCGGTTCGAGTCGTCGATCGGGCATGCAAAAAAAAATATATATTTAAAAATATATATTTTTTCTAATACATATTATAATAAAATAAAAAAATAATAATACAAATTAAATTATAGCTTATTAATATATATAATAAAAAAGAAAAATCCAATACATAAAATAAAATACATACATTTTCGAAAGATGAATGATTTTGAAATTCAATTGCTTATTCTCAATCATGCCCGAGTTCAATACCGAGTTAGGGGTTTTGTGTGATTTATTTTTACTTTTTTTTTTCTAATATATATATTTTAATATTAAAATATTGATATAAATATATACTGATACGTTTTATGTATCTGTTATGTATTAGAAAAAATAAAAAAATAAAAAAAAACTTTTCGACATCCGACTTGGGATTTGAACCATGGCATTTCGTCTAATAAGCCAACACATTACCTACTAGACTATAGCAACCTCAAACTAAATGGCAGTGTATTGCTGTAATAAACTGTCCGACAAAAGCCTAATCTTCTACTGTTCTCTCCATTATAAACAACCCTGTTTCTTTGTTAAATGAGAAATCTGTTCTGTTAAAATCTGAAAACTGTTCTGTTAAAATTTGTTCTGTTAAAATCTGAAATCTGTTCTGTTAAAATCTGCAATCTGTTCTGTTAAAATCTAATATGTCAGAAAATTTCAAAATCTACTATGAAATAAAAAAGTTAGCTTCGTCGGCTATATCTCCGCTCCCGGTCGTGACCCGACCATAGCGAAAACTGTTTTGGAATCCTTGATCCAATAGCTATCCAGCCTAATAGGTCAGAAAACCGCACCTTTTTAAATTTTATCGAATTTTTCACGATTTATATAGAGCATTTTGTTTGCTCGTATAAAAAAGTTAGCTTCGTCGGCTATATCTCCGCTCCAGGTCGTGACCCGACCATAGCGAAAACTGTCTTGGAATCCTTGATCCAATAGCTATCCAGCCCAATAGGTCAGAAAACCGCACCTTTTTAAATTTTATCGAATTTTTCACGATTTATATAGAGCATTTTGTTTGCTCGTATAAAAAAGTTAGCTTCGTCGGCTATATCTCCGCTCCAGGTCGTGACCCGACCATAGCGAAAACTGTTTTGGAATCCTTGATCCAATACCTATCCAGCCCAATAGGTCAGAAAACCGCACCTTTTTAAATTTTATCGAATTTTTCACGATTTATATAGAGCATTTTGTTTGCTTGTGTAAAAAAGTTAGCTTCGTCGGCTATATCTCCGCTCCAGGTCGTGACCCGACCATAGCGAAAACTGTTTTGGAATCCTTGATCCAATAGCTATCCAGCCCAATAGGTCAGAAAACCGCACCTTTTTAAATTTTATCGAATTTTTCACGATTTATATAGAGCATTTTGTTTGCTCGTATAAAAAAGTTAGCTTCGTCGGCTATATCTCCGCTCCAGGTCGTGACCCGACCATAGCGAAAACTGTTTTGGAATCCTTGATCCAATACCTATCCAGCCCAATAGGTCAGAAAACCGCACCTTTTTAAATTTTATCGAATTTTTCACGATTTATATAGAGCATTTTGTTTGCTTGTGTAAAAAAGTTAGCTTCGTCGGCTATATCTCCGCTCCAGGTCGTGACCCGACCATAGCGAAAACTGTTTTGGAATCCTTGATCCAATAGCTATCCAGCCCAATAGGTCAGAAAACCGCACCTTTTTAAATTTTATCGAATTTTTTACTATTTATATAGAGCATTTTGTTTGCTTGTGTAAAAAAGTTAGCTTCGTCGGCTATATCTCCGCTCCCGGTCGTGACCCGACCATAACGAAAACTGTTTTGGAATCCTTGATCCAATAGCTATCCAGCCCAATAGGTCAGAAAACCGCACCTTTTTAAATTTTATCGAATTTTTCACGATTTATATAGAGCATTTTTTTTGCTCGTATAAAAAAGTTAGCTTCGTCGGCTATATCTCCGCTCCAGGTCGTGACCCGACCATAGCGAAAACTGTTTTGGAATCCTTGATCCAATAGCTATCCAGCCTAATAGGTCAGAAAACCGCACCTTTTTAAATTTTATCGAATTTTTCACGATTTATATAGAGCATTTTGTTTGTTCGTATAAAAAAGTTAGCTTCGTCGGCTATATCTCCGCTCCAGGTCGTGACCCGACCATAGCGAAAACTGTTTTGGAATCCTTGATCCAATACCTATCCAGCCCAATAGGTCAGAAAACCGCACCTTTTTAAATTTTATCGAATTTTTCACGATTTATATAGAGCATTTTGTTTGCTTGTGTAAAAAAGTTAGCTTCGTCGGCTATATCTCCGCTCCAGGTCGTGACCCGACCATAGCGAAAACTGTTTTGGAATCCTTGATCCAATAGCTATCCAGCCCAATAGGTCAGAAAACCGCACCTTTTTAAATTTTATCGAATTTTTTACTATTTATATAGAGCATTTTGTTTGCTTGTGTAAAAAAGTTAGCTTCGTCGGCTATATCTCCGCTCCCGGTCGTGACCCGACCATAGCGAAAACTGTTTTGGAATCCTTGATCCAATAGCTATCCAGCCCAATAGGTCAGAAAACCGCACCTTTTTAAATTTTATCGAATTTTTCACGATTTATATAGAGCATTTTGTTTGTTCGTATAAAAAAGTTAGCTTCGTCGGCTATATCTCCGCTCCAGGTCGTGACCCGACCATAGCGAAAACTGTTTTGGAATCCTTGATCCAATACCTATCCAGCCCAATAGGTCAGAAAACCGCACCTTTTTAAATTTTATCGAATTTTTCACGATTTATATAGAGCATTTTGTTTGCTTGTGTAAAAAAGTTAGCTTCGTCGGCTATATCTCCGCTCCAGGTCGTGACCCGACCATAGCGAAAACTGTTTTGGAATCCTTGATCCAATAGCTATCCAGCCCAATAGGTCAGAAAACCGCACCTTTTTAAATTTTATCGAATTTTTTACTATTTATATAGAGCATTTTGTTTGCTTGTGTAAAAAAGTTAGCTTCGTCGGCTATATCTCCGCTCCAGGTCGTGACCCGACCATAGCGAAAACTGTTTTGGAATCCTTGATCCAATAGCTATCCAGCCCAATAGGTCAGAAAACCGCACCTTTTTAAATTTTATCGAATTTTTCACGATTTCTAGAGGGCATATTTGGTAAAAATACATGATTTTTCAACTTTATTATCTCCAATAAGCAAATTGTTATTTTCATACATTTTGGTTTTTTGTAAAGTTCAAAGGTTTAGCTTCGTCTTCCTTTCATTTTTTTCTCTAATTTATCCCTAATTTTGCGATTTTTAAGCGATTTTCTTTCCTCCCTTCCCAAATTTTTAATTATGTTAAGTTAACAGTGTCTGTTAACATAACATTCACTGTAAAAAAAAGAATATAAAAAAGAATTTAACTTCACAGACATAATAAAAATGAGTAGGAAAATTACAAGCGATCAAATACGACTAATAACACCCTACTGCAGATGAATACTTTTAGAGTGGAGGCTACACATAATAGCGATAAAACATAGCTCACATTGACATCCATGTTTACATCATGACTGCAGCGTTTTTCAGGCGGAGATTTTCGCAATCTTGAAGGCTATTGAGGCCATAGCTGGTGGCCCAGCTTCAGGTTCGGAATATTACATGATTTTCGTTGACAGTCAGGCTCCCCTTAGGGCCATTGCGTCGGTCTGGTGCAAATCACGGCTCATTCGCGAGTGCAAGGAGTCGTTGAGGGTTTTTGGACTAGACCGTATCCGTCTGTGCTGGGTTCCGGGTCATAGCGGAATACTGGGCAATGAGACGGCGGATGCCCTCGCTAGGTTAGGTTCGCTTTCTGGAGGTCTTGACCCCCCGGTCTGTCACCTCTACGGCCTCATCAATGGATGGGTCAGGGAGCAGGAGCAGAGGCGTTGGGGGAACGGATCGGGTTGTTTTGTCTCTAGATGTCTATGGCCTGCTGTGGACAATAGGAGAACAGGTTGGCTGGTGGGCTTCGATAAGGCCAGCTTAAGGTTGGTTGTAGGTTTTATCACGGGGCACTGCGAGATTAGGTCGCTGACGGGGATCTGAAACAGATCCCAGCCGGACTATTGCAGGACATATTGCGATGAGGAGGAGTTGGAGACTATCGAACACCTCCTCTGTAACCGCCCAGCCCTTGGTAGCTTGAGGTTGAGGACCCTTGGTAGGGCCTTTTTTAAGGGTTTGAATTCTGTGTCAAGAGCCGACATCAAAACTCTCCATAGATTCATTAGTGGCTTAGGCTGGTTGAGAGGCGCTAGGGCTTCAGCAGTGTAGTCGCTCTCTCCCCTATTTGTTGTATCTTATCTGTGTAATTCCTCCACTTCCCATTCTCCCCTTTCCTATGTACATCCTCTCCTTTTTATCCCTCTGTAAGGACGTTGTACAATGGGTCAATTCGACCTCCGGGTACTGTACTTGTCTTTATTGACAGGTACACGTCCTCTAACCTAGCCTAACCTACAAAAGTCAGCGAAGTATTTACTTGGAGTGATAAACGAACTTCTGGCATTGCTGCCCGTAAACTTATCGTGTTGCTACACTGTAGGTGGTCTATGCGTAAGCTTCAATTTTGGCATACTTTTTTCAGAAATTCAATTGATTTTTCAACAATGCCAACTTTAGTGTTGCCTTTCAGAGTTAAATAATTAGCTGACTTGTTTCTGGGCATGATAGACTTTATGTATCGCTACAAAAATTAATCTGGTCGCAACAAATCGCATAGTTTTGACGGCCAAGGGACTGCTGCAAAACCAGAAATAAATTGCTTATCAAACTAGTCCCTCAAGAGAATCAAAGTATCGCGTACCTTGTGGCGTGACCCCAGACCTAGTTATCAAAAATATACGTATGTACATATGTAATATCGTATTGAACATACAGTTGCAACAACTTTTTATCAATCTGTAGGGTATACCATTTAGTATCCAAAAACCGCAGAAGAGAAATATAAGCGAGAAGCGTTTAAAATACTTCGAATATTATTATAAAAATGTTGTTTTTTATTTATTTACTTTGTTTGTTTAATAATAATTTTTATATTTTGTAACTTCTGCAACAACAATAACCAACTGATTATAAAAATAAATAAAAAAAATGTTGAAAGCTTTTCAACATTTCTTTTGCTGTTTATTTCTTTCTTTTTTTTTCTTCTTTTTTGCAACAATTTCAAGTCAATGACTCCAACGTCGTGTTTACAACAGAGTCACACAGTTGTAACGACATACAATAAATTCCCCATTCATTCCATAAAAGATAAAATATTTTCAAAATAATGAAAAAAAAATGAAACGAAACGAAACAAAATTAATTAATTTCTTTATAATACAGACAAATATTAATACGTACTACTAGTGTAGTATTTATTATCATTTGTATTATCAATACAACAATAATAACAACAAGTTTTTTTTGTTATCCATTTGGTACTTTATTTTCAATAACATCTAGGGAAAGTACTAAATTTTATAGGGAAGTATCTCCCCCATTTTAATGTACCTTATGCGTGAGCTGTTTAATAATTAAGGAACAAAATTCATAGAATATCCATCAAACGAATAATTTTCACTCTGTAAGTCCCCTTTAAATAAAAGATTTATTTTTGATTCCGCTACAATTATAATTCCGTCCTGATTTTAAATCAGAAAAACGAACGCACGCTTGTTTAGTTAGAAGAGTTTGAGTCAGCAAAAAACTTTTAACCCTACAGCCACATAATTTCTCAACACTGTGTCGGAAGATAGACAACATAATCAGAGAGAAGCAGAATATCAGAAAATGTTGTCCTTTAATCGATTCCATAAGGGCCAGTGTTTGCATAAGGCATCTTAATTGCTTTAATAAGCATGAATAATTTCCGTTCTAAAACAACAACGACCATCGTATGCGGCAGTCAAATTTGGTCCATCATCGGCCCCCGATGTTTAATTGCTTTAAAAAAGCATGAATAATTTCCCATCCAAGACAACAAGAACCATCGTCTGCGGCAGTCAAATTATGTATACTTTTCTGCATTACCGTCCCATAAGATTATCTTAGTTCTACTTCACGTAGAGATTGTAATGAAAAAGCTTCTTTAATGATATTTGAAGGAGGACTTGATCGAAGCAGATTTTAGTCCCTCGCAAGGCTCTCGGCCGGGTATAATGTAAAACTGTGATGGATTCCGGGGTATTACGATGTTTGGATAGAATGAGATTGCAGATGATATTACAAGGGAGGAAACAGTGAGATACGAGCACCTTGTGAAGAGGAACACTTTTTCGCAGAAATATATCCAGTGATAAAATTTAAAGTCGCCGTAGTCTAGTAGGTAGTGTGTTGGCTTATTAGATGTAAAGCCAGGGTTCGAGCCCTAGGCCAGACATCAAAATACAAAAAATATTTCTTCGGCGACTTCCTCTCAGCAGATTTCTGGCAATAAAATTGCCATGAAAAGTTTCTCAGTGTTTCTGTCGTTCGGAGTCGACTTTAAACTGTAGGTCCCGCCACTCATGTATAAAATTAACACACACAACATAAGTGGTGTGAGAAACTAGGTCGTAATCCTGACTGAAGGGTTGTAATGACCAATTATGTACGTATGTATTAAATCTATAACATGAAATAAATTCTAAGTTTTCCTGTTAAAAGACCTGCTCTCAACCGTCGGGATCGGCATTAAGCATAATCACATTTAAGTGCTGAACAAGTTTTACCAACCATTTAAAAAAATCTAGCAAGACGAGAGCCTTGCTGAAGAAATAATGCTTGTCCGTAGCCTAAATTGAGGCCATTTAACTGAAAGGAAGAATACGAGAGATATTCTGACCTGGGGATTACCGATGTTTCTTTTTTACCGCAAATTACAATGTTGCAGCTTCTAGAGTCTGGTAAAAAAAATTGTTTTTTATCTCTAATGTTGTAGTCATGAAAAAATGATACAAAGGCTAAAAAGATTGCCGCTGTTTGAATCCAGTATCAGAGTGTGTTGAATGGAGACATACTTATATTTACTGACAGTAAAGCGGCTATTAGATCCCTAGCGAGTGCGTACACCACATGTAAGATTGTTCAAGTATGCCGGGTACTTCTAGTGTTTTGAGTTCCTGAATGCGTGAGAAGTGAAGGTAACAACAAAGAGAACGATCTTGAAAAGGCTGGTACAACAGAAAATTCAAATAAATTCATATGTGATCTTGGTATTAATCTGGGTGGGAGCAAACAAATGGTCTTAAACAAATTTCATACATACGCCAAAGAAAAATGAGATCATGAATTCACTTGTGATGGGATCAGACAATTCTGGCCCGTTGTAAGCAGAGAAAATTTGCATTGAGTCCATAGGAGGAGCCTCATAGCAGTTATAACAGAACACTGGCATCTGGGTCCAGAATTTATTAACTGAACATGTATAGTTTTACGTCGCCGTGGTCTAGTAGGTAGTGTGTTGGCTTGTTGACGAAAAAGCCAGGGTTCGAGCCCCAGGGCAGACATCAAAATAAAATACAAAAAGTATTTCTTCGGCGACTTCTTCTCAGCAGATTTCTGGCAAAAACTCTGAGAGTAAATAAAATTGTCATGAAAAGTTTCTCAAAAATCTGTCGTTCGGAGTCGACTTTAAACTGTAGGTTCCGCCACTCATGTATAAAATTAACACACACAACATAAGTGGTGTGAGAAACTAGGTCGTAATCCTGACTGAAGGGTTGTAATGACCAATTATGTATGTGTATAGTTTTACTGAGGTCTTTAGTGCTATTGAACGTGTGTCTATCAAGAGAGGTCAAAACGAAATATGTATGCTGTCCACACATAGACACGTGGCTTATCGAATGTCGATGTTTTGAAGGAATTTGACTCCGCAGTTACAGGCAAAAATTATGTCAATCTGAAGACCAAGGTATCTCAATGTTCCCAATCGGCAATTAAGTAGCAGAGACCTCTCTCGCGTGACGAAACTAATGATCTACAAGGCGCTCATACTTCCCATGCGTCTCTATGGAGAAGAAACATGGATGTTATTACGCATCGATGCAGCAGCAGTATTGGAGGAAAAAGCCCTACGTAATATCTTTGACCCGGAGCGAGTTGGCGATAATTCCCGATATTTACGTTGTTCCTGTCGTTCGGATGATATACAGTGTTTTGGCGAGATAAGTATTTAGAGGAAGTCGGCATAGGGAACAACCTTAACTGAGTTGAAAGGACCAATTCGAGGAGGCGCTATCATCGATTAGTGTGACCAACAGGAAAAGGCGCGTGAGGAGCAAAAGCATCTGGAAGGATATGTAAAGGCACGACGAATTCCGATGAGCGGGTTGTCAGGGTTAATTACGTATGTAAGTAAGAAGGTATCTAGCCAGAGGTGATGTAGACACAATCCACACTTTCATAAAACTAACTTGATGTCTGAGAGACGATAACCAGATCTTGCCATTGCATGATGGAATATGAGTGTTGCAAGTGTTTAGAAGTAGTCGACGTAAGCAACAACCTTATTTGAGTTGAAAGGATCAAATCGAGAAGGCCCTATCAGAGTTCGGGGTGACCAAACACGTTGCGCGTGAGGAGCAAAATCTCCTGAAGGTGTTTGTTAATGCAGGTCGAAATCCAATGAGCGGGTAGTTAAAGCCAATTAGGTAAGCCAGAGGTGATTTAGAAACACTGAGAGACGACAACCAGAAGTTGTTATTGCATGACGGAATTGGTAATATGGGTGTTGCCATGTGCCCTTCTAGGATCCAAAAAAGCTATGCTATTTGAGACAACTACCCATTTAGCATAACCTCTACTGTGAATAATTAACGAGATTGACGCAGGCAATTCAACTAAAACGGATAACTGATGATCATGCCAGACCATACTCATCGTTGATGACCTGGCAGAAACGTTCAGACTATCATTTGTTTGGATCCGTACAGAATTGTTTTAATTGAAGAAATTTAAATTGTATAGAGGCCTGAAAAGCACAATACGAACAATTTTTCACTCTGTAAACGCAGAAGAATGTCATCGAACAAAATGGCGTATATTTGACTTAACCAAGCTTCTTCTAATTAACTGCAAATACCGTTACCTTTGCCGGTAACTGACTAAACCATGTCCTACACCACTATCTATAAATAAAAAATAATAAAAAACAATGGATTTCAATAGTGAATAATTTTTACATGACAACGTGACCGTAATCATTAACTTTTCGAAAATACTTGTATAATAACAACTTTAGTTATTTTTATTTTTTGAATCATAAACAGATATGATATGAAAATTTTTAAAAACAAATACGACAGAGCGACTATTAATGTTTAGCAATTTTTTCGGGAAGAGTGCGGGAGAGAGAGGGTTTATAAATTTATTTCGCATATAAATTTTAAACATTATTTTTGTTTTTATTTTTTTTATTTCATTTTTTTCTTATATCTGGCGCTGCTTTTTTAATGTTTGTTAATCTTTGTTTTTTTTTTAAGTTTTAGTTAAAAAAAAAGAAAAATAAATGAAAAAGAAACAGTGAATGATACACTTGGAAATAATCAATAAAAAAAAAAACAAACAAAAAAAGACGCGTATTTATGAAAAATAAAAATGTTTTTTTGTTTTATCTTTGGCATAAAATTATTAGAAATTATTACTTAATATTTAATACTTAATTATTTAAAATTAGTAACGTACATACATAGATTTCTATACACAGGGCTACTTATTCCAATATACACAGTGTAAAAATGTTGAGGTTAGGTTAGATTACTTCTTTGTTTACATATTGTATGAAAACAATATGAGACATAGAGTTGCCAACCTTTATAATTAAAAACTTGCAATATGTTTTACATATTTTTGTGTCTTTTTCATTAAAAAATTTTCTTTTTTAAAAAGAAAAAAAGGAAAATTATGAAATAAATTTTAAATTTTAAAAATAATAATAATTTTCAGTACTTTTGTTTGCATATGCATACCGCATATAAGCATATATGTATATATAATTAAACCACTAAAATAATAAACAACTTATAATTTAATTTAAAATATTTTTGTTTTTGTAATACTTCCTCTTCAACTTAAATAAAATTTTACTTTCAATTGTGGCGTAGCAGTCATGGGACTATATTGACCACTGTCTGCATTACTTTTGGGTAAAAATGGTGTCGATTCATTACCTTCCAAACGTCTCAGCAAACGATCTTGATCCGTTTCACGCGGTGTTGTCGGTATGTCACGTTTGGGCGAGTGTATGCCCGCTAAATTGACCTTTGTACTGATACGATTCAATTTAGTGGGCTGATGATCTTGGAAGATTTGTGAATTAGCAAAGACAGCCAAGATTTCCGGTCCCAGCATGGGTACATTGGTTTGTGTTTCACGTCTATAGACTTCATCATCGATTTTGCCATTACTGTGTTAATGAATTTCATAAATATTGATTGAAATTTAATTTAATATCGTTAAACAAACAAACAAACAAACAAAAAAATGCCCAAAAATATACACACAATTTAATATCATGAATAAATAAATAAATAAATAATGCATGATATTTTCATCAAGTAATATTTAAATTAACAATTATTACCTGAATAATGCGGATGAGTTGCCCCTTCTTAGTGGTTGATCGACAATGATCTGTGGTATGCTTAAATTATTATTATCCGCCGGTTGTATGCGTCCCAAGACATTGCCATTCTTTTGCGCGGCAATATAGTCTTCATCATCTTCGGGATTATAATTCGCTGCAATAACACAAAATAAACTGATTAGCATTACTCTGGTATTTAAATTAAGTTATCGTGCAATGAGGTTATTGAAAACTGTTAGGCAAACACAATATATTGTTGTGACTCATTACTTATGGGGGACTGTCATAGTAATTATTTAAATAAATAATTGAATTTTTCGAAAATTAGTACTGGATTAAGTCAGTTAATTTAAGTGTTAAAACGTCAGAAAAAAACGGATTTTTTCAGGTTAATTTTGAAGGCCGGATTTCGCAATATTTTGATAACAAAAATTTAAACTTTACAATACATTTTCATAAAAAAAGCGCCTCATGGCATCTCTAGTCGCTTAGTTCTGTTAGCATTTTGAGGAGTTTAGGTTATAACGGCTCCTTAAAAACTCTTCTGAGGTTTCTCACACAGTTTTCCTCCTTTCTGACCATACGAAGCCTGTTATATTTCTACAAACAAAAGACTACAAGATTCGTAATATCACAGTAGAATATGGTAATTGAGCATCATCATATGGCAACATATGTACATACATAATTGGTCATTACAACCCTTTAGTCAGGATTACGACCTAGTTTCTCACACCACTTATGTTGTGTGCGTTAATTTTTTTATACATGAGTGGCGGGACCTACAGTTTAAAGTCGACTCCGAACGACAGATTTTTTGAGAAACTTTTCATGGCAATTTTATTTCTTCACAGAGCTTTTGCCAGAAATCTGCTAAGGAAGTCGCCGCAGAAATATTTTTTCATATTTCGTTCAGTTGGAGATGCTTGACCTGCGGCTTGAACCGAGGCCTCACGTCTCACAAGCTAACACACTACCTACTAGACCACGACGACTTCATCATACGGCAATAACTTATAATATTCGACACGAGGTGGACCAAAATTATCTCTTAAAGAGATGGTAAGTTCTAACTTGTCACGTGGGCAAATCCTAGTCGCTTATATTTACTGTGGAATTTAAGGATTGCAATTTATAGCTTCTTTATTACACAAATTTATAATACATTACACAGTTTATAATACAATAGTCAAGCTTTTTACTAATAATGACTGATAACGTTACCTTTCGCTCTATTTATGTTCATTTATTTTAGTTTTGGTAACTTCTAGAAGTCTACTGTTGATTTGTTATTGTAATTTGATGTTTGTTTACCCCAATTTTCATTATTGTTTTATCTTAATTTCATGGTTATTTTTGTATTGCTTGTTCGTATTGCACTTTTTGTAATATAAGAACTCGGTATCCCCTTTCTTCTCACTTGAGTTCGATAATGTGCTTCGAATGATGACATAGGCGAGACAAAATAAGGAAGTTAACTGTACTCTAATGTAGCATATTTGATCGCTCGATGATCATAATAGATCATTTGTTTCAATTATAATATACAGACCCGATCTAAGCGTGGTAATTGGGGTAACTACAGATCGCTGCCTTATCTATTCTCTTGTGAAAAGACAAGGCCTTTCAGATCAATAACGTATATCTAACGGCTAAACTGTTATGGAGGAACTGATACGAGACTATCATTATATTCCTTTGTCATTGTCCAGCGTTGCATGTAAAGAGAAAAATTCCGATACAAAAAGTCTTTGGGCTCAACTAAGCTGCCCAAGCGTTTTCGGACGATAAAAGATTACAAGTTTCTATTAAATCTTCAAAATGGTTTCATTGTTACTAGGTTTTGTTGTGTGGTCTGTTTATTCTCCTTTCCATGATGCTCCTGGGGTGCTATCATACAGAGTTGAAGTTTTTAGAACAGTATAGAGAGGTAACATGTACCACCTATGTAAAGCGTTGCACTACAATTTCGGTTTTAGTTTCCTAATTTGGGAAAAAATGCGCTTATGGCTTTATTTATAATCGCGGCTGTCGTACCTGATATAGACAAAGGTTTTTAAACACTTCTAAGCCAGGCGTAGAATCATTTATGCGCTCAAAATTTCTTGAGTACGCGTACATATGTATTTAATGGTTTGGAATTTGCGTCATGGGATATTACACGCCATTTTGAACACAAAAAGAAACAGGAAGTCAAACTTCCAGGACTAGAAACTGGTATTACCAGAACTCTATACATATACTAGTAACTTCTCGGATTCATTAGAATGGGGTTTATCCATCTGTAGATTAAGAGGAAACAAAAGCGCTATGTGTGGTCTGCCCATGACATCTTGTGAGTTTAGGCGGCAAGTTAAATACCAGTGGAACACTACATCTGCAATAATGACAACTCTCTGGCGTCATATGAAGAGAGTAACTTCTGAATCCTATGCGATAAGATGAGGATGTGTTTTGTGGATGAATCTGATAACCAAGAGGAAAACAAAAGCACTGAAATAACCACAAATTATGAGTTTTTTCATTGAAGAAATCGTGATCATTTATTTCCATATAAAAATTCTAAATAAGAAGTCAATGCATTGAATTAAAGCACTGAAATAACCATAAGTTATGACTATTTTTATTAAAGAAAACGTGATCATCTATTTCCATACAAAAATTCTGAATAAAAAGTCAACTCATTGGTCACAAGATACAATAAAATTGCAATTACCAACCAATATCTTTAAAACAGAATGCCTGGTAAGTACCACAATAACGTCTAGCAGAGTATAGATAATGCAATGGGTCGATGTCATACTACCCCTAAAATATATCGCAATCATGCTTAGTTAACATTGTCGAGCAAAACATATGGAATTAAACCATAATGACGATAAGATTTACCGGCGACTACTACTAGTTGTATAGTCTATACGATGGCTCACCTTAAAAAAAGAAATAAAATAAAAAACGATACCAAACCAGTAACTCAGATAAGATTAATTCTAGACAATTTTATGTTCAAATGCGGGTGAGTGAATATGGTATGTATTTGAAGGCATATGCATGAGTTTGTTTCTAATGGAGTTACGAAATGGTTTTTTAGTCATCGAAACTAATGTCAAACAATTGATTAAAAAAACCTAATGTCTTCGATTGTAGTCAACAAATAATAAAGGGTTCTTCACTAAAAGCGGGATATTGGCATTCGCTAAAATCATTGGATGAAGAAAAGTTTACATTTCAAGCTCCCAATTTACACATGATGTCCATTTATCAACAATCGTCCTATGATACACTTCCCCACACTGCTTGGGGTTTGTTTAAAAAGTGATCTCTCCGAGTAAATTTTCAATAAGAACAGATTTGATTTCGCCGAATTCCAACTGGTGCTGTTTGAAAATATACAATCCTAATCAGAGTGAAAAAATGCTTTGCCCAGTGATTTCATCTGTCAATCCACCTCATAATGTCCTACCAATATTCACCTTCTGTAATTTATTTAGCTTTTGCCTTAAGGAGACTATTTGTTTGACCTGGCGCAGTCGTCTGTGCGACTCTGAGTGTTGCTATCGGTGCACGCTCACCTTTCCTCGCACAAAAGAACTTTTGACAATAAAGTCTGTTCGCGAGTTCATCAGTATTTTCACTGGCAGCGAACTTTTGCCCCAGGAAAGCACAACTTTGTTCCCTCCACCTAGTTGTGGAAGATAATCAAAGCACTCCTTGTTGGCCAAATTTTTGATGGAGACATGATATCAGTTGCAATTCTTTTTCTTTCTTATTTATCTTCGATTCGTTCCATAAACTGCTATTCGTAATTAAACTTAGCCAGATGAAACGCATTATTCTATGAAGACAATGTAATCTTACGAAGATCTCGGAATTCAATTCGTTAGTTAATCCATAGAAAAAATCACAGTGAATTTAAAACTAAAATCTCGATGGCTGAATGGTCTATGAATTTGTCTTCTTTATTTAATCGATTTTGACTTGCTGTTGGATGAAGGTAACAATTAGTAAATTAATGCAAATTAACTTGGCACTGGCCATGCCCCTTTTATTACAATCTGCTTAATGGTTACCATTCTAAACACGCTCTGACTTCTGAAAGTCTTAAAATCGATATAAAGAAGCCACCGTAGTCTAGCAGGCAGTGTGTTGTGAAGTGAAGCCACGGGTCAAACCCCAGCTCAAATATCTCAATCTAAACGGAATATGAAAAATATTTCTTAAGCGACTTCCTCTCAATCAATTTCTGTCACAAACTCTGAGAGTAAATAAAAATTGCTATGTAAAGTTTCTCACAAAAATCTGACGTCGACTTTAAACTCTAGCTCCCGCCATTCATGTATAAAATCAACACACACAGGCTAAGTGGTGTGAGACGCTAGGTCGTAATCCTAACTGAAGAGTTGTAATGACCAATTATGCATGTCTGTATGTATGTAAAATCGATATTTAAACCTTTTATCGGTCGATTTTTGTGATCTATTAAAACCAGAGGTCAGAACAAACTGGCAAACGTGCGCACTGCAAGATCGTTGTGTCCAAACTACAACGAACAGTTTCTACACAAATTTCGGTGTTTAAACGCCTGGAACCTTCAACTACAAATTAATCTACACCACACTTAAGTATTATCAGAAGATATGGGTTATTTCACAGAAAAATAAGTTTTCCAGTTAGTATTCAGTCAAAAATACAAAAACAGAAAGACGCCAAAATTCAAAAAGTCAAAACAGACTCTCCTCTCCGTAGTCTTCTAGCAAAAACTCTCAAAATAAATAAAATTGCCAAGAAAAGTTTCCCAAATCTGTCAGTCAGAATCGAAACTGTAGTCCCGCCACTCATGGATGAAAATTGACACACACAACAACAACAATTTCACAGAACGAAAACGAAAATTTCGTTTCCGAACTAAAATAGAATTTATCCGATGATCATATTTTACAACGATTTTTAACAGTCACTTTGTATGGCAAAAATCAATACGATCGCATTCTGTTTGTTCTTACCCTTGCTGTAAGCAATTTGTCACTGTTCGTGTTTCACTGTGAAATGTAAACAAATGCGTTTGCGGTACTTGTGTAAAACGCCCGAGCGTTACATCTTAAAATAGTTCAACTCAATTCACTTTAACGAAGCCCAACTACCTATTGAGTCATCTCAGTGAGAATTTATAGCGTAAGAAGTAATACAACAACAACAACAGAGAAAATAAATATTAAAAAAAATTAATTATACAGTCAATGCTTAAACTGAACAACTGATGCAATTAGAACGTTTTAAATCTGAACATTGAACGTATGAGACAAACTGGCTGGCATTTTGTTTAGATTTTAAGAAAAAAAACCAGAAAATACAAAACCGGGTAAGAGGAGAAAGAGAGACAAAAAGTTCGAAAAGACTTACCAATGGACTCATCATAGCAAAACTTTTCCTCAAAACAATTCCAATAGAAATCTTCCCAGCAGCTAGACAGGAAGATAAAGAAAATAAAAAAACAAAATTAAGTTGTAAAATAATTCATAAAAAATAAAAAAAATTTTTTTTATTCATTTGCTACTTACTTTTGACAACAGCGACACATTTTGCTTAACTTGCTGGCTGAATTTAAAAGTTAAAAACAAAATTAAACAAACGGATCGGGTCGTATAAGACCCTCAATGAAGCGTTGGCGTTAAGGGCAGTAAATATTACGCGTTTTATTTTTCAATTATTGCTTTTAAAGTTAATGCTTATTACGGTAATTTAATTTAATTAAGTTTTGAATTTGTTTTTAATTAAATTATTTTTTATTTTTTTGGTAACAAAAAAGAAGACACAATATCGGCGACAATACTGGAATATGCTCGTACACAGTCAGCCGCAATACAGCCGCTACTCTATCACAGTATGTGTTTAACGTTTAAGGTCTCGTTTAGCTCTAAAAGCGTCAAGAAATAAAAAATTATTTAAAACCGAAAGTAACAAAAACAAACGATACGACACAACAGCGAAAAAAATCTCAGTTGTTGTTAAAAAACATTATAATTTAAGAATCGCCATTAAGAGCGCCAGAAATTTAAAAAAAAACCCACTCACATACACACATACACACAAACAAATGCTTATAGTCTTAACAAAACGTGCTCCTACACAAACATTTTAACAAAAAAAAAAAAAAAAAAAACAAGCAAAAGTGTAACCAATTTAAGAGTGTTAAGAAAATTGTGCTCTCATCTGGAGAGTTAATAAATCTAAGGTCTGAAGAGATTCTATTAAAAACAGAAAACCAACCTACTTGATGATGTTTTGACAAAACGCGTCTGACACACAATGTAAATATGTAACTGCCGTCTTTTTTTTCCTGTTGTTTGCTTTTGGACAATTTCTATTAACACTGATCCCCACTTCCAAAACAATAAATAATAACAAGAAAACAAACTATACACAAACACACACACAACTGCATTACACCTGTTTAAATACGCTCTCTCTCTCTATGCATATAAATGGGAGAGTAAATATAAGCGATTACGACTTAAGGTAACAGTGTTGCCATTTAAAGGAAATTGTATAACGAAGTTAGGAATTACATTTAAGGGATTTAAAGATTGTTTAAAATGAAGGAAGTTTTTTAATATTCTTAACAATTTAAAATATTAGACATATAGTAGACCAACTTGTAATTAGAGCTAACAAAGTACTATAAATAAATGCTAAAAAAGCACTCTTAGTCGACGTTGGACCTACCAAGTAATCTAAAATGTATATAGTTCAGAGATTGCGATGTATAGTGAATAAAATCAGGCAGTTTATATTCGGGTCCCGGAACAATCTTCATTATTATTTTATTTCTTTCTTGCACTGCTTGAAGAAGAGCCCTCCCATGAGTTTTGGTTGAAAATAATGGTTTTTAATATCTTCAATTCTCCTCCGGGAAACACTCTTACCTTTAACAGCAAAAAAGTAATGCTATGGGAAGATAAGGCAGTTACACCCAAGCCCAACATATTTTCACAGAGGGTGGCAGATGTTAAGCTTATCCTTAAAAAAACCTTCTATAGTACGCCAGGTTAGGTGGAAAGACAAGTGATTAATAAAAATGAAATACAGATTGGATCTTAGCAATGCCGTTTCAAATTGGTAAGTCCAACATAAAATAGCACTACGACAAATCCATGAAAAACAAGTAGACAGATGCCATTATTTCATAAACTATAAAGCAGAAGCGTATATGCCACCTTGTCAGAGCTCGGCATTCCTGCGATGCTGAAAAGACTGTTTGGGGGAAAACCTCTCCGAACCTTTTGGCACCGTGCGAGGTTTTAAACTTCGTTAGGGTCCGGGTACTCTACGTTAAGGTGTAGGTTCATCGCAAAGGTATTATTTTTTATGGAATTGCATAGCTGCCTGCGTATGCCGACGGTATCGACATCATTGGACATAACAAACTTGAAGTCTTCAGCAGTGATGCCTTCAGAGTTATAGAAGAGGAATTTTCCAAGATGGCTCTAGTAGTAAATGTGGGTAAAACAACAAACCCCAGTCTACGGTTAACTATAGCTACGACGATATCAAGGAATTTTTTATCTTGGATCCGCCGATGATTAAAAGGTGTTATTATTACCTCAATGGTCAATTGAATAGCTTATCTTCCCGTGCTTTACGATTGTATGAAAGCACGGACACTGTTACACACCATTGCCACCAGCACTTGGGAGTAGTGGGAGTGGAATTAACATACAGCGGCTACGCTGGCTCGACCATATCGAATGAGAGAACGAATTTGAGAACCAGCAGATGACGGTAGAGGACATCTTTTCCGTGTTGAAAAGACCAAGTGGAGGAAACTTTGTGTAACTGAACAAGGCTGTTTCGAAGCATAGATGCTTTGAAGAATGTATAAAGGCAGTGTTACCGCATTGTAAAGACAATTTCAGTAAATTAGTTGTAAGTAAGCATGGCTTGTTTTGTAACCCGAAGAAGAAGAGGTAAAGGTATAGGCTGATGAATTTATAGTTTTCAATACTGAAATCTTTGACAGGCAGAAAAAAACCTTTAATAACCTATTCCCTATAACTCAAATGATAACGTTGGCATCAATGCTAGGGATTCAAGGGAGATCTCACACATTCTCCAGCTAAGTTCCAGTACTAATTTTGGTTTAAAATATTTATTAAATGACCAGTAGATTATTGGATTTTATCTTACAGATAATATTTTTACACAGCTTTATGTTTACTTTTATCAACAGAGTATATTTACACAAAATGATGAGATTTTCGTTAACAAAATATTCAATCCTCTGGCAACACTTTAACGTACGTAAACAATGTGTACTCAATGTGAGTACAATGTTTCAGAGGTGTGTAGGCACGAGTTTGAAGCAAGAGCGAAAGATAAGGTTTGTAGGCCCTATTAAATATTAGGGGCAAACATAAATTTTAACTGTTGCAAACGATAATAAAACAATAACAACTCGTGATTAATGATTCAAATACCGTGACAACAAAGGCACGTGAATCAAATAGAAGTGAGGCGAATTGATAATACAATAAGAGAACAAGCAATATGCAAAAAAAACAAAAAGAAAATGTTTTTAAAATAAAATATGTATTAAATATGGAGTCATGGCAGAAATAAAATTCGAAAATAATTTGGTACTAATGCAAGTGGGGCGCTTATTTTGTATAAATTTCAGTCAAATTGTTTTAAACCCAAAGTAGACCTGTAAGAGCTCCTCAACGACATGGACGTTATTCACCGTATATATAAAATGTTTTTTTTCTAAAGAGCTAAAGGTGTAGTAAAAAGGATATTTCTGCCAATTGACGGATTTATCAGAATGGTCGTGTGTGCTTAAGCTTTTGTTGGACTGGAGACATGACGCTTAGGTTAGGTACGATGAACTGGAGAAAAATATAAACGTATTCAACTGGGAGAAAATCGGCAGCCCGGGTAGTATTAACCCAAATTGTATAGAAACTACTGCATCAAGTGACATAGTTAGGTAGCAGACCCTATTTGAAGGTCCGACTTAGCACAGCTTTTAGAACCACTATGATAAATAACTATCAGACAAAGCTAATTCATACTCAAGCGACTTTAAAGTTCCGATGAAACTTTGCAACTTCCAACGAGGATTTCAATTCATAAATCTTTCCCCATTTACTGAGAACTGAACATTTACAAAGTCATTGAATGATAGCCAGTCATTGCCGGCGTTATAATAATTATGTTTAGGAAGACAGTTTTCTGACAAAAGCAATAACGGTCCAAGCTACAATGCACTGGCCACATCTGTGGGTCCTGGTCAAAGTACATAAATGGTCCCCTATGACCACAGAATGTCTATATCTGATGGATTACAGTACAGGCAGGTTTCTTCTCACATTTAGACTGCACTAATTTTCGTAATTCTCAAAGAAAGGAACCAACCGACACTCGCCGTCGATTTACTACCGTCCGTAAAAACCTTAATAGGATCTCTAGCGGCATAATGAGTTCTCATCGGAGTCGTGTGATTAAAGGATTCGCATGGATTGTAGTTTACATTACTAAGATAAAAATTCCGATAGCAGGTAGTGGCCATCACAATGAAAGCATTTTGTGACCATTCGATTTGAATTGGAGCACATAAAATTAAATTTTTTGGAAATGTTTACAGTGCCAAACTGGCACTCTCCAATACTTGCTTTTCATTTATTTATTTTCTTGAAATGAAATAAAAAAATTAAATAATTCGCCGTAAATGACAATTTAAGTACCAGTTTAATAAGCTTTTTAAGGCATTAACATTTACGTAATCCCCCTAATAGTCCAACCAGACACACTGTAAGCCGCAATGTAGTCAACATACCATAATTATCGACATTTTTGTGTCAGCTGTTTAACACTGACTTGTTAGAGGTTTCCCATGTAAGGTGATGTGATATTTAAACACACGTAACTACCGCTATTCCGTATACATTTGTAACGAACAAATTCAGCCAAAAGAAAAGTAGAAAAATATTGTAAAAATTCACTCACATTTTGCCGTTTTACCCAACAGTTTTTCAAAGATATGCTGCTGATAACAAAAACAAACATAATAGGGAGTGTAAAAACAATAACAGCAATCACACTCTCTTTCTATCGCTCTCATTTCTACATTTGAAATTGTAAAAACAAAAACTTTTTAACACACTACGTGTGTACATAAGTATACGAATTATAGGCGTTATTAATGTTGTTGTATTTTTATAGTTGATAAGAAAAGTGGTAAAATTGTTTATTTTGCATTTTGTTTGTTGAAAAAAAAAGAAAGAATAAAACAAATAAAAATAATAACTTTATGTAGAGAACTTTGTATGATACTCTCTTTAAGAGATCTTCATATGACCAGTTTAAAGAGCAGCAGAGAATGTTTGAAGTTACCAACTAGCTTGTATTTCCCGTTTAACAATTGAGAGCATTTTTAAATACGATACCCACCTGCATAATAGAATCAATCGAAAGAGTAATAAATTATTTTCTTTGTTTATTTCTATTTTTTTTAATTCAAAAGTTTTACAACAAAAAAAAACATATTTTTAGGCTGAAAATAGTGCAGTAAGTTTAGGAGTGAAAGCATAATTAAATGCAATTATTATTAAAATTCTAAACCAGGTTAAAGGTGCACACTGGTTACGCCATTGGGCGTACCAAGCGAGATGCTTTTGCTGCCTTTAGCGCTATTTAACGGGAATCTATCAAGATGGGTTCACAGTAAATGAGGGCATATGTAGTGCCACATGTGCAGGTAAAGACGCGGGCGTATTAGTATCCAGATAAGGGTCGATAACTATACTTTCAATGTTGCCAATAAATTTGTTTATCTTAGATCCGCCGTTACCAGCAAAAGTGATGTCAGTTTTGAGGTTAAGCGTAGGACCACTCATGCAAACAGGTGTTTTATGGTCTCAATAGGCAATTGAGTAGCAGTGACTACACTTCGAAGCTAGCCGCTCATCCTCGCCATGCTTCTCTATGGCGCAGAAGCCTGAACGAGAGAAAAATACTACGTAAGATCTTCGTTCCATTGCGAGTTGCCAAAATTTCCGCATCCGACCCAACAACGAACTGTATGAGCTCCTCAACGACGTAGGAATTGTGCAGCATGTTAACATCCAGCGGCTGCGTTGGCTCGACCATGTAGTTCGGTTGGATGAGGATGCTCCGGCGAGATGAGTATTTAATGGGTTAGAAAGACCAAATCGAAGTAATTGTTGAACAGCAGTTATTAAAAATTTCTGAAATTTGCTGTTATAATTTCTCCATCACTTCTCCCAAACGAATTTTAATTAGAGGCTTCATTACAGCAGCCAACATAAAGCTTGATACCCTAGTTTAATCCCACAATAATAAAGAGCAGTTGCCGTCTAAGTGATCCTGGATTCGAAATATAATTCCATATTAGCTTACTGCCCAATAAGATACCAAGATATTCAATAGTATGGATTTAGTGAGTGTTACTGTGTTGATACTAGGTGCAGCAAGTTGAGGAAATTTGTATCTCCTTCTGAATACTACTAACTCTGTCTTAGTTAGCTTAAAACCGAGTCCACCATTTTGCCTCCCTGATGAAATTTTTAAATCCATTGTGAGAGGATCTACATATATGCATCCCATTGAACATTTTCTTTCGTCTCGTATCAGCATACAAAGTTTTATACTGCAAAAACCTATATTTCTTCTTTCTACAACACATTAAGATTCTCAGGCCCTAAATCTCTTAAGTAGATTGGTGCAAGTGGCCTTCAGTCTTCATGCACAACGAGCTATATTATAAATGTAATGCTCATTACTGTTCTGAAGAGTTGCTGAACTACTTTTAAGGTTACCAAGCTTATATAGTTTTCTATGCACTTCTTTTAAATTCCTCTAGTTTGATACAGGCTGACAACTATGCACTTTGAAGCCTAATTTAAAAAGCTACGATATTTACTGGGTCTTTTTAAAACTGAAATAAAAACTTTCCGTAATAAAGACAATATTTCTGTTATTCGCGAATTAACTTTATTTTCGCTTATCTTCCTGAATTCATTCATCGGATATTCTTAGAAATTCTATAAAAAAAACAAGATAAAAAGATTTCTCTGTTTGAATTTCTAATGAAATAATTTTTTTTTTATAAATTTTATGGCTTAAAAACAAACTGTTTCATGTTTTTTAAACCAGAGTTTGTCAATATTTTTAACGAATTTATTGCCAATCAAAGCCATAAAAATAAGACTAAAAAAAACAAAATGTTGCCAATTTTGTATGTGAAAGAGACACTCACTTAAGTACAGGAAAAGGAATGTTGACCACTTGGCGGGTTTTTAATGATTTTAAATTAAAATTTTTATCCATATAATAATGAAAATATTTTTTAATATTATTTAGGATTCCTTTTTCAATAAAATTTTCCATGGAAATTTTTTAGCAACTAAATTAAAACGCTTTTTTTTTTTGATCGAACCCTAACCTTAAAAATAACTTCCTGCTTTCAATATTTGTTTGTTTGTAACAAAACAATAAAACAATAAAAAAAAGAAAATCGAAACAAAACAAAAGCCGATGAAACAAAATACATCCCATTTTAAGGTCTTTTGATTTTTATTAACAACAACAAAAAAAAAGACCTTTTAACTGTTAATTACAACACATAGACAGACATACAGACGGTTTTATTAATGGCAATATAAACATAAAAAAATTTTTTTTTAAAGTGAATTAACAATCAAAACAAACTTTTGTTGTTGTTGCTATTGTTGTTTTTGTCACATTCACTCATCCGTTACGGCTCTCAATTGTATGAAATGCTTCTCGTGATTTTTACGCTTTTTCTCAAATACGGTATAATTATACTGTATGTGTGTGTCTGTATTTTAAATAAATTCATTGAGAATTTTATTTTTTTTTATTAAATTTATTGTCTGTTAAATCTTTCATAAACCAGTTATTTTGTATTTAAAATAAGTTTGTTTTATTTAACTTGAAAACCTCAAAAATATGCATATGTACGAGGGCGGTGTCAAAATTAGCCGGCTTAACAAAGAAAGCATAACAAATTTGTTTAAGAGTTTTCTTCATTTCTCAACATTAACACCTTCTAGAGCAATAGAATATTCCCAAGGATATACCAAGGCGTCAATACCCTATTATAGAAAAAACTACCAGGCCTAGGTAACTCTCGATTGACTTTTCGAGCAGTTTTATCTAATCAAAACAATCCAAGAGAGTTAAATCTGCCGAATAAGATGCACAGTGATGCGTTTCAAACCTTAATTCATTGATTTTGGTCCTCACAATTGCAGATGTTAGGCTGCCAAGCCTTACGAGTGAGTAGCGCACTTGGGTTCTATTTTAGATCCCGTTGTAGTATAATTGTGCACATATTTTATCGAATGCCTACAATTCCGGGTCTCAGCTATACTGTAAATTTTAAAAAGTTATGGATTTTATTCAAATCATCTTCCACTTATTTAGTCCTCTCGATAAATGCTGGGTTCCTAAAACCTTTCATCCCAGGTTGGAAAATTTCAGAATGACCGAGATTATGTTCAGCGATTTTTTCTTCTTCCTCGTCGTTACAACTTCTTTAGAAGTTTTTGTTGGTATTTTAGGCTATCCTCGCTGTATATTGAATACAAATCGTGTCCTCCTTAAATCCGCAATGAGCCAAATCTGGCTTCCCACTAGACGAATGAGCAAAGTCTTTGTGGGATTATTTGATTGCCCCTCAATAATTGAAGATTATTTTGAATTCATTTCATTCTGTTATTGTACCTGCTTTCGTAAGTGCGTTAGCTAAGATAACTCCTGGTGGTTCAAGAATGCAGATGACACTAGAGAGCTCAGTATCCAAGCGACAAATACCAAATCATGCCTGAAAATGGGGAGAAAATTTTGTAATTAGTGAAGGACCAGGAATGTATGTGATGTGAACCCTTCGGAAGTACGGCTACATATGTTTGTGAACTATGTTTTTGAAAATTGAATTGAAATTGATGCCATGAGCGTAGTATTAGCTTCGAGTGAAGATAACGGCTTAGAAAGGGACCCATGAAATAATGCACCTTACCGAAATCCTCTTTAGTATCCCAAAAAACCGACGACATGACCTTGCCTATAAATGGAATTGTCTACAATTTCTATTGACACGACTTTACCAATTTAGTCCACTGCTTCGACTGTTTCTTTCGACCCAAAAACGAAGTTTGATATAAAACAACCGATTAAAATATCAGCGATTTCGTTTTATTATAAGCAAACACGTTGCCCATCTCACGCAGTTATTTCGTCTTAACTTTTTGAGCCAATGTGTGTTGCCTTTGAAATGCCTATCGCTTCAGTTATATTAGTCGTTCTCATCCGTCGATCATCGTATATTCCCGGGTGGGGAGAATGTGGATTGGTTTTCGATCAGAGAATCTGATCAAGAGCTTTGTTCGTTAATTTGTGAGTTTGTGGACTGTGTGTTTTTTTCACATCAGAAACCCTAGTCCATTACATACATAATTGGTCATTACAACCCTTTAGTCAGGATTACGACCTAGTTTCACACACCACTTATGTTGTGTGCGTTAATTTTATATGTGTGGGGCGGGACCAACAGTTTTAAGTCGACTGCTAACTACAGATTTTTGAGAAGCTTTTCATAGCAATTTTATTTACTCTCAGAGTTTTTGCCCGGAATCTGCTGAGGAAGTCGCCGAAGAAATATTTTTCGTATTTCGTTTAGTTGGAGATGCCTGACCTGCGGTTTAAATCGAGGCCTCACGTCTAAAAAGCCAACACACTACCTACTAGACCACGGCGACTTCAAGTCTAGTCCATTACATTCAGTAAAATTCCTAAATTAAATAATAAATATAACGCCGCTGATCAAAGAAAAATAATCCAACACCTACTTAATGCACATATCTTCCTACCATCTGCTGAGTGGTGGTCTCAGTTAAAAACTGTCATACTATGCATCCGTTTGCAGCTTTAGGGCGGGCGTATCGAGTCTCCCTCGTATTTGTAGTCACTTGTTTATAAAACAAAAGATAAAAAACAATGATTTATGAATCAAAAATGAAATTCATTAGAGAAAAAGGTTGTTTTCAAAATTATCTGGTTAAAATCGAAATTCGATAAAGAAAAAAGTTCAGGTTCGAATAGGGGAGTAGACGTTTTTTATCTGTAGTGAGCTTTAATCTTTAATCCCCGTATAAATAAACAACATAGGAAGACTTCTTGTCTGCTCGAGAAAACACAGCCAATAACGAAGATTACTAGGAAGTTAAACACTGCAGCCTCAGAATGAGAATCAGGAATCAGTGCTTTGTTAGCGTTAAACTTGCTACTGTTAATATTGTTGGTTTGCGTCTTAGGTTTACAATTTAGAATTCAATTTCACACGCATAAACTTTCCATAGAAAATATGAAAATCAAAAAATTTTATTACAGAATCTAAAAAATTATAAACTTTCCGCAGAGAATTTTAGAAAACGAGTAAAAACCCGAGTTGAAACCTTTAAGAAAACGCTAAATTCACAATATTCTCCATTCCTACCTTGTTATGCATGAGTGTCAATTTCACCTACAAAGTTGGCAACATTTTTCCTTAATTTTTTTGTTTTATTTTTATGACTTTGATTGGCAATAAATTTGTTGAGAAAAGAAATGACAAAACAAAGTAAAACAAAACAAAAACAAAACTTGGGCTTAAAAAAGCAGTCAGTGTGAATTTTTTTCTTGTTTTTAAGCCATAAAACTTATACAAAAAAAGATTGTTTCATTAGAAATTCAAAATTCTAGCAGAGAAATCTTTTAATGATTAGATTTGTTATTTTTTTTAATTTTTTTTTCTCAATTCTAAGAATTTTAGATGAATGAAATGAGGAAAAAAAGTATTTAATAATTACGAAAATAAAATTGATTTGCAAATAATAAAAATAAAATTTTAAAAATGCAATAATTGAACACTGTTTCCTGGATTGCAAATGCCGCCTTAATTATGTTCTTCTCGTATTGAATTAATTAAAGAACATTTTGACTTTTAAAAAGGCCCTGAAAATATAAAATCATTATATTTACTTCCGTAGTTTAGTAATTTTTAATTGGAAGATGTGACGTAAATTGTTTTAAAAGTGAAAAGGAAGATATTAAACATAAAGGTCTATGGAAGCATTAATACAAATGCTTCCCAGCTGTGAAATATCGGTAGTCAATTCGCTATTTTATAAAGCCCACTTTAGGCCCACCAAATATTCGAGTTGCCAATATTAGTATTGAAGTCTATTAACATTCAGTCTTGTTAATACCACAGTCCAATTTGGCAGAAATATATGTATGCAATACATAGATTCATACATACATAATTAGTCATTACAATCCTTCGTGCAGGATTTCGACCTACCTTCTCACACCACTTATGTATCGGGTCCGCCATCTAACGTTTTTTTTAACTAGTACTTATTTCGTGAATGGTAACACTTAGCTCATGTCTGATTTGACAGATAATTAGTTTTATCCTTCCGCTGAACGAATATGGACCATCCAATGCGTTTTCGCTTCGCTAAGTGGACCTGCGATCGACTTACAGAAGATGCCGATTTTAGCAAAAAAAAATCATCTTTTCAGATGAAGAGCATTTTGATCTTGGCGGGTATGTAGACAAGCAAAATTGTCGCATTTGGGGGACAGAAAACTCGCACGCCTACTTTGAAAAGCCGACGCACCCAAAACGAATCACTGTTTGGTGCGGATTTTGGTCCAGAGGCATAATTAGGCCATTTTTCTTCGAAAATGAGCAAGGAGTGGCCGTTGCAGTCAATGGCGATCGTTATCGGGCCATGTTAAACGAATTTTTGTTCACAAGAGGAGGATATTGGCAACATCTGGTTTCAACAGGACGGCGCTACGTGCCACACAGCCGAAGCTACACTCGATGTTTTGCGCCCTGTTTTTGAAGATCGCATTATCAGCCGCAGAGCTGATGTCGTTTGGCCACCTCCGAGCTGCGATTTGACACCGTTGGACTATTATTTGTGCGGTACCGTCAAAGATAAGTGTTACGCCGACAAGCCAGAGACAATTGACGCTTTAAAGGACAATATTCGTGAAGCCATTGGTGAAATACAGCTGCACACAATCGATAATGTGCTTAAAAATTGGACCGAACGTGTAGGCTATTGCATGGCCAGCCGAGGCAGCCATTTGAATGAAATTATTTTCCGTTATTAACAGGAAGGATTGTACTTTTAAATAAAAAAAGAAATTTGAGAAAATATTCAGTTGTTTTTTTTTAAGCATTTTCAAAAAAAAAGTTATTTGGCGGACCCTTCATCTTGTGTGCAGCGTTGCCATTTGCCAAGTTTTCCCTTTTATTCCAAGTTTTTTGAGATGCGAAAAGTTTTCATTAAAGTTGTTTTCTAAATTCAACAATAACACGAAATATTTACATTTTTAAATAAAACATGGTGTATTTTAGCAAAGAAACACCAATCCAGGGCACAGGTCCCCGGCGTTTCCTTTAAAAATGTTGATACTTTTGTAGAAAACAAGTTTTTTTGTAAAAAAAAGTTCTTTTCCTAGAAATAAAAAGTTAAAAAAAAAATACTGACAACGCTGGTTGTGTGTGTTAATTTTATCAATGAGTGAAGGTTTTAATAATTCGACTCTTGAACGAAATATTTTTGAGGCTTTTCATGACAATTTCATTTACTCTCGGAGATTTTGCCAGAAGACTCAGCAGTTTTTTCATATTCGTTATGTTCGAGATGCCTGAGCCAGGGGTAAACCATGGACTCTCATCTAATAAACCAACACACTACCTGCTAGGCAATGGCGACTAATCGTCACGTCAATTCTTTTAGATTTCACAACAATTTCTAATGAAATTCAATTTTACTGAACAATAAAAATTTTAATAAATATTCCAAACAAAACATTTGCAACTCCACCAGGCTCTATGTGGTGTTATGTGATATTAAAAAATGTTTACAGTTTGATCAAACGTACTCTTTTTTATTTTTATACCATTTAGCACCTCCACTAAAGGCGAAAAAACAAATTCTCTGCATTTAATTAGAATTAATTTTCTATACTCCACTTCTTCTCCGTGCTATTCAAATTAATCCACCGATAATTAACACATGTTCGCTGATGAAACACAAACGGAAACAGTGTTACACGGTTAACACAATGGCCACGCCAAGTCATGTCGTGCTTGGAAATAATTGTCAAATTGTAATCATTTTAATGATAATCATTCATTATTATTATTATTGTTGAGGAAAATTTTACTGTTTTTTTTTTGTTATTTTATTTTCGTTTTTGTTGTAAAATAATTTACAAAATGTTACAATAATAGAATAGCGGTAGGTAGGTGACTGGACAAAAATTGTGCAAAAAAAATGTATTGTTTTCTTATTTAATGTTAAAAAACTCCCCTTTTCTAAAAAAAGCTTATTAACTCCAGGTTTTATTCCGAATTTAATATCAAAGCGGACTTTGATCGACTATTGTTATATTCAGCAGATACTCAAACAAGAATATGTTCATAGCAAATAAAACTGGTACAAAATAAATGTCATGTTACTCTCTAAAACCGAATAAACATAAAGAAGTTCATCAAAGCAGTCAACGAATACTGCGAATAGAAGAGTACATCCGCAACACTATAACGGTAAAACACAACTCGTGTGTGAAAGACCGACTAACGGAACAGGAGTATGCCATGATTTATTTATTTAGTTGAAGAGGTACCCTAGTACTGTTATCATATGGCCTATTGTATTCTCCTTTATAGAGTATCCCAATAATGCCTCCTCTAAGCCTATTGTCCTGACAAATTTCAGGCTGCAGTTCGTTTTGTTCTGATGATTCATTCTCATCAACACAGGATCTCCATGTTGTGATGGAAACTATTCCCGTTTTGAATAAGTGTACTGGGAGTCTACAGTGCACTGTCAAAAGGTCGGTTACCAACCTTAGGTTATTCCTGAATAGTCTGTCTTATTAAAACTTTCCAACAAATGTTTTAATTGCCTTAAACCCACCTCGTTTCAGAAGGGTTTTCGCTTCTGTTTATCCCTCCTTTCGTTCAGCATACTTTTCAAAACATCCGGCCTCACTCCACATGCCTAAGTGTTCTGGCCCCATCCATGGTGTGGGATCTCCCCTCCTCTAAAACTAGTCTTTCCGGCAATGACGTAAATTCCCACATGACCTTGGACTTATGTGAGGTTAGCCTTATTTTCTTTTCATAAATGATCCAACTTCTCCAGACAGATTCATACTACCTTCGATTTAAGCTCATAAAAGTTAAGTTCTAGAATGGCAGCTTGTCTGTTAGATAGTATTGTTATGTCCTATCTTTTGCAACTCCCATACAAGTTGAATGGAGCTCAGTTCTAGAATGGCAGCTTGACTGTCAGATAGTGTTGTTATGTCCTATCTTTTGCAGTATTGTTATGTCCTATCTTTTGCAACTCCCATACAAGTTGAATGGAGCCTATCTTTCAATGGCACAGACTTCCGCTTAAAAGATACCCGTGAGTTTCCCCATGGGCTCGAAATGTATCATTCTTGGCCCAAAAACTCCTGAACCTGTTCTGTTTTTGACTCCGTATACAACAAAATAGACCTTCTTTTAAGAAAGCATACGGCTTCGACACTACTACATTCAAATTTGTTACTAAGTCCCACTGTGAATCACTTCTCACAGTCATAGAATCTTCTAGTTCCATCCAAGGAAGAGTTAAGAAAGGCACTGTCACCCAGACGATTCCTTAGGTCCTGAAAACACCTAATGAATTTCATTTTTGACTTGTCTTCTTCGTTACCAAAAGTCTCGATAGAGGCACACTTTTAGAAAGTGTTAGACATGAATGTATTAGAACTGAATAAAGGCGACCTTAATATACTGATGAGCGTTCTTACGAGACATGGACAATGTCATTCCTCAGCTTTCGTGACTTCGAGATATGTACTATACTTTTTCGATAGTTGGTCCTGACCCTCCAATCTGCCACCTCTACGGACTCATTGATGGATGAGGAAGAGCAGAGACGTTGGGAGAGTGGATCGGGTTGTTATGCTTCTCTATGTCTATGGCCTGCTATAGACAGTGTAAGAACAGGTTGGCTACTGGGCTTGGATAAGGCCAGTTTAATCTTTTCATGCCCGAATTTTTTGAGCCAGAGCTAAAATTTTTTTAAGGACATGTGTTTGTTAGTCACTGACCTAAATATGAAGTGATATTAAATTCAGAGTCGTACGTATTCTGGTTGTACACGTTTTTAACCAAGCTTGTTTGCAAAAAAATCTTAAAAAAATTAAAAATTACGGAATTTATGAACAAAAATGTACAATGTTGCCTATAGGCAACATCGGGCATGAAAGGGTTAAGGTTAATTACAGGGTTTATCACAGGGTACTGCGTGATTAGGTCGCTGACGGACTACTGCAGTATATGTTGCGATGAGGAGGAGTTGGAGACTGTCGAGCACCTCGTCTTTAACTGTCCAGCCCTTGGTAGGTTGAGGACCCTTGGCAAGAGCTTCTTTGATGGTTTGAATTCTGTGTCGAGAGCCGACATCAAGGCTCTCCACAGATTCATTAGTAACTTGAGCTGGTTGAGAAGTGCTAGGGCTTTATCGGTGTAGTCGCTTTCTCCCATTTTGTTTTGTTCTGGTCTGTGTAATTCCTTCGCTTCCCTTTCTCCTTTCCTATCCCCTCTTTTATCCGTCCTTCTTAAGGACGTTATGTACAATGGGTCAAATCGACTTCCGGGTCTAAATTGACAAGTACACGTCCTCTAACGTAACCTAACCTATACCAGACATAAATCGTCTTACAGCATGGAACTGGAGGAAGCTAAGAAAGTTTGTATGGGAAATAGGCCTGGTAACCGTTAATGGTGAGAGCAAAACAGCTTATTTAATTATTTAAGAAAGAGTTTGTCGATAGACATGAAACCTTGAATTAGTATCATCTCCTCCAACCTACCTACCTAGACGAATAGTAGGTTCTAAATGTTAGTTGTCCTCTCAAAGCAATGATTCCTTCATTTAAGAAACTTACGTCCTGAAGTAAAAGTTCTTCGAATTTTAGAAGACAGTGGACCAAAAACGCTTTAATTTTTAATAACCTTTTCGAATCGTTTGTTTAAAATTGAATTGAATGGTTGAGAAACCTTGTTTCAAGATGTTAATTTTTTGAAAATGAGTAATCTGGTTGTCCGATGTTTACGAAAGTTTTATTTTTTAACAAGAAAACTCGTTTCCCAATGGGAATATGTTAATTAGATATTTATCTCCTTTAAACATAATCAATTTTATTGTTGTTTTTCATCTTTTCGGATGATAATGAGTCATTGTTACGAACGAAATTATAAAAATAAAGATTATTTATTTTCTTTTTCCAGTTCTTTCTCATTTTTTCTTAAATAATTATAATAATTTAATAATACAATATACAAATTTAATTAATTCATTGCTAATTATATTCACATGCATCATATTTTACAATACACACAAACAAATACACAAACCATGCTACTTCAATATGCAACCAATACTTAGAGAATATTTTCTGTCAGGCAATGTAAACACGCCTCTTTGGGCGAAAAAAAAAATAAATACAACAGCAAAAAGAAAATATAATTAAAACATGATTTTTTGATTGTTTACAAAATTTTGTATAATAAGCACAACAGCAACAACAAACTGTTCACATGCAAGTATTTACTTGTCTGAGTGCGTACATGTGTTGAGAGTGCCAGTGAGTATGTAATCGATATCACGATAATTGTCGTAAACATTTTAATAACATTTCGATAATTGTATAAAATTAATTAATTTATTGAACAAAAAACAACAAAAACAAAAACTTGAAAATTATACACCTGATTAATTTTTAGGTTTTATCTTTCTTTTTTTGTAATTGTATACATTTGCGAAATATTGTTTTTGTTATTGGTTTTAATTGCAATAGGGCATAGACATGTAATATTAATGCATGTGCTTACACTTCTTCTCTCTCTTCCACTCCTCACTCACACACTGTGCTGTTATTCTTTAAAGACGTCTTGCAATAAAAACAGCAACACTTTTAAGTTGATGTTGTCTAATAAAACTTGTCGCATAATAAATGTTGTCACATTGAGCGCTTTTTTCGATTTTTTTTCTCCTTATTGGTTATGCTACTTTGATTTTGTTGTCGTAAAATGATTACGAAAAGCTAGCATGGCAATTATAATTTCTAATCACGCATTGCAAATAAAATACAATTAAAAATAAAAAAAAAAAATTAAAACATTTTTTTGTTTTTTATTTTTCGATTTGCTTTATTTATTATACAATTTATCGTATTCGTAATTGTTTTATTTTTTATTTGTTTTGGCCGTAGTGTGTGAATTTGGTATTTGAGTGTATGTATTGCATTTGTTAGTGCTGTTGTTAAACCAAATTAAGTATTTGGTCGGTAAATGGGTTTTAATGTTGCTGTTGTTGCTGTGGCTTTTAAGCTGAATTTAAAAAATTGTTAAAATTTTCTATTCATCACTCTTGCACATTTTCGCGATTTGAAAAGCTTTATATGTAAAGGAATTTTTTCTTTAAGATTGAAAAAAAGATTCCATCTCGTAGACGAAAAATTCTTCAACGCTCATGTATTAATCCACGCTTTTAGAGACTTATGTCATAGCGCTGTAGGACATACCTAATATACATAATTGGTCTTTACAACCCATCATTCAGGATTACGACCTAGCTTCTCACACCACCTATGTTGTGTGTTTTAATTATATACATGAGACGCGAGACCTCCAGTTTCAAGTCGATTCCGAACGACAGATTTTTGAAAAACTTTGTCATCGCAATTTTATTTACTCTCAGAGTTTTTGCCAGAAATCTGCTGAGAGAAGGTCATCGAATAATTTTGTTCCATTTCAGTTTGTTGGAGATGTCTGACCTGGGGTTTGAAACGTGGCCGCACGTCTAATAAGCCAAAACACTACCTACTAGACTACGGCGACAGCTGTGCTTCAAAGTACTGAGAAATTATTTCGCATCTCACTTCATAATGATATTAGTTACCGTATACGAAAATATCGTATATTGAAAATATTCGATAAGAAATAGTGATACGAAATAAGTAGAACAGCACTCCCATGGAAATCGAAAGGAAAGGCAAGGTATACAAGGTAAAAAAGGCTTGTGTGACAAAAAGCATTAGAAACAGAACACACGCGGTAAAGTAAAGGACGCGCTGAAACAAAACACCCATGTATTAGCCAACTGTCTGAAAGAAGGTTTATTTTATGACGAATGGGAAGTTCATCCTGTTCTTAAGTTCGGGTAAATCATCACCCAGTCATACAGACATGCCTATCTGTCCGTCAAAGATAGTGAGTTGCATGAGTTTAAGGCAAAAGTTTGTCAAGATTTTAGGGCCACAATTTTGGGACTGAAAGATTGATTTCGCAAGCAACAGTCTTGAGCGATATAATATACGCATATAATATGCGATTAGGGTGATTTAATTTTAAAGAGACACAATGAATCTAATTTGAACTGAACTTAAGACAGAAAACACTGAAAATTCAAATGAGCGTTCATTAAAGGTCAGCACGATATGATAATTTCAGAAGTTACGCAAACCATGCTTGAACGAATATCGAAAAGTTTCAAATGTATATTGCTAAAAATAAAAGGAACTAACAGAATACTAGTGCCGAGGAATTATAGTGAATAGGCGACTGGTCATGTAGCATCAAATAGGTAGACTACAAGGAAAATTACCGAGTTATACCCTCTGGTAAAAAGAAATGGGAAAATAGTGTTAACGATCGGTGGACCAACAAACTCTAAACATTGAACAATAGATTAACGAAATTTTTATAGAGGCCAGATAACTTAAGTTCTGAAGGGACGTGATAGTTACAAACGTTATCAACATCGCTTTAGACACGACATATCACCAAAATACCGTAAATACCCTTACATTCCTTTCTCCTAGAACTACCTTTCCGGTATTTCAGCTCAAGGCATGAATAGGAGACATCCCCTGAGTATTTGTCTTAAAAAACAGAAAAAATGTTAAGACGACTCTGCGAAACTAATTGTGTTTAAATGAGTAAGTTTTAACAAGTTTCGAAAATGATGAAAGGCTAAATCCTGACGATAAACAATACAATGGAAGTAATGCTACTATCCGGGACGGACTGAAACGCAGTGGAAATGTTTCTTAAAGCGGTCAACGAAGTAAGGAACACCGCCTTTGAGAGGAATAGCAATTTATGGAGGGGAAGTTGAAAAGCTGACGATGCCGGCGAGTAATATTCTGGTAATATGCCGTGAAATACGGATCCATATGTATAAAATGACACTTTGGCACATGAAATGTGGTGCCATATGTATAAAATGACACTTTGGCACTGACATTCATTCCGCCGTAACAAGCATCGGAAGTATCAAATGGGAGAACAGAATTGTAGAATCGAAATTACTATTAGCGTGCAATCGACTTGTGTTAAGGGGTTTAACACACGTCGTAAAGTATAAATATTTAATTTTACTAATGATTGAATTCCTTTCAAGATCTGTTACCATAAATCTACGTTTAAACCATTGTTGTTGTTGTCGTACCTTAAATTTATTTGTATATCTTTATAAAATATTTTGGCACTTGTATTGAATTGTATTGTATTGTCAGATCTTATCTGGTATTTTTTGTTGTTGTTGTTTTTCTTTTAATACGAAATGAGTTATATTTGTTTCATTTATTGATCATGACGCCAGATACTGCGTACTTATACCCGTATTAAGTAATGTGGTTGTTTATACTTATTTATGGAACAAGATTTCAAATATTCTTAGAAACTTTTATATCGATTGGTGAAGCATTAATGGAAACACGAGTGAGTGTTACACTCAAATCCTCCATATATCTCATTCTTAAACTATTTTCAGGTGAATTTCTACCTTTTTTTCTTTTCTTTTGATTTCATTTCGTATTTATTTAACCGACTTTTCATTCTTAGTGTATTTTAAATGGATTTTTGATAAGAAACCCATTTAACAGTGATTAGTTTCATTGTAATTGAGACAAGAACGTGTCGTTGAAAAAAAAAATCCCCTTCTGCAGCACCAGTTGAGCAAATATATGAAGTGTTGCCAACAATAAACGTCGTCACTCACTCACTCTATCGACAGCTATCAGGGCCTTTTGGCCAAAGTGAGTATTTTTTCTATAATTTAACACTAATCGATTAATGTCTTGATAATTACGAACCAAAAAAAAAGAAAATGAAAAATAATTTGATAAATAACCACAGAAGATAACAAATTTTAAAATAATATGAACAACATTAATGGGTTTTAAAAAGAGGGATTAAATAAAAATTCATTGTTAAGGAACATTATATGAAGTGAGCAACGAACGAAATTTTGAGCGTAAGTGACAAAACAGAATACGTCCTCATGTAAGGAAAAACGCTGTCAAAATAAAATAGATAGATCTCACGACTGCTTTTGGCAACAAATTTTTATGCCATTTTGTATGGAGGAAATCGTCAAGCCCCAATTCTGTTTCATCTCTAAATGTATGAGACCAAGCCAAATAGCGCAGCGGCAATACTTTGCAGTTTGAAAATCTAATTTTGGCACTGCGTAAAGAAGTGAAGTTAGTTGCAAAACCACTATTTTTGTATTTTTTAGTAATGTTATGTAATGACATTCGCGATCAATTTATTTAGGTCAATTTATTTATGGTAAGTAAATATTACTGTTCTTGGCACAACGTTGGCGCTTTGATTTCAGTTCAGTTCTCAGTAATAACACTATAAGTCAAAACTTGTTCCACTAACCCTTAAAGTATCGAGCCTACAAGCAATAATGTAAGCGATTCAAATGTCACAGAGAGCTTAATGATATTAAAAGTCTCTTTATTAATATAGAAATCGATAGATCTTGTTCTCCTAAAAAAATTGAGACTGCAATAGAAATGCGTGATAAATAGACATCCTTGCATGGAAGTCAATGATCCTTGTCAGTGTCTTCAGTTGTAAGGTATACAGACTTATTGCATTAGTTCTTTGATCTTTGCTGTGTGAAGACAACATAGGACAATTATGTTAAAAGGACGTTCACTTGATAGCACATGAAGTGCAAATTCAGATTCAGATTATTCACAATTCTTAAATCATTAAAGCACTACTCATAAGGATCAAACTGAAAACTGCCTGAAAGTCTAATGCATTTAGTTACGGTTTATCCACAAGTCTACGGACTCCATGGCGTATAAAGCGAACAATACTTTCTTCCTCCTTAGCTGATCTACAATCCCTGCATAAATAATTTGCAAATAAGCGAAGTATCTCCGCAAGATACTTGCAAGTCGCCGTAGTCTAGTAGGTAGTGTGTTGGCTTATTAGACGTAAAGCCAAGGTTCGAGCCCCAGGCCAGACATCTAAACAAAATACAAGTATTTCTTCGGCTATTTCCTCTCAGCAGATTTCTGGCAAAAACTCTGAGAGTATAATAATCCTGCCATGAAAAAGTTTCCCAAAAATCTGTCGTTCGGAGTCGACGTTAAACTGCAGGTCCCGCCACTCTCGTATAAAATTAACACACACAACATAAATGTTGTGAGAAGCTAGGTCGTTATCCTGATTGAAGGGTTGTAATGAGCAATTATGTATGCATGTTTATGCTTCTTATAGTGCTATCACACACGAGACTATTTTTTAAGCCGCACAACTTTTGTTCTTTCAGTCACACACGAGACTATTTCAACTGGCATAAAATTGTATACATGTACTCTGCTTTGTGTGTATTAGTTTTTTCTGAACCTGCTGTTTTATAAATGTATGTGTATTGGTTTTGTGTTGTTTGTTGTTTCTTGCCGACAATCTGCCATTTTGTCCAGCACAATTGTTCTCGTGTGTGATTGCCCATATAGGCATTGTGTCACTCTCAAAAACAGTAGTTTAATGCGAAGTTGCCATACCTACATACAACATGATATAGTTTACTTTAGTGCTGCCACATTTATCATGACGTCTATGTTTTGAAGGTCAACAGCACTTGCTGCGTTGCTGTTTCGATTATCAAATGGGGATTGTGGTATTGAGAATTGATTGAATTATACAATCTGATAATCAGTTAAATTCTTTTTTATTGTTGTTGTTGTTGCTGTAATACGCATGTTAATCTTTTGATTATCGAAAGGAAATACTTTCGTCTGTGTAGACTTCCACAGAATCTCCTATAAATACTACATTGTGACAAACTATAGTCAATTATAATCAGAGTTTGGAGGTCCTCAGATAGGATAAAGGAGTCCGTAGAGGGAATAATGCGCTGGTAAGCTAATGCACCACAGCAACAGTAAGCTAATACAACAAGTACCTCATGCTGTCGGGCCGTTAATTTAGATTAGGAGGAGGACCCAATTTTTCGAAGTCTAACAGCAGCGGAGACTTTCTCTACACTGCAACAGAGATGTTTCCGCTTCACATTTCTGATGAGATTTTTGGAGGTATTCTACTTTACTTTATACCAAACCCTTGACCAGCATCTACGAATTTGATCAGAACTTGAAGATTTATTCCCCAAAACTAAACGCATCGGTTTACTGCAACATAAATAACTCCAGAGCGTATTGCAATATACATAATTTCCAGAATAGCAACGTGAGGATCCAGTTAACATTCTAACCAGGTGATCAGAGAAAGAGCATTCATTCGTGTCTTTCCATTTCTTCATCAACTAAATTTTCACTTGGGAAAGTCAAATTCAAAACCTCAATTATATTATCAAGAGCAAAGTTGAATTTAATTTCTTGGGGTTATACAGTACGAAGCGTTAAGATAGAATAGAATTAAATTTAAACGATATTGAACGTTGTTGCATGAATATTTTGAATATAATAATCATTTTAATTCCCTAATAATTTTAAAACAAAAATTCATACACCCAACAAGTCAATCATTTTAAAATGTTTGCAGTAAACAATTAGGTTATGCGCACATAAAATTGATCATAAGATTGAAACGAAATTTGCTCCAATTGTGTCTAAAAATATACTAGGCAATGAAATTAGAAAGAAAAAAATTCTGTAAATTATTTAAACAAATTATTCGATGATTATTTGAATTGTAATTTCTAAATACAACAACAAAATGTCATTCAAAATAAATAATAAACATTCTATTTATAAATTATGTATAAACATTATATTTACGAGAAAGTATTTCCTTTCGAAAATCTAAAGATTAACATTCGTATTACAGCAACAACAACAACAATAAAAAAGAATTTAACTGATTATCAGATTGTATAATTCAATCAATCCTCAATACCACAATCCCCATTTGATAATCGAAACAGCAACGCAGCAAGTGCTGTTGACCTTCAAAACATAGACGTCATGATAAATGTGGCAGCACTAAAGTAAACTATATCAAGTTTTATGTAGGTATGGCAACTTAGCATTAAACTACTGTTTTTGAGAGTGACACAATGCCTCTATGGGCAATCACACACGAGAACAATTATGCTGACACAAAATGGCAGCTTGTTCGCAAGAGGTGAGGAGAGCGGTTTTTTTGCTGGCATAATTTTTCAACCAGCTTCTACCCCGCACAAACCAAATACATAAAACCAATATACATACATTTATAAAACAGCAGGTTCAGAAAAATTTTTTGTATAGAGCATATTTAGTCTTTCGTTGTGCGTTGAGTAGTGAAGAAAAAACGAATACACAAAGTAGAGTACATATATACAATTTTATGCCAGATGAAATAGTCTCGTGTGTGACTGAAAGAACAAAAATTCTGCGGCTTAAAAAATAGTCTCGTGTGTGATAGCACTATGAGAAGCATAGACATACATACATAATTGGTCATTACAACCCTTCAATCAGGATTACGACCTAGCTCCTTACAACATTTATGTTGTGTGTTTTAATTGTATACATGAGCGGCGGGACCTAAAGTTTAAAGTGAACTCCGAACGACAGAGAAACTTTCATGGCAATTTAATTTACTCGCAGAGTTTTTGCCAGAAATCTGCTGAGAGCGTCGCCAATGAAATAATTTTTTCATATTTCGATTTGTTGGAGCTGTCGGACCTGGGGTTTGAACCGAGGCCTCATGTCTACCAACACACTAAATAATAGACTACGGCGACTTCATGAGAAGCATAGAACCAAAATAAAATTTTGAATTGCAATCTGTCAAGCATTTAACTTCGCTTCCAATCATCCCCTTGTTTAAGCTTTCTTTTCGAGCTGTTTTCTTCACATGTGCCCCAGACGATTTCGCATACATTTACCCTATGGATTCTAGTCTATAATTTTGTCTGTGGCAATATTTAAGGATTAGACCGTTAGCTCTCCATTTCAACTTTCACTTTCATTTTATAAAACTTAAATGAATAGGTATTGAGTAGGTTAGCGCTCATACTCTAGCGATTGAGGTTGTTCTTGACCGATAAATTTTCAAATTTTTTGTTTTGCAGAATTGACATGGTACAGCCATGTTTTATCGGATCAAAAGCATGCGGAAAAATGCAGGTTAAAGCTGGAGGTCCACACCACGCGTTTTCGCGTCAAAGCGTTGCGTGTATTTCATACCTACTTCGCATTCTACGCTTCAAGTTACATGCAACGCTTTTTACGCGCCAATGTTTGTTTTGATTTACAAATTAAAACAAAACAACCTGTCAGAATCAGCTGTTTCGTACGCGCGCCGCTTGTGATGCTTACAAAAGTAGAAAGTAGATTTACTTTTCGCGTTCTATGCGTCATGGTATCCTACGCTTTTGTGCGTGTAACTTGTACCAAATAAATACATTAATAAAATACATGCCGCGTAGAATGCGAAAACGCGTAGAACGCGTGGTGTGGACCTCCAGCTTAAGCGTTACTGATTCTTTTGTTGATGTTATAGGGACTAGGAGGGCACAGGTTGAACTGATGAGTTACCAACAAATACACTGGGCGAAAAGCTAAGTAAATTAGAAGTTACCTGACTTCTGGGCCAGTAACGCAAAAGTTTTTGATTTTTATTTTAAAATTAAGAGAGATTTTCGCTCATCACATTTAATATCTCTTAGGTCCATTATTACAACTTCCCGTTAAAGTTGGGTTTAGTTAAAGGGAACTTTAGCAAAAGTGAACTTTAAAGTCACCTTTAACTTATTTTCGTTAGTACAACCTAATGATAAAATAAAGATAACCTTTTCAAAAATATAGCAGTGCTGGAGCAATGTCGATAACACTGCCCAATTAAACAAGTTTTTTTTAAACAAGTCATTTTGTTTATATTTGAAGTTGCCATATTGAAAATAACATATAATATGGCAAGTTCAAACATAAACTTAACTTTAAAAGTTACCGGTATGATGATCCTCCATTTAGCTTAAAGCTCACTTCTACCAAATTGTCCACTTATTATAATGAAAAACAATTTATCTCCTCGTTAAAATCATTCCTTTAGTTAACTGCAAGTTGTAATAATAGCCCTTATACTATGTTCAGATATGCACTTTTATTGAGTCAATATTCGGTTTATTGAGTACAATATTTTAAGTGTTCAGACATAATAATACATGCAGTTCAGCTGCTTATTCAATCTTCATTTGATAGCTGGTAAACAAAACATCTGGTTGTTTCAACATTGTTTTTTTGTTTTGTTGATATTTGAGTTGTCAAATATCAACAAAAAGTGTTCCGTTAATTGTAATATAGTCACTAAAAACACTTATGACAGTGCTGTATTTTAAGTTTTACTCAATATTATAACAATTTGCGTATTTATTGCGCAATAATTAATTGAAACTTTATATGAAATATTGAGCTCAATAATGGTGTTTATTGTGATTTACGCAATAAAGGCGCATATCTGAACACCGTATTAGTGTGCTTAAAAAAATAAAAATACAGTCGCTACACAAGTGCCTCCGGTCCTTTGCTAATACCAGACGTATATTGAAAAAAAAAAACAACGAATAAGTGTGAACACTACACAATTGAGTTAAAGGGCATCACTGATATGAGATATATGTAATATTATTGATTCTGTGTATAGGTGTATACCTCTCTTAGTGACAGACCACCCTTTCTCTAGAACCGTAGTAATTGTTATGGGCGAACAGGCTGAATAAATGACAACTAATTTGACAAATGTAGCTTCAACAAGCCGTTATCAACTGTCAAAGATAGCAAGTCGTGTTGGATATGATGACAACATACATACATATGTACATTTTATCGCTGTTTATAGGTAATGACAGTTAGAAATTATCTCAGAAATTTACATTAACCGGCTTCTAAGAAAACTTGATGAATGAAACTGAAACAATCCAATGGCAAAAAATCGAAAGGAAATAAATAGATGAACGTGCTTAGTGACAGCTGTTTGCTCCTAATGATTTTTATCGATAATTCTAAAGTAATAGTAATAGCGCGCTTGAGTAAATTTGACAGAAGAGATGTGCAATACTAGATTACACAAATTTTCTGTTCACTGTCCAAAAAAGTGACTGATCAGTCACAAATTATAAAAAAAGTTTTTGAAACATTGCAGGGTTAGTGGACTAACTAAAAAAAATTATCAGAGTGGACGACTGTATGGTATATTTAAAATGACAAGTAAAAAAAACATTTTATCATGTTTATCTTTGACAAGATTTTATAAACTTTATAATAAATTTTTTTTTTTTTTTTTATAATTAAATTACACACACTCAATAAAATCTTAAGCGTAAATAATTAAATTACCCTGATTTATGATAAAAAAAAAAGTTTATAAACAATTTTTTTCTCCTGTCTTTTTAAATGTTTATAAGAAAACTTGTTTTTATTGTAAAAAAAAAGTGATGGCACATCTCTTAACTTGAAGTCAGTTGTTTTTTGCAACCATGAATGATCATTCATTAAACCCGGATTTATAAGCAAAAAGTACAACCATAATATACGAAGAAGGCTGACTGTTTAACATTCTACAAACCTAGCAAAACAACTCGCATATTGCATAAGTATGACTGGATTATTGTAGATGGCGTTAAAAATAAAAAGTTTTGACAATGTTGTGATTGCTTTATCAAGCATAGCATCAATCATGTAAAAGCACAAGCCAAGGGTATGTCTCCCATTATATGGGGTGCGTGAAGGCCGTTTTTCAACTATGATCATAAGTGATGCTCTTTTTGTCACCGTTGTGCTCCCAAAATGGGTCGATTATGTTGGATTTCAACAATTCTTCGCAAACGCTATAAGGGTTTTCCATAGAATTTTTTTGTGATAGAAGACCGACAACCTTATAAGGGTTAAGCCAGAGTTTAAACTCATTGTGATAACACTTTCATATTCAACCAATTGGCATTCCCTCCAATGGAGGGTGACTTGTGAAGATCGCAATTGTGTTATGGATGGCCCTGCAATCGAGGGACAGAAATTAATCAGTCTTCTTCTTATCGGTGCAAAACCAACAAGTGTTTACTTTTTGAACGATTCTGTAAAATGAGATAACTGAGGTAATCGTACCACCTGTACTCTTGTATCACCACCGTGTCGGAAATTGTTGGACTCCGTACCGGTTATGAATAGTTCATCAGCAATGCTATTTGCGACGCTATTAAAATGTCCTGGATCTGAATGATATGAAATTTTCCTGACAAATCACCGGCATCAACCGATGGATGCCAAGGCGACATTTGTTAGGGACATGATCGCAACCTAGCCGTCCGAGTAAATTAAGAAATATTTTGGGAAATTTTCATGATTCATGACCATCGTCTAGAAAACACTGTAGCCTATACAAAAGTTTAATAATTAGAGGCGTAATATATATACCACAGTCTACTCTATCCCATTTGGAGCTTTCGGTATAAAACTCAAGGCTGCCAACGGCAATCTTTTGATCTGTAAGTCAGATCTTCTGGTTTGTAGACTTAGTAGGTAGGTTGGAATGGTAGCATACTAAAAGCTCACTTGACAACACATAGCGGCCCATTGTGATACCACAGTCCCCGTACGGACCAATTCCAATTCCACCGAACTCATAGAAGAAATTGGTCAGCGCGGGAGCTGGACCTGTAGACCTAGTGGTAATTCTAAAACCAAATGTTTAATACAGAAAGTTATGCATCGCCAGAATAAAGCCTTGTTGCCATCAGCTCAGCCCTGCTTCAGTGAAAGGTCAGAGTTATGTAAGGCAATTGAGTATAGCAAATAATGCCTAAGCTTAATGCCACACCTTCATCATACAGTGAGGATCGCGGAGATATATCAACTATGAGTTGTAGGCACAATGGAATTACATTGGATAGTACTGAAGTGAGGTATGCTTAAGGAGATTTCCAATACCGTATCACACTTACTTAAAGAAGAGTTTTTATCGGTAAGAATCCGAGCTCAAAACCAAATCACAGGCAAGTCGTCGTAGTCTAGTAGGTAATGTGTTCGCGTATTAGATGTGAGGCCACGGTTCAAAACCCAGGTCAGCCATATCAAGTAAAACGAAATATGAAAGATTAATTGTTCGGCGATTGTCTCTCAGCAGATTTCTGGCAAAAACCTTGAGAATAAATAAAATTGCAATGAAAAGTTTCTCAAAAATCTATCGTTCGGAGTCGACTTTAAACTATAGGTCCCGCTACTGATGTATAAAATTAACACACACAACATAAGTAATGTGAGAAACTAGGTTGTAATATTTGGGCAACTCACACGACTTTGTATCGTGTATGTTGTATTTTGAATACATTTGTTTGTTTGTGAACGCTCAATGCTATGCTGTATTGTGTATCTTGTGGCATTCAAATAATTTGATAGCCCGAAACTAATACAACTTTTAAAAACATATGGAAACATATACACATTTTATTCATTCACACAATTTGATAGCACGAAACCAATACAACTTTTAAAAACATATGGAAAAATGTGCATAAGTGTATCGGACTTTTATATGAAAAATATCAACAACAATCATACACTGTTGTATGTTCTTCCAACAATACAATGAATACAACGATACAACGGCTTGTGTGAATTGACCAATTGACTAAAGGGTTGTAACGATCAATCGTGTATGTATTTATTTTTTATTTTTTTCATACTTCAGAAGTCGTGGGTGAAGGCGTTAAAACCGCAAACGTGATTGGTTAACTTGTGTCAATTGTGTTATCAATAGAATGAATATGAAACCAGCGACAGCAACATGAAGATATATTATCTCCGCCATAAGATTTTACAATAATTAATATTGTTTTTGCAATTAAAATTATAAAATAATTGAAAAGATAATGAAAAAAAGAAAGAAAATCACTTTGATAAAATGCAAAAAAAAAATAGACAAACTTTTGATAGATTGAAGGAGAATAAAAACTAATATGCAATAAAGAGATAAGCTTCAGCTGTTAAATAATTATGGTAAAAACAAAACAAAATTACTGAAGACTTAATGTCACTTAAATTGGCACAAAACAAATCAAAAAATAGAAAAACACAAAATCATGATTAATTTCTGGTTGAGTAAAGTTACCACCACTCATTCTAAATTTAAATTTTTTTTAATTAAATTTAAATTTTATAATTTCATTTCTACTAAAAAACCATGACTGTTTTCTCAATTTCAAAGAAATACTGGTTTTTATTAATTGATTTTTGTGATAAACATTTAATAATGGATTTTACCTAATAAATCACAGATCTAAAGCTAGAGGTGACCAACTTAATGACACAAAATTGTTTGTATGGCATTTCTGCGGATTCGAAAATCCCAGATAGTCCCGCAATACCTTTGACTGCAATATTGCAACAAACAGATGAAGTTGTAGATAACACCCGATAGAAAGTTTGGATAGTTTTGGGAATAGTGTGCACACGGTCTTGGGATTAATGGCAACTTTTCTATAAGCATTCAATGTAAGTTCATTATTTCAGTCTGAATTATGTATGATACAACAGTCGGGGTACACCTAATGAGCCCGACACAAATTGCAGGTTTTTATTTATCGGCCCAAATAAATATTTCATTCATTTACGGGCATTTTCTTTTCCAAATGATTAAAAAGATTATCCGTCACAAAAGTTTAATTATAAATTTCGCCATCCCTGCTAGCCCAGGGCTAACAACAATAATTCCAAAAGCAGAGATCAGTTATTGATTTGGCATTTAATCAGTGTTATCCACTCACACGCAATAAACGCTTTCAAAATAATAAATAATAACAAAACAAATACATGTTTCACATTCTAATACATTCTAATACTTAATATAAATAATTAATGTCTACAAGTATCAATTGATTGCATTTTCAATTTGCAAATAAATTAGTTTCGGCCCAAAAAAACTGTGCAATTTATTTGTGTGGAGAATATATAATTACGTAGATTTTTTTATTAAGATTTTGTAGAAATTCTACGCATGTTAATCATGCTGATTCGAATTCATAAACGTGTTTAAAACTGAACTGAGCGCTTTTTCATCATCAAAATTGGTTTCGTTTGGGGAGACGTTTTTATTGAATTTTTTAAGTGTTAGTTGTACGTGCTTTTAATATAAACAATAACAGTGTTACCATTGCATTTTTTGATATTTTATTTCACTTTAGTTTACAGGGATCGAGTCCTTATTCAAGCTACATCTGTCAAAGTCGTTGTCATTTATTCAGTCTGTTTTGGTAGTCAGAGGACCATAGACGACATGAATTTGCTGAACGGTCTCTGGAGCAGTTGGCAATTGGCTTTAATTTTCATCGTAAAAACATCTTCAGCGATAAAACGAGTCTGGATGAAAAAACAGCATTTTTGATGCTCCCAATTCACTTAAGATTCAAGAACATCCAATGTATCTCAAAAAAGTCACTGTCACTGCTCACTGTTGTAGATTTTGGGCGGGCGGCGTCATCGGTCCGCCTTACTTTAAAAACGATATGATTAGGCCACCACTGTCAATGGCGAGCACTATAGGTCGATAATTACCATTTTTTTTCCCTCTAAATTGTATGATCTGGACACCAATGACAAACGATTTAAACAGGAAGGCCCTATGTGTCACACAGCTCACATTGAATATTCGCAGTAGCTATTGGAGAGCTACCAAGATCATTGCGATGTGACTCTGTTAGATTGTTTCTTAAGTTGCATTTGCATGCGAATAACCCACAAACCACAACGGTCATCAAAGCAACATATTCCATGCCATCTAAAATATTTTTCTTAGTGTCGCAGCTTGAATGAAAACTTTAGGTTAAGTTAGCTGCCGCCATTAAAGGCCTAGCTAACATGAGTCCGCTATTTCGCAATTTATCTATTTCTCCTAATATTAATTTTAGTTGTCCAATCAACCTTTGTCTTGTTCCTATATGTGAGAAAACTACAAAGAAGATGTTTTGTGATCCCCCCTTCTTCCCCGTTATTATAGCTTCTGCAGAAGGTATTGTGGGGTATGCTCAAATCTTTGGCATGTGCAAACAGTGCCCCGTTATAACACAAAATTTTGTTCTTCAAAGATCTAATGCGGGCCAGATTGTCTAGCCACAAACACAAGTGGGTTCGTTTTCACATCTGACTTTGCAAACTAAAGTTTCAATGTCTGTCTGACTGATATCACAGTGTGCACTATAAAACGAAGGGTAACTTGAATACTACGTTAGTTTTTCTTATGTAACCGTTCAAAAGGTATCAGAGTGAGAACGAGTGGACAGTGGGAAATGTTATAAGTAGATTTTTGTAACAGTCTGTAGCTTGATATCACAGTCTAAATTTGCTTCGCTTACAACGTGCGTTCTAACATCAGTCTGACTTACCTCAATGATATTAAATCTGATGACAAAGTACATTTTATGACTATAAATCACTTGATATGGTTTTTTAACGCCTTTACTTAAAACCTAGAGTGCAAGCGAAGCTTATTTTTATTTCATAACTCTTTATATATGTATAGCTTCAAGTACACTCTGACTAAGTATATGTAGCTTTGGTGCAGCAAGCACATATTTACTAATGCTTCGGTTTAATCATAGCGCACGATCAATCATCAGCCTTAAAACATTGGATAAGGGTCACGGAATATCTCCTTTTCATTTATTTTTTTCAATTCAATGCCCAATTTTAGCAACCACTGTAAATAATTTTTGAAGCGTTAACAGGCTAAAGAACTCTCTGAGATCTGATTTCCTTAAGAAAATGACTAGCGAAATGATTTTGACATTCAGTGAAGGTACCGTTTTTTTCAGTTTTTTTGTGGTACATTCTGGAATTTTAAAGTTCGTATTTCAAATTGTAATACGTTGATAATGGAAAATGTAGGACTGTAACCTGAGTACCTTACTACTGTTCCAAATAATGACAATGGCAACACTGATTGCAACTCCTTTTATTAAATTTTTTTGCTTGCATTCATCGCATTCACAAGATCACATACATACGCACACACACTAGTACTTAATTTAACTCACAACGCATGATCACCTTGATGGGCTTATTGTCGTTTAAAACATTTTTTTTATTTTTCTCTTTTCTTTGCAAAATTATTTAAATTTTTTTCTTATTCGAAATATTTTTTTCCAGCTGCTTCTTTTCAACTCACTTTATTGTTGAAACCTTTGTTATTATTTTTATTATTCTGATTAATATTTTTGTTAAATAGGTATTATATTTATTTTATATTTTCCACTTCAATTGTTTTATTAAATTCTAAATCACAAACACTTCACAAACCTTTTTATTTCGATTAAAACAAAATAATTTTTTTTTTATTTTAGTTTTTAATAAAACTTCAAAATCAAAACACTTCGAAACGATTGATCGCTTTTGGTTTGTTCAATACCATCAACAAACAAAAAAAAATTGAAAACAAAACAATGTTTTGAATAACCGTTTATTGGTGGCGGCGGCGGCGCATCTATATAAACGTAAGAGAGAGAAATAATCGCGTGCGAAGGGTTCAACAGACGTCGTTGTACTGATATATGAACGTTATTAAAAGACAACAATGCTCGGAAGTTGTTTTGATACACAAACAAAAACACAACAAAATATACAATATGATATTAACAGCGACAACAACAACGATAAAATTAAGGTGACCATGTGGTTTAATTGTTAATCTTTATTACTTCTAATAATATTTCAAGTGTGTATTGTATAGCGTAACGCATTAAACATATTGAAGACTACAGGCTTCTAGCAACAAATATCGCCATGTAGTCAACTTCTTAATTAGATTCACACGAAGAGATTCTTATTTTTAAGTTTGCCAGATTCTAGGCAGGAGAGGCAAGGGATAAAGAAACGCATACGCTCTATGTTGTACTTTCGATACGCTTTACTTTCTCAATCGTAATGCACACATGCATATACACAATTATAAATATCAAATATGTCATCAAAAAATAAGATTTTTATCGCGTGAACGCCGAATATAGTTTCGGTCCGATTAGCGAAACGTTCACGAATGAAGAGCAATGTAAATGCTTACCGAAATGTACTGTCGCGTTGCTAAAGAGGAACGACCTGTATAAAACAAAATTCCTTAACTTTTTACGTGACATCTGAACTGGGTGATGGGCTATTGTATGTAGAGTTGCATCGTGGCACAAATGCCCTCTTTGATACTTTCATGCTTATGTATATATTTATTTTTAAGGATGACTAAAGCATGTTCCAGGCAGAGAAGGTTGAAGGCTATTGACACGTAGCTAGTAGGCCCACTTCAGATTCGGAATCTTAAATGATCTTCGTTAAAAGTCAGGCTGCCCTAAGGGCCATTGCGTCGGTCTGGTGTAAATCTCAGTTTGTTCGTGAGTGCCAAGAGTCTTTAAGGACCTTTGGACCAGATAGTATTAGTCTATGCTGGGTCCGTGACATAGCGGTATACTCGGTAGTGAGACGGCGGATGCTCTGAGTCAGGGGAAAAGAGCAGAGGCGTTGGGAGGGGCGGTTCGAGGTGTTATGTGTCTATGGCCTGCTATAGACAGTGATAGAACAGGTTTATTGCTGGGCTTGGATAAGGCTAGTCTGAGGTTAGTTATTGGTTTCATTACAGGGTACTGCGAGATTAGATCGCTGATAAGAATCGCAGCCGGACTATTGCAGAGTATGTTGCGATGAGTAGAATTTGGAAACTATCGAACACCCCTTACGCACCTGTCGAGCCCTTAGTAGGTTGAGGTTGAAGCGGGCAGCGGTTTCTTCGAAAGTTTGGATACTCGCCAATTTACATTGTGTTTTATATGAGAGTGTGGCATCAAGACACACATTTTATTCCGATTTTCTTAAAGTAGGACAGAAATCCATCAAATTTTTTCTTGACATAATCGCACAACTTTGTACAATAGTCAGTCACGGCCTTAAATGCATTGTGTTATGTTCGTGTGTGTGTGTTCCGTTTCTTTTTTTTTATTTGCATTCTTCGTTGACAGATTCGACGTTAATAACACTTCTACGTTACGTTTCTACAACTTCTGCGCTTTGCTAACTAAAGTCAAAATCTTACGCCTTAGTTACCCCAGCGTAATAAGTGAATTAGCCACACGTAACGTAACGTACCGTAGAAAACGTTCTCTTTTTAGCATATGGAGAACAATGTAAACGATTACCGAAACATTCTCTCTCGTTAGCAAAACGGAACGATCTGTATAAAACAGAATTCTCCCACGTTTTTACGTGACATTTGAACATAAGAGAGAAAACATGAGAGAGAGTGCAGTGTTGCCACGAAAAAAAATATTGTAACCAACATTTATGAAAAAATCACCAAATAAGGAAAAATATGATCAAAATTAAATTTGCAGTTTTTTTTATTTTATATTTTTTTTCAAATTTAAATTATAATTGAGAAAAAGAAACAGAAAGTAAGAAAACAATATTATAGTCTCATAATTAATTAATTTTAACAAACAAAACAAAAGCTATTTTTATAAGACAAATAATAAACAAATCCGGAATAATCTACACATTGAACAAAAAACGGCAACACTGATGATGAGTCTGTATACCAATTTCTATGCATTGTGTTGTGTTTGTTTGTGTGTTGCTTTGTGTTCTGTTTCGTTTTTATTTACATTCTTCGTTGACATATGTCCCGTTTTAAACGTTTCTATAACTACACAAACGTTGTTAAGGCTACGTACGTTACGATTTTACGTTTCTAACGCTTGGCTAACCAAGCCATAAGAATCGTAAAATCGTAACGTACGTAGCCTTAAAAACGTTTGGGTAGTTATAGAAACATTCAAAACGGGACATATGTCAACGAAGAATGTAAATAAAAACGATACAGAACACAAAGCAACACACAAACAAACACAACATAATGCATAGAAACTGGTATACAGACTCATCATCAGTGTTGCCGTTTTTTGTTCAATGTGTAGATTATTCCTGATTTGGTTATTATTTTTCTTATAAAAATAGCTTTTGTTTTGTTTGTTAAAATTAATTAATTATGAGACTATAATTTTGTTTTCTTATTTTTTGTTTCTTTTTTCTCAATTAAAATTTAAATTTGAAAAAAAAATATAATAAAAAACTGCGAATTTAATTTTGATCATTTTTTTCCTTGTTTGGTGATTTTTTCACAAATTTTGGTTACAATATTTTTTTCGTGGGAACACTGCTCTCTCTCTCTCATGTTCTCTCTTAGGTTCAAATGTCACGTAAAAACGTGGGAGAATTCTGTTTTATACAGATCGTTCCGTTTTGCTAACGAGAGAGAACGTTTGGGTAAGCGTTTACATTATTCTCCATATGCTAAAAAGAGAACGTTTTCTATGGTACGTTACGTTACGTGTGGGTAACACCAGCATTATTTTCTAGATGCAACAACATATTAAACAGCTTTGAAACAATGGCAAAATTGTTGCATAACACTCAGTTCCTTCAATTTGTTTAATACTAACACAATATATTTAATAAATTAAAATGTAAATTTGTTGATCCACTACTTATTGGTGGACCGGAGTTATATTTTCAATAATGTTAATTATTAGACAACTATTTCTTCTTCATACTATAGGTTCACATTCGGATTTCAAAAGGACAAAGTGTTGGCTAGAAACTATCTTCAATGATATATATATATATATATATATATATATATATTGCCTTAAGGCCTATAACGACAGAGGCTATATTCTTACTGACAGTTATAACGGCTTTCACTTCTATCTCAGTTCATTACATGTTGCGGTAAGATTATTGTCGCTGTTAACATTTAAAATATTGTGATGACATTTGGGGAATATGGTCACCTTTTATTTTCATATGCCGAACAAATGTTGAAAGTTTTGAGCTGCATCTCATGTTGAATATTTTGTTGTTATTTGAGAGTAAGCTCCGATGCTTTCCATACTTATCTCGAACAAACGATACATATCAGACTCGGTGAGAGTAAATGCAGTTTGCACAAATATTAGTGTGACCAACTAACTGAATGTACTGTGTTTAAAAGGGTCAAAAGTGATTCATTAATGTCTAGTATTTATGTTTTTAATGTATTGGGAATGTATGGTACTCCATATAACAATCGATTATAAAGGAAGACATGTATGAGCTGCAACTTCAACGTCCATCCCTTATAAGATTCGAAAATAAGTGCTAAAACGTTTTTGCCTGCCAGAAGACATCTTCAAAATACTTTCAATATATAAACGAGTTTGATCCAATTGTAAGGATTATTTTAGCCCTGATTGTCCAATGGAATACAGTACTGCCTAGTTGGACTTTTTTTTTCTAAGCTCTTCTTGGTAGCAAAATACAAAATAATATTCGGCCAGATTAATGTAAATTATCATAACCTGTTAACTGAGTATGATGAAATAATTTCTCGAACACGGGGTACTTCTGCAATGGGGATGACGAAATTTTTCGTCACGAAATATAACATATTTTTGTATTATAAAGGTAAAAATTATTATCCCCCACTCGAGAGTCATCCCTCTGGCTTTATAATTGATAAGAGATTTCTAGTCCTTCTGGTCGGGAAATCAACATGACCATAACCTTAATAGAATCCATATGAGACAGATTGTATAACAGAAGAGCGGCCGAAATGTTAAACACTTTGCCAAGTAATACAATATAGAAGTAATATGATATTGACAATGGTAATCTTAGCTGGCAAGAATGCAATTTACCAAATAAAATCAATATTTTTTTTTTACTTACCAAATTGCTGTTAAAAACTCGTTTGTCAAATTTTGGCCTGCTTTAACATTTGCTTCTAGATGTATCTGCTTCGCTTGCACTTGACAACATCCATATTATTGAGGACCTTATACAGCTCGTTGTTAGTTCGAATCGTCAAATCACACACGAGGGCTGAGCGACCTGTAGAGCATTGGTTTTGTAGCACAAAATAATAACAACTGGCGACAAAAGCAATCGTGCGGTTGATCTCCATACCTCATTATTTTTGCCAGTAAGGGCAGATAAATACATTCATTAACAAGGTCAAGAGTATAGTTATCGTTCGTAGACATATATTTCGTTTTCATGTCATTCACTGCTAGACCCATATAGGCGAAATCACATTCTATTGCACTAGAGCCAGCATTAAAGTATCGCTTGGTAGCCCATTGATATTGCTGTTGCCGGAATACGCAAGCAACTAGACACTGTTGGAGAGTTGGAGTCATGACATTGCAAAGAACTCCTGCCTTCCGCAATATTTGAATAGGATTAGTCTTAAATCCTTTCCTATCTTGACCTCAATATCATACAGCGCAGACTTATCAACTTCGCAGAAACACCGAACTCAGAAATTGCGGATATTTTTATCGGGCTATTGAAGGATGCCTCATATGGAGTTTTAAAACTCGCACACTCGTGCTGTAAGACTTTATTAAAAATATTATTGGCAGATTTTTTCTGATTACGAATTCCCTGTGCTCTTCTTATGCTTCTTATCCGAAAAAAACATTGTCATCCCTTTAAAATGTATTGCGAAATACTGGACTGTACACAATTGAAGAAGCAGCTGCTTGTGTTTCAATCACACATTTTAAAACGAATTCTTCAATGAAGATTTTTTTCTCTGTTTCCTTGAACTTGAACTCAACCTTGATAGTTTTTGTTTTTTCGGGGTTCATTTGTGGTTTTTAAAGAGAAATTGTAATGAAGACCAAAAGACCAGTTATTATTTGCAAAATATCAAGTTTAATGAGAGTTATTGTTTATTTTTTCTCTTTGCGCTCTTCTTAATTGATGAAAACGAATGTAACGGCGTGCATTGTTGCAATGGCGTGGTAATTTGTTGTTGTTTAACTTGGCATTAATGGAAAAGTTCCATTGTTTACTTGGCGTGACAATACAAGGAAGTTGAATTTTAAATTCAATTTAAAATATTATATTTTGAGTTCGAAATGTTGAATGCCTGTGATTAACCTGAAATGTTCTTGAATCTGAGTGTGGCTGTTTAATAAATCCGTTCATTGAGTTGTAAGTAAATAAGTGATGAATGGGTGTTGAGGGTGTAGAAATTAAAGTTGTGGTAAACGTGGTGATAACCTCGCATATTACGATTCGAAAAATTTTGTGGAACGTCTCTGAGTTTTTCTTTATTTATTTCATTTTTGAAATTGCGGATATCATTTCGAGATTTATTTAAATGAGTTTTGGCCCACTGCTTAATAAGAAATTATAAAGTGTGACACAATTAAGGCCAAGACACATAGGAGCCGTCACACGTTAAAGTTTGACTCCTTAACTAACAGTACAGCAGATATACTTATTTTCTTATCTGCTTTGTTTCATTAGGTACTCCGTTAACGCACAGCACATTGATGGGCAAATTTAGGCTTTGATTTGCTTTGGTTGACTTAACTTTTTATAGATTTAAGAATGCATCCTTAAAGCACCACTTCATTAAGACGGCCATTGTCTAAATCGCAAACATGTCACATGTTTTGAAATGTTTCGCATTCACTCGGGCGTTGATAAGGTCTAAAACTAAAACGCGGCCAACAATTTCTATTGCCGCAATGACACGTCAAAAATTGTGTTCGGTTTTGTCTAATTTTCCATGAATGAAATGTATCCATTTGTGCATTTCGTATGTGTATTTCAGTTCAATTTATATATACACTGACAATAATATACATTTTTATAATTTCCTTACCACTTACGCCATAACTGTTCTCTTTCTTCTATGTGCACAATCCGTCTTCCGCAAAGTATAAACCATTTTAATATCACGGAGCCATTAAGATATTCGAATGAAACTGAAGATCCTAATCTCCATTCTAAACACACCAGTGAGATCGTCTATAAAGTAAAAACTAAAGATCTTTCTCCTTTTCCATCATAACTCCGGGTATGTACGCAATGCACAAAAATAAAAGATTTTTATTCTTCCAAATTGACCAATTGTTCAGGCCCTATGCGACTGTCGTGAAAATGTATGTATAAAATGCATGACGCTTTTGGCGCGCTCTTAGTTTACTTGGAATAGCCATGATTTTTGATGAATCTGCTAAATTACTTTGCTCCTCATTCGTTTCATTTACACGGTTGTGAAAACAACAACAAAATATGTCTGGATTCACACACGCCAAGTCTTAAGTTTATTTTTTCTCCTTTTTTTTCTTGTGCATTATATACGAGACGATATTTTATGTAAATAAGAATGTTCCAAAGAGAATTGAATAGAAATTGATGAGGTCGACAATAAACTTTGCATATGAAAAAGCGACAGAAAGTTTAAAAGAAAATAGTGCCATATTTTCAAATATTATCATTTTTAAAAACTACAATTGCATCCATGGGTATTATGGGATTCCCACAAAATCTAGTGACGTGGATGATTTTATTTTGTATGGGTAGTTGAGATCTAGTGAGTCATCAATTTCGGTGTAATAGGATCGTAGCAAAAGAATGGAACGAAAACTACGCTAAAGAGGATTATTATTTAAACGAATGATTTTATGCTTCTCAAGATCAATATTAGGAAAAGCATATAATTTCGAAAATAATTTTTATTAGTATCCATTGGGATACCACAGTTTTTCGTTACCCGTTCGTCTCGGAACCACTCAGAGCTTTTGCAGACCGTCGCAGCCGACGTCAATTTTTAACTGCTATTGCACTTCAACTTATCTTTATTAAAGTATATACATTGGTAAAGTTTAGTAATTTATAAATTATTTAAATTTTATTATTATTAATTAAAAAAGAACACGATTATTCGATTATTTTTTTTAACACAAACTATTGTAGTACGCTTAAATACAACCATGTGTATATACTCTTAGAAACTTTATCTGGTAACGCTACATTAAATATTGGCGACCCATTTTTATTATTGACACACAAAAAAGCCGTATAGAAAGAACCGCACAAGAAAAACGAGAAATACGCGTTAGAGTCGGTCAATTTTTGTGCAAATTTAGTCCAATTCGTAAAATCTATTTTATTTTCAAATAAAATTCTATAAAACAGACTTATAAACTCCTCTAAAATCAAAAAAAACTATTTCAATTAACTTTTGCTGCAGTTTTTCTTAATTACAACAACATTGCATCACTGCTATTGCTGTTACTAAATTTTTTTTCTGTATTTAACTGTGTGTGTGTGTATTTTATATGCACTCAAATTTCAATCTATACAAGTTTTCAACGAAAGAAGAAAAAATTGTTTTCTCATATTTTCACGGCATAATTTGCACAATTAAATGTGGTCAAAATGAAAGTAACAATTAAATCATGGATGGGAGTTGCATCATGGCGTTGGATAGCAAATGATGAAAATTGTGGTATATGTCGCATGTCTTTTGAATCAACTTGTCCGGAATGTGCTCTGCCCGGCGATGATTGTCCCCTGGTTTGGGGCGTCTGTTCACACTGTTTCCACATGCACTGCATTGTTAAATGGCTCAACTTACAACCCATGAATAAACAGTGTCCTATGTGTCGACAAGCTTGGAAATTTAATATACATTAAAGATAATAATAAAAAAAAACAAAAACGTAGAAAATTACAAAAATAAACAAAAGAAAATCTCCAGAAAAAAACTAAACGAAAATTAGAAATCTTCAAAATACGATTGGTACTGTCTAAAGGAAGGAACAACAGTTTCTTACAATTAACGCCGTTATTGATTAAATTTACTCTTTGGGAAAAAAAGGTAAGAAGAATGAAGAGCATTAAAACAACAATTCAGTTTAAAACAAACATACTACAAAAAGAAAAACAAAAATAAACGCCTTATTGCTTATTTGTTCAGTGTTGTCTACTCAATGCTTTACAAATGCGGTTCAGTGGTTCGTGAAGTATTCGTTTTAAAACGTGTTATAGAAATAAAACTTTAATTAAAATGGTGTGCATTCTAGTTGTGTTCATAAAAAATCGAATTATCAAGGGTGATGTTGTATGCATTGCTATTTCTAAATTTAATATATGCTAAATATCGTAAATAACAGAAGCTATGTAGCACAAATGTAAAAAAATTGGTAATAATGCCAGTTAAATTCGCAATGATTCATTCTGTTCGCTTAATAGAGGAGAAAAAAGCAATCCTGAGAAGGGTTGTCAGATTTCGCGTTTTCTCACTAAATCGCAACTTTTAAATTTGTTTGGCGTACTAGTTTATTCGGCGTGTTACCACGATTTTGAAATTAGTTGGCATTTTCCATTTAAAAATGTTCAAAATTAAATTATTATGGAATATTTACGTGCGGAAAGCGCATCTTTTAAGGACATTTTAGTTAATCATCTTTCCTTATGTAAGTATTAAAGTTTTAGTGTGATAATATAGAAGACGGCGGCACGCTTTAAAAACATTAGATTAGAAGAACGTATTTTATTAAGTTGCATGGTCCTCTCAATTAGTCCAATTTTTGACAAATCTGTTCAATATATCCCACTATTTGCTGACAATGGCTTAAATAACGGCTTCCACTGCTTTAAGAGTACTTGGTTTATCGCAATAAACTAATGACTTAACATAACCACATAATAAGTAATCGAGGGGCGTTATATCTCTTGAACGATGGGTCAGTGAACAGGATCATTTCTGAAAATAAAGTCGTCACAAAATAAATTTAATAATAAATCGATTGTTAAGCACGAAATACGGCATTTTTTCGCATCTTCATGGAACCAAATATCTTTAATGTTGAGCTGTAATGGAAGTCAATTGCTCATTTCGAAAGAAGTAAAGACCGATGATACCACCAGCCTTTAAATGTGATACGTTAGCGGCTTCGCTTGAAATACGGTAATATTGCTTATTGACTTGCCATTTCACCACAAATGAGCTTCTCTTTTAAAAACAAATTTTTGATAAAAAAAATACTCGTTTTCGGCCAGTTTTAATTGAGTCCAATAAACAAAAATGTAATGAAAACGAGTATTCGCCGTAGTCTAGTTGGTAGTGTGTTGGCTTATTAGACCTGAGGTCACGCTTCAAACCCAAGGGCAGACATTTCCAACAAAGCATAATATTAAAATATATTTCTTTGGGGTCTTCCTCTCAGCAGAGTTCTGTCAAAAACTCTGAGAGTAAATAAAATTGCCGTGAAAGGCAAGGCCAGTGGACAGGAGAATATATGTTGACAGTCGTGTGTGCATTGGTGGTAATTTGGGCACTGGTTTGGGGTTACCGGAATAATGCGCTTCCGGTAAGAGTTCAGAATTCAACTGATGTAAGCTGTGTCAGAGTTTAACCAGCAGTCTCAAACTACCCGCGATGTCTGGTGGTTGGCTGTAGGTCTTGATGAGTGTGGAACGGTATGTGATGGTCGGTGCGATGTCCATTCTGATATTACGGGGGGCAGATTTTTATTGATCACATCATGATTCGGGTGGTTTGACAGGCGACATGCAACTAGGAGTTGTTTAGTTAGAAGGGTGTTAAGATTTTAGACTCCAGGACCTTCGATTCCTTATTGAGGCCATCTAAACTAGTCTTTTTCACACAGCCATTTGCGAGGCTTAGAGCAAGACCCTTCACATTTTGGAGTTAACTCTATTTGGTGACCCCAGGAAATGAAGTCTAAAATGGCGTTTTAGTTTAAATTGCTTTGTATGTGGTCGCTATTAGTTTTTTTCGTCATTCCCACTAGAAACCAGCCAATGCCTTAAGGACCTTGTTCCTGCTTCTAAATTTTTTGCTAACTTATGTATGTGATGTGATGAGAAATGCAGGAGGTTGAAGAAAACCACCTATAGGTTATTTCGGATATTAGACTGTAGACCAAATCTGGCCGTCCACCATAATATTGAGTTTATTTTTCATATCCTTTGCCCATTATGATGATAGTTTTGAATTGAGAAAAGTAAAATTAGTACGAAATCTTGCTTACTAGATCGGATATGTTGACCATAGAAACGATGAAGTGTTCTATGCTCTTCTCGATCTGATTTATATTTTTAGTAGGGATTACACGTTTCAGTTTTGCCTTTCAATTTTAAATACATTTATTCACATTTCATTTTTACTAATTGAAGTCGCCGTAGTCTAGTACGTAGTGTGTTGGCTTATTAGGCGTAAGACCACGGTTCAAACCCCAGGTCAGACATCGAAATGTGAAACATATTTCTTCGGTGACTTCCTCTCAGCATATTTCTGGCAAATCTCTGAGAGTAAATAAAATTGCCTTGAAAATTTTCACAAAAATCTTTCATTCGGAGTAGTCTTTAAACTGTAGGTCCCGCCACTCTTGCATAAAAATTAATGCATACATAATAAGTGGTGTGAGAAACTAGGTCGTAATCCTGACTATAGGGTTGTAATGACCAGTTATGTATGTATGAGCCTTACCGTCGGCACTCGACAAACTCACTCGAGTCCAAACCTTCGAAAAAGCCTCTGCCCAGGGTCGTCAACCTACTAAGGGTTGTACAGTTACAGAGAAGGTGTTCGATAGTTTGCAACTCCACCTCGTAACAACATACCTTGCAACAGTCCGGCTGGGATTTGTTCCAGATCCTTGTCAGCGATCAAATCTCGCAGTGCCCTGTTAACTACCAAGGCATACTGCAGTTGTTCTTCAGCCTGAAGCTAATTTAATTTTTCATTTCCCTGATACATAAACTCTCAATGATTTGGATTCGATCGTGAACACCTTAATCTGATCCGCCATATCGCTTTGGACAGGGAAAATATCGAATGAGGGGAAGAACAGTATACCACTTCGGGCCAAGTAACGCTAAATCTAAATGATGCCGTCTTAGAATTTTTGTGATCATTGTTGTAAAATATTATTTTCATTCCGGCAAGTTTATTGTATTTTGAGGATATTATCATACTCAAGGTCACCTACCCGCTTCCCAACAATTGCCTCTAATCGGTTCAATTACATATTCTCGTATACATTCTCGTATCGTATTGGGCTTCAGAAATATTGGATTTGCTTGTAATCTTTTCGTTGAATTTTTTTTATCGCCTGTCGTTTGAGTTTCTGTGCTTGCTATTTGCCTGTGTGTACCTTTATCTCTGCTTGCCCTACTTATCACTTGGCCATCTCTAATCTGTCGTGCTGTGACCGGAGTCTTTGCTTTCAGGTTTCGTATTTTCACAGATAAGAGCGTTTAGCAGTAAGCTTGATAGAATTTTTGTTGTTGATTTAATCGGTAATAATTAAATATTCGTACCTGATTGTAAATGAAAGAAAAGCGGTGTTTTTGTTTTGCTCTTAATGTTAAGTTTATTATTTTTTTATAGAAAAATTCCAAATTAATTACGGATTTAATTCTTATTTCTTTAGATACAACAACAATCGTCAACTTTAAAATAAGCAAAAAAGGTTAAATAAGAGAACAGCAACAAAAGAGGGCTTAGCAAACTGCAAAAAGACAGAATTGAGAACACAAAGAAGCGTAAAACAACAAAAACTTTGAAAAAAAAAATCAAAACTGACAATGGAGGATGAACAGAAACTTACACTGCCGGGTTTACCGCCTTTACCAAAAAGTCTTAGCGCTGCTATACAGCATCCTTCTAGTTCACCATCACCACACAATCATAGTGGTAGCGGCTATAATAGCCATCACAATTTTCTAGATCCCGACTTGTATTTGGGAGCCTCTACTTCATCTTCGGCTATGATGGCAGCAGCTTCTGCTACACAAAGGCATAGAAGTGGCGGTTCAAATTCATATCGCCATGGTAGTCTGTCTTCTACACAGGAATCTTTAAGTGACCGGGAAAGTCTGCATAGTCGAGCGTCGTCTACACATAGTGGCCAACATCATTTGCAGCAACAGCATCAGCATACTCCCACCAATAATAATAACCATTCAAGTCACAGTAGTAATAATAATACCCAAAATAACCACCACCTTCTACAACAGTCAAGGACAGATAGTGACAGTACATCGACGACAACTTCCAGTACTACCTCCAAATTGGATACACAATTGGCCATACTTAGAAGAGAAATGTATGGCTTACGGCAATTGGATCTTTCATTGCTCTCTCAATTGTGGGCCCTAAATGAGTCTATACAGGGATTTCGTGCTTATCTACAAGAACAAGAAGCCCTCTCACCACCGTCGCCCTCGCCCACGCCCTCCGAAACAAATTCATTAACTTCCGAGCCGGAAGATGAATCATTTTCAAACAAATTACAACAGCAGGCAGCGCTCACTGCATCGGCTGCCCATCACCAACATCAGCAACAACAGCAGCAGCAATTACGTGAACAAAAAATGATACCGCCAAAGAGAGGTTCAACAACATCGCACGCATCATCCTCAACTTCAACATCCAATACGACTTCATGTTCTTCCTCAAATAATTCCTCAATTAATAAACATCATCAACAACAACAGCAGCAGCAGCAACTGCATCATCACAATCAACATCGTCATCAAAATTCTAGTAGTGGTGGTGTTTTGCCACCAATGGCTCCAGCGCCACAGAAGTCACATCCTCAATTGCCGCGCATACTGCAGCAGCGTATGCGTCGTGCTCCACCACCACCGCCGCCAAATCGTCCGAAATCATCAGCTTCTATAGCATCTGCTGTTTCAATAGCATCTACCACTCATAGTCATGGCGGCGGTGGTCGTCACAGTAGCAGTAAGTCTTCATCACCATCACCTTCACCGGGAGGCGGAGGTGGCGGCGGAATTGTCAACACAAACTTATCAACAGCTACTGCTGCCACATCATCGGCTTCATCATCGTCGTCTTTGGCTCAACGCCATGTATGACAAAATCCCTTCTTAGACTAGGCCATCGAGCTGCCCGTCTAGTTTAAGAGCAAAGGGAACAACAAAACAACAACAACTACAAACTCAACAACAACAACTTATATAGCGCATCTAATCAAATCTATGAATGGAATGTAAATCAAAAATCTCTAAAATCAATAATTTATAATCACACATCATCAAGAGTCAATTCAATTCAAGTCTTGTAAATATATGCCTGCTATTTCCCCCCTTAAAACAAAAAAGACGCCAAGTAAGTTGGTATTTCTATTAAATTTTTTATACGTACGTCTCTGTAGTTTGAATTAATAATTATTTTGAATTGTAAACAACTAAAGCAAAAACTTTTAAACAGTACCTTAAACATTTTAATGGAAGCATATTTAAATAAAAATATTTTAATTTTTTATTATTTGATGGCCCATTTGGCTCACGTTACAAATGAACTGCAATTAAAAAAGAATTGAAATCCTAAAGCAAAATATAATTTTTCGTTAGCAAGAAATTGAATAAAAAAGAAACGAAATTAAAAGCAAATATCGGGAAAAATTAATTTACATTTCAATTAGCCGTAGAAAACATAAACATTATTGGCATACTTTGAACCTTATTAAATGAAAAATAATCTGCCGTGTCTTAAGGACAATATACTTCGTTATTATGAAACTTAAGCTGAATTCTAAAAGTAAATTTCCGTTACAAATCCTCTTTTTCTGCAAATGTTTGTAATAGTAACCTAGCTTCTACTATAGCGACATTAGCTTGTGATTCTACGAAATATTTGTTTAAATAAAATTATTGGTAAATGGTCTGAATGGATAATATTGTGAAATTTCTTAACCCTTTACATCCCACGATCTCAAAAATGTCTGCCATTTTGAAAAGGATACATTTAGGTAAATAACAAGACACTTAATCCTTAAAAAGTTTTAAAAATACATCCTTATTTATTAATTAGGTATTATAGGGAGTGTGACATTTCTGTAACATTGAGTTAAAAGTTGAAAAATATATTATGTTATATGAAACGATTTAAAGCAATTATTTTGTTTGTTGTAGCATAATGAGACACCACATTTTTCACAAATAGTTTGGGAAACGCCATTACATTTAGGAAATTTGCAACGTATTCTTTTTTCCACCCAAATCGGCCAATGTCCTACTTGTTCCTGGCGCACAGCCTTTGGGGAAACATGTTGGACCGGGCCTTTATGTTTTTTTTAACTTGAATTTCATTTTCGATAGGTCTTTTTGTCTTCATATTAGATTTCCGACCAAGCTTACAAAGAGTTTCACTCACTTCAAGGCGAAAATCCGCAGAAGATATGTTTTTATCAATGATATTTTTTGCTTTTCTTACTCTTCGGTATAGCAGCCAAGAATTTGCCATTGCCAGATCTAATAAGTGATAAAACATTCGTACCTGCCATCTTTTGCTTCTTATATGTATTTTATATCTTCCCATTATACTGTCAATTAAATCCACGCCTCCCATATGCCGATTGTATTCTCCAACAATGTATGGACGATCAATGTTGATGTATTTCTTGTTAGTCTTATCGTAACGTTTGACTTGAGTTTTTGGAAATTCACCAGCAAAGGTTGATACAAGAGTAACAACTTTGTTGTCCTTCCAGATAACATTTGATACACCAATACCATTTATGTCAGCAACATACTCAGTTGAAAACCCACGTTCTTTTTTCATAATTTCTTTTTCAGTTGGCAATTTACAATCTGCTATTCTGTTATGGCGTACTGTTCCAAGACTCATACCTTCTTTGGCTAAGTACTCTAGCAAAGATAGAGAGGTAAAATAGTTATAAAAATAAAGCTGATAGTTATGCTGTCTAGGTATATGTCTCGTCAATCTTACAACTACATTTGACGATGCTCCTAAATCTGGTTCATTGTTTAATTCTCAGCTCCTGTTTCAGGGTCGATATTATAAGCAAAACCCGAAACTCCACTAAGGACGTATATCTTATAACCCCACTTATGAGGTTTATTTGGGTTATATCTTTTCAAGTTATTTTTGGCTTTAGTTGCACAAATCTGCTCAGCAACACAAAGGCATTCCTCCATTGGAATCCTACCAAATGTAGCGTTTAGTTTCTCTATAATAGGCCTAATTTTATAAAGTCTATCTTCATTTGGAGCATTGCGTGGAGGCATATTGAAATTATTGTTGAAATGTAAGAACTGTCTAATTTTTTCCAAATTTTTGTTTCGACATTATTTCCTGAATCATCGGTGTGCCAATAGTTGAATTCCAATGACTGAATAAGCTGAATTTTTGGACTTGCCAGTTGACTTCGTTTTGCGCCAACCTTCTATTAGTTTTGGATACTTTGTTGAATAGGTCGAGGGTTGTGTTCCAAGCTTCTTTTTTCTTCCTATTAGTGTTTGTATCGATTTTGGCATTTTCGATAATATCTAGTTTATTCAAAACTAGATTTGAAAGTATGTCCTGAAAACAAATACATTTTTGATACAACCATTGATAGAAAATTACAATAAACTTACTTTTTCATCCTGACCCCAATTTGTGGATCTTTTTACAATTTTTGTTTCTTGCTTTACCATATTTTGTACTTCTTGAAACATTTTACAATTTTTAGGGAAACAACTTAAATAGAAATAAGAGTTGATTTTTTGTAAATTGTTGGCAATGCATCACACATTTCAGAGTTGATTTTCAAACGATTTATTGACAGATAAAAATGCATTATAAATAAACTCTTGGCTAACTCTCGGCTAAGCTTAATCGGTCTGCTAGTTAGCAGATCGTTGTGTGTGATGTATACACAGTGGCTAATTTTTCGTTATAGATACGGATGTAAGTTTTTATTTTATTAGTTAGTATTATTTGTTCTATATAGACCTCTTACGCACACTAACCAACTTAAAAACGTTTTATTTAAAAACTAACAGGGAGGTGTTTTCTGTCAATTCAATTCAATATTCAATATTCTTTTATTAAGACGATAGTCAGATTACGATGGAACTAAATAACGATAACATTTAATTTGTATAAACTTAAAACTATACGTATTATTTTAATAAACATTGAAGACATTATACAAGACGATAACGCAGCATGCTCACATTAACAATAAAAGATCATTAGAATTTCACATCAGACAATAAACATTAAAATTATATTGCTCAATAAATATAATAAAAGTTTACGTAGACTGCTAATACGTCAACATTGAGATAAAAAAAAAACTTAAAACTAATCTTAAAACTAAACAACATACAATACAAAAATTATAGACTAGGATAAAAAGATTAGCCCCTATTGGAGCCAATAGTAGATCTAGAGTGAAACTCCGGTAGACAGTATTGATTTGAGTTTGATAGCGTAGAAATATCCTCTCCGATAATACCAATAGGTGAGTTATATATACTATTTGACCAGTCAAATACAACCTGTGTTTCATAAACATTTCGTAGTAAAATGTTATCGTGGGTTTCCAGTCGTTTTACAAACTTATCAAGTAGGACAAGAGCATAGGAAGACCGGGGCAGTACATCTGCCTTTCCATAAATTTTTGTATTTGAAAATCTTTTGACATAATTTTCATAATTCGCGTTAACACAGTGTCTTAAGCAGCTTCTCTGTAGAACCTCCAACTCTTTCATCACGGTTGGAGATATTGAGAACCAAACTGGAAAACCATAAATTACCGCTGAGCGGATGCATACTTTATACAGTAACAATTTGGCTCTTTGACTTAAGTGTCTGTTCATTAGAAATTTTGAAAAAATGCCCTTGATGCGCAGTCCTTTGCCTTTAGCCAATCTACCATGTTGGTTAAATTTAAAAAGTTTATTAAATGTTACTCTGAGGGTACTTCAAATGATCCCTGAAGAGCCATTCAACGTGAGTTTCAATGCTTTACTTCGCTTGACGACATCTGGGGGACATTTCCCTGAGGCGTTGCGAAAGCAAATTGCTTCCGACTTTAAAGTGTTTATCCCAATTCCCCAATTCCTGTAGTATTCATCGATCACCAGAAGATGTTCCCGAACCATTGCAAGTGCAATGTCTGGCTCACTGTTATGGGCGTAAATTAGGAGTCGTCGGCGTATAGGATGCTCTTAGAGTCCTTGTAGGTGTGGGGAAAATCGTACACGAGAAAACTATATAGTAATGGAGCTAAAATAACTCCCTGTGGAACACCACTAAAAATATCAACAAAATCAGACTTGCTATCATTAATTTGAACAAAAAATTGTCTATCCTTCTTATTTCCAACAATGTTGAATAATTCCTTGAAGGCTCTTGGACCCGGTTTTATTTTTGGTATTCTATGATTGAACTCGTTTGCCTGATTAATTTCGACCTGTTCCTTAATAATTGTCTTAAGGAGTTTTATTTGACCACTTAAGAGACGAGAATCATTTTGATTTTAAAAAGCTTGCTGATGCTTTCCGGGACTAGAAACTTCCTATATTTCAATTCGAATCTTTGAGAGTGTCTGTCTATTTCATTATTTATAGCATCATTAAACCGGGAGACATATTCATCCAATTCCCCATTAGACATATGGGTTACCAGGCCGTTAGCATACATTGTACGCTAAAAGTCTTTCTTCAATTAGTTCTCATCTTTTAGGAGAGATTTTGTCATACAGATCTGAACGAACTGCCGATGAAAGCCAATTGAGGGGAAGGGTTAGTTCCCAGGCTCCCCTGTTCTCTTCGGACGTTTTGAACCGGAGGGAGGCACCTCGTCAGATCTGTTTCTCTTTATGTGATTTCTCTTGCGGGAAACCTACCAACCTTACACCCTTCTTCTGTGATAAAGGATTAAAATGAATAAGTAATTCATTAAAAGATAAACTTAAAAAATTATTCAAAATCTTTACAAGGTTATTGAAAAAATATCAGTCCGAAAAAGAGGGAAAAAAACCCGTGAAATTTGTGAATTGGCAGACATTGTATCCTCCATATATAAAGTCTGACTGTCGTTATTATGACCTGCTGTAGAATAGCTACTGCTAATTTGGGCTAACACCTCGTCAGATCTGTTACTTTTCATGTGGTTTGCATGACAAGGACTTGCTAAGAAACCTGTTACTCTCTGAGGCGCCCAGTTTCTTAATAACTTAAAATTATGATCTTCAGTGTAGAGGTTAGGTTTAGTCATTGTAATTTGATTTGTTAGAAAGACATTATTATTTTCTTTATTACCTATACCATAGGTGGGGAACCTGCGGCCTCCGCGAGGTTCTTGTGCGGCACTTTGCCACCTAGTATAAAAAGTGGTAGAGTTCGTTTCAAACAACTATTGTACATCAACGCCATGGTAGAATTTGATGATATTTTGCAAGGATAACAGAATAATTTTGTCCATAAAACGGGTTCTTGGTCGAAAGGATATGAACCGTTTTTTGGGAAGCGTAATTTGCAACTTAAGTTTTGGGTGACACCTTTCATCGGTCGTCATTAACTTAGTATTTAACCAATTTAGAGGTTTATTCTTAAATTTCTGAAAGAAAAAGTTATGAGGTATAGGTCTCATACCTACCTACCTCTCCTAACGCCTTTAGGCAGGGGGCAAGGTGAAAGCGTCTAATGTTGTAACCGGGGATCTACATTGTTGGTAAAGATTTTTGTTTTGGAACGACTTTAGATATTAAATTTTACGTTTACGTTCTGCCGCCCTTGATGTCTTTAATATTTGGTTTAGTTGTTCTATTACCCTTTGGTCTTCTTCAACTGACACCTTTATTGCTCCTATTTACACACATTTTTGCTATATGGCCTAATTTACCATAGGCAAAACATTTTGAATTCTTAAACTTACACTCTGCTCTCAAGTGATTGCCACCACACCCATACCACTGTATGTTCTTCTTGTGCGATCCAAATGATTTATTACTTTTCGTCTTAACTGGCGCAAACCCAAGCTTGCATGTTGGTTCTGTGGGAAAGGCTTCGCTTGAATTTACCTCTTTTGTCGCGTTTTGAGTCAGCTCCCTGCTATATGCCAGCCCGTACGCTTCAGATAATGTGGACGATTTCTTCGCAATTAATTCGGTCCAAGAATGTTCCATAGTCACAAAAAGCTGCGCCTTGCTTTAATCGCAATACAAAATTTGCGATGGATTCTGGCGGCTGCTGTTTTAGTGATCTGAATTTCACACTCTCAGCATACATATTTCGTTTGCCATCAAAATGATTAATGAGTATATTCTTAATCTCAGCGTAGGTTAGTTAGTTCACCATGCAGTCTTGGACCAACTAAGATTTTCAACGCGGTATTCAACTGACCTCCCATATGAACGCGGGCGTAATTTGCAAAATCGGTTTCCGCCACCCTTGATAACTCTAATGCCCAGTCGAATCTACTATAATAGTCCGCCACAGTTGTGCCGTCAACCTCTCTGTACTCGGAAATAGAAAACAGCTTCCCTGGACGCAGAAGAGAGCGACATATATTCAGCCTCGGTGCAGCTAAAGTCCACTGTTAAATGTTTCCTAGATTCATAAGAAAACACTGCTCCTCTCTTCCTGTAATGGAAGGGGAGTATATAATTTGATACCTTGCATATATACATAAAGAAACTTCCTAGAGCTACCGTTAGAAACAGAACATTGAAGTGGTTAAAGCTGGTGTTGGTGGGCTAGTTAGGTATAGTTGCTGATGCATGTGAAGGTAAGGTTAGATGATCCAATGGTATAGTTGTGCTAATGCATATGTTGAGGTTATGTGGAGGTTTTGGTCTATTGATGTTTATTTTGGCTGATGCATATGTTGAGGTTAGGTGAAGGTTAAAGATGAACAGATGGTACAGTTGTGCTGATGCATGTCTAGATTAGGTCTATCGACGGTTAGGTGAGATGATCAGATGGAATAGTTGTGCTGATGCATATTTTGAGGTTATGTGGAGGTTTTGGTCTATGGATGTTGATTTGGGCTGATTCATATGTTGAGGTTATGTGGAGGTTTTGATCTATTGATGTTTATTTGTGCTGGTGCATATGTTGAGGTTATGTGTAGATTCCGGTCTATGGATGTTGATTTGGGCTGATTCATATGTTGAGGTTATGTTAAGGTGTTGGTCTATTGATGTTTATTTGTGCTGATGCATATGTTGAGGTTATGTGTAGATTCTGGTCTATGGATGCTGATTTGGGCTGATTCATATGTTGAGGTTATGTGGAGGTGTTGATCTATTGATGTTTATTTTGGCTGATTCATATGTTGAGGTTATGTGGAGGTTAGGGTAAAGATGAACAGATGGTATCAAATCCATGCCATCCTGGTCACCTTTTGGTTGGAAGCGTCCATTTTTCTGGGAAGCTACCAACCCGTTACCCTAACGGTCAAATTTCCCTTGGTTAGGGTACCGTTAGGATAAAATCCCCGCAAGTTTTGTGGTGAACGACTAGAAAAAGAATTTTTTTTTCTTTTTACATTTCTGAAGAGCATCAATTGCTTCAAAATAAAAGTCAAACAGTTTCTCATTTGATATGTCATCACTATCTTCACTTTGTCTGTTATATTTCGATATGTCAGAATATAGCAACTTATGGCGATAAGCGGTCTGTAAACGCGGAGTAGAGGTTGAATATAATTGAGGAAAATCTTCTTCAAAGTTGCTAAAAATGGAGGCGCTCTTTTCTCTGTGAGGATATGAAGCAGAACCAGAGGTCACTCTTTTGCGAAGCTTCAAATAATCCTGTCTACAAGGACATTTGTCATCATTAGCTTTGTGATTCACATTTTTGTAGTTTCCTTTTACACAATTAAAACACTTGTATATTACAGCATCTTCACTTTCAGTTTTGCTTAGGTTACATACCGAGTAGTCATGTTCGCCAGCACATGCAGGACAGACTGGTGAGCGGTAACAGTTACTAGCACCATGGCCAAACATGGAACACTTGGTGCATTGGATTGGACTTTTGTTTCCTTTAATTGGATTTTTCCATTTTACTGCAATATTGCAAAAGTATCTAATTTTTTTAATTTCTCTCTTAGACATTTGATCTCTATTGAATTCAATCAGATAGATTGCGTCATCAGCAGTGGATAGTTTAGTTTTTATTTCTTTTGCACTTAAGCATTCTATGTTATGAGAGTATTTAAATTCTTCTGTAATATTTTTGGCGTCCATTCGAGGAAGACCAAACAACACTAGTTTAAATTTTTTCTGGTCCTTGAGTTGGAGTGTAAAAAATTGTGTGGTCTATGTCGAAAATTGCATCTATTTTTGTCTGGTGGATTGGATGGAGGCCCCAAAGCGTTGATTTGTGTCGCGATGCTGTTCCATGTTTTTCTACTGATACTGCTTCCCAACACAGGGCTACACGTTGCAAGCTGTGGGTAGTGTTCCATCAGTTCAACAAACTTTTGGAACTGAGAGGCGTTCGTTTTCTTTATGCTAAAATTTCATATTGTTTAATTATATTTTTTTCTTTACATAACATATAGTATGTATATACTTACAAATTTATATTGTTACAATCCATTAATAAAAACGATTCTTTATTTTCACAATTTTAAAACAAAATTACGTACACAACCCCTTTTTTATGATTGTCTACTTTTGACATTTCTAACAAGTGTGAATTGCCATATGAAAACAAAAAAAAAAACTCAATTCTTACGTTTCTACTCAAAAAAGGTTGCCACTTGTGTTATAAAAACCAAATGTTCTCAAATGAACACATATTTTGAGCCACTTGTGGTATGCAAAACAGGTCATAAATCTCCTTTTTAAATCACTTTTCATTAAAACTTTATACATATGGACGAGCTTTAATTTGAAATGGCTGACTATCAGTTGAACATTTTCGAATATCTACATTTTAAATGGGCGTTAAATACTTAAAATATCAATACTTAAAATCAAATACAATTTTTATATCTCTTAACTATTATTATGGTCAAAGTGACATTTTTCTTTTCCATAAGATTTAATGTTGAATACTTTAAATTTCAAAAAATCGTCAAATGTGGGTCTAAAATCGCATTTTTCTGTACTGAAATCGTCAAAATGACGATTTAACTTCAAATCTGGCAACAGTGACTATAATTTCCTACAACACCATTTCTGCTCAAATATTCCTCTTTTATCTGCAGTCGCTCTTTTTCACAATATCAGCACAATTTCTGCTCAAACATTCAGCAATCTCTTCACTCAGCTGCTATCTTCTTCAAACAAGTATGATTTCTGCTCAAACATCTTCGATCGTTGTTTATACAAGTTAATTACTTTTTTTATTATTTCATTTAAAACACATGACGTCTTTGTCGGCAGGCGCTTCGGCACTTTCTAGCAAAACTGGCGTATTTTTTATGATACCAGCATTCGTCACCTTTGGCATCGACGTTGTTAGGAGGGCGACCTAGGGACCGGTTGCGTGTCACTGTCGGTCTACGTGACCGTGAGCGGGCTCGTGTTGAAAGCTGCTCGAGTCGTTTGCCCAGGTCGACGATGGCTTCTCGTAGCTCAGTGATGTCGTTTGATGCCAGCTGCTGGATCCGATTAATTTGATTGGACGCCATTGCGTCTATAATAGAGTCGGCAATCTTCGTATATTCAGCTGCTGTGCCTGAAGAAGCAGCTACTACCGGCTGAGCGAATTCTGGAAGGCGCTTTATCCAAAGACCCTTTAATGCCGCGTCTCCCAGTGTGTTGCCGGCCACCCTGTTCATCTCATAGTAGAGATCGGATGGTTTTCTATCCCCAAGAGGCATCTCGGATAGAAGTCGATTGAGCCGGCGTTGCTCGCTATCGGCGAAATGGGCGATTATCTTTGCCTTCGTATAATCGTATTTGTTTGACGGCGGCAAAGAGGCTATTACGTCCGCTAGCTGGGATATGACGTTTGGGTATAGCGCTGCCAGTACCGTAGCGGTCTTTTGCTTATCGGCGACAATTCCTGAGGCGGCAAACCAAAAACAGTGCTGTCACAGACAGTGCAGCCACATATATATAAATGCATATTTACATTATTTATATTTTTGTTATGAAGTTAATAGTAAAAGTTACATACAAAGAAAATTGAGTGGCTCACATGTTATTCTGTAAAAACACAAGAGCGGGGACTTTATTTGGTTTGATGAGGGTCCTTCTTCCGTTTATTATTTGTCCTCTTGCTGAAAAAATACGCTCACATGGTGCCGATGTGGCTACTATGCAAAGGCGTTTTAAAGCATACACGTACACCCTTGAATTCAAATGCCTGCGTTCACTCCACCACGCAAGGGGGTCTTTTTTCTTTCCAGGTACTCCTCGTTCAGGTACTTATCGAATTATCTGATTCCAGCAGCTAGGTTATTGTCGGCTTTTGTAATTCGGCTGAAGTTCATGCCGAATTTTTTCCAAATATTTTTTTGTGGAACTTCAGCAATTTTTCCTTCCGTATCAGGTATTTCAGTATTTGGTATTCTAATTTGGCCGATTCTGTTGCGCAATAATTTCACGGCGTTTTCATGAGCTGTCATTTTTAAAGCCTAATTTTTTAAATCTGGGATCTAGGATTGTGCTCTCTGCGTATAAACTACTTCGTTCTAGTTCACCAAAACGATAAGTATTTTCTGTTTTCATCACGAAAATCAGTACTTTTATTTGACTTTTAGTTGGATTAAAATCGGAAATCACACTCTCCAGCAGATTACACAAAACTAAAACTTTTCATAGGGTTAAATTATTTTCAGCTGAAATATCTTTCGTAACCTCATAAAATGGCTCGAGAACTGGTATTAGAACCTCTAAAACCTCCCAATCTTGAAGTGCCAAAGATAAATCTGGTTTTGTGAGCGACAAGGTTGAAATTACAGCATCTTTTACGGCAACAATCCTGTTAAGCATGTCGTACGTAGAGTTTCATCGTGTTGGAACATCCTGCTTTAATTTTAGCTCTGGGAGTTTCATTTGGCTTTGAGATTCCCTTAGGTTTTTCATACCTTGTGTGCTTTTATTGAAAAATTCTAATATTTTTTCACTTTAGACACAGTATCAGGCTCCTCCGCAAGTTCTAATTGCACGATCAGGTTTAATGAATGGACAAAACAGCTAATTCCCCTCCAATTTGCCATACGTATCTCTGCAGTAATATTTGCCGCATTACCGCTCACAATTGCCGTAATTTTATTTTGAATGCCAAACTCTTGCACCTGTTTTTGTATAAAATTTTTTAGATTTTCGGCAGTATGTCTGTCATCATATTTGTCGCATGCAATTAACTATCATTTGTTTTCGAAATCCATCCATCGGTAGTTAAACAGACTGCTGTAGCAGATAATAATTGAGATTTTACTTGGCTTAAGATATCCCCATAAACCGCTTCCATAATATTATTTGATATTGTTTTTCTTGTAGGAAGCGTGTATGTCGGACAATGTGAGACAAGCTCTATTAGCCGTTTGAATTCCGGTTCTTCTACAATTCGTCGAGCATGGTGTCCTTTGGCTATCATATTTAACACTTGTCTATCGATTAGCTCAACTTTACGAACGGTTGGAGGCCTATGAAAGTATTGTGTTATATTTTGTTGGGGTTGCTGAGGGAGTGTTGCACTTTGACTGGATTGGAAGCTCGTAGAATGTTGTGCGTCTAGCATTTCTACTTAAAGTGCCTCTGGTGGGATTGGTGTCTGTCTTTCCTGATTTAATGATGTTAGTGGATGTTTTGTTCTCATGTGCCGAGAAAGATTTCCATGAGAACCCCCAGCAATGCTTAGGCTTATTTTGCAATATTTACACATTGCTCTTTTGCCTTCTTCCGCGATGAAATGAGTCCATATTGCGCTAAATTTTCTTTTTTCAGCCACTTTTTAAATATAAACTCACTCACCAAGATCACTATAAATTTTGAAAATAACCACAGCCAACTTTTACCGTTAGATATTGTAAGAAAAATAGTAGGTATCTTGGATAAACAAATTGTTTTTACACGATTTAAATATTAGCATCACTGCGTGATAGGCGTTGCCATTTGTCAAATTTTTTCAATCTTATAGTTTTTTAACTGACAAAAAATTTAAAATTTACTTTTATTTATAAAAACATACTTATTAGCGTAACAGACCAGATTACCTTGTGAGAATCAAACTAGAATAGAGCCCACTTCGGTATTTGATTATAAAAACTATACTATACAATTTATTTTTAGCAATTATGTGCTATTACTTCAAATGTAAAAAAATTGAATTATATTCAAGAAATTCAAAAGCAAGATAATTTAATTTTAATACATCATCAAATATTACATATGTTTTTATAAAAGCATGTGATTTATTTTTAATATTTATTAAGAATATCTGTGGATATTTAATTTTGAAAAAAATTTAAATTGAATAAATACATTATTTTTAATCTAAATTGTCCGGTAAACAATTTTTGGCTGCTGACACGACGGCCAATTGCAATGAATGACAAACGCATCTAACCAAAACAAGCGAATTTAATTTATGTTTTGTCATTAATTTTGCATGAACGCCGTTATTTACACCAGTCATTACAGCAGCATTGTCATTTTTTAAATTGGTAATTTATATAATTTTAAAATGCGCTCTATACCCTCAACTATACCATCTGATGTACCAAAATACAAATCTATCAAACCTAAGAATGTTGTTTCAAATTTTTTATTTCTTTCGCTGTAGTATCTAATTACAATGCCTAGTAACAGATATGCCTGTGCTTTCGTCAATTATAAACTATAATACAATGACGCTATATCTAACAAAAGATTTTCTAATAAAAAATGGAGCTAGTATATTTTTTATAATGCAGATGCACTTTGTTTTGTGGAGTAAAAATCCACTGGCTTTGCTGTCAGAAAATTGGTTGTTATATATGCCTGTTAAATAGTCGATATATTTAAATGAACAATGACATGCTTTAAGGAGAGATAACTGACCTTGGGCCTTTTGTTTTTGGTCTACTGTTTTTTGCGTTGTTTGAAAACTTAGAGTAGGTTGCTGGTGACGTTTGTCGCTGAAGGGGGGCTTATAGCATTAATGTGGTTTTGCGTTGCAGCATGTCGAATTAAATCTGCGTACCTTGCCTTTATTTCGCATTTGCAATAAAAACAACTTGTTTTCTCGTCATTGTTTAAACATGGTCGAATCCAAAGTTTTAATTCTTTTTGTGTTTCCCAAATTTTTCTATATTTTTGTCTATAACTGCTTTTATCGGAGTCCATTTTTAGGAACTAAAAGAGAAATATTTTGATAAATTTTTAATATCACATCCATTTTCATTCATTACATATAATTATTCACGAAACCAAGAATAATTAGTAATAAACAATAATAGAAAAATATTCTAGTCTGTCTATAGTCTACAGTTTAATCCATTGACTAGTTTACAGTCTAGTCTATAGTTAAATGTATATACTAATTCGATATATTAAGACTGTTTTTTTACATGTAAATGATTTTACCTTCGAAAATGTATCAACGTAAAAAAGTATTATTGTTAAATATCTTCGCCCAAAATTGTTTTTAATTTCCAAAAGGATATGTGTAGGATTCTTATACTGAAATTTAAATAAAGGTAAACATTTTATTTGAACATTCCAAAAAATATTTTTTTTTAATTTACCAATTTCATGTAAAAAACTTAGCTCCAATTAGCTTTCAAACTTCCAATTAAATGGAATTTGTGCATCACTTTCGTTTTCTTTCTGTTGCATTTTTGCATAGTTGTACAAAAAGGGAACAACAAACTCTTGTAATTTATAGTCTAATATGTAACTTATAAAGAGTTGCATTTCAAAGTAATACCTTTTTGAAACGTTAAATAATCTATACTTGACAAATTATTTTTTTTTAATTTTTGTTTTGGTGTCACTGACATGAAAAGAAAAGCACTAAAAACAGTGCTAAAAGCACTGAGTTGACAACGCTGCTTTGTCCACACACTTGCCACAAATTATCTGCAGTCAGCGTTAGCTTCGTCCACGTTCACTGTGTTAGTGAGTATTTTACTCTCACTGCTTTTGTTCTGTTTTATCTTTATACAAATTAATTACTTTTTTTATTATTTAATTAAAAAAAAAAAAGAAATTCTTTTTTATTTTCTATTTATTTTTTTATTACACTTTATTTTCTGTTTGAAACCAAAATTGAACTGAACTTAAAACTAAAACTTAAAATTAATATTACCTAAGATTTAACCAAATTTTGCCAATGCATCAAGTTTCCGTTGAAATAACGTGTACGCAAAATCAGCTAAATGATGACCGCAAATAAGGTTGAACTATTGCGCAACAAATTGTCAGCAATTTAATTGTTTTTAATAAAAAAAAACTGCCTGTTGCGAAGTTTCAACATTTGTGGTGTTAACTTACACACACATACCGATTCACGTATACGCGTACTCTATACTCTCTGATTTTCAACGTACCCTGTAGGAAATCGAACTCATTTTAAAGTAACTTCAAACTGGTTTTTTAATGAGCACATCTAGTTGATTAAGTGACTTTTTATAATTATTAATTAATTATTAATTTATTTATTCATATATTTATAATTATTAAGTTTTTTTTCAACACAAACGTTATGAAAATGACGTTTTTTAACAAGGCATTGCGTAATTCTTTATCTGGGTCATCACAGAAAGGCCGAATCGCATCCATCAATGCACCAAAAACTTTTTCAAAATCCTTCAAGCGCTTTTTGCCATGAGTGCCATCAATATTTATAGCAAGAATCAATTGCATAGATAAAATTGTCGTTAAAGTTTTTGGCAGTTTCCCTTTCAGAGATAATTTCATGGCATTGGTCTGTAAAAATGCACAAAAATTTGCTGATTTTCATCTATTATGATATCATTGAGCGCTTTCAGCTCCTCGAGGGTGTTTATTGGAAAAGCCGTCTTAATTGCCACATTGTTTTTTTCCTGCCGAACAAGGCTTTCGGTCATTACATTTTGAGTAGACAATGCTGCCATTATAATCTCATTTTGAGTCTGTATTATCCCTTTGAGCTCCTTAATTTCGCCTTGAAATACAAAAATTTATTAGAAAATCGTGATATTTTGGTAGACAAAATATATTTTCATCTTACTTGTTATTTCTGAAAATTTCGCATTCATTTCAGAAAATTTTACTTCAAATTGTTTCAAAACTTCATTTGAACATTGGCAAGGCGCCTTATCGTCATTTTCTTTACAGATATCTGTTAAAATACAATATATTAACACGGCTGGTTATATTCCGTTTACGTACCCTGCGATCCAAATAATCCCAAATGTTCTCAATGGGATTGAGATCTGGTGATTGTGGTGGATGAAAAAGTTTGTTTGGTGTTTGGGCATTCAGCCATTCTTTCGCCAAACAGGATGTGTGCTTGGGGTCATTGTCTTGTTGAAAGATCCAATGCCCAGGCAAATCCAATTTGGCGACACTTAGCGGAACGTTTTTTTCTAAAATTTGTACGTAGCCTTGCGCATTAATTGTAGTATCAGTGAAGTCAAGCTCTCCAACCCCAGACGCTGCGAAACATCCCCAAACCATAACGGAGCCACCACCGTGCTTAACGCTGCATTGAATGTTTTGTTCATAGAATTCCTCATTCTTTTTTCTCCAAATTTTTCTGTTTTTCTCCACCAAAAATCTCAAACTTACTCTCATCGGTGAAGAGAACAGTTTTCCAAAAGTTATAGTCCTTTGTTTCATACATTTTATCGTAATCCAAACGCTTCTTTTTATTTACTTTTGAAATGAAAGGCTTTTTCCTTGGACGTCTGCCATGAAATCCATGTCTGTGTAATATGCGTCTTATGGTACAGCTGCTAACTTGTTTCTCAGAATCGGAACTGATATCTTTGGCAATTTGCACAGCACTAGAACTTGGATTACTCTTGACTAATGCAACAATCCTCCTTTCATCTCTTTCGCTTAATATTTTTGGACGACCTGTTCGCTGAAAATTTTCGATTTTTTTTAAATTTTTTGATTTGTCCACAATTTTTTTTACGGAAGTATGATGTCTTCCTACAATCTTTGCAACTTCACGGAAAGATTTGCCTTTTTCTCTTAAATCTATTATAATTTTTCTGGTTTCTATTGAAATTTCTCATCTTTGCAAAATAATTGGTGGAACTTTAATGACACTTTCACGATAAATATCAATGACTAATTAAACGAAACAATTCTTTTCTGATCATTCTCGTTAAATTTATCACAAATTTAGCGGTAAATGTAACGGTTTTAGTAAATAACAAAACTGGGAAAGAGCGTGTATACTAACTTTTGCTGCGTAATTTTAAGAGATTTTTATTTATAATTACAATAAAATATATTGTTGTTGTAATTTAAACAAAATTTGTTAGTGGTCAAACTGCAATAAAGTATTCTCTTAAATTTAACTGTAAGAATTATTGAAGAGCAAAAAATGTCCTCGTTATATAAGAAACTATAAAAATATTTCCAGTGTTGACTCACTTTTGATTCTCATAGTATTTTTCTTTTTCTGCTTTTACTGACATGCCTACTTTGTTTTCTTATTTTTTTTACATTTTCTTATTTTGCTTTTATTTCATACTTTTTTGTTTGTTTCTATGCAATATGTTTGGTTGATATCTGCACGATATTTAAACCAATTTGTAGTCAATTGCAAAATAGTTAATTTATAATTTGCTTTTTTATCAACGGACTATTTTATTTACTACAGGGTTTAGAAACACTTACAACCATTAAAGAGTTGCCATCAATTTCAATTGTTTTTCAATTCAAATACGAAACACTGAATAAACCACGATTCTACACCAGATTTTTCAATATTGCCAACCAATAGTTTACTAATCGATCCAATCATGTACTCATGTTTGTGACTTTCTGAAGAATTATTTTTAGATTCATTCTGTTCTACAATATTTACTTTTCTAGTTCTATCAGATTTATATTTGTTTCCATTATTCTTTTTACAAACATTTGCAAAATGTCCACGTAGACAACAAAGTTTACAATTTTTGTTTTTAGCTGGACAATTATTTCTATTATGGGATGTTTTATATCCACAATAACTACATATTTTATTTTTATAACTTAAATTATAGTTACCATCACTGCCAGATTTTTGATACCCAGTATTTCGCTGTTGACTACCATAATTTCGCTGCTTGGCTTCTTTTTGAATGTTGTAAACATGTTTATCATCTGTTATAATTCTAGTCTGTTTTATTTGGATATCTGCTTGACGTGCTGTGTCCATTGCAATTTTTAAGGTTAGGTCTGACTTCATTTTCATTTGTTCCCTGACTTTGGTATTAAGCATACCGACCACAATTCGGTCTCGAAATAAATTATCTTTTAGGTTTCCATAATCGCAGTTTTCTGCCAAAGAATGCAGATCCGTTATGAAGCTGTCCCTTGTTTTTGTGCACGTGAGTTGAACTTAAAGCGTTCGAAGATAACATTTTTCTATGGGTTGAAATATTTGTCAAACAGATTTATGGCACTTGCCAGAGTTGTTGGCGAATGACCAAATTGTAGCAAAACTTCTTCACTTTTCTCACCCATTATGTAAAAGAGCAAATCAATTTGTTCCTGTGGAAGTTTTGTTAATTGTCCGGCGACACTCATGTAACGCCTTTTACGCCACTTTGTCCAACATTCTGGCTGTAAAAAAATTAAAAGGCTCAGGAGGAGCGATATTAGCTACAAAAACCTTTTCGTTTTTGTCTTTTTTTTTTTAAACAAAATGTCGGTTTTACCTCTATTTGCCAAAGAGGGCTAACCAATAGTTTTTAAATAAGACGTTTTTAAATATAATTCTTTATTACACTGCGCTATTACAACCTCACGTGTCTAAGTTGACCAAAAGGAAAACGATGTAGAACATGACGTTTATTTTTAATTATTAATTATTTATGATGACATTTTCTTATTAAAATGCAACTAGATGTCGCATTAGTATTATTATTCACAATAGGTGTCTTCATGTATTTTGCATCTTACTCTACAACTAGGATAATTAAAATTGAATTGTGTGTGATTATATGTACCTGATCGAGTGCCTCTCGTGTAAGGGTTAGTATAATTTCCTGAATAGCTTGGTGGATGGTTGTTACTTAAATAATTGTCCGAAACCTGTCCTGTGTGAAAGTGCCTTACTTGTAGTTTATTGTTTGATCGATAACCATAGTTTTTGTTTCTAACGTATGTTCTTTGTGGTGTGGAGAAGTCTAGCTCACCATTTTCCGCCAAAACCTTAATTGCAGATTTCAGATCTTTCGCTAAATTTGCGTTTATTAATGCCGACAAGTGATTGGGTAGTTCTTCTTTCAACTGCGATAAACACACTCGATTAAGTTCGGCATTCAAAAAGTTCCTTGTGGAAATATCTTTCGTTTTTAATCTAATTTCATCTTTAATCTTACAAATTTCACTGTTTAACCTATCACAAAATTCCTTAACATTCCTATTAAACTTAATATTAATTATCTCTAATATAAGCCTTGTAACAGGCGTTCGCTCACCTCTATTAGTAGCTGTTTTAAAGTTATCCAATCCATTAGTTGTTCTCTTCTTATTCCGTTTAAAGCGTAGTAGAGTAGTCTTTACACAGTTAAAATAAAATCATCTTTCCTCCAGTTGTGTGGCTTCTGACAGTATCATCGCGGAAACACTGTCCACAAATTAACATTCCTATTAAACTTAATATTAATTATCTCTAATATAAGCCTTGTAACAGCCGTTCGCTCACCTCTATTAGTAGCTGTTTTAAAATTATCGAATCCATTAGTTGTTCTCTTCTTAATACGTTTAAAGCGGAGTAGAGTAGTCTTTACACAGTTAAAATAAAATTATCTTTCCTCCAGTTGTGTGTGTGGCTTCTGACGGTATCATCGCGGAAACACTGTCCACAAATTAACATTCCTATTAAACTTAATATTAATTATCTCTAATATAAGCCTTGTAACAGTCGTTCGCTCACCAAATTCCTCTATTAGTAGCTGTTTTAAAATTATCGAATCCGTTAGTTGTTCTCTTCTTAATACGTTTAAAGCGTAGTAGAGTAGTCTTTACACAGTTAAAATAAAATCATCTTTCCTCCAGTTATGTGTGTGGCTTCTGACGGTATCATCGCGGAAACACTGTCCACAAATTAACATTCCTATTAAACTTAATATTAATTATCTCTAATATAAGCCTTGTAACAGGCGTTCGCTCACCTCTTTTAGTAGCTGTTTTAAAATTATCGAATCCGTTAGTTGTTCTCTTCTTAATACGTTTAAAGCGTAGTAGAGTAGCCTTTACACAGTTAAAATAAAATTATCTTTCCTCCAGTTATGTGTGTGGCTTCTGACGGTATCATCGCGGAAACACTGTCCACAAATTAACATTCCTATTCAACTTAATATTAATTATCTCTAATATAAGCCTTGTAACAGGCGTTCGCTCACCTCTATTAGTAGCTGTTTTAAAATTATCGAATCCGTTAGTTGTTCTCTTCTTAATACGTTTAAAGCGTAGTAGAGTAGCCTTTACACAGTTAAAATAAAATTATCTTTCCTCCAGTTATGTGTGTGGCTTCTGACGGTATCATCGCGGAAACACTGTCCACAAATTAACATTCCTATTCAACTTAATATTAATTATCTCTAATATAAGCCTTGTAACAGGCGTTCGCTCACCTCTATTAGTAGCTGTTTTAAAATTATCGAATCCGTTAGTTGTTCTATTCTTAATACGTTTAAAGCGTAGTAGAGTAGTCTTTGCACAGTTAAAATAAAATTATCTTTCCTCCAATTGTGTGGCTTCTGACGGCATCATCGCGGAAACACTGTCCACAAATTAACATTCCTATTAAACTTAATATTAATTATCTCTAATATAAGCCTTGTAACAGCCGTTCGCTCACCAAATTCCTCTATTAGTAGCTGTTTTAAAATTATCGAATCCGTTAGTTGTTCTCTTCTTAATACGTTTAAAGCGTAGTAGAGTAGTCTTTACACTGTTAAAATAAAATTATCTTTCCTCCAGTTATGTGTGTGGCTTCTGACGGCATCATCGCGGAAACACTGTCCACAAATTAACATTCCTATTAAACTTAATATTAATTATCTCTAATATAAGCCTTGTAACAGTCGTTCGCTCACCAAATTCCTCTATTAGTAGCTGTTTTAAAATTATCGAATCCGTTAGTTGTTCTCTTCTTAATACGTTTAAAGCGTAGTAGAGTAGTCTTTACACAGTTAAAATAAAATTATCTTTCCTCCAGTTGTGTGGCTTCTGACGGTATCATCGCGGAAACACTGTCCACGAATAGTGCCAAAAAGCTCTTGTTCCTATCAAACGGTTGCAACAGTTTAATATTTTGCAGAAAAACATCTCTGATATATTTATCCTCTCTTGTTGTTTTCAAAAGTTTTTATTTCCACTTGTTCACCATATATTGAGCAGAGAAGTTTTTAGTTTATTTAGAATTTAACAGAAGTCATAAAGATATAGTTAATGCTATATTATGTATGATTTTTTTAAATTTGAATATATTTGTATCTTATTTATTGTAATTAAACTTTAGCCACGTTGTTCTTTTTGTTAATTATTAATAGTTGGGACAATTTTCTACAGTATTTTAATGAACTAGCATTCAAAAAAATTTGACCTTATCAACACAAGACTTGTTTGAAATTATTAGAAAGTTTAAACACAAAAATTCTTAATATATTTAATGATTTTTTACTTTTTGCAATTATTGTTATATTTTGGTACGGTTTTTATTAAAAAAATATAATTTTAATAGGTTTCCTATGCTACTTATATATATTTGTAGAAATCTTATTTCAAAGATTATAGATTCTATTCATTTAGAATAGAAAACAGAAATAGAAAACGCACTGTTAAAGTTTACTACCTACTTTTACTTTAAAAAAAGTTGCAACCCGTCCGGTAAATTAATACTAGACGAAGCTGTTCATCGTTTGAAGGCAGAAAGCGAAGTGAGTTTTATTAATTTTTCATTTCATTTATTCCCAAAAAATTCATTTACACATTTTTCTTAAAACTAAATTCTTACAGATAATTTTTCCTTATATACTAAGCAGTATTTTCCAAGGACTTATCATCTAAAGCATTATACATATTTACAGCATATACTACGTACATGAGACGCCCCGCAGTTCGCCGAGGTATCGCCAAAGCGCTGGCAGTTAAAACACTACGTAACGGCTGCTCGGGCGCCAGTTAATTTTACACACAGTTAAAATAATTTTTTAAAAAGTGCTTCAGACACGGGTCTGAAGCGTTCTTTATTAATTTGGGTTCAAACTAGAACTAACTTAAAAAATAATTTTATAAATTATTAAACTTCGTATCACGCCACCTTTGCTTATGTTGCTTTCCATCTCCAGGCGCATCGTCAGCATTTCGCATTATTCCAAAATATTGTGCAATCAATACCTGTTACCAACAATTAATATTGGGATTGCGACACGTGTTGATTGTGCTGGAGTAAACAGTTTTTGTAATTAGGTTTAAACATTGTTGACGTTAACTTACACACACACACCGATTCACGTATACGCGCAGTCTATACTCTCTGATTCTCAACGTATTTGCAATTTATCAACTTAAAGTTTTCTCTCTTTCCACTAATTATCGTCGTTAATTCACTGATTCTACACTAAAATTCTGATCACTTTGATCCGGGTTGAGCCCCCAAAATTGTAGAGTTTAAATTTTATGTTTTATTTTAATGTAAAATTCATAGTTAATCTAATAATAATAAAGTTAATAAAAGTACAAAAAAGGAGAGTTTTAAAATATAGAGTTTAAGTTCTTGTGTAAGCGACCGACTTCGTTGAGAGGTTGAAGATGACTGCCTCGTTTTTGAATATGCACATGTGCACATCATTTTTACAATCCTACAATCATTCCTATTTTTATTAGCACTATTTATTCTATTTTCCTTTACAGCTTGAGCATCTTTTGTAAGGGGTTGATTATTAAACAAAATATTGTAGGGAGTTTTCCCCGTGGTTGAGTGTATTATAATATGATTATTAGTGAAAACTGTTTGTTCAACTGCCACCTGCTTTAATTCCTGATCATTGCCAGGTGGAGCTTTATTGGTGCGCAGTCAAACTTTGCTTCACAAAGTTCACCTAAGTGGTCTACTGGCTTAATTGAGCTATGAGCAGCAATGTACATACATAATGCAGCTTCCTGCTTTTGAAGTTTAAAGCTTATATGTTTAACAGGAATGGGCTTATTTTTTGTGATAACCCAATGGCATTTTCATGTTTTTTTGTTTCTGCGTGTTTTTCCAAGCAACTAAACTTCGCCAAAATATCGCATTTGCAATATTTGTAGAAAACTTTTTCAGAATCTTCAGACTCTTTTATCCAATCCTTAAATTTTTCATTACTCAGCCATTCCTTACGGAATTTTTGAGTTCATGTTATTTAGCACTTTAAAAAACTCTATTTTATTATTATATTTTTGTTTGACTTTCGTTTATTTAATACACAAATTCACTTGCTTTATTTTCTTTTTTTTTGTTTGTTTGCATGAGATGTGTGTGTGTAAGTAATTGTGCCAAGTAATTGTCAGTTATTTAAATTGTTGTCATTGATATAAACACTAATAAGGAGGAGGACCATACTCTCCTTGTTCGTTTAAATTGCGATAGTTCGCACTAGTGTGCTATTTGCCAAAGAGGGCTAACCAATAGTTTTTAAAAATCCTTTATTAAACTGCGCTATTACAACCTCACGTGTCTAAGTTTACCAAAAGAAGCCCTCTTCACCTTCGCACACTTATCCTCTGACATACGGGTTTGTAGAATCTGCCTAAACAACCTAACCTTAAGCACGGGTCCCTTTGGACGATGTATGTTGTAACTGTTGTATTTATATTAATACATTAATATATATTATTTGTAAACTGAATAACCCACCCCAATTTCATGTAATGTATATTTGTAAACTGAGTCTTGTTTAACTCATCAGATTCTTTTAGAGATACCTAGACCCAAATTTGAAATAAACTTTAGACTCTAGTTTCTTTATTAAAGATAAATGATGATTTTTTAAGGCCAAAAAAGGTGGATTGAATAAACAAGTGCATTTGTTCAAATTATCAGCAAGAAATTTAACCTCAGCAACACAGAACTTCTCTTTTTCAATTATAACTTTAAGTTGACGAAAGAGTCTCAATAAGCAATCTTCTCCTTTGCTCTTTGATGATTCTTGTTTTTTCGATTAGGAGTTCCACTATAGTTTTCTCCATTCGAAGGCTTTCCATCATTTCTGGTAGGTCTTCATCCCTCAGCTTTCTCACTTCTTCACCCAATAGCATGTTATAAACTTGTAGCCTATAACCATTAGACGACATCTCAGGGTGCAATATTAATATTTTACATATAGTAAGGAAGTTTCCAGTAATTTCAAGAGGGAGTATTTCTTCATATATTAACCTTTTACACATTTCTTTTTCTTCTTTGCTGTGTTTCCACTTTGTAAGAAAGGTTTCCAGGTCTTTGTTTGTTTTGTCAATTAAGGAAATTCCTCTTTTTTCTCTTTCTCTCACAACATTTGCTAGCGCAATTTTTGCTCTATCGTTAGGGAAATAACTGCGCTTTATTGACATACTATTTAAAGCGTTTGTGAGGGTGTTCATTTTCTTTTGTGTTTTAAGGGATGTTTTTGCTATACAACAAAAAATTTATATTATATATTAATATTGTATTTATAGAAATACGAGCTGGATCTAGTTCCCGTTGGTTGGCACATGTGCAACGTTAGCACTAATTTGTGGGCATGAACTTACTTAAAGTACACTTGGTCGTGTTAACTCCTCCGTTCCCAAAAATCTGCGGGACGCAAATTGAAGTTTCGGTGTTGAGATACTCATGCTCCGCAGAGGAGGAAGATGAACCCGGGAGTACAGGGCTTTCCAGCATAGGTAGCCTAAGAACAATAAGAGCAAAAAAAATAGTACAATCCGCTACTATGGAATAACGGTATCCTTTATCTAGGTTTTCAAGATTCTTAATATTTTGCAGACTGATATTGTGGAGATAACCCACGTCTTCCCTCTAGGACAGTTGTGACGATTTGAGGTAGGATTTGGATTGATGTTTCGCTTCGGCTGATATAGGTCAAGTTTTTTATTGTCACTTCTTCGTTATTAAGACGCACTGCGTAGGTTCCTGATAGGAATTTAGTAACGTTACCGCTCTGAAGATTACCTTTAAAGTTGGTAATGAATATGGTATCCTCCATAACGAGCTCAACGACTTCCTCTTCACAGGATCGGTATGAGCACTTCGCATCACCTCCTTTGATGAGGGTTGAAATGCAATCGTCTTCAGGAAGTTTTTTCAGGCTTTTTTTCCTCGCACACTGTATTATTGCTGATTCGCATACAAGGCTCGGTGGTACCATAAGTTTCCATCTCGTTCACTAATAGTGTGTTAAAACGTATGTCGATCACTTTCCCTTCTCGAACGGATGGTTTGACAATAAGGTAGTTATATTCAGCCTTCCCTACTTTTGGCAGTGACAGTACATACAGAATCATGGAACCATTTGTGCATACCTTCGGATTAGCATACTCGATAGCTTCCAACTCATTGGAATATATAACTTTTTGGAATATATAAATTTATATTAATTTTTGGAAAATATTAGTATTTGCACATATTTAAAATAATACGTGATAGCATATAATGTTCAGGAATGAAGTTTTGTCACATGGTAAGGTAGATCACGTCAAGAATATGTGAGATTCACGTGGAAGCTTCGCGGTTCACGTGGTAACTTTCCATCATGTATTGAGTCAAACCGAAATTATAATATTACCAAATATTGTTAGATACCTGGCTCACGGTTGCAGTGCACATTATAATGTTTTTATACAAAAACACTTCTAAGATTCTTTTGACTTACTGGATAAGTTAACAACACTACCAATTTCGTTTCATATTTCTGTCTTTCTATCGACATTTTTATAGTCTTTTGATGCCAGATTATAAAGACATTCATATTTTTTAACTTCTTCTATTAAACATTCACTCGGATCCATATTTGATTTTTTTATTAAGATTGAACTTTTGTTTTTATACAACAGCTGATAGTGTTACCGTAGAAAAAAATAATTGAATACAAAAATTAAGCATTAACAAAAAACAATTTAAAAGCAATTTTATGGTAAATAATTGTGTATATTTAAATTAAATTGTTTTATTTAAAATCAAACAATTATAAAAGATTGAAATATATCTTCTTTTACTAATATGTTTGAAAATAAAAAGGAAACACGGTAACTCTGTACTGATTTGTTCGTCGTTCGTCGGTGTAAAAAAAATAGAAATAAATCTATCGCAGTGTTCGTCACGCAAGTTATGTAATTTAAATTACAAACAATTTATTTTAATTTCTTCAAAACAAAATTGACTTTATTCTTTAAGAGTTCTTATAAGACTAACTTAAATATAACAAAATATAAAAACAAAAAACATAAAAATTGATGATATTTTAACAATATAAATCACCAGATTTAACGGTATCTTTATGGAGTGATTTTGATACACATTTACATTTGATATACATTATCATAACTCGCACGACGAATTTCATTTGACGGCGGTATTGTGTTAATTTTCATAAGCACAAATGTGTTTTATTTTTGACGACGAAAATTCGCACCGAAATATTCGTCGTTCGTCCCAATTGTGTTCCTAGCATAAATAATGGCATGACAGATGTCCCTTTTTTATACTTTTGATTTTTATTGAATAATAGTACGTTCCTTTGTACTTCGTTGTACCTTTAATGATGATAAATCGTTAGTTGATGGCTTTAATGCAATGCTTTGTGTTTCTTGTTCTTCCATTAAAAATTAAACCAAACAAAAGTACCAATTTATTGAAATAGTCCAACACTGATAATGTAACTCGACCCTGTCGTACATTCAGTTAACTTTAATTTAACTTAGGGCTGACTAGTTCTCAAGCACTGGTGGTTGACAGTTGTATTACTTTTATATGGAATTAGCTAACTATTTGAGTATTGCGAGGTCCTAGGGAGTAGTCAATTGTCCGTTTCTGCATTATTTTTAATTAACTTAAAGTTAGTTAGCTAGCCGTTAACTTAAAGTTAACTTATTGTAGCTAGCAATAAACTTACTACTTTAAATTAGCTTTCAGTTGTCTTTTAATCGTTTTTTACCATGAACTTCATCCAAGTTTATGTCCATGCACAAATTTGTTGACATAATTTCCTTAAGCTTTCTTGGCTAACGGCCCTTCAATATTGTTTTCATTGTATTTATCTAAATAGAGTAAAAATGAATTATATAAATAGATATATAAACATATTTAGCTATTTGATTAGAAAACTTACATAGTCTTTACGATTGTTTTCATTGATGTTTTTATTTATTTCAATTAAGCCATTAATAGAGTCTAATGGAAATGTGGAGGACAAATAATTAAGTGTAATTTCTTGCTGCAAAATTATTTCTATTAACACTTTGTGTTCAGACAGTGTTTTCATAATGATATTATTTTGATTTACATATAAAGAATTATACATATAAAGAATTATAGTCATATAGAACATGAAAATGTATGAAAATAAGCGATTCGAAAAAATATTTATTCGGATTTGAATGGTATTAAAAAGCAATTACCTTGAAGATTTTGTATTGTATCTGAAAGAAAATAAACATAAATATGTACATAAAAGTTAAAAGGACTTACGTGGGTTTGCTCAAAAAAAATTTATTCCAAGGCGCGATCAACGGCGCCGAATTTAAACACGTTATAATTTTATTTTATTACAAATTATTTATTAATTATTAACTTCAATTTACCAATACGCGATATTAGTTAATTCTTAAATTAACAATTAAATACAAATGATTTTATTTTATTACAAATTATTTATTAACTTCAATTTACCAATACACGATATTAGTTAATTCTTAAATTAACAATTAAATACAAATGTCACACAACAACTTCAACCAACGAACGCGCAGCCAAGACTGCCCGTTCTTTCATCAACCCCATTCGCTCGTTGGTTGGTAGGTCACCTTGCACCAACATGTGCAAGAATGCAGACGCTGATCAAGCAATAATTATTTTCCCACAAAATTATGGTATTTAGATCGGATGCGCGTGTTGGTAAAAAGAGCTTATGCTGCAAAATTTGGTTGGTCGGCAGAACCGCCACTGTTAGTAACTCCTCCCTCCTTAAATGTCTGCGTCCCGCTGACCTTAGAGTCCGTATTTGATATTTGGAAATGTATTCCTGGGAGGTTAAGCTTCCTTACTTGTTGGTACCAGAGCCATGCAATGCATCCGAATATAGCACCAATGAGAACAACATTTATCCCTATGGAACTGTTGAATTTAACCCCTAAGTGATCCAACCGATTTATGTTGTTAAGGCTGACTTCATGGACGTACTTAATGTCCAGCAGTAGGTCATCGTGCGTTACATTAGCAAGAACTGGTGGTAAGGCTTGAGTTTTCGTAATTGAGCTGCTCGAGTAAGTATGATTTCTAATTACTATCGACTCATTAGAGAGCTGAAGAAGATACGTGCCATTTAAAAACTTAGATTCCCCATTGGCTTTAATCACGCCTTTAAAATTTGTAACATAGACAACGTCCTCGTCCAGTATTTCGACGACCTCATCTTGATTAAATTTGTATTTACATCTTGCTGATCCACCCTTTAGGATACGGTTAAGGCAATCGTCTTCTGCCAGTTTAATTACGGATGATCTTCTGCGTACTGTGGAGTTACTTATTGAAAGGCAATCGTCCCTTAGTCCATAAGTTTCAGCTTCATTTATCAGAACTTTCTTGAATTGCAAGTCGATTTGTCTGCCTTCGTTAATGGTGGCTCTGGTAAAGAGAAGATTATAGACGCTTCTTCCCAGTTTTGGTATCGAAAGAACATACATCAAATGTGACCCATTTGTATATACTGACGGTGTTGCATATTCAACCGCTTCTATTACATTGTTATAAGGTAAGGTTTCCAACTCATCTAGGATTCTATTGATCTCGGCCTGATTAAGTAGATTCGTGTTAACAATTCCATTTTTAGCCATTTGACATGCTCGGACAATTTCATTTACTTCATCCTTCAGCACAATTATTTCATTAATGGTGTTTTGCTCAATTAAATTGTAGTCCTTGCCGCTCGTTATGTTATTTAGTCTAGATATCATTTCATTTATCTTTTTTGCAGCCTGATTTGTGATCTGTTGTAGCTCTTTATTTATTTTATACTGCTCGTTATTATTCTCAATAATGCCTTCCTGGCTTTTGAGTATATTATTCCAGTCTGCCGCATCGGGATTTCCAGCTATCCACTTCCATGCCGATCCTATCCAATCAATCGATCGGGTTGACCTTTTGTTAACATTGATTAGTTCGTTGAGGCGTTCCTGCATCTGCGACAAGTGGTGCAAAATGAAACCTTTATTTCTGCTTAACGGGATGTGCTCCTGAACTAGGGTTGATATATTCGCAGCCACCTCTCCATATTCTTCAAGATTAATGATGTGTATTAGCTTCAAATTGCCGTCAATTATCCACCCATTACCGACCTTCAGCGAGACCAGCGACGTCTCATATCGATATATTTGAAGGGCATTTGCGAATGGGGCCAAATTGAGTGTCATAATCATGTTTTATTAAATTGTTTTATTTACTAATATGTTTGAAAATAAAAAGGAAACACGGTAACTCTGTACTGATTTGTCCGTCGTTCGTCGGTGTAAAAAATAGAAATAAATCTATAGCAGTGTTCGTCACGCACGACGAATTTCGTTTGACGGCGGTATTGTGTTAATTTTCATAAGCACAAATGTGTTCTATTTTTGACGACGAAAATTCGCTCCGAAAAATTCGTCGTTCGTCCCAATTGTGTTCCTAGCATAAATAATGGCATGAAAGATGTCCCTTCTTTTTCTACTTTTGATTTTTATTGAATAATAGTACGTTGCTTTGTACTTCGTTGTACCTTTAATGATGATAAATCCATAGTTGATGCGCTTTAATGCAATGCTTTGTGTTTCTTGTTCTTCCATTAAAAATTATACCAAACAAAAGTACCAATTTATTGAAATAGTCCAACACTGATAATGTAACTCGACCCTGTCGTACAGTTAACTTTAATTTAACTTTAGGCTGACTATTTCTCAAGCACTGGTAGTTGACACTTGGATTAATTTTATATGAAATTAACTAACGATTTTAACATTGTGAGGTCCTAGGACGTAGTCAATTGTCCGTTTCTGCATTACTGTTAATTAACTTAAAGTAACTTAACTTATCGTAGCTAGCAATAAGCTTACTACTTTAAATTAGCTTTAAGCTGTCTTTTAATCGTTTTTTACCATGAACTTCATCCAAGTTTATGTCCATGCACAAATTTTTTGACATAATTTCCGTAAGATTTTTTGGCTAGCGCCCCTTCAATATTGTTTTCATTGTATTTATCTGAATAGAGTAAAAATGAATTATATAAATAGATATATGAACATATTTAGCTATTTGATTAGAAAACTGACGTAGTCTTTACGATTGTTTTCATTGATGTTTTTATTTATTTCAATTAAGCCATTTATAGAGTCTAATGGGAATGTGGAGGACAAATTATGTCCAATTATATCCATTATAACCAAGTTTATGTCCATGCACAAATTTGTTGACATAATTTCCTTAAGCTTTCTTGGCTAGCGGCCCTTCAATATTGTTTTCATTGTATTTATCTGAATAGAATAAAAATGATTTATATAAATAGATATATAAACATATTTAGATATTTGATTAGAAAACTTACGTAGTCTTTACGATTGTTTTCATTGATGTTTTTATTTATTTCAATTAAGCCATTAATAGAGTCTAATGGAAATGTGGAGGACAAATAATTAAGTGTAATTTCTTGCTGCAAAATTCTTTCTATTAAAACTTTGTGTTCAGACAGTGCTTTCATAATGATATTAATTTGGTTTACAATCGTTTCTACAAATAAAGAATTATAGTCATATAGAACATGAGAAGGTATGAAAATAAGCGATTCGAAAAAATATTTATTCGGATTTGAATGGTATTATTATTAGCAATTACCTTGAAGATTTTGTATTGTATCTGAAAGAAAATAAACATAAATATGTACATAAATATATTGGTTATTGAATGTTCTTTTTTTTTTATTTAGTCTTATTGTTTATTCGCTTAAAATGATCTTCAAAATATTTGGCACAATTTTGACATGGCTCCGTCTTATTTTGATGTGTAATATAATTTATTAATACAAGTTATTAACAGAGAAATTTTTGCCTACTTTTTACTTACAAATAGCTACGGGTTTTAAGCCAAGAGTTTTACGACTAATTTGTTGAGTCATCTAGATATTTTAATGTTAATTTTGTGCAAAAATGAAAAGTCCCGGTTTGTATTCGAGACGTCTTTTTTTCGTCCTTTGGATTTGTCGTTGATGGTTGAGCTTCAAAGAAAAACATTTCTGCTTCACGACTGGCAGAAATCAACTCTTCGAACGTTTTAATACTCCCCCGGTGGACACGGTCTCTTATTTTTATGTTAAATAGGCCGTACACCATATTTAATTGGATTGACACCAATTCACCATGATACGGCATAATCCTCCAATAACAACGGGATTCCTTTCAAGCCGTCAGGGTCAGATATTTTTTCAATATCTTTGAAGATGGTTATTGCTGACAAAAACTCTTCGACAGCCACTGGATCTCTGTCCTCTAAAACGAGCAGTACATTCTGTAAATGATCCATCTTTGACTAGTATTCAGTATTCAATGATGCGCACTCTTTGTAGGTGCGTGGCCTCCTTCTATTGAAGGGTTCTGTTGCCACTGGCGGTGGCTGTTGAATCGAAGAGCGAATTTAACCACCAAATCAAAGACCGAATTGAATTTGGTTGGGACGTTTATTTCTGTATATAAAAAAAGACTTATAAATAAAAATACAATATAAACATTTTGCTCTTACCGCAGTGCTTTCCTTCGACAAACTAAATTTGTTTTCAAATATTTTTCATGTTGTGTCGTATACATACAAACTTAACGAAACAAAGAAAATACAAAGCCAACTTGATCATTTACATGTAATACATACATAGTAACTTAACGAAACAAAAGCACTGCAGCAGAAAGAAAAAACAAAGCCTACTTGATCATTTACATGTAAACGGATAGACAAAAAAGGGAAAACAAATACATAACATATGTAAATAATCAAGGGACAAATGAACATTTAGGCAATTCACAGATTAACGAATTAAATTAACAATTAAGTAAATAAATAATTAGAACAAATGAATAAAATTAAATTAAGCGACATTCCCACCCCCGTGGATCGGCCACGATTCACTACTCCAGGTCAAGGACAGCAAGTTTGGAAACTGGACGCATTAAAACACCAGCGTTAGTACGGACATCAGCTCGACGAATAACACCATCTTTGCCCTTGTATATCTTTTTCACTCGACCTCGTTTCCAATCTCTACGGGATACTGCTGGATCGCAAATCAGAACTAAGTCACCAACGGCAATTGGCTTCGAACGTTGGCACCATTTGGAACGTCTTGTCAATGTGGGCAAATATTCTCGGATCCAGCGATTCCAAAAGTGGTCACGTAATTGGCGAGATATGCGCCACTGTTTTTTCATCAAAATGGTCTTTTGTTCTTCTGCCCCCACGGGAGTTTGCGCTGTGTTTGGACAACCAAGCAAAAAATGATTAGGCGTTAGTGGTTCCTCGTCTTCGTGGCTCAAGGGCAAGTGTGTTAAGGGACGAGAATTGACAATATTTTCTGCTTCAATCAGGAAACTCTGTAGCGTATGTTCACGAGGGGCAGACTCTTTCAAAGTTGACTGTAGCACACGTTTGACACACTGGACCATACGTTCCCATACACCGCCTTCTGCAGGATTATGTGGACAATTGAACTGCCAGTCAATACCTTTAGTTGACAGTTCATCTTCAATTTGGGCCACATCAAACACTTCACCGAACCTCTTCGCAACTTGATCAGCACCAACAAAATTTTTTCCATTGTCGCTTCTGAGCCTTGTAGGGACGCCACGTCTATTTATAAAATTACGTATGGCAAGGATGCACGCATCTGTGGACAAATCAAAGGCAACTTCTAAGTGGATGGCTCTCACGGTTAGGCATGTAAATAAAGCAACCCATCTCTTTTCATGGCGTCGACCAATGGTTATGGTTAGTGGCCCAAAATAATCCAAACCCGTGTAAGTAAAGGGCCGAATATATGGCGTCAGTCTGTCTTCTGGCAATGAACCCATAAGTGGTGGCACCGGCAACGTACTTCGAAATCTGCAAATGAGACATTTAGAAACACACTTACGTAAAATTCTTCTAAGGCATGGGATCCAAAATGATCTTCTGATTTCACATATCGTGGCTTCGAAATTCTGGTGCTTCATCTTTTCGTGTACATGAGCCACAAACAACTCGGTAACGGGATGAGATGACGGCAATATAATCGGACGTCTCGTTTCCATGGGCAACCAACTAGCTGCGTCCACGCGACCATAAATTCGAAGTAGTGAACTTTCATCCAAATATGGAGTCAACGTAAATAATTCACTACTTTTCGGCAAGCTTTCTCCAGATTTCAGAATTTCAATTTCTGCATTAAACTTTTCCCTCTGGATTTGGCGGCAAAGATATATCTCGGAAGTTTTCAGATCAGCAGCGGTCAGACCATTTCGTTTTTCAGGTTTAAATTTCCTTTGGCATCGATTTATAAAACGTAACATCCAGGCAACTGTTCGTTTCAGTCTTAGATAGGACGAAAATCTGCCGAAATCAATAAGAGGCGAAACATTAAATAACAGGGCAAATTTTGGGCGAAGTTCCTCAGTATCAAGGCAGGCGGGACCTATGTTGGCAGTTTTGGGCCATTCATCTTCACCACGATAAAGGAAACTAGGGCCACTAAACCAGTTCGATTCATTTGAAAGGTTGACTTGAGACTTCATCCGGGTGGTTTCATCAGCAACATTCAGATTGGTGGGCAGCCATCTCCAATCCGCTGGGCTCGTGGATTCTAGAATTTCCGTAATACGATGGGCTACAAAAGGTTTGTATCTCCGGCTCTCCGAGCCAATCCAATTAATTACCGTCGTCGAATCGCTCCAACAAACGATTCGAGACACCTTCATGGAATGCTCCTTCAAAATTGTATCCATCAATCGAGTGCCCAAAACGGCAGCCTGGAGTTCAAGCCTCGGGATACTCATCGTCTTTAGAGGAGCACATCTTGTTTTTGCGGCTACGAAGGACACTTCAATTTTTCCATAAGTATTAATGGACCTCCAATATGACACGGCACCAAACGCATCCTCACTAGCGTCGACAAAAACATGTAGCTCCAGGCGATTAGGAACACCTTTCCCAAAATAATTACGAGGCACTTTCACATTAATAACATTTTTCAGCTCTTGGCGCCAATTATTCCACATGTTAAATATTTCGTCGGGCAAGCCATCATCCCATCGAATATCGTGTTTCCATACCTCACGCATCAACAGTTTAGCCGTAATCGTAAAGTTGCTCAAAAAACCCAGAGGGTCGAAGACAGACATGACAACACTAAGCAACTCTCGCTTTGTAGGAGACCTCAAACCTTCAATGACATCAGCATTCACGTTGTGGAAATTCAACTTAAACCTGAACGTATCATCCCTAGGTTGCCAGTAAATACCTAGGACCTTTTCCGATTGCAGCTCGTTAATATCGCTGGAAAAGTTCACTGGCTTCTCCCCTGTACCTTTAAGGGCCACAATTACCTCAGAGGAATTTGATGAAAACTTCCGTAGCTCGAACCCAGCAGACTTATGGATGTCACGAACTTGTTGGGCAACCTCAATAGCTCTTTCAGGAGTTGGAAAACTGTCGACAAAATCATCCACATAATGATGATCCACTATAGACTTAACTGCGCGAGGATATTCTTCACGATAGCTTAGGGCATTGGTTTCTTTGACATAGTGAGCTACGCAGGGCGAACAAGCAGCTCCAAATGTCATTACCAGCATCTCGTAAGTATCGGTTGGCTTCGTATCATCTTCGCGCCAAAGGAACCGTTGGGAACATCTGTCTTCAGGAGCCACAAGGACCTGGTGGAACATCTCCTTAATATCCCCACAAACTGCAACAGCTCCAACTCGGAAATTAAACAAAATTGACGGCAAAGGCCTATATTGCTGAGGACCCTTTAACAGCTTGGAATTCAACGAGACTCCTTCAACAGTTGCGGCAGCATCAAAAACTAGACGGAGCTTCCCAGGCTTGTTAGGGTTGACCACCCCAAAGTGAGGAAGATACCAAGTCCTAGGGCAAATATCAGAAGCTTCATTAGGTGACAATTTTCGTGCATACCCCTTTGACAGATAATCCTTCATGATAGCCTTATATGCTTCACCAAATTCTGGAATTCTTTTCATCTTTCTTTCAATACTATTGAGTCTATTCAGGGCCATGGAGTAACTGGCAGGCAAGACAACATCATCAGCATGCCACAAGAGTCTGGTTTGGAACCTCCCTTCAACCCTCACTGTAGTATCTTTTAAGATTTGACGAGCTCGTGCCACCTCATTGGACTCTATGACCGGCAAAACCTTCACTCCAAAATTTTCGGTTTCAAAGTAACTTGCCACCAAGTCATAGACCTTCTGTTCCGGCTGGACTGACAACAAACATAGATGAGAATTTGATGACTTACCCTTCATTGGACCAAAAACCACCCAGCCTAATGGGGTGTTGGCTGCATAAGGACCGCTTTCTTCCAAAGGCACGATTTCATCAGGAAGACCAAGGTGGCAGTGGTCTAATCCAATCAAAACCTTAGGTGTGACACCCTCGTAAAAATTAATAGGTAAACCAGGATGACCGCTTAAATCCATATTGAAAGTTTGAGCCGGTAATTTCAGATTTGAGACACCATAGACATTTTTCAGAGCATATTTCCTTTGCTTACCAACCCCACTTACTTGCAGATCAACCACAGATGCCATTTCCTCAGATGCTTTTCCAGCATACCAGTGTAAATTTAATTTACTTTGTTGCCCCCGGAGGCCCAGTTGCCTCACCAAAGAGCTGTCCACCATAGTAACCGAAGAACCTTCATCCAACAATGCATAAGTTTCAATCTTGTTACTAGGACCGTAAAGTACAATAGGCACAACTCGAAACAGCAACACTTTCTTATCTGCAGTACGGGACACACAGCTAAGGACAGACGCACTTCCATTTGTAGAACCACCTGAAGCTTCCGACTCACTAGACCCAGAATTATTTCCACCATTATTAAATTGACCATCATGTAATAATTTGTTATGTTTTCTCAGGCAACCATCAATGGGACACTCTTTTCGATTACGGCAATTTCTACTAGAATGTCCTGAACGAAGACATGAAAAACATAACCTCAATTTTTTCACATTAGTCCATCTGTCAGGCACTTTCATTGAACTAAATCGTTTACATTCAAATAATTTGTGATTACCCTGGCAGATAGGGCACTCTTGTTTGCGTTGACCATCAACGGCATGGAGGACAACTTTTCTTTTGGGTTCACTATAATTTTGATTAACACTCACCCCTTGAATAGTTTGCACCAAATCAGCAACATCTTTGAGCCACGTGTTGAAATCCAAAACCGTTGGATATGGCTTAATTGTTGAGGCATAACGGGCCCACTCCATTCGTTTACTCAAGGGAAGCTTGCTGACTAATTCATCCATAAGTGTGGGGTTCGCCAAATGCTGTTGTCCATTAGCAGATACCAAAAAACCGGCAAGGTTCTGCACCTTAACGGCAAAGGGCACAATACGATCAATACCACTCTCACTAATAGGCTGAATTTCCTTCACTTGTTGAAGCTGGCAACGGATGAGTATCTCTGGTCGACCATATCGAAAACGCAACTGTTCCATCACCACACTCACGTTATTCGGGTGTATGAGCAATGATTTAATACTTTCACGAGCATCACCCTTTAATGCCTTTTGGAGCCGAACACAATTCTCGAAATTACTATAATTATAAACAGCAGTTGAATTATCGTAGGCTGTTGAAAACATGGGCCAATCCTCAGGTGCACCACTAAATTCCGGCAAATCATAAATTTTCCTATGCACAGCCATCGAACCGCCATTTTGAGACACAAGACTATTAGGATGCAATATTTGTTCTAAAGGCGGTTGGTTTGCGTACAAACCAGAATTATTTGCATTGCAGCTTACATAAGAAAATGGCGTACGACGATCAACGCAGTCGATGTTGGCTGAGGCAGGGTTGCCAACGATGGCATCACTGGTACCTGTAGCTGCTGTCGCCATATTGGATGACTGGGGCATGGTTGAGGATGACGCTGAACTGGTATTACGGGCGATGGACAAGGCTTTCTGTGCTGTCAGCAACTGAACCTGGAGCATATTGATTTGGCTTTGCAAATCTTCCAAATTAATGCCAGAAGATAGCTGAGGCAATTGCTGCTGTCCCGTTGGGCCACCAAAATGTTGTTGGTTATGTTGAATCATATCGGTAGACATGATGGGCGCGGCAATGGGAGTGCTGGCTACGACACCTGAGGTTCCAGCGGCGGTGGAACCTGTCGACACTATATCAGGGGCAGAGGCGTATATATTTTGTTCAGCTGTACTTACGTTTGTGCTGGTTACTCCAGGGGCAGAAGTTACCACTGGCATCAGGGCCGATGTTCCGGCGGAATTGGGAGCCGATTGTTGTGGTAGTAAATTTGTTTCAGCAGATGGAAAATCATTATTCCGATTCAAAGCTGACTGCAACCTAGAGCTTTTTCTCGTTGGTGACCGTTGCATTTTGATTTTAGTGAATTTTCAAAAAAAAAAAAAAATTCCTTTCTCGTTCCGGCAGGCAGGAACTACTATAAAATTTTCTTCAAAAAACACAAATGTTCCGGCTTGTTGGAACCACAAGGATTTCCGCACAAAGCTTGCGAAATAAAATTTGTTGCCACTGGCGGTGGCTGTTGAATCGAAGAGCGAATTTAACCACCAAATCAAAGACCGAATTGAATTTGGTTGGGACGTTTATTTCTGTATATAAAAAAAGACTTATAAATAAAAATACAATATAAACATTTTGCTCTTACCGCAGTGCTTTCCTTCGACAAACTAAATTTGTTTTCAAATATTTTTCATGTTGTGTCGTATACATACAAACTTAACGAAACAAAGAAAATACAAAGCCAACTTGATCATTTACATGTAATACATACATAGTAACTTAACGAAACAAAAGCACTGCAGCAGAAAGAAAAAACAAAGCCTACTTGATCATTTACATGTAAACGGATAGACAAAAAAGGGAAAACAAATACATAACATATGTAAATAATCAAGAGACAAATGAACATTTAGGCAATTCACAGATTAACGAATTAAATTAACAACTAAGTAAATAAATAATTAGAACAAATGAATAAAATTAAATTAAGCGACATTCCCACCCCCGTGGATCGGCCACGATTCACTACTCCAGGTCAAGGACAGCAAGTTTGGAAACTGGACGCATTAAAACACCAGCGTTAGTACGGACATCAGCTCGACGAATAACACCATCTTTGCCCTTGTATATCTCTTTCACTCGACCTCGTTTCCAATCTCTACGGGATACTGCTGGATCGCAAATCAGAACTAAGTCACCAACGGCAATTGGCTTCGAACGTTGGCACCATTTGGAACGTCTTGTCAATGTGGGCAAATATTCTCGGATCCAGCGATTCCAAAAGTGGTCACGTAATTGGCGAGATATGCGCCACTGTTTTTTCATCAAAATGGTCTTTTGTTCTTCTGCCCCCACGGGAGTTTGCGCTGTGTTTGGACAACCAAGCAAAAAATGATTAGGCGTTAGTGGTTCCTCGTCTTCGTGGCTCAAGGGCAAGTGTGTTAAGGGACGAGAATTGACAATATTTTCTGCTTCAATCAGGAAACTCTGTAGCGTATGTTCACGAGGGGCAGACTCTTTCAAAGTTGACTGTAGCACACGTTTGACACACTGGACCATACGTTCCCATACACCGCCTTCTGCAGGATTATGTGGACAATTGAACTGCCAGTCAATACCTTTAGTTGACAGTTCATCTTCAATTCGGGCCACATCAAACACTTCACTGAACCTCTTCGCAACTTGATCAGCACCAACAAAATTTTTTCCATTGTCGCTTCTGAGCCTTGTAGGGACGCCACGTCTATTTATAAAATTATAACATTTAGCCAATTCACAGATTAACGAATTAAATTAACAATTAAGTAAATAAATAATTAGAACAAATGAATAAAATTAAATTAAGCGACAGGTTCGGTTGCGGTATTTTCCGGAAGTTGCTCGTGTAGATTTATATTTTTACTCCACTCGCGTGGCTTCGAAGGTTGCTAGTGTTTTTTTTAAATATTTTTTCACTTTATTCTCGTGGCACTTCTTGAGGGCCTTACCTTCGTAAGTTGCTAGTATTTTTTCACTTTATTCGCGTGGCACTTCTTGAGGGCCTTATCTTCAAAAATTGCTCGTGATTTTTAATATTTTTTTCACTTTATTCTCGTGACACTTCTAAGGGCCTTACTTTCGAAAATTGCTCGTGACTTTTAATATTTTTTCACTACCCTCGCGTGATGTTACTTCCTACCGCGTACCGACAGTAAGGCGCCAATTAATAACTTATTAAAAAAAAAAATTTCGGCTAAAAGTCGCACTGTATTGTTTTTTCAACTGGAATTAACTCAACATCGAAATCTGGAATAATTCTGCTGAAATTTTCGACGGATATATTTACTTTCTGCTCGCTATTGCCTTCCGTCAGAAATTTTCTAGACAGGAGGGATATTAATTGTTTCATTCCATCGATATTCTGCTCGTCACTATCTGTTTTGCCAACTGCTGAACCAATGTTTCCTTTGTTATTGCTACTGCTGCTGCCGTTGTTCTCCATTTCTTTTGTGCTGCTTTCTTCTGTAAAACAAATTCAGGCTACTTCTCGTACTAGTCGCTCCCTGCCGTCTCTGATGAGGGTTTTATGCCAAATTTTAATAACGTGTCTTTTAACTCGCCAACCGAAGATTCCCGTAACTTCTTTTTTTCTATATACACTTTTGCAACTGCTCGTGTAAAATACAGCCTCTTACTTATTCTATGACGCATTGACCGGCACGTTATTATTAATTCAAAAGTGGTTGGGCCCCCAAATGTAAAGTGTTTTATTAAATTTAATTAAATTAAAGATTACAAAATAAAAAGGTTAACAATATAATATAATGCGGCGGAATTCGGGCCTACTTCTACTTTACGACTGATTGATTACATATGCAAAGTGCACACACCATACTGTGCTACACCACATTGTGATTGCCATCTCTCTCTCTTACATAAATATATTTACATTAGAAATCACACATAATACACTTAAAGAAATATTGTACCAGGTACCCGCGACTACAACTAAAGTAACCGACATCATAGAGTACTACACTAAGCTTTCACTACATCAAAATTTATTTGCACAAAATTATTTTCTTTAATTTAATTTTTAATTCAGTGTCTTTTTGTTCTGGTCCTCTTCACTTATTAATTTGTTTTAAGAGCAGGATACTCAGAAATAAAATTATTATTGTCACATTTTTTTTTTATAATTTTACAATCATGGAGGGCCCCGTAGGATTCGCAGGATTTGTTTAATTATTTATAACACAAAAATTTTTTTCGTTCGGTCACTGGTTTCCGTTCACTAACGTTGGAATCCTACCGACAGCGCCAATTTAATTTTTAATCGTGATTCGAACGTTTCTAAAAAAGAATCTAGAAGACAAGACTTGACTCTATAGAGTATGTGGGATGGTGATGCCACATTACTCCCCTTCCCAAGGAACTTTGAAGTGAACTCTTGATCCAGAGGCTGTCGTGTAGGTTGCAGGTCTTTCGCTGGTTGTGGCCGGTTCTTCCGGAGTTGTGTCAGGTTGTAATAGCTCTTTGCAAATGTAGGTTGCTTTCAAAAGATTGATGCTTACATTGATATGTTTGCCATTAATATTAACTTTATAGAATTTGTCAAATCGTTTGATAACAGCAAACGGGCGATACACCTCGATTAATACATGTCATTACTCTGGCATTGCCTGTGCCTAAACCCACCATGTTCGAAATATTTAAATTAAATTCCTTTAAAACATTCAAAATCGCACTGGTTATACCTTGAGCCGATCCATCTTCTTACGGGCATAGTTGTAAAAACGTACTTACTATGTTTTTGTTAGTCTTACTGTAGTTGTTTAAGGGTTTATCTTAAATATCAATGAAACACGGTTCTTTTTTTATATTTAATTTATAATTTCAATTTTTATTCAACTTATTTTAATTTCGACTCCTTGCCGCTGCTGCTTGCTTTTTAAGTCAAGTATAATAATCTCTCGACATTACTGGGTCTTGAGTCCACAATTTATAATCCCCAAAAAATATATCGGTATCGCAGGGAGGGAGTCTTGTTGACAAACTTTCATTTTCCCTACGGAGTCAGATAGCACCTGAATTTCCGCGTTACTAGACGACAGACACATTTTGTATGCCGATAGAGTCTGTTGGTATCTTTCCCTAAGTTTCTTCTTATCCATTGGTTTATCACCATCCAGTTGACCAATACAGACGTGTTGATGGGAGTTTCACTAAGCTCATACTTATGATAATACCCATATAAGCCTTAAACTCGGATATGTTTAAAGTGAACATACGCCCTTTTTGTAAAGCATATAGGTTGGACTGCTCCACTATCATGAGACACATGCGCGCTTAAAAAAAAAACTCAAATTTAATGACAATTTAAAGGTTTTAATTCTAGAGTTTTTAGGAGTGATAATTTCCGTTTCAACCCATAAGCAAACATAATTGCCAAACACAAAATGACTATTTTTAGGCAGTTTGGAGTTTATTCAAAACTGTTCATTATATTTTTTTTGATAGACAAAGGCTAAATCCAAAAAATAATTGTCTCCTATCCTCTTGTGCCCTATTTTTACCCTGTAGTAGCCCTCGGTATAAAGACCATTATTTGGCCAAATTTGGAGCCTGTTAGAGTACAAGTGGGCCGGATAGGGGTTTGCACTCAATTACATTTTTGTTGCCCCAATCTTCTCCTATAAAACATTCTTTGACATATTTGCTCTATCTGTAACCTGGACAAATATATAAGCCAAAAAGCATACTTGCCTATGGTCGTCAAAGGGTTAAAAGTAAGAGATGAAGTAAGGTTTCCATATAATTTTTTCTTTTACCAAATCTCTGCGTTTCGTAGATACCTTGCTTAACGGCACATTTGGAGACATTCCAACACAATTTATGTGCAAAAACAAGCTGGAGACATTCTTTCAGTTCGATAGAAATTATTGTTGTCGTTAGAATTATTATGTGTTCAAACCTCGTTTGTACGTTAAAACCTCTATGGGTTCCTTATTTTATTTATTTGGGATCCGTGCAATTAAAACAATATTAAGATTTTATTGGCCAATTTATTAATTTTTTATTCAATTTAATTCAAATTATATTTTTATTTTAATTTAATTACAAAATTGTTTCTTATTTAAATATCAGTATATAATGGTTTCACAATCACGTTTCTTTTATAATTGCTCTCAAAAAGGAAAATGCATGAAGTTGGATGCACTTCATTGCATCTCCATTTTTAGCCGGTGTTGCCAGATTGCCAAACCTTAGTTCGTTGCCAGATCACTACAAGTAATTATCACCTTTAATTATTAAGTTCGATTTGACCTTTTTACACATTTACTATATTTTAATCAAATACTTGCTCTCCCGCTATGAGGATCGCTTGGTTCAGTAGTTCAAATACGACTTACTGAACTTCAAGAACAAAACAAATAAGAATGCTAGAAAGCCCAACTCCTCTTAGAAAAAACATTTCAAAAACAAATCTTAATTCTAGAAGAAATAACAAATAGAAAGACAGAGAGAGAATCCATACGTTATATGAATTAAGCAATTAGATGTATTTAATAACATTCTGTTCCTTATTTTATTTTAAAAAAATTCATAACGCTAAATGTACGTTCTACTTCTGCATTTGAGTAGGGCAGTGTCAGAAGTCTTAACACAAAAGATGTTGCGTTTTTTAATCTGTTGACTTCGATCCAAAAACTATCCAGTTCTATCCAGATTTTTCCACTTATATAGTTTTAAATTTTGTATACAATTTTCAAGTTCCTCAATTTCTTTATAGTTGTTTATAAACTCTTTAATAACAACAATCGTATCTTCTATATTACTAGAGAAAATATTTGTTACACTAAATGCAGAAAAGAGCCATTCCAGCGCTTTTAAAAAAGGACTAAATAAAAATAGCGCAAAATGTGCTAAGTTGGCATCGCTGGTGAGGAGGGAGAGCACAGGCCTCGCAAAGAGTTGATTGCTTACAGTATTTTGCGTTGTGACCAAGGATTTGGCAGTTTTTGCATCTCATGGGATTCGGGACATATTGTCTTATTTTGATATACCATGCTATGTCTAGGCTTTCTGGTAGATGGTAAAGGTCAAAGGTTAGTAAAATAACTCCACTCGGTTTAATGGTACCATCTATGGTTTTCTGAAACATATGCTGATATTACCCCTTGCGCATTTCTTCCTCTGGAAAGTTGATTAAACACGGAACATAGACCGCTCCGCTTGACGGTTGTCACAAATTTCGTGAAAAGTTTTTGCTTTTAATATTTTTTGGACAATTAGCAGGTCTTTTACTAATAGTAATAAACTGGCCTCACATTAGTGAGAACTGGTTAGAGCTGACAATGCCAATATGCTATAAAAAAAAAAAAAAAAAAAAAAAAAATGTCCTATAGCTGCCACAAAAAAAATTTATACAGCTTAAGACTGCGTCACTGGCATGCTCGCGGACTGTGGCTCGCCGGGTGGTTCTTGCCGATTATCTGTACCAAAAAGCACACTCACATATATAAAAAAAAAATCCATTCCAGCTTTAGATCAAAACAATCTACAAAAAAAATATGAAAAAAAATCTACAAAAGATATGATAAGGCACCCTTAAGTGAAACGCATAACTACTGAAACTAAACGAGGGACACAGATGTCTGTCTACGAGGAGGATGGTCAAACTTCTCGTGAGGCAGACAATTTTGAAGATATCCAGAAGAACAAAAAAAAAATCATCAAGCAGCTCTTGCCTCTGTTGTTATACAAAAAACACCACACTAATTACACTCGCAACAATTCTTCTTGCTACTATTCTTCTCGTACACTATCCACAATCAAAAAAAAAAAAAAAAAACTTCACACTTTATTACCGTACAACCTTACTCTGCTGCTGTTCACATTACCGATGCCGATTCGCTTCCATCATCGCCTTTTATACCGCCGCTTTTTTCTTTTCCAGAATGTTCTGTCCCGTTATTTTCGTCATTTTAACAGAAGTATATTTGTCTCTTTTTAATCTTTGTCTTTGTCCCTTTTATCGACATCGCCTTGCCAATTGCTAAAATTTTATCTCTAGAGTTGCCATCTGGTTCCTTCTTTTCTTTCCCAACTCATATGCGAAACGCCCACGACGGAAGAATTAAAACTCATGTAAATTTGCTGATTTTCATCGATTATGATATCATTGAGCGTTTTCAGCTCCTCGAGGGTGTTTATTGGAAAAACAGAACAAGGCTTTCGGTCACTACTTTTTTACGTTTACGTTTAGCTTCGTCTCCATTTGTTGGAGTAGGGTAATTTTCACTTACAGAAAACTTGCTGTCATCAGGTAATATAACTTTATCTGTACATTTGTGTCCTAAGAATGCCACTTCGTGACGGAAAAATTAACACTTATCCGGGTGTTGTTTTAGATTGTGTTGTCTGCATAAAGTAAACACATCTTTCACATTTTGTAACATATGTTTTTCAGAGCAACCGACGACTATTAAATCGTCCATATATACGAAAGCTTGGGACGGTTTTAATCCCGAAAAGACAATGCCATAAGGGAGTCTTTTGAATCTATAAGAGCCTTTGTCAGTTGAAAAAGACGTGATGTCTTTAGATTCTTCTTCGAGCTCTATTTGATGAAAGCCTGATATCAAGTCAAGGCATGAAAAATATTTTGCTCTCCCTAATTGATCTAATATGTCATCTATGCGCGGTAGAGGAAATTTGTCAGCAATGAGTTTTTGTATTTATGCCTCTGTAATCAATCACAAGTCTCCATCTCTTTTCTGTATGATCTGGTAATGATTTTTTAGGTACTAAGAAGTATGGGACTGTTATATTCAACATAAGGAAACTTAAACTGTATATTATACAACTATGTAAAATTACTAATATAATATAATTATATATTTATTTTAAAGAAATATTTATTTTAAAAGAAAAACATACGTATGATATGGTGTATTACTGTCCATGGAACTGTTAACATGATGATGGTCATACTTGTGACCTGATTAAATTAATATTATAGGGTTAAATATAACTAACAATAAAATAAATCTTTTTATGTAAAAAAATATTTTTTTCTTTATTTTATAAAAGGATAACACAAAAAGAATTTCATTTTCAAACGAAAAAATTATAAGACCAATATTAAATAATATTCACCTGAAATTAAAATAACAATGATAAAAAACAACTACTGAGTAATTTTTGTATTTATTAGTAATGAGTGTGTCCACCGTGATTAATAATGACTTCCTGGCTTAGCTTAATCATGGCCTATGGCCGATAGCTGCCGATGGAAAATAACATTTTTCAAGAATTTTAGTCCGATTCTCCTTGCAATTTCTATGTGCTCTATTATGTGTCCTTACTATTATATTTTCCTGCTCTTTTCATTAACTGAGGTTGTTTATACTAAATAAATTTATTTATATTAGTATTATTTATTTAATTATTTATTAATTTATTTTTTTCCCTTTTGTTTTTCGATTGTCCTTTTTCACTTTTACTTTAAAAAATTTCTTTTCATTTCATTTTTTATTTGTCCTTATTCACTTTCACTTATGTGTTAATTTTTTATTTGTCCTTTTTCATTTTTCCTTTTCTTTTAATTTGTTATTTGTCCTTTTTCACTTTCACAGGATAGGCTGGCACGTAATGCCACCGGTTTGTTCTTTTTGGCCACTAAGGAGCCTTTTTCCTGATTTTTTTTCTAGTTATTTTACTTCGGGCGCCAGTTTCCCTGACCGACCGTCCCTGCTCGGGCGCCAGTTAATTTTACACAGATACAGAATTATGTAGGATAATTTATTATTATATTATTTTAATGGATTAAAAAGGAATTTTATTTGATGACAATTGCAACTCACTAAACTGAACCACAAAGTACAAACTGAACCGTCTTCTTCTAAGGCTGACACACAACTAACTTCGTCAATTCTCATTTCGTCTCTACACACTTTGTGTGCATGTCAACTAGATTTCGTCAATTCTTATTCTGTCTCTATACAAATTATAAAGACCTTTCGGTTTAGTGATTCGACATAGAATAATCTTTATTTATTTTCCAAATTATTGTTCTTAGGAAAACACTCCTGGTTTAACTTTGTTTTACTTGTTGGCTGACTTCACTTCTGTTTTTTTATAAAGTTTTTTGGTTCGTCACTTGAATAATTTCGTTTTTCTTGTTTGTCCTTTGTAGTCTTTTTTTACACGTTATTTTAATTTTAATATCCTTACATAAGGACTTTTTTCACTAGGGTTCTTTTAAAAGTTGGGCGCCAATTATAAAGACCTTTCGGTTTAGTGATGCGACATAGAATAATCTATTTATTTTCCAAATTTGATTACAGTTCTGTTTTTTTTTTGTTAACAATTATTTCGCAACATAAGTTTTTTATTTCATAAATGAGGTGATTTATGCTTGGTCAAAATACAATAAATTTCAATTTAATAAAAATTAACAACAATGCATTTTTTAAAGCAAAAAAATAAAGGTATTAATTTCAATTTATTTAAAAACAATTATCACCTCATACGCTTAATTCGGATTGGTTAAATTACAATAAATTTTGGTTAACTAAATAAATGATTACATTGCATAATATGTTAAATTAATAACAAAAACAATTATTAAGCAAAAAGTAATTAATTAAAATTAAACAATTAATAAGGGTATTGTCCGTATGTCAGTTAGGTTTATAGTAGTTGGTCATGTCGACTGAGGTTGGCACCCTACATATATTCATTTGATTTTCCTTTTTTTTTCTTCTACAGATATTCATAAATTTTACGTATATTTCTTTTTTTCACTTCCTTTAATACTTATTTAATTATGTACTTTTCTAATCTGCAGGGACCGGCAATTTGGGCTACAATCTCGCAGATTTGAGTTTTATTATATTGGAGGGTCCTTCGATAGGATTCGCAGTTTTTTTTTATATTTTGTTAAGGCTTTACAGGCCCGTTTGTTATATCTTCCTTTTTTTCCACTTTTTATATAAAAACACTCATTACATACAATTCTTACGCGCCAAGTCCAGAGTAGTGTGTAGTACATTCTTTGTTCTGGTGATAAGGAGTTAATACTCCCCGGCTTCCTTTTATTTCTCCGATATTCCCTCGAAGGTAGTGCTTATGAAGGTAGTGAGATATGCCTTCACAGTCCTTTAGGATGTACCTTTATCTCCGATATTTCCTCGAAATTTATTTTATTGATATTCCCTCTATTCCTTTAGGTATACTTTTATATGGAAAACCGTTCACTCAGGCCTAGCCGACTGCGCCAATTACGTTGTGGACCGAACGTAATATTTAAAAAAAATAAAATACACTGTTTGTTTGGTTGCTGAATTAATAATAATGATTACAATTTTTATTGGTCTTATTTATTGTAAGAAATAAGGAACCAGTTGTATTGTTCAGTGATCAAAATAAGATGATGTTCTCTTTATTTAAATTTGGTCTTATATACTAATACATTTTCTAATTCTATGAGTGACTTTCTAAACTCACTCAATAACTTAAACTCTACTCAAAATAATTAAAATAAAATACACTCAATGTAATTTTGTTGCACTTGAATTAAACATACACCAAAAGTGTTCTAGATGATGGCACATGTTCTGCATTCCCATCACTTAGGTCAGTTTACAATAGTGACACACTTCAGAAACTGAAAGTATTACTACACAAACAACACACACAAATATAAACAAATATGCGAGTTTTATTTTTTTTTATTAAAAATAATTTCTCTATTCGAGATAATGAAAACACTTTAAAGTTTTTATTTTCTTTTTTTACTTTTTATTTAAATATTATTTATTTAACTTATCTCTATGATCTTCAGTCTTCGACTGACTTTTCAAAAAACTTAAAAACAACTCTTAGCATCTATTTGTACTTAAACAATGTAAATAAGATAAAAAACAAACAATATTCAATATTCAACCGTTAAGTTTAAATCCACCAATAAGAATAAAGTACTTATATAAACATAACAACAAAAAACATGATTTTAAAGGCAAAGTCAAGAATCATACGACATCATTCTGTAGGAGAGACCAAGGTCAGAGAGGGAAATAGGAATAAGTAACGTATTAAATATGTACTATATGTAATGTAAGAAATGTAAGAAATCATACGATGTTTGATCTTAACGGAGTTAAAGGTCATGATCAGAAATCGTAAGATTTTTGTTTTTGAAAACGTCTTTCAGAAAAGGATAGAAAATTAATGATATAGAGGACAAATAGAGGTCATATGTAAGTTAACACTTTTTAAGTTTTTCTTTTTTAATTTTTGCGCCGCTTATAAGGTGCCACTTTTTATTTAAAAGTTCAAAACTTAAAGTGTTAACTTGTATCTTGCAGTTCGTTCAAAGTAACACTTTGTAGTAATTTGGTGCAACCCAATACACTGAACTAAATTAGAGTATGCCTTTGTACTCTACAATATGCGTGCACTACAATATGATTTCTATCGGTTAATGAATAAGCCGCTCCGAATTTCGAAAATTTATCTATGACAGTTAAAAAATGGTACCTTTTCATGACGTACGTACATATCTACATACTATGTGTATAATTTCATTCTTTACTGTGTCGGTGTTTCTGTAATATTTAATTTCAGCTTGATGGGTTTCCTGTCATATTTTACTTCTTGACAAATTTCGCACTAATTAATAACAATCTGAATTAACTCCATTATAGTATATTTTATTTGTTATCTGATTGCATGTTTCCAAGATGCCTGAATGCATACTCTCTCTTACATGGTAAAAAGAGATTTGTATAATGGCTTTGATTTCCGTTTCAGTAACCTGTACTGTCTTTGTTGGTCGTTTGAATACATTAAAGTAAATTTTAATTGTACTTTATTGTAATTCTGATCTGGTTCATTCCATAGGATGATTCTTTTATCTATACACTCCATTAAAGGAAATGAGCAGTAACGATTAAAATTTCCAACCTGTCCAAAATTCAAACAAAAATGAATAAAAGAATCAAAAAAGATTTTTTTACCAGCATTAGGTCGTGATAGAACAAACATGGTATTTTTCTTAGGAATATTTTTTATCAATAACATTATATAAATCTGTTAAAAATTGAAAAATTTTATCTTCATTATTATAAAATTGAAATTTTAATAATTGATCTAATATATCAACTGAATCTTTAATATTATAATAATAATTATATATATTTCCAATTGGTGCATTAAATACTAAATTTTGAGGTTCAATTGATTTTAAATATATATATATAATTCTTTAAAAGTCAAATTATTAATATAATTATTAATTATACGAATACAATTTTTTATTAAAATAGAATTAATGTCATAAAATTTAAACTCAGAAGAAAGCCACATTGATGTATTTAGTAAATGATGAGTAGGAGCAGTAGGATGTTCTTTAAAGAATTCAATTATTTTGTCTCCCTTTCCTCTTTTTTTACTCCTGAAATCTTTTTTATTTGATTCGTCGCAACAAGTAATAATTTCATTACAAGTTGATGGTTGGGATCCAAAGGTGATTGGGTTAGAAAAGTTGTCCGATAATTGGCTTCCTTTCACCATTCCGTTTACGGTTTCTTCGAGATCTTGGAGAAATCGAATACATCTAACTTCACTACTTGGAAACCACGTTCTCCCGGCGAAGTTAATGTAAAGGTACTTCCTGGGACTCTTCTGCAAATAGATTGCGAGATTAATCCAATGTTGGATCGCGAATTTCCTACTTGGAATGACTCTTCGAGAATATCTTCTATTGATTTCTCTTGGCAAGTATTTGATGAAGGCACATCTATAGGAGTTGTTTGAGTATTGACAATCGTGGATAACGTGGACGTGATTTCCGTGGTATGCGATGAAGAGGACGGTCCCGTAAAATTTTCGACATAATTGTTTATAATCCATGTTGAAGTCTCCGTAGTCATTTCTTGTTCCCAATACGTCGTGGACCACTCGCTGTTTAACAGTTGAGTTACTAAAGCTTTCAATGAATACTTGCCTAACTCTTTCTTTTGGGTTATTAACGCCTTCTGGACATATTGTAGGGAGTCCATCAATATGTGTAGGTATCTCTTCGCTTCATATTCTTTCCTTTTCAAAGAGTGACAGATCCAAGTTTCTAATGTCGTAGTCACATGTAATAGAAAGTCCTTGGTCCAAATAATTAGTAACGTCGAAAGAAGAGATATGTGAGTCATTCCCTCCGTCATTATAAAAGCTTTCTTCATCTCCAGATCTACATCTAATTTCTTCTTCTTCTTTGTCTTCTCCTTCTGAATAGATTCCATTTTCTCCTTCTGAATAGTTGCTTCTCCTATTTGAGTATTCGGCATCATCAATGTTTCTGAATCGCTTAGTAGTAATTCCTGTTGAGCTGGTTGAAGAATTTCTTCGTTTTCCAAGGAATCTTGAGATTCTCCACTGGAAATTATTGGTGATCTTATAGTTACCTTTTTCGGAGGAGGGAGGACTCATCTTCAGAATTGTTGTTTGAATTTTCCGGTGAATAACAATATGACCAAACAGACTGATTGCATATTGACATTTAATTGTATATACAAATTGTTACTTTATTTATATTAAAATTTTTTAATTTTTTGATCACGTGTATGTAGTTTTTGCCTTTTTTAAATAATGAAAGTGCAATTTATATTTTATGTTTTTCAGACTATGGTCCTTTTCTAAAAGACATTCACTTATTAGGACTCGTTGCTTTTAACTATTGATTATTATTTTGATTATTTATTGATTCTCCTGTAGAACTTCTGCTTTCCGAATCTCTTCTTCTATATTTATTTTCATTTTCTTCGGATTGTCCTCTTTCACATCTAATTTCCTCTTCTTGCTTTTTTTCGTTTTTAATATATCCTTCGCTTTCTCCTTCTCCTTCATCACTGCTGCTTCCACTACTTGAGTTTTCGGCATAACTTCCTCCTCTGAATCGTTTAATGCCGTTTGAGCATTTGGACAAATTTCGTCCTCGTTTTCGGATGTTTGAGGAGAAATATCCTCCGATAGAATTATCTGTTCCCGATGAATTTTCACTCTCTTTTGGCTGGCCATATTGTGGTGAATATTTGTAACTACACTTATCACTGTTATTACTACTTTCAGAATCTGAATACATTTGATATTAAAACATTTCATTCACTTGCTTATATACCTAAACATTTTTTAAAAAATCACGATGTTAATTCGTGATTTTAATTATGCATGGTAAAAATAATAAAACATTGTACCGACGACGACGACGACGACTCTCTGCCGGCAGCGGCAGCGCGGAATTTTCCTTTCGGCAGCTATCGGCCGTAGGCCATGATTGAGCTAAGCCATAAAATTTGCTTTTGCTTTCACATAAAATTCTTTGTTCTTAAATTTTGAAATAACGAATTAAAGTCTCGTTTTTTTATTGCCATAAGTTCTAGATTTTTCTTTAAAGTTTTTTTTTTTTAAATTTTACACTCAGTCTCACATTTTAGATTTTAGTATTATAACAATTTTACAACACTCAACAGTTAATATTTTCACTTTTTCTTTTTACCAATTTTACTTATTTCGCTTAGAACTCTTTAAACTGGATTGACACTCAGTCTTTCCTTTATTTATTATCTTCAATATTCCAAACGACACTCAGTCTTTTCCTTCAATTCACTCAGAATTTCAACTATCTTCAAATAATTATGGCACACAGCACATACTCTTTAAATGCAACAAAGGTGGGAATCATCCCGGTTGAGCCCCCAAAATGTAGTTTTTGCCTTTTTTAAATAAAACACTTTTTAATTATTAATGTAATTCATGTTTATTTAAAATATAATGAGAGATGTTGCTCTCTTGGCTATCAAACTACAAGTGAACTGTCTAACTTAAAACTATTCGTTCATCTTAAAATAGCGTCTGTAACCGTAGAGTCGCATTCTACAATATTAGTGTTGCATTCTACCGTATTTAAGTCAGTAAGTGTTGCCACTCCTGGTGGTACGTCCTGTTCCCACATGTATTATACATGATAAATTTCGAGCGGTAATAAAAATAACACATTGTACTGACGACGACGACGACGACGACAGTAAGCTGGCAGTACGCCGGCAGAGGAGCTGCGCAGCAATTTTCCATTCTGCGGCTATCGGCCGAAGGCCATGATTCAGCTAAGTCATGAATTGCATAGATACCAATCTTTCCTTTTGTAATGAATTTTCTAAATATGTTTCCCATTTGTTTAAGATTGAGGATTTAATTCACTTTATTTTATTATTGAACAAATTGAACTTTAATTTAAACTTCTTATTGAATAAAAATTAGCAGCAAGGCAGTATGATCATAGTTTCAAATGATCTAGCTATATGATACAAGTAGCAGCAAGGCAGTGATGTTACAGCTTTAACGATCAGAATGATAATGATTTATTAGCAAACTGGTCCATATTACTCAAATCTATATAATGATCACCGACTTATATTTAATTTCATGAATTTCTAATGATAATTCACTTACATTATTTACCTTAAGGTCAGCTAGTCTCCTGTATAGTTGATGTGGTTCCACTTCTGGTCTATATCCTAAACTTTAGGGTCTCCTTTATTAATTGCCAATTATTCGGTGCGGGAATATTAATTATTATATCCTTGGCTTGCCCCTAGGTTACTTTATAGAAGATCATTCGCGTCACTTCTTTCTTTAGATTTTCGTATGTGATCGTGGATAGAATATATTCAGTTCTGTTAAAAAAGCTGTTTATAAGTCCTCCTTCCCATTCTAAAGTGGCTGTAATAAACATCGTCAGGCATTTCAACAATGATTTCCACAAAGCCTTTTGTTTTTGGTATTCTTTTTGATTCCCGTGATTCTTTCAGCAAAACAGCAAATCGTTTACGTTTTCTTTTTATAATGTTTACAGCAATTTTGAGGTTGGACTTTCCCTGTTCGCAAAAATCTAAGAAATTTTCCAATAAAATATGTTCTTCCTCCAATGTTCGCTTTACTATGAATGATACAATGCATATAAATGTTCCTAAATGATTTCAGTGTTGCAAAGTATTAAAAAAGTAACTACACAATGTATCAACTCGGTTTAAATACTGTATATAATCTGCCGTCTGTTGTCTTCTTTCAAAATTCTTGTTCTGGGAGCCATTTGAATGCGAATTTTTCGATTTCAATCATACTTCATTGAAAACAATTTAATGAAGGACGTCTACTTACGAAAAAACTTCGAATCTAAATGGCTCCCAGAACAGAAATGGTGGTGTTATTGTTCTGAATGAGTAGAGTCTTTATATTCAAAGACAGAGAATTCAAAGATATCTCAAAAATTAATGTTTGATTTATATTTGGAGAAATCATAGCGTTATACTCTGGATTGAGACTATATTTGGTATTCATGAGATTTTGAATCTCACTTAACTTATGTGGTGGAGTTCCTCCACGCTCAAAGCCACTACGTTCATGGCCTGATTTCGCATGCCCAAAAATGATTCCTTTACACCAAATTCTTCTCGAAGTTTGGCAATAATTTGTTCCCAGGTTGGGTCTACCAGGGTTTCAATTGCTTTCAAGGCTTTACCTTGAAGACGGTTTGCTAAAACCGATCTTATAGTTGCCTTGTGTTCTTCTGCCACTAACGACAACACTGTATTTACGTCGCTCAAATAATTCGTTAGATCATATTCCAAGGGGTAATTCCGACAGTAGACGGTTCAAACGACGTTCCTCACTGTCGGCGAAATGGTTAATAATTTTCGCCTTAACATATTCGTATCTATCATTGGGTGGCATGGAGGCAATTACGTCTGGGAAGTTGAGCGATGACGTTCGGGTTTAATGCAGCCAAAACAGTTGCTGTTGTTTGTCAGCCGTAATACCAGACGCGGTGAACCAGAAATCCATCGAGACGAACCACGCGTCAACATTACCACTTGTCATGGTTGGCACGGGTAATCTAGCGTAAATTACGGAGACGTCTCTACGTGGATCGATAATATGTCCCGCAGCATTGGTGGCTAGACCGCTGTCGTCGCCGGTAAGAGCTGGTGTAGTATTTTTGGTCGCCATTAAAAAATATATTCACTTTGTGAAAAAAACGTGGCCGTAAGTTGTCTGCACTGTCGCAATGAGCAGCAAAAACAAAATGGCCGTCACTTGCAATATTCTACACAAAAGGAATTTTTTCTCGATCACGTCGGGGTCACCAGTTTTGGTATTTACTGTTACCAAATTACTTAAACTAGACTATAGAATAGCCTATAGTCTAGTATATAGTCTAGACTATATATAAATTAAACCTCTATGGGTTTTTTTTAGTTATTTTAGGGATACCGTGCTAATTAAAACACAAATGTGTAATTTATTTAATTTATTTAACAGTTTATTTTTTACATTACTTCACATTTACAAATTTATTTAATTTAATTTATTTATTAAATTATTAATTTAAGTTGTATTTAGGATAAAAACTTATTTTTTATTTATTTAATTTAATTTAAGTACGCTTTCCTACTATGAGGATCGCTTATGAAGTCTCCAGACGTGACTGAACAAAAAGCGTGGGAATAATTATAACAAGAAATTGTTATAGTTACGTCTTAACTTATATTTTAGACAATAAACTAGACTATAGAATATACTATAGACTAGACTATATTCTAGACTAGACTGTAGATTATATTATATATTTAGGAAACAAGGAGCAAATTTCCGTAATTAACTTTTGAAAATCATTTGCATAAAGCACGGTGTTGTTGGAGATGATATCTTCTATTATTATATTCACAATATATTCCTTTTGTTGACATGTTAATTTTTTCGATTCAACCGCATATTTTAAAATGTTTCTACCTTTATCTGATGTATTTAACAATGTCTTCAAATTCTAAAATAAATTGTTACTGCGGAATTTTGCACGTAGCCCCAAATGTGCAATAGCTTCTGCAATATCACCATTCGTAATGTATGGCAAGCTTCTATATGTGGCATTTGCAGTTTAAATTGAATAAAAATGAAGTATTTTTATATTATTTAAGTTTTTAAAAACTTACCTTTCAATGTGTCGACTAGAGGCTCCATATCTATGGTTTTTAAGAATTTTTGTAATTCAATATCATCGTTGTTGATTGTTTGACTATTTACTTCTATTATTATCAATTCATCGCAAATACTTTCTTCATTTTCTATTTTCATACTTTTTCTTGTATGCATGCACTCATTAAAATCACAATATTTAATTGCATTACAAAGTACGAAGTTGATGATTTGGATGTCGACTAACAGCCAACGCCGTCATAAATCCGCCGCCGAAATTAACGGCCAAATTTGCAATTATTATATGTCGGACGACATATAAACTTGCTAATTATAATATTTAAATTTTGTTTTTGAAATTTTTTCATGGATTGGCTTTTATTTAATACCAATATATATTACAGACAGAGATCTGTTTTTAGTCCTGAAATGAACACCCGCAGGGCATTATTCCTAGCATGTTCATTAAGTGCAATAGCTATGTCCTCGTTGTTGGAATATCTCATCCTGTTCTTATTTATAATAAGGAACAGATGTTCATCGACAATGTCATAAAAGTCCGAAATTGATTTATTCCCCTGTCTTAAAATGCTTAGTTCATTCTCCAATGCCTGAAAAGGCCTTTTGTCAGCGTAACATTAGTCCAATCGAATCGTTCAAAACCGTATTAAATGCTGATAACTTAGCATTAGCCGCCCCTGGAATTTTATTGCGGAATATCCCCATAGTCACGTAATAATTTTTGGTCCCCTCTGTGTAATAATTCATAGCAAAAAATGCAGCCTCCCGCCACGCAGGATACGTTTGACTTTCGCCTCTAAACTCAGGTAAAGATTATACCAAGTCAAGCGAGGTTCCCTTGGTGAAGCGTCCTACGGTCACAGGATCATATTAATATATCTTTGGCGTCAGTCTCTCAAATTGCTTGGTCAGTTCATTTATTTTTCCTTGCAGGCCCCTAGTAAGTGCTTCCACTGAAACGGATTTGTTGGGGGTCCTCTTCCTTATACGGTGATTTAATTTCACTTCACTTAACACTTTATTGCTTTACTTCGACTTCTCGTTAATTTGTAGTATCCCAATACGATTACTTTTTCTACTTTTTCGTTTTTATTTTATTTAATTATCCTTTATAAGGATTTTTTATATCATAACACAGTAATGTTTTCTTTTTGTTAATTTAATTTTGAAATTATTTAATTATCACGCTTTGCTTGACCAAACTGTGGGAACAAAGAAAATAATGAAAGATTATTATTTTGATTCCATTTGAGATTCTTTTATTTTGGCAAGAATTCTAACGATTTTTTTTTCCGGCTCTTCATGATGAAATAAAATATATCAACACCCAATGTATGATATTACTGTTTCATGATGTTGTATTGATCTGATCTAATGTTTATTATTCATCACTAGCCAGACAGCCACCCTCCCTAGCACCCAATCCCCAATATAAGAACTAAATTAGCCACTGGCAGAAGCTCCATTTGAAGTTAGAAAGTAATCTTTGATGTTCTGATCGTTACTCATGCCAAATACCTTATCAAATTCGAGTGATAATTTCCTAATATTGCTTTCAGCCTTAGCAAATGTTGTGAACAATTTCCTATCATCTGGTCTAGTTAAATGGTTGTTGAATGCTGCTCTAGCATACTGGATCATCTGAGTTAATTTATCTCTTGGAACCATATTCTTATAAGCTGAGTTTCCAGCATTTATTATCTCCGATTCTGCATATTGAACCATCAATAGTGCTTTCACTAAATTTAAATGTGTGGTGTCCTGAGGAAGACCATCCTCTAAAAGAGCGAATGCACCAGGCATTTTGATAGCGGGATTGGTAACTATGATGTTATTTGCCATCAACCACTGATCAGAGGGTCTTGTGGGGTTCACACGCTTGACAACCTCAAATGTTATTTGAGGGAAAGTTGCAGCCACTCGAGCTAATGTAATTTCTGAATTGTTATTAGGCTTTGATGGCTTGATCTTATATTTATTAAGAATTTCATTCATTCGCTTGGCAGCACTTTCTCCGGATTTCTTTATTATTTTATCAAACTTGTTACCTCTGGTGACAAATAGAATGATCATTGTGTAGATGTCTTTAGATCTCTGACTCGAATCTGGTTGGATTCTGCCAAGAGCTTTAGCAATAAGTTCCGGATCAAAGCCTTGGTAAGCAAATTCAGACACCATAGCCTTTAGACTGTCATCACTAAATCCAGAAAAAGCTTCGCTAACTTGCCGATAAATTTCTAACCAAGAAGACATTTTTATTGTATTAGAGATTAGAAGTTCAAAAAACACGGAATATATCAATAAAAAAATAGATCTATAAAAACAAAATGTAGAGTTTTAAGTATATTCAAATTATCAAATTAGAGCCGTCTTTGTGTGCCATCTTAAAATTAACAACGTCTTTTACTTGTTCCTTAGTTTCCATCAATTAGATTCTTAGATTCTGCTTTTCTCATAACGAATGTTTTATGAGGACATTCGAAGCTGACTTAACATGGCGGATTCTGGCAAATCAAAGCTAGCGTCAGCGAGGGCCGCCGTGAGCATCGTGCGGCTAGGACGCAAATCCATGTTTATCCGTCAATAAATTACCGATCCTTTAGTAAAAGCACTTCTTTTATAGATTTTCTAAAGGTGCACACCACACCTGATTTTATAATGAGTGTCTTTGATTTATTTATTAATTTAATGTGTTTTTTTTAAAGCGTGGCTTTATTCTACTTTTTAATACTACGCCGGAAATTGTAATGATCCCCTTTGCAGCACTTTTACAAAATCATCTGTTTTGATGCATTTGGCTGCACTTAACCAAACATATGTTATTGCATCACTGCTGCCACATCGTAGATCACTAAAATATCGTCTTTTGCTTTGCTGTATTCCATATCGTGTTGTTGTGCTATACTATCAGCACTATTAACTGGTTCACCGTTATTTAGTGGATTACTTGGTCCTAAGTATCTGTTACCAATAAGAGTCAGTTGCGGCATTTTAAATTTTTATTTATACCATCACCATACATGTAGAGTTTTTTCTTTAGGTTTATGAAAATAGTTTATTAATTTCAGTTTATTTAATATAAAGAAAAATATATAGCTTCACAAAGTAAATAAAATTATAAATTCAAGATTAAATCGCGATTGCGACTTTACGTCCATTCGTCTTCACGGTTGCACAAGAACTAATGTTACTTGCAACAAAGCTCTCTCACGCTTGCTTTGGCTCTCAGCCCACAATTCGGCCATCCTGCGCAGAATTCGCCTCGAATACATCATCATCTAGGCTGGAATACCACGGCTTCATATATTCAGCACAAGTTGTCGTGTTCCTTGGACCAATCTTCGTTACATCATAGGTGTCGTTTCCTTGAAGTCCCATAAATTCGATGCACCGTACAACATTGATTTGTTGACAGTCAAGTCTCATATACTATATATGACATACTGCATCAAGGCGTCATCTTCAATGTTACCACGTGAAGCAAGTTCTCTCATCATCAAGAAATATTCCTGGTAGCTTTCATCTTTATTCATTTTTCTTTCCGTCAACATCTTATGTAGCTGTGTGCAGTTCGTCGCCGTCTGGAATTCATCAATCAATGCCATTCTGAATTTACGCCAAGTAGTAATGTCACGCTCACCAGCTATAAATAATTTCGCTTGACCCTTTAATGATCGTTTTGCAAAAATAAATTTTTGGAAATCATCCCAACACATAGTCAAGGCTGTTTCCTCAAATTCCCCCAGCCAAACGTTCACTGGAAGATTACCATTACCATCGAAAGATCTAACTGATTCCACGATATCGCGGAAATTCAGGGAAAACTTGGTCGTACGGGCACGCTGTTGCATTGATGGCAAATTCTGACCTGTATTGTCATCACCTGCTATACTTTCAATATTTTTTCAACATTATGCCTCTTCGTAAATTATCAAAAATATGATTAAACAAATTATCGGCGTCGTAACTAATACCAAGTAGGTTGCAAATGGAAACTAAATCGGCTGTACTTAAATTGTCCTCAACATATGCTGATTTTTCCACGAAAACAGACCGCTTAGCCGTTTTCAATTTGTTGCTTATTGCCTCATAATCACCTAACGACGGCATGTTCAAACTTGTACAAACACAATGTTCCAATTCTATGCTTGTATTTCACTTCTCCTCAGTTCTTGCACCAAAAGTCGAAATTTCGTAGTAAAAACTGCAAAAACACAAAATCAAAAAATTCGTCGTAATCGTTGTTAGCACTTTTGCTTTGCTAAGTCTCTTCCCCTAATACGTCGTTGCTGTTTTTGTATTCTCTTTACATACACACACAAAATTCTCTTTACTTGCTTGCTTTGGCTCTCATCCCACATACATATATATCAATGGTCGGGGAGCCGAGGTAAATTACCCCAAATGGGGTACAAATGAAACTTTTGTAAGTAAAAAATATTGTTACGTTTTTCCTTTTTAAAAACGTTTAGAATATGAGTTCGTAGATTGCAAACAAAGTAAAACAAATATGTGTTTATTTTCAATTAAACTCTTTATTGTTTACACTACTTTTGTGTACCACTTTTACAACTTGAATATGAGTTTAGAATATGAGTTCGTTGATTGCAAACAAAGTAAAACAATTATGTGTTTTTTTTTTTTCAATTAAACTCTTTATTGTTTACACTACTTTTGTGTACCACCTTTACAACTTACACTACTTTTGTGTACCACCTTTACAACTTGAATATGAGTTCGTTGATTGCAAACAAAGTAAAAACTAATATGTGTTTATTTTCAATTAAACTCTTTATTGTTCACACAACTTTTGTGTGCCACCGTTAAAACTTGAATATGAGTTTAGAATATGAGTTCGTTGATTGCAAAGAAAGTAAAAACAAATATGTGTTTATTTTCAGTTAAACTCTTTATTGTTTACACTACTTTTGTGTACCACCTTTACAACTTGAATATGAGTTTAGAATATGAGTTCGTTGATTGCAAACAAAGTAAAACAAATATGTGTTTATGTTCAATTAAACTGTTTGTTGTTCACACTACTTTTGTGTGCCACCTTTACAACTTGAATATGAGTTTATAATATGAGTTCGTTAACTGCAAACTAAGTAAAACAAATGTGTGTTTATTCTCAATTAAACTGTTTGTTGTTCACACTACTTTTGTGTGCCACCGTTACAACTTGAATATGAGTTCGTTGATTGCAAACAAAGTAAAACAAATGTGTGTTTATTTTCAATTAAACTCATTATTGTTCACACTATTTTGTGTGAAACCGATCTTGTTCTATTCTGTATCTATTCTTCTTTGCTCACACTTAACGAATACAACAATTGCTAGTTGTTATTGTCCTCTGCTTACACCCTGTGCGTAAGCAATAACACTTGTACGTTAACATTTGTATAGCGAAGATCTTCAAACCACTACTTCGCACAACGTGTCTTCACACAAGACTGACTGAATTATAACTGACTCGTTGGCTGCTTTGTCTTGCCTTTTTACATGCGGATGAAATCAGTAGTGTTATAAATTGTGGGTACTTTTGACTACTCAATATATACACAAATGTTGCTACTATTGGCAAATACTTTTTGGCTATTTTAGCTAGCCCGGGATATACATTTTCTCTCTCCTTCCACCACTGCAAAGGATCCCTCTTTCTATCTAGCAATTTTTCATGACTGAAGTTATTCAGCTGTACTATACATTTAGATGTAGTGTTATTTGGTATAGCCTTCTGATCAAAATCGGTCCAAATTGAATTGATATTATTAGTTGTTTTGACTGGCGAACGATTATTTTAAGTTGGAATATTAAACTATACGATATCTTGGACTTTACGTTATTTATCACGTTGGAATCAGTGAACCCTTTGCAAAAACATCGTGGTATTCTAACTAAAGAAGCGTCTATTTAAATTAGAAATATATATATATATATCTAATAATGCTGATATAACTTCCGTATTGGTTTCAGACTTTCTTATTTAAAAATGTTTGAAGACCACGTTTTAAAACAATAAGTTTCGAAATAGTGGTATTTTTTCGGCACTCATTTCAGTAGTTATTTCCTTAAAGGGCTGCAAAATACTACAAATTTCTTTTAATATTTCCCACTCTTCAAAAGAAAATAGTTCAATTGTTTTGTGTGTTACTGCGGCAATAGCTTCTAAAACCTCTTGATTTTCCAAAATTCTTAAAATCATATCAAAACTCGAGTTCCATCTTGTTGGAGTTGAATTAATTAATTTTTGTATTGGTTTTCCCAATTGCTCCTGCATTTCCTTGAGTTTGTTGGACGCTTTAGTACTTCGATGAAAAAATGCAACAGCTGCCTTGCAGATACTAATTAGTCGGTGAATTTTCTCATCCTTTAAACCGTCAGTAACAATCAAGTGAAGAGTATGAGCAAAACATGGTAAACTAATCCATCCAGCAATTTTATTTTCTATTTGCACACATTTTTAGAGCTTTTAAAATTTCGCTTCTTAAATTTTCGGCTGAGTGGTCTTTTTTGGCTTGAAAGCAATTTAAAAATTTGGAATTAAGTTCCCAATTTTCAACGACGAAATGTGAGGTTAGTGATATATACGACTCGTCTGCGACTGATGTCCAAGCCTCGGCTGTCAAACAAACATATTCGACGTGAGTAAGTAATTCCATGAGTTTATTGTGGAAAATATCGTACTCATTCTTTAATAATGTTTTACTTAAAATATATCTCTTTATATTTAAATTTTTAAACAATTTGAATCCTTTATTTTCAGCAATTAAAAGGGGTTGTAAATCATTATAATAAAATTAAACACTATTAATTTGTTTCTGTTAATTGGAATAGTCGCACAACTTTTAACTTCACTTTTATTAATTATTGGGAACAGCCGCTAGTACAACTGTTCCCTTCTTCGGTTATGATAAAACTAAGTTACTTAAAACTAATTGTATGCTTAATTCTTAAGCTCTAATACAATGTATACTTGGGAATATGCTGAGACAGCATATTACACGATTTATTTATGTCTCGAGAAATAATGCAATGTGGACAATATCAACAAGAATGTGTTGATATTAAGTTGCATACAAAGGGTATGGCGACTTCAACTAGTCAAACACACTACATCATTAACTATCATTGAAGTTAAAGGACCTTGAACCGATTATTTTAAAAAAATATATTAAGGCCGTTCGACCAACTGAACCGACTAATAAAACACAATTTTTTTCACTTTAAATTAATTTATTCGCACAATTACTTTAATATAATGAACAGATTATTGATTAACACAAATAGCAAATATTTTAAGTGTACAATTAATTATTTAAAGCTTCATGAACCGTAAACTCTGACTGCACAACCCAGACTGATGTGTTTGTCCTCAACCAAGTATGCTCATCCAATCTCGCGATCGCGTTGCACCTCCACATGTTTGCTGTAGATGCTGATCCAGCAGAAATAATATTATTTGCCCATACTGCAACCTGATCCGACACAGATGCATACCGCTAACTATGATTTTGTTTCCCACCGTGTAACTTGATCGGACACAGGTGCACACTGAAAAATAAAGAATAGCTTACTGTGCAGAATTTATTCTGCTGGTTGAGCCAACACCACCGTTAACCTTGATACTAAAGCATTGTTGATAGTTTTTTCTTTTGTTTACCAATAGTGTTGTATTATTTGTGTATTTTTGTACTATAAAATACAACCCTGAAAGTATTGAGTATTACCAAGTTGGTATTTGTTAGTTTTTTAGTTAACAAAAAATGTACTTTATTATAAAATTACGTAGGGGCTAAGTTTTAATTCAAGTTGTTAAGACCATTACTCTAAACGCTAAAAATTGGAATGACCATTTTATAAATTGTAACGATTAATTTACAAAGCAATTTATTTCCAGTATAACAATTTAAACAAAACAAAGTCGCATGTATTTGGCTTGTGTACGGCGTTACAAATTCATTACAAACTCCCCCTCAAGCCAAATGCATTCACAATTTGTATTTCAATAATAAAAATTCAAAAATTACAATTTTAACTTTAAAAGTTTACAACCCTGTAAGTGTTTGTTTTTACTTAAAACTTTTGTTAGTATGTCTGCTGCATTATCATATGAGGGAATATATTCGATATTAATATTCTTACTATCATATTGCTCCCGAACATAATGGTATCGAATATCAATGTGCTTACTTCTCTTATGTACTGCAGGGTTTTTTACCATGAAACTAGCACTTTGGTTGTCGCAAAATATTGTTGTTGGTGTAGTTACATATTCATCAAAACTCAGCTCTTTTAAAAGATTTCGATGAAAAACCACTTCTTTCGTACCTTGGCATAAAGCTATGTACTCAGCTTCCATTGTACTCAAGGCTACTATAGCTTGCTTTCGTGACTCCCATGCAACTGGACCACCGCTCATAAACAATACATGACCAGAGTATGATTTTCGATCTGTTGACTCACAGCCCCAGTCTGCATCTGTGAAACATTTAAATTCATTATAATTAGCAGAAAAAACTATTTTACCAACTGGATTCTTTTTCAGGTATCTCAAAACATGTTTTGCAGCTTTTAAATGTTCTTCGTGTGGATGACAGTTATATTGAGACAATTTGGAAACTACATGGATTATATCCGGACGTGATATTACCGCGAGATACATCAATGCACCTATTAAACTTTGATAGCTTTTAACATTTAAGTCGTCGCATTTATTCTTACATCTTTCTAATACAGCTCCACTCGGCCACGGCGTAGACGCTGGCTTACAATCTGCCATACCCCACTTTTCTAAAATTTCTTGGGTGTATTTATTTTGGTGAATTGTGATATCACCTCTCGAACCAGCTCGATTTATTTCCATTCCTAAATAGAACGATAACGGCCCACGATCAATGGCTTCTACACTTTGATTCAGCTCCAAAATAATGTTTTTCATGTCAAGCTCATTTGAACATGCCAGTAACATATCATCAACATAAATCGCAATGATATTCAAATTAGAATCATCTCTTCGAATATATACACATGTATCCGATTTGCACCGTATAAACCCCATTTTTAACAAGATGTCGTTAACTTTCTTGTTCCACTCACGTCCTGCTTGTTTTAAGCCGTATAATGCTTTTGATAACTTGCATACTTGACTCGGCTTACTTTGGTCTTCAAACATAGGAGGTTGTAACATATAAACATCTTCATTAATATTTCCATTTAAATAAGCAGCAACAATATCGACGTGATTTACCAATAATTTATATTTGGCCGATAAGGCCAATATCAACCGAATTGTTGAATGACGAACGACGGGTGCGAATGTTTCTTTATAATCAACGTTTGGTTTTTGGGAACAGCCCTGGGCTACAAGCCTAGCTTTGTACTTCTCCACCGAACCATCAGGATTACGTTTTAACGCAAACACCCACTTGCAACCAATCACATTTTTACCTTTGGGTTTATCTACAAGCTGCCAAGTTTTGTTTTTTATCAAGGAGTCATATTCTTTCTTCATGGCTTCAATCCACCTATTTGAATTTTCAGAATTTCATGCTTCTGCCACCGTGTCGGGATTTTCTATAACAGAATTCAACATCTCAACGCCGTCTTCGGTGCAGTATACTTTTCTGGGCCTGCCTTTACCTCCAGTTTTTATCAATTTTGGTCTACCTCGTTTTCTTTTGTTTTCGACAACAATTGTTTCATCTCTGTCTGTTTCCACACTACTCTCCTCTGCCAGATCTTCATCATCATCATTCATTTGCTCTTCTTCGACTTCATCCTCCTTGATTTGTTCTACCTCAGGAATACTCACTGAATTATTTTCTTTAAAAAAATTCCAAAAATAGATTTTCTTCTTCTTTGTCTGGAATAAAACATTTTTCAAAAGATTGTTCAAAGAAAATAACGTCTCGAGAAATAATTATTTGCTTAGTAGTGGAATTATATAAACGATAACCTTTTGTAGACAATTGATAACCCACAAATTTCATTTTATTACCTTTAGGGAAAAATTTACCACCTTTCGGCTTAGGACCTTTATTTAAAACAACTGCATCGCATCCAAATGTTTTTAAATGAAAAACTGATGGTTTTTTACCGAACCATCTCTCGTACGGTGTAACATCATTTAACACTTTTGTTGGAGCTCGATTCCTCAAATATGTTGCAGTATTGATAGCTTCACCCCATAATACCTGTGGCAAACCAGAAGACTCAAGCAAACACCTAGCCATCTCCACCAACGTCCTGTTCGCCCTTTCCGAAACACCATTCTGTTGTGGCGAATAGCTCACTGTTGTTTGATGGACGATGCCTTTCTTAGAGAAAAAATCTTTAAATTTAGAATTTACAAATTCCGTTCCATTATCGCTCCTAACGACTTTAATTTTGCGGCCTGTCTGCGTCTCCGCGGTCCCAGCAAAAGAACAGAATGCGTCAAAGGCATCTGATTTAGTTTTTAAGAAAAACGTTGTTGTATACCGCGAATAATCATCAATAAAGGTGATGAAATACGACGCGCCACTTAGGGCTTTTGTTCCAATTGGCCCACATAGATCTGTATGTACCAACTCCAGCAAGTCTTTTGTTTGTACACTTCTGTAGCTTTTGTAGGGTTTGGCGGAAATTTTACACACAACACAAGTAATGCAATCAATTGTTTTTGGCATTTTTACATTAAAACCTTTCACCATATTATTTATGTTCAATTTGTTTAAATCATTAAGGTTCAAATGACCATAGCGTTGATGCCACTTTATTCCTTCACTTTTGTTAATTAGTCCATAAGCACTTTCAATATTTTCAAAATTTACAATAGATTTTATATTTGCAATGAACATTTCACCAACCAAATCAGCTGTCAAAATTGTTTGTTTATTTTTGCTCATCATTTCTGCTTTATTATCGGCAAATTTAACAGTGTGACCAGCTTTAACTATTTTATTAATAGATAAAAAATTCGAATGTAAATATGGTACATATAGAACATTCTTTAATTCAAGTGTGCAAAATTTTGTTTTTATTTTAATATTTCCTCTGCCTTCAGCTTTAACACTCTCACCAGATGCTAACACGACTTGTTGTTGCGACTCATTTAATGTTATAAAATACTCTTTTGATTTGCACATATGTGACGTCGCGCCGCTGTCGAATATCCACATTTCTGTTACATTACATCTGTCTTCATATAAAGAGCAAGCAAATTCATTTTCATATTTCTCTTTGCACTGTGAACGAATGTGGCCCTTTTTGCCGCAGCGAAAACATTTTACATTACTAATGTTATAAACATAACCATCATTTTTAACATTGCCGTTACTATTCTTTGTTGTTTTTGTTGAACTATTTTTATTTCTATAGTTGTTGTTTGTGTTAAAAGATTTTCTGTTTCTTTTTGCATAATTTTTGGAATTCGCCGCAAAACCATTTTCTATATTATTATTTACTTTACTGGATTGTCTCATTTCTTCTTCCAATATTTTTGAAATTAATTTCTCACATTTTGGTAAAATATCTCTACTCTCAATTGCTACCACAAAACTCTCCATTTCATCGGGAAGACTACATAATAATAATATTGAAAGCAAATCTTCATTTAAAGCGATTCCAATTTCTTTAATGTCATCAATTATGGAACAAAATTCATCTATTTGTGTGGAAAACTTTTCATTACTATGAAATTTAAACTTGACAAGCCTTTTGAATAAATTTACTTTTCTGGACGCTGTATTCGACTTGTATATTGATGATAATACATACCAGGCACTTTTTGCATTTGAACAATTCTTAATATGGATCAACTCACTGGGTTTAACACTTAGGGTAATTGTTGCAAGCGCCTTATTGTCGTTGTTCTGCCAAACTGCTTTCTGAACACTTTCTTCCGGGCAGGGCTCCACGACAGTGTTCCACAAATCCATTGTGATCAGCAAACTTTTTACTTGTATACACCATGTTGTGTAGTTATCTCCGTTTAATTTCTCTATACTAGCAACACCACTCGACATATTTGTTTTTTAAACCTGCGGATAAAACAACCAAAACCAAAAGAACTTCTTGGGTATATAACCTCACAAATTTTTTATTGTTGAATACGTGACGACCACAAAAAACTTAACTTATCAGTGTCCTGGGCCCATAACCTTTGTTAGTTTTTTAGTTAAAACTGTTCAGTGGCTCAACAATAAAACGACTTTTCGAGTGATATAAAGAAATTTAACAAAATGTACTTTATTATAAAATTACGTAGGGGCTAAGTTTTAATTCAAGTTGTTAAGACCATTACTCTAAACGCTAAAAATTGGAATGACCATTTTATAAATTGTAACGATTAATTTACAAAGCAATTTATTTCCAGTATAACAATTTAAACAAAACAAAGTCGCATGTATTTGGCTTGTGTACGGCGTTACAAATTCATTACAGTATTGAATACTTAAAAAAATAGTCGGTATTGAGTACCCAAATACTCAATACTTTTACACCACTAATGATTGACTCAACTTATTTTATTTAACATAACAATTATTGAACAAAATGAATCAATTTTGTTAAATAATTTCAATGTTCAAACCGTGTGTGAACAGCACCATTTATCTTCTCGTTAACCACTATTAATATCGCTATGGTTTCTAGTTGTCTACTGTTTAGAGGACAGATTGTCATAATAGTGTAAGAAATAAAGAACCAGTTGTATTGTTCAGTGATCAAAATAAGATGATGTTCTCTTTATTTAAATTTGGTCTTATATACTAATACATTTTCTAATTCTATGAGTGACTTTCTAAACTCACTCAATAACTTAAACTCTACTCAAAATAATTAAAATAAAATACACTCAATGTAATTTTGTTGCACTTGAATTAAACATACACCAAAAGTGTTCTAGATGATGGCACATGTTCTGCATTCCCATCACTTAGGTCAGTTTACAAGAGTGACACACTTCAGAAACTGAAGGTATTACTACACAAACAACACACACAAATATAAACAAATATGCGGTTGGTTCAGAGTAACACTTTGTAGTAATTTGGTGCAACCCAATACACTGTATGGCATCAGGGTATGCATTTGTACTCTACAATATGCATACACTACAGTCTGGATCTTTGTCCAAATCTCTTAGTTGTCTGCATTGTGTAAGAACATCTCGAGGCTCGAGCCAAAATCCTAGTTCAACGATTTACTGTTGATCTTGTAATTGGGCCTTTAGCTGGTTTATAGCCTCCTTTTGTGCCCTTTTTTACTTCGGCCATTTGGTCCTCGTTGACCGATTCATGTAAGTTTCTTCGTTCGTCGAACTTACTCATTTTCTGACTTTTCTGCTTCAGAATTTTTATAGTAATTATTTTTCACTTTATTAACATTTTACGGTTTCACTGTATTTAGTTTCTATTCTTCGACAGTGTTAAGGCTCTATTTTGTAAAACTCGTTTTTTACAGCGCAAAATTCATTAATTAATTTCCCGAAGATATCTGTGGGGGTGAGAGGGGAAATAAATAAAATAAAATATTTGGCGAAACGAGAGAAATAAAACAAGTATTAGATTTTTCTATAATACAATATGTTTATTAAGTACACAAAACGTACCTTCGGGTTGGGGGGTGGATCGAGTATGATCCATAATAACTAAATACATCATAAAATAATTACATATATATAATGTATTGTAATGTATATAATTTTTCAAAAATAATAACAGAAGATAAAGATGTTGATGCCGAAGGAAAATATAGGATGTTGATGGTTGAACTGGCATGCCAGGAGGGCCTTCAATGTTGACATTTGATGATTCGGTGTCTTGTTTTTTTCTTCTGTTTGCTTGCCTTTTTTTTCTTTTGTGTAGTATCTTTGATTTATTTTTATAATTACAGTACCATGTATATATGGGTATATTTATATACAGAAAGTTTTATGTTTATAATTAAATGTTTTTTCTCTTTTTTTTTTTGTTTATAATGTGGTATCCTTAATTTATTTTTATATTTATAAATATAACGTATATATGAAATGTTTTTTTTTTTATTTATAATTATATATTTATAATTAAATGTTTTTTTCTCTTTTTTTTATAATGTGGTATCGTATATATGAAATGTTTTTTTATTTATAATTATATATTTATAATTAAATGTTTTTTTTTCTCTTTTTTTATAATAATATTTTTTTATTTATGTATAGTTTTATATTTATTTTTATATATATATATAAAAATTAATATTTCTTATGAATGTTTTCATTCACTAAAACTATTAGGACTTATATTGTTTTTTTTTTCTTTCATACAACTTTTCGCACAATTAATTTGACATTTTGGATTTTAAAATTTTATTTATTATATTTTTTTAAAAAACAGATTTTTTTTTTCTGTGTTAACACTGTCTAGTTATGAATTACAGATTTTGTTTTTCTTTTTGTATTCTTATTATCTTCACGGTGCGCCCACGAATGAGTTCTTCGACTCAAGCAAATTTTTCTTTTTCCTTCTCTTGGTTTTTCCTCAACCAGCGTCTTATTCATACAAAACAAAAAAAAATCGTACGACATGTACCGTTAGTTCAACCGATTAACCAATCAGAAGAGCGCACGTGTAGTGTTTTTTGACGACTCTGTCTCTATAAGACAGAGTTGGAAACCAACCCACGCGCAATTCCCGACTAACCAATCAGAAGAGCGCACGTGTAGTGTTTTTTGACAACTCTGTCTCTATAAGACTGAGTTGTAATTCATCTTATGAATTACTGAACTGTCACAACAAATTGTAGTGATCTACTTGAATTTTCTAAATCCCTAACAGATTCTACAAGCTTTTCATAAGTGGCTAATAACATAGCAAGTCGGCCTGTTTCAACTTTTAGATGTTTTAACTCTCCAGAAAGGACATTGGTAGCGTCTTGGATTGAGGACTTAGCCACATCAAGATTGGCAGAGTAAGTTCGTAATGTGTCTGCGGCTGCCCTATTATATTGAATATTTTGAGACTTGCTAGTTGCATCATGTTCTTATGATCAATTTCACTGTCATACATCCTGGCACATATAAAGCCCTCCATATAGCAGTTTAACTGATCGTCCGTTCGTTAGGACTAAAGTGTGGTAATATAAAATGTAATTTAAAGCTAATGGCTCCGCTACACTTAGCCAGCCAATAATGGTCGTTTAGGGATGGGTATGTAACTAGCGTACCAAATTTACCGGGCGGGCTGCCAGTATCGAAAATAGATAAAATAATTTTACTATCAGTAAGGTGATTACTATTAGAGTCTAAAAATCTTAAACATACCATATTAACATAATTAACAGATTCTGTATCTTTATTGGTTGTCACATCATCATTAGCAATAGCAGCAATGGTAGTTTTCAGCCGTTGCACACGTTTAATGTTTTTACAAGACTTACGGTCATGTCCAGCCGCTAGTGCGACTGTTCCCTTGAATGGTCAATATAAAACTTCATTACTTAAAACTAATTGTAAAATAACTAACTATACACTACGCTTATGCATATTATGGGAAAATGCTTAGACAGCATATTACATGAATTGTTTATGTCTAAGCATATAATGCAGTGTGGACAATATCATAACAAGAATGCGTTGATATTGGATTGCATACAAAGGGTATGGCAATCCAGACATGTTAAACACACTACACCTTGCCTCTTAACGAAGAACGATCAACATGAGTTGATTATTCTTTTACAAAGACAAAAAAATAAAATATAGATAAACAAATAGAAATTTTATTTATTTATATTGTATTTATGATTTTTACTTCCACAATTTATTAATATATTAGATAATTTTTAAAGAAATATCGAATTTTTTTTCAAGGTTTTAAGGAAGCTCAACATTTATCTTACTGGTTTTTTTTGAGTCCAAATTCTTTAATTGGTTTCGCCTTAAGTTCTGCATACGACATTGCTCTCCTTCCAAGCATTAATTTTGCGGAGCCAGATAATTAATTTCATACCATTACAAATTTTAGTAAATCATCGGCTTGTACATGTTCTAACAGCTCCCCGATGTTTCGAAAGAATTTTGCTATTTCATACGAACGTTCATCTCCACTAAATTTTACAATAGCATGTTCATTATCTTGATAATGAACAACACGTTCAGACATAGTAGAATTATGTTGAGAAGTTTTTTACACTTTGCTCCATTTGTTCTATGTATTTCTCTTCGTAAACGTGAAACTTCATGACGTCGTCGTAAAATTTATATTACATCGTCTAGCTTTTGTGCTTCGGTTTTAAATTTATCATATACTGACGTCATCGGTAAAGATTTTGTTTCATCATTGGTGACTGTAGCAGCAGATACTAAAGTCAACGGTAAAGTTTTCATATTAGCAGCAGATGCTGAAGTATTTGTGTAGTAGTAGACGATTTGAAAAATTGGGTAGTTGGGTAATTTTAAAATATCTTTTGTTGATGTGAAAATAGGGATTTCAAAGCAGCGTGGGTTTCCTTTGACGAATTAGCGACAGAAGATTCTGTACCTGTTGTAGGGGGGAGGTTATGGTGGACGGAGGGTTTATACAATAGGAAATGGTGGCATCAGCGGACGGAGGATACATAGCATTGTCGGCGGCTGCAACAGCGGATTCCAAACCAGTAGTAAGTGGATGCTCTACATTTACTTTAGCAGAATCACCTGAGGTGGCGTTTTCATTCTCAATGCGGCTTCAATTAAATTTCGGTTTTCTGCAAACATTTTTCGCAATCGCTCCGTGGAAGATCTTGTCGGGACCTGAATTCCAACAGATTTTAGTGCGTCTTGTAATTGTTTTTTATTTAAGGTTGATTCCATATTTTCGAAAAAAAAATTTTAGGATATCCCACTTCTGACGGATATCGTCTAACAATGAATTTGAGTACGCGTTGTTCTTGCACAATAAAAATGTTCTTAATTCTCGATCGTACAAACCTTGCATTATTTGAACCTTCGTTTCCGAAAATGATAACCTTAAATTATCACACAATCTTTTCTTTTTAAAATAGTAATCAAAAACATTTTCATTTCTTCCCTGCATGTATTTTAATAATGCTGATTCAGCGATGCTAGCATTGCCTAGTTGTTATGTTTAATGAATAAAACCAATCGCTCGAATTATGTTCAGACTAAACGATATTAGTAAAGAAAACACAACTTTTTGGTTTGACCGTCAATCTACTTCTATTTTATTTATAATTTTTGTCTCTTATACGAGGGTTGCCTTTTATATTTCGGGATTAGAGAACAAAAACAAATATTAATCATCGAAAATCGCTTTATTGTTCTTCAAAATATTACCCATTAAGATCTATACACTTTTGCATGCGTGGTAACGTATACGTAACTCTAGCCCCATCTACTAAATTTGAACGTACGAACGTAGTTCACTCATACCCTTCACACATTTCAACCATTCATTGGCGTCTTCCTCAGACCTCTTTAATTTTTCTACTTGATTTATGTAGATATGGGACAACGTTAAAATTTGGAGCCACGTTACGCCCTTCAGCCAAACTATTGTTCTCACTAAGCATTCTTATCAGCTCAGCATTCTGTTGCAATAATTTCGCAATCAATTCACTCGACAGTCCATTCTGTGATGTATTAAACGTATCTATAGTACCGTTCCCACTTATATTCATTTTACCGGTCGCGCTACTGCTTATAATCAATATTAAACAATTCTCTTCCTTTTCTTACCACTATTATGCCACCCCACAACCATAATTACTTAAGGTTCTCTTAACTTTACTCTCTATGTACTGCACCACAAGAGAGATTATAATATACACAATGGAAAGATGTTACTGTTCGATGAAAGATGGAAATAATGCTCGGGTGTTCATATCCTATGGACATCGTACTAACAGCTGTTACAAGTCTGGAACAGCTTGAAACCGTGTGGCCAGATAGTCTGCGTCGCTGGTATGCTCACGTTTGCCGGGCTGTGGCTCGCCGGACGGTGTGGTCCTTGCCGACTATCTGCGTATTAAACTCTCTCACATATATAAAAAATCATACCACCTTTGGAAGAAACAAGAACGATAAAAAAAGAAAATGCATAGGGACCCGAAAGCGAAACTGATACTATGGTGACTGAGACTAAAGAAGGAACTACTTTAAACACCCAAACGCAAATGAGGAAAGCTCACAGATGTTTTGGAGCTCTACTGCCCTCCCCCAGGAATCTCAAAGGATAGTTCGAAACTTTGAGAACTATCCCAGAATTATAATCTAAATTTTACAATCCTTTTTTCTCTGAATTAACTGAATTTAAAGGGGTAATGACAATTCTATTTCTATGAAAATACCGTTTAGGTTATTAAAATACCGTTTTAAATAATTTCACCTCGAATGCGGGACTTCAGAGTTGTAGTTGGGCCTCACAGACTTACGGTTATGGTGTGAGTTTAAGGGCAAGATATAGTTGACATTCTCCGAAGAACTGACACTGGTGCTTATATATGAAATATAGGAGGAAATATAGTTGATGCTTAGAATGCGTAGGTTATAGCTGAGGATTAGGATCTGTAGGTGCTGATGAGGTTATAGTAGATGCTTATGACGTGTAGGTTATAGCTGAGGATTATGGCGTGTAGGAGCTGATGAGGTTATAGTTGATGCTTATGATGTGTTGAGCTATCCGACAAAGATTAATCGGAAATTATTTCTTTATTATCCATTTCTAAAAAGGAAATTTTTCAAATATACACTGCATACTTATACTAGTAATTTACGTTTATCTTACTGGACTGTTTAAGTAATATGTAACTTGAAAATGTGTATATATTTTTAACTTGTTTTAATATATCTTGAACTTTTCTTTTTTTTATAAATTTTTGACAAAAATGATTCTGCTTGTCTGAAAATATGAATACATTAAAACAATAACAACGTTGCAAATAAATGATGTGTGTTCGTACCACAGGGTGTTTCATAACATTTTCGGATTTTTGTACACAGAACAAAATTTTTTATTCTAAAATATTGTTCTAAAATAATTAAATAGAGACAACCCCAAGGGGGTTGACATTTTTGTAGGAGTGGTGACAGTTCGACCATTTACTATCATGAAGATTATTTAAATATGATGAAATAACATTGCGGACATCCTTATTTTCCCATGTGGAATATTTAAGAGGAGGTCTTCTTTTAACATTAGAAGCAGCGGCATCTGCAAGTTCATCTCCGAGGAGCCCATAAAATATTGAGTCTGTTTTAACTTTTTATTAAATATTTTCTGATCTCGTTAATTAACTGTGAATCATAATTAGTATTCCAAATAGCTTATATGGAAGAAAGACTATCAGTACATATAATAAATTTTGATTTTTGGTTCACAGCATATTTAACAGCCTTCAACATTGTAGTGTTTATGAGGGTTTCTTTATTATAATATATTTTATATAATATAATTTTAATTAATTTATAATTTTAAGTTGAAATTTAAGAAGAAAAAGATTTATAAGGATACTTGTTTTTGTTTTTATTTCTATGTTTTGTATTTGTTCTGTTAATCTGTCCTATTTTAGTAAAATAAATTTTTATTATTATTTGTACTTTACTTGAAATTTGAGTATATACAAAAAATTGTTTTTTTTTTAACTTATAAGAAGTTTTCACTGTTCGCTGTAAGAGAGCGAGAAAGAGGTCAAATTTTTACAAATTTTGTTGGTTGATTTTTAATTTTCAACTATATATGAGAGAGATTGAGAAATAATGGCAAGAGCAATTGGAAAAAATTTGGATCTTGAAATCATTTTTTAGCGGTTATGTATTATTTTAAATATTTTAATAATCGTAAATACATTTTTGTGCAGGGGAATTTTTATAAGGTGCGTCCGTAAATAGAGGCTTATCTACACATGTATGTAGGTTTATTTGCTTTTATTTTTTCTTTTGTTGTATTAGTTAATATACATATATATTTTTTTAATTTTTATATATGTATATGTTTTTATATATACATATGTATATATTTTGTTTCCTTGTAAAGCACTAAGATTTATGAACCGTATTTTATTTTTCTTTTATTATCGATATATATAAATATATCTTGAAATAGCGTTTTTTATGTATTTCGATTTACCGTATACCATTTTTACCTATATATACACGGTTTCTTATTAATTATTATTATAATTTTTTCTTTTCTTTAAACAATTAGTATAATTTATATATACATATTTTTTTTAATTTTTTCTTTATTTATTAATTTTTAATAACATTTTTTCACCGGTGTGTCAATGTACTAACCTTTTTTTGCCGGTGTAAGCACTTAATCTTTTTCTCTTGTTTTATATATTTATTTTTTATCGTTTTTTTTTTTCTACACTATTGGGTGTTAACTTTGATTTTGTGTTATTTTTTATATTTTTGAATATACCTTTATTTAAATTTTCTGATTATGTAGGGGTTGAAAGCAAGTGTACCAAACTTCCAAAGAGAGTTGCAATTATAATTACGTGATGTATATATTATATATATATATATAATATATTTTATAAATATTTATATATAAGATGAAATAATTTAAAATTTTATATATATAACGAAAATAATTTATTTTACCTGTCCATAAGATAACAAAGCTGTTTTGATAAAACGTGCAAAAAGAGTTTTTCCTGCTGAAACAGTACCAATGATGCAAATGCAATTTTTCTTGCTCATGCTTCTGTTTAAAATATTATATAAAACAGTTAAAAATGATGTTATTTCGTCTTCATCGTAATTAAACTGATAATTCAAAAAATCATTTAATCTATTTAAAGATTCTTCAACATCATAATATTTTGTATTAAAATTGCCATCTAAACATGAATATATTGGAGTAGAATTTTTAAGAATTTCAAATATTTCTTCTAAAGTTTTAATATGGAGCCATCTGTCATAAGTATCAATAGCTTCTTTGAATTCCTTATGACTACGAGAAATAGTTTGTAATTTTTCATCGTTTATCCATTGTACAGCTTGAGGGGCATTAGATGCAGGAGAAGGCAAATTTATTTTGAGCCACTGTAGTATGGTATTGACCGTGGGTCTTCCTCGATGAAATTTGGAGAGTCTTTCACAATCTGTTAGGCGGCGTTTACTAGAGTATTCAAAGCTCTCATTGCTACTCCGTCGTGATGGTCGAGAACTACCTGAATGCGCCTCTTCGCATGCATCCACCATCTGTCGGAATTCACCCCAGTTAAATCCGACTTCCGGAAATTCTTCAGCTGGACAAGGCAATCCCCATACCTGTCCGCCGATTTTGATTTGTATAATACCCCTTGTTGTTGCAGACAGGTATATTGCGAGATAGTAGATATATTCTTCGGTAAGTTCTGTTGACCACTTCCCATTTCTGGTGCCACGACGGGATTTAATAGGCATTCCATGGAGTAAGCTGCATCTACATTGGGAATTGTAGTAATTGCAGTCGTGGACAGCGTGGAGATGTTCCCAATTTTCCTTGAAGTGCTTGGCAATAATAAAGAATCCTCCTTGATAGTTTCTTCCTCGGTCTTTAAGGATTGAAACATAGTTGCTAAGTTCGTCCACATCTCCCGGTATAATGTCGTGCAAAATACGTTTTCTTTTGCCCACTCGCAAAATGGATCGCACAACTGATCCCAACTGGGGAAAGTAAGAAGTAGAAGTTCCTTCTCCTCCTCTAGAATTGCTGTCAAGCCACTCTTGAAGAGGTGAGGTTTCTCCTTCGAGTCGATGAACAGAGTGACGTGATCCCAAAGATCCTCTTGAGTCTTCAGATCCGTTTTCTCGATAGTTAACAAACGCTCCTCTATTTTCCTGAGTAGGGCTGCAGCTATTTCGCCTAGAGCTCGATCTACTAATCTCCAACAAGCAAAATGAGTCCTGCGAACCAGTTTCGTTTTCTGAATTTAATAAATTTATTGAACTTGTTGACATTCTTTCAAATGTAAAATATAACTGATTTAATATTTGAAAAATTATTTGAATTTATAGTAAACTAGTATAAACAATTTGAATAAATTTAATATCTAGTTTCAGTAAATATATTCAATCTACTGGGAACTTGTCGTAAACAAAACCTTCGGTTCTTGTTTAATCACCACCCCACACACACATGCGCTCGTTGACGCGCGCAGTAGCAGAGAAATATATAAACAGAAATATGAGATTACGTGAGCAGACGTCAGCAGATTTCACCATGGTCCATGATCATAGCGCTTCGCGCCGATCGGACCGTGATTGGTTACGTGATGTAATTATAATTAGGGGTAAAGGGGAGAGATAAAACAAAAACAATTAGTAGAGTCCTTTTTTGATATGTTGGTAAAATATTGAGAAATCTTACCTTATGTATGTAGAGTAACCAATTTTAACCAAATGGATTAAGAGTGTGTGTATGTTGGGTTTTATGTTGACTTTAATATATTTTGTAGATATGTATATATTTACAATGATGAATTTAATGCAAGATAAAAAATTAATGATAACGTTCCAAATGCAAAAAGAGAAGTTAATCTTAATGCTTCAAGTGCAAATAAAAAAGTTAATCTTAATGCTTGAAGTGCAAATAGAAATGTGATTTTACAAATTCAATTTATCCTTTAGGAAAATTAAAAGTTTTTATGTATATCTGTAAAGTTATATATACAGATATATATCATCTCTACGGTAAAGATAATTTTAGAACGCATAATAGTGTTGATAAACATATTTTTAAATTCAATTAGATAAATTAACAAAAGTTTGAAATTCATTTTTAGGAATATATCGTAATTATGTACGGTTTAAAATTCATTATTATTGAAAAAGTTTATTGTCCAAATTGTTATTTGGACACCAACCGTTCAATGCAGACGTTAGTCGACGGCTGCCTTCATTTAATTCTATTGTTTCCATTTTGTTATATATATATATATGTATATTCACAATTAGCTTTAATTGAACAATGGTTGCTTTTTTGGAGCATTTTCATAACATTTTCCTTATAGTATGAAATAACATTATTTATTTCGATAATATTTTCATTAGGTTCATCAATTTCCATATTATTTGAATTTGGATATTGAAAATTATTATTTGGCTTCGACTGTTGTCAATTGGTATTTTGCTTCCTATTACATTTTATATTAATCCTATGGTTAAAGGAAATGGCTCTTGTATCGTCTAAAAATTTAAGTTTGGTATATTTCGAAATTATGTCACATAAAGTTTCACGTTCTCCTCCTATATGTATTCTAATAGGTCCATCTATTTTTTCACCCTTATTCCAGCTAATTTTTACAACAACGGCAACAAATTCAATATTAGAAGTCTTGGTAATAAACTGTTCAGATGGATATAATGAAGAGACAGCAACTAATACACCACCTCCTCTGTGTGTATTACGATTGTATCTATAAATTTGATATTTGTTACAAAGAATTTCCGCATTAAAAACACTGTCATTAAGCCAGGTTTCAGTAAAGACAATCACATCATACATAAAATCATGACTATTAACGAAGAGATTAGACAATTTAATCCACGAACATGTTGATAAACTATTGATAAACTATTATTACGGATATTTAGTTTTTTGGAATTTGAGGTGTAGGTAGACGAACAGGTTTTTTTGTCTTTCAGAGGGAACATATTCTCGGACATATGTTTTAGCAGGCCAAAAATTGAAATCCTTAATTTTTTCAAAGTATTCGTCCGAAACTGTAATTTTAAAGGACGATATTGTTCTCGGCTGCGAATAAACAAATTTATGAATTGATAAATTACAGCCATCACCTATTTTAGAGCGTATATACAATGCAATGTCCTTTATGGCAGTGTCCGAAGCTAGACGTGAAATAAAAATGCTTCTAGAAGGTGGTATTACTCTTAACGGCTTAGGTTCGGTAACCAAGATGTTATTAATATCAGCGACATTTGCAACAGCTTTCGAGTAGCTTGATGTAGGTTGTAAATTATTAAAATTATTAGTTATGGACGAAATATCAGCAGCACGAGGTAATGGTGAAATTGATTTGGTAGACGGTGATGTAGAATTATTATCCAAAGAATATGACGGATTCAATTCACCAGATGAAGTCAACACAACTTCTTCATTCGGATCAGCAGTAGGTGGTAATAATGGAGAAACATTATGAGTTGAAGCTGATCTTAAACCATCCCTTTTACGTTTAGGTGATGCAGGATGTTGATTGCTAACAAATTTATCCAAATTACGATATTTACCAAATAACTCACCAAACTCTGTGAACTTCTTTTGTAATTCCATGAGATCATTATTAATTGCGTTAAATTTAACCTTAGAATCTTTAAATAGTTTGTAGAATTCAATATTGACTTTTCTACAATCAGGACAAGTCCATTGAAGGAACGTCTGTGGATCAGCCAACGCATCCGCAGCACGAGCCTTAAGACCACTACAGGTTATATGATAGAGGCTCATACATAGCCAGCATGAGACCATCCTAAGATTCCCAGTAGTTGAACAATTAACTTTTGAACACTCCATCTAATCAATTTAAAAATAACGTTCGCAGTATAACCAATGGCAACGCTCCCTTTCAAATGTATACGGTATTGCCAGCACAGAAAGGAAAGATTGGAGAAACAAGAATGGTAATGCCTTCCAATAAATTTAATTATCAACACGATAATTGCCAACACGAAACAGGTATTGCCAACACGACACGGGTAAGCTCGACGAAAGGAGATCAAAAAAATACGCAATAAATTAGGTATAGAACCAAAACACCAAAAGATTATAATTATTGTTGTTGTCTGTCAATGTACTCGCAATAAAATAACTTAATTATTTGCGGACACAGCGCACAGTCTATTATTTAATCAACGCAAAAAAAACGCAATAGACCATAGAACGAACATTTATTCAGCACAAAATCCACTTATTTAAGACGAAAAACGCACCGCTTAAAAATTCGCGTCAGTACACTACAGCGTTACCAACAGTTGTCGGCGTTAATGTCGCCGTCATTTTTGAGACAATGTCACTTCGTTTCAACACCGATAGCAATTTATCATTTTATAAGAAAATGACGGCGACCTTGACTATTTATCATTTGTTGCACGCCGGTTGTAAACTGAATAATAAAAATTGTTGGAAATTTTTAGAAATTCAATTTCGTGGACCAGAAATAAAAAGTATTGCTTAAGAGGCATGTTAGGTGAATTCCCAGCTAGCTATAAGTGTGGTATACTTGGTTCTTAACCTGTACATTCTGTTGTGCTTGAACATATAACACACTATCCATGCCAAACGAAATATCAATAGTGTGTAAAAATGAAAATAAAGTAAAACTTCACTTAAAATCACAAAACAGATCCTGGCAAGTTGCAGCGCGCTGATCTTAGATCAGATGCCTTGACAAGTGAATACCTTTTTCTTTTTTTTCCGCCAATTTAATTAAAAAAAATTTAATTCTTGTTTAATTATATTTTAAGTATTAACTAGTTTTCTTTTTGTTCACTTAATGGAGTTTCTATTAATTACGCTTTTACTTATCTGATTGGTCACGTGACTTGTTGATCTGTTGTCACCTTCGTCCACGTCCACGTGTATTCAAATTCAAGGGCAACGCCGCTTCTCCACATGAATTTGGGTGACGGTGTGACCACGTGTTAAAGAAGAATGTGAGGTCCCCAAACACGTGTGTAGGGGTGAACCACGTGTGAAGAACCAACAACGAGATTTCACAATGCTCCTTGACAAACGTGGATAGAGGTGAACCACGTGTGAAGAGCCAAAAAATTAGATTTCACAATGCTCCTTGATAAAAAAGCTTATCCTTTGTGGGGTTGGCGACGCTCCTCCAATTCTCCAATGGAGTAGTTTATAGTCCACTCTACAACAATTTTCCACACAAACTTAAGGCACTTAGGATTCCAAAATGTTGAATCCCTTTCCTTGGAATTTAAAGTTCCTTTTATGAAATAAGGACACACTAAATTATTTTATTATTTCTATTTTTCTTCTTCATTAACTTAATCCCCATTTAATGCTTTCTGAACCACGTCCACTTTATCAATGACTTGGTTACAAAATTTTTGAAACACTAGAAGTTAATTTTCATAAGAAAAAAGAAAAAGATTATAATGAAATATTGCCTGTATGAATATGCTTCAGGGCGCGTTCTGGGTCGCTGGATGATAATCATCCGCAAAAGATCCGATTTTAAACCACATTGAAGATATCGAGTGATCTATTACTATAGATCTCTATGAGAGCTCTGATAGTCTTTTTCGCTGTATAATTCCGTCTTTAATTTATTGATAATCAATGAGAGTTGATGGTTCACTGTAGAATAGAACTTATCAACAGTTGACGCTCGATGTCTCGTTTATCCGCGTATTGAAGTGATAGCATCCTATTTATTTCAGTCCAATCACTTTCAAATACGTTATAGTATACCAAGATGGTATCCGCAGGATGATTTTCTAGCGTACGCTTTGTATGATAGGAAATTGGTTTTTGCCTAACAATTTCGAAATCTCTCAATATGGTTTCTACGGAATGGACTGTAATGTACACAGAAAGATGTCACCGTAGTTTAATGAAATATACAAACAAGGTATATGTATATCTGTTGATAAAGGATCGAACTAAAGCAGGTCTGCGGGAGCCTATAATTGCTAGCTAGCAGTTGGAGGGGGGAGGGGCTTAGTGACCTAATTTAGCCGCCTCTGTTGCATTACAAAGTAGTTTTTATAAAGACTCCCTATTTTATCTTTGCTCTATGTGGTCCTGAATAGTATAGATCAAACAAATCAAGCCCTTCCTCTACTACTAGTTTGGGATATGAAAAAGTATTAATTATCTTTACTCACTAAATAGGTTTCTCTGATGTTTTTGAAAAACCACGCTTCTTAACCCTCCCTACAACCTGTATCCTACAAACGTAATTTGTTAGTAGGATCCATATTTTTAACTAGCCTATCTCAGCCAATCCCTATAAGAGAATTTACATGGCTGCTCAACTATTCATTTTGAATTCATTAACACTTTATTACTCATTTTTAAACGATCATTAAAGACGTTAGTATTATAAGTAAGTGTAGTATTGTTTATGTTTGTCTTTCATCCTTCTTTTCTTTTAATAAAATTTAGAGACTCTTCTTTAACGTCTGTGACTTCGTACAGGCGCTTGGTGTACTCCACATTATTGGCACCTTATCAAAAGTGCTGTGTATTGATTCCAAAAAGATTTTATCCCTGGCCGGACCCTTTTCCAACCCCGCCACAAAATTGTCACGAATAGCGGTTTCCAAATTTGCGCCGAACTCACAGTACACTGCTAACGATCGCACTCTAACGGTCCATTCATTTACCGTTTCAGTGGGTGATTTATAAGCATTATAAAATTTAAAGCTTAAAATGACGGTCCATCGTAGCCAAACATACCTCAAATGTGGTTACAGCCTCTTCCACTATTGCTGGACTCACAAGATTTTGTAATAAGATATACGACGTTTCGCACAACGATGTCAGAAGAATTGTTTTTTTCTTTGCTGCATCTTTTATATCGTTCGCAATTAAAAACTGTTCCAACTGGTTTTTGAACACCAACCAATTCTTTTGAGTATGGTCATAATACGGCACTTTACCTATTATCGCCGTAGCCATGGCTTTTCCTCTATTTAAATTTGTTAATTACACTTGTATTTTTGATCCTCGTCGCCACTGTAGTGAACTCACAGTTGAGTTCAGTTTCATTTTATTTAATGTCAATTTATTTATTTATTTTACAATTGTTTATTTATTTTGCTTTTAATTAATAACTTCGGTTTAAGTTTTACGTATACTTAAAAAAAAGAAAAAAGCTATTCTATGTACAAGAAAGCCTTATTTGGTTCCAAACCCAAAAATGCTAGACATCATACGAGAAAAGGAGTTGGGTGCTACGTTCAATCCAAATGGTAACACTTTCCATCGGAATGTCCCCTCGATTCCTCCTGAAGAGGCACTTGGTGAAAACCTGAGAATAGATTTATGATAGAAAAATGCCTAACTCGGACAAGGTTGTCAAGAATGTCACCAATCCTAAGAATATTAAAAGAACCACAAAACTCTAAAGCCACCCTATGGTACTCTATCCGAAAAGTGTTAAAATGAAGGTATTCACTCAAAGTCCGAAAATTCATCCGATATAAAATTTAATTGGAATCAAAAATCATTTTATGAAAATTATTTTATGACATGAAATTAATTTCCAATTAAAAAAATCTTTAAATATCTCAATAAAATAAAACAAATTCTTATTTCTAAGGCTTACAAGTAGGTCTTCATGTTATCAGCACGTTGATAATAATTGTTGCAGGCACAATCCACTTTTTCTAGCTTAGTCTTCGTCCTTGGCTCTAACGGGTATCAGAAGTTATTCAAAATTTCTTTCTTCAGCCTCGTTTTTAGATTTATTTTCGATTTTATATTTACTTCTATTATTGCAAGTTATTAAGCTAACGTTTTCTTTTGATTTTTTTTTTTATTTGAAAATTTTTTTTACCATGCTGAACAGTTCATATTTTTATTATTATCACTTTTAGTAGTTTTGTACGAGTCACACAACTTAAATTCTATTTTTTTCACTGTATAGTGATTTCGCGTTGGGCGCCAGTTATTTTAACAAGAGAAACAATTAATAATTTAGTTCATATCTCATAATTTAATTTTATGTGTTATTAAACTTTATTTATTTTTGAAACATACGCTGATGTTAAAAACATTAAGTTTTCCATCCCTGCATCTTCATGTACAAAAGCAAGAAACAACACAACCTCTTTTAATGAATGCTCAAACGAGACTGAAATGCACGCGTGCATAGGAAATGCCGAGTTCTGCCTTAAAACTTCCGGAGGAAACCCAAACCCAATTGCTGAGCTAGCAAAAACTATCAATCAAAAGAAAGCAAATTTGCAACGCGATTAATGTCGCGTTTGCAAATATTACCAGAGCTTTAAAACAACAAAATCAAGATTTGTTAGGGAATACAGATGTTTAAATCTATCAATTGTCTGCGGATGTTATAACGGACATTAACTTATATATACTCACCCACTTGGATTCGCAGAGGCCTCCGGATTTTCCGAATGATGTAGTATGATGATAAAATTTTACTATGTATAGAACGATTCAAGCAAAATGTATATTACTTCTTATAAGTTAAAAATTAAATACCTTCTTACTGTAAAATAGAGCCGGTGAATGCTCTCATAATCTTGCCTGGAAGATGTGTTGTCTCAAGGACCGACGCCACTATCGTATACTGTATTGAGTAGCCTGTTCCTTCGGAATAGATGATGCCCTTTCTGAATGAGTTCAATGATAATTGGATTGCAAATGAGGTTATTGTCTAGAGCTTGTAAGGGATAATGGATGAGCTAGCTGTGTTCGTTTATAATGTGGTTTCGCAGATGATGTTGTTGTTGAGTATGCTGTTGGAGGTTATTTATAGCTGATGTTGGATGAGCTAACTGTAGCCGTTTATAAGGAGGCTGTTGGTGGTTTTCTAAAGGATTATAGCTGATGTTGTTGGATGAGCTAACTGTAGCCGTTTATAAGGAGATTTCGCAGATGATGTGGTTGTTGAGTAGGCTGTTGGTGGTTATTCTGAGGGATTACAGCTGATGTTGTTGGATGAGCTAACTGTAGCCGTTTATAAGGAGATCTCGCAATGATGTTGCGTATCCGGTGTCTTGTTGAACTGTTCGGAAGGGATGTTGTGATTAATTTATTTGTTGTGACTACTTCGTTGCGGGAATAACCGGAGTAATTTGAGTGGTGGGGAAAAATTTCTGGTACCGTTGGCGCAAGGGTGGGAGAAAGGATAGTGGTAGTGGAACGGATGTTATATTTTTTCTTCTTTTTTGAAAAATGAAAGATTCGATACAAATTAAAATATATATTATACATCTTATTCCACCATCCATACTTTCTTTTGCAAAACTTGTGGTAGATGCAAAATTTTCATAATTGTTATCCTTTAGCCATCCGTCCTGCAACTACTTTTGAACTGTAAGGTTTTATCCTGCTACTAAGCGCATTTTTAATCTGTTCTATACTATCTATGGTCTCCGGCAACACCTCCCTAGCTTTTCCATCCAATTTCGACTTCAGAAAGGATATCAAACAACCCTGCAAATTAGGTGCAGTAATTTCCTCTATCAAATTTATTTTATCTAAAAACGAGTTAAGATTCAGGGGATCACCACCATAGTTCTCACGTATAATGCTGGAACACATTGTTATATATTTAATCTTTTCCTCAATCGAAGCCATTACTAAGTTTTCACTTCCAGTATCTATATTATCCAAGTTAGTCTTAAGTTCCTGTTTTGTATCAGTCTCGTATTCAGAATCACCTACACTTACTTCCTCTTCTGACTCGGACACTGTTATTATATCACTTTGTATTTTCTCAAACAAATCCACACCGTATGGAACCCTTGCTCTGCAATTTAGCTTACAAAAACACTTAAATAATAACTCTCTACAATGTGTTATCTTGTCAAATATTTCCTGTTTCAAACTGATTGATATTTGTTCAATATGAGGGCTTGTATATGTTAAAATATTATTTTAGGTCGTAATCAATGAATCTATATACTCTTCAATTTTGCTTTCTTTACTTGAAATTGGTCGATTTTGCAATATTCTTTTCTTAACTTTGTAAAAGTTTGATATTAATTCTTTAAAAATACTAATTTCAAATTCTGTTGATGAGATTTATTAATCTCCGATTTAAAGTAAAGCGTATTGCCATATCGGCCATAAGCATATGCTATATCAACCGATAAGTTGATGAAAATATAAATTTCCACCATTCTCACAAAAAAAAAAAAAAAAAAAAAAAAAAAAAAAAAAAAAACATTAAAAATTTTAATGAAGTTTAAGCAAAGCGCAAATTTACAAATTCCATACTGTGTTATTTTGATTATGAAAAACATTTTTTTTATAATTACAATTAAATTAATTCGCAAAACTATTGTAAAATAAGTTAGAAAAAGTAATTATTGAGACAAAAATAAAATGAAAACTACTGAGCATAGATCAACTGCGATGTTCTCACATTTTTTATTTTATATTTTTTCTTCCTTCAGAAAAATATAAACCAAACCGTTTATATTAAATTATATTTACATATGCATACACTTAATATACAACTTTTTTTTGCTGTTTCTTTTTTCTTTTTTATATGTATATATATAGACACACAGTCACGGTCGCCATATAATAAAATAAACCAAACCGTTTATATTAATGGTCAAAGAACGAATGCTTTATTGTAACTCGCCTTCTTATTTCTTATCCTACTTTGCTTATACTACGCTTATTATTCTATTTCTACTATTAATTAATGGTTGTACCAAAAGGGTACACATCAGTGATGGTATTTTAATTCTTTACATTATTTACTATGTTATACCATTACAGGCATATAATTACATTACTTTATATTTTAAATATTTGCATATGGCAATACCAGTATTTATATCTTAAGTATTTTATGGCAATGCCTGTATTTATATTAAAGTATTTGCATATGGCAATGTCAGTATTTATAAGCTATATATATGTATAAGCCAGTCGTTGAATAATGACTAATAAAGAGTGTTCTAAGCACGATGACACTACAAACTCAAACAGCGTAGTAGCTGTTCAAATCTACGACCAGTCATTGTATTACGAAATACTGGATGGTAATGGAGTGGGATCACTTGAAAACATATCGCGAATTTTGGGTGCTTTGATTTGTCCTTAGTAGTATGTTTATGGCGTTTCTAGGTCACTTACTCCATACAAAATTTGGTGCATGCCTACGCTACAGTCGGTAGTGTCGGTTAGTCGATAGGTTTGTAACATGTAATATGAAAATTTATGTACGAATGATTGGACGGACCGAATGAGTGTGTGTGTAACATGTAATGTGTATGATCGTTTTTTTTTTAATAATAAATTCATCGCACGTTTTAGTCCTTCTGATTTTTTTTTTTTGTTTACAGAATGTACACCTGTATGATTGTTGTGTGTTTTTTATTTTTTATATAATTAAATTTACTGATTGATTTACAACATCCCAGAGTATAAATAGACTTGTTTTAAGGATTTAGATTTTTTTTTAGTTTTTGCTGTTTTAAATAAATAAAATTATACAATAATGAGATTAATTAAAACAAATTAGGTTTTATTTTATTAGATTTTTTTTATTCTTAGGTATGTACGATACATATATCTATTGAATATAATAATAGTTAAACATTCGTTTATACATATTAAATAGCTTAAGTGTTAACAAATATTGTGTATAGAATGTTTGACATCTGCAAATGTGAAAAGATTCTGAGTAAATTTTTTCACAGTTAGATCTATGTATAATATTATTAACACATATAAATGGATTACTTATTTTACTAATGTTGCATATTCTTAGTTCATTTATAAGTTTCATAAATAAATCTATATGCTCTTTATCAATCTGATTACTATGTTTTATTAATAGTTCTTCCAATTCAGCTTCGAATTGGAATTGATATATACCTTCTAACGGTGAACTGGGTACACTCTCCTTTTTTTGAAGATTTTTCAAAAACTGCATCATTTTCATGTCAACCTCTTTTTCGCATCTTCAAGCTTCCTCTTCTCCTCCTCTAATTGCTTCTGTTTGTCATCTATTTCTTTGAGTTTTGGCTTTATAAGACGTCCATTCCTCTTGAATACGCCCGCTGTCCATCAAGCGCTCACCCATCATGATAGAATACGTGTTTTCAATTGATGGCGATAGTGAGCTTGATATTGGGGGTGGGGGTGGCATTGGTGTTGTTGTTGATGTTCTTGCTGTTGATAAATATGATGGGCCTGGTACTGCCGATGATGGCCCTGGTACTGATACCGACGAAGGAGCTGGTGCTGATGTCGATGACGACGATAGTCCTAGTGCTGGTTGTGTTAGAGCAAACCACTGTGTTTCTTCATCGTCGTAAAAAGATATTCTATTATTCATATTTTTATTTATTTTTTTTGTGACTGTTTTTTTCAAATTACAATTGTATAATAAGTAGAAATCCGAAAAAATGCACTCTATTTATACTAAATTTAATTTTTTAAATTTCTAATGAAAAAACTATAGTTTACATTAAATCATAGAACCTGTTAATTCTTTAGAATTTTTTTATTTTGGCAACAAATATTTATACAACAGCACATGTAATTTTTGGGAATATAAAAAAAAAAAACTCATAAGGACTAAAACGTTACAAGACTTTCTTACCTGTTTAAAATTACACATCCTTTTAATAAAATCAACAAAAAAAAAATATAAAAAACAAGGATTAGAACGTAACGTCACTTTCTTATATGAAACAAAACGATCACGCAAATGTTCATCCATTTCTTATCACATTTGGCTATGAGTAATATATGGCAAGAATTTCTTATCAATTTAAAATTGCAGATCCTTCTAATTAAATCATACAAAAATAAAAAGACACAACCAACCTACTCTTTCTTATCACATTTAAAATTAAAGATCCTTCTAATTAAATATACAAAAAAAAATAAAAAACAACTACATAACCAACCCACCCTTTCTTATCAGTTTATATTTCTATTTCTTCTACCTGTGGTCATGAGCAGTGCGTATCAAGAATTTACTATTAAAAAAAAAACGATCATACACATTACATGTTACACACACACTCATTCTGTCCGTCCAATCATTCGTACATACGTACATACATTTTCACATTACAGTCTACTTATACTCTGGGATGTAGATGAGGAAACGTGCACACACTCATTCTGTCCGTCCAACCATTCGTTTTAAAAGCAATACAAATGAAAGGACCAACAAAAAGCAGGATTTTAAAATAAAAATGATTTAATTCTTTTCCAGATATGCATTCTCCCAAATTTTAACACACACATAGACATTAAAAAGCATTACCTTTTCATAACACATGTTACAAACCTAACGACCGATCGCACACAATTCATTTCACATTTCTGCAATGTTCTTACTCTTTTACAGCTATGCATGCAGCAAATTTTGTATGGAATAAGTGACCTAGAAACGCCATAAACATACTACTATCCTTGGAGCAAGCAAAGGCCCAGAAACTGTAACATTTCTTCATTGCATGTGTTAAATCCGTGGACTGTATGGGGGGAAGAAGAACACACAAAAAAAGGCTGTTGCTCCAGACACTAAAAAAAGGAACCAAATTAGAATCGTTCCAGCACTATAATATACACAAAAGAGAACACTTTCCTTCTTTATTGCCTGTTCGACTTTTCACTCTTTTTTCCTGTATAAAAGGCTTGTTGTAGAATTCATAAATCCGTGTGGTTTGTTGTTGACCTTTCTTTTTCCAAATACTAAGTACAAAAACTCCTTTGATATATTTTGGTTGTTTACACAAAACATGTATCATATTTTATTTTGTTACAAATCTTTTTTACGTTCAATAAAATATACACTGTCTTTTATTTCATAACAAATTTTAACACAATAATCTTTTTCTTTGATTAAACAATGTCAGCTTATGCTGGCTACGAAAAACGAATTTTTGTACAAATTTTAAAAATTGTCAAACAAAGTAGTTGCATCCTTGTGGATGTTACAAGAAAGAGTAAAAATTTAAGTTAGGCTTATACAAACAAGAGGCCTAAGTTAAACACAATTACAGCGTAATGTTAAAAACATAAAGCTTAGATAAAATTACATTACATTACAAAAGCTTAAATTAATATTACAGCGCCCTCTATTGGTTGTTCCCATCGTTCAAACAATTCTGTTTATGTCGGCAAGGATGGCAAGTTTAGACTGTCAGACATAAACAGCATGCATGCTTGAAAGTAGCAAAACGTGCGTTTCGAGTATTTGGACGACTAGTGGAGCAGAGTTTGGGCCCATATATACATATTAGTTGAACTCACTATTTTCATAATTATATTTGATGTAAAAATCGCATAAAATATACTTCTTGGAGTACATTCTTCACCAATATCAATTTTTATTTCGCAGTTTGTTAAATTAAAATTGAACTGAGGTAATTCTGTTGTGTTTTCCAACCAATCCTCTTCGTACTGTATCACGGGACGAGGCTCCTCCTGTTCTACTGAATCTGAACTGTTGTCAGAGTCAGCATCACTGCAATCGATTACATTTTCCACTACACCTTTCGGTAACATTTCTGGTTACTAATTAGGTTTTACCTTCTTTATCTAGGACTTCGTTGCTATAGTCTTCATTTGGCTCGTAATTTGGATCGCTGCCATACTCTCCGTCATCACTGAATGGATCATTTACAGATTGTTCGCCGGAATCCATTTCCTCAAACAGTTTCAAAACTAGGTACAAAATGGTTCCATTATGCTCGACGGGGAAGAGAGTTAACTTTCTGCATTCCAGTCTAGGCCTAGTATACTTAATTAAAAAATGTAAAAAATCATCACTTAATAGGACCTTAACATATGACACTTCCACTAAATCCGCTATATTTACGTTTACAGAGAGCTTATCTGTTATTTCTTTTAAATCTTCAGAATCTAGGATTAAAGGGTTGACAATTCCTATTTTTGCAAGAGTGATAGTCATCAGTAAAGTTTCAATTTCGGAAATCAATATTCTATTTCTTGAGAACAGAGTCTCATATAAATGGCCTGTATCCAACTTCCTATCCTTTGCACTCTTTATTACTCTGTTAACAGTTTCAGTTAATTTATTTATCTGTTCCTGCGTCTTCGTGTTCAAAATCATTTGTTCGAATCAATCAGCTGCTGCTGTCCAAAGTCTTCGAAGTCCAGTGTACCGGCAACCACCTTAAGGGTGGTCCCCAAAATATTAAGGCTTCTGGCTTGTCTATGGTGAAGGCTCAATGACATCAGAGCCATATCTATACGTGCCAAATCGGAATTCAATAACTTTACCATATGAGATAATGGAAAATGCTTCGTAAGTTGTTTTGTCTCATCAATAATATCGTAGTATACCGTCAGATTTGTCGTGTGTTGTAAATAGTCAAAGTCCTGCCAGATAATGACATCAGTATCAAAATCAATTTTTTCATAATTAGGTGAATTTACTGTAATAGGTTGCTGTTGATGTTGATGCTCTGAGGGGCTATTGTTCAACCTGCTGCTACTGATGCTGTAAGGGGCTGTTGTTGGCTTTGTTGCTATCGATGTTGGCGTTGTGAAAGGGCTCTTGTGGACCTTGTCGCAGTTGATGTTGAGTTGTTGCTCGAAATTGTTTTGATTGTTATTTTGTTTGATTCTTGTTTTTGTGGAAAAAGTTTTTATCTATTTTTTTATTCCTTCGTTTGTTCTTTGTTTGAGAAGGACCAAAATTATATCACAATTAAATTAAACACGGAGGTTGTGACGTTTAAATAGAACATAAAAATATTTATTTCACAGGTTATATATAGTTATAAGTTGTATAAAGTTTTATTCAAATTTAGTAGTATCAAGTGTTGCTCTTTGAGTTGTCTGTTTTATACTAAAAAATATTCTTGTACATTGTGAAGGAGTTACCAAAGTTATAAAAATTTACATTCACAGTGTTGTAATATTATGTATGTATTAAATACTAAAATTGAGTTTGAGTTTTGATGAAACAATAAAATATAAAATATCAAATACCAGAAAAACATAATAAGCTCAGTCATAAACATATCGGCCCACCTTGAAAGGATCCCTTTCAACATTCCATTCTCCAAAGCGGGCAGACCTTCGAGATGGGACGTTTGAGGACACCTTTTGCTGTCGTCAATGTGACTACTCGGACCATGTTGTCCTTGCCGGGATGAGTATTCATTATTCTGCCGATAAGCCATTGTGTAGGGGGAAGATTTTCCTCCTTAACTAGAACGACGTCATCGATTTGTAGATTCTCATTTTTCTGGCGCCACTAAAGGATTTTTCTTTTTAAAAATAAATTTTCACAATAAAAAAATTATTTTCACAATTTTTAATTTTCACAATAAAAAATTGTTTTCACTTCTTATTGCCCCACGTTGGGCGCCAATTAATAAAACTGTCTTTTACGTTTTATGACTGTAAAGAATGAGCCTACTTTATTTTTAAAAGCATAATTATAATAATTTCTTGTCACACAAAAATGATGATGCAATGTCTACGACTGTAAACAGCTTTTTGTGTGACGGAGAAAAAATAAAAAATAACATTTAACTTAGTTATGCAAAATATTATTAAGCATGGGTATTCACTTATAATAAAACTTATAATAAATTCTAAGCCGCGATCGTGTTAACTTATATATGTATATGTATATATCAACATATAAATTAATTTAAAAAGTGTCCAAATTTGTTTTATCATAATAAACTTTACTTACCTTTTTTCGCAAATTTATTTGCTTGCAGTTGTTGAAACACAAGTAATGCAACTGGACACAAATAAATACACATATCAACTGAAAACTAATGGGATTCCCCGTCTTGCTTCTGCTGATTTGTGCTAATTAAAAGTTTACACTTTTTTGGTAAAAAAAAAAATAATTTTTTTCTCAACGCGTATGCGTTGTTTTTTTTATTTATTTTGTTTTAACAAAAAATAAACTTAAAATATGTAAAGACTATGCTTCTTATAAAACTATATTTTCTTAACTGAGTAAGATACTTAAACACTATGTGTTTCTTAAGTTATGTATTCTTAACTAACTCTTCCAATGATATTTCGTTCTCTTAAGTACTAAAATATTTTCTTTGTTCTTAATATTTGTACCAACCCGCTAATTTGTATAATAAATAATACACTTTAAATACGTTAAATAGTGAACGTTTATTTAGAGCTTCAGTTCTCTTACTCTATCGGTATCTATCTACCCATATCTATATTTTGTGTGAGCTGTCAAGCACAGTTCAATGCTGATGTTGATCTTCTTGACGGCGTTGTTATATTGGTAGTATCTTTTCTTTTGTTCCCGCGTAAATAGCAATAGGATTGCTATAGATATTATAACTATTATTAAAGTTGTCCTATGCGCAACGATGTCCTCTTGTATGTTGGTTATTAATATAGGAATTTATTTTTATTATTTTAATTCAAATTGATCGATGATTTTATTAATTCATTTATTTCTTAACTTAAGTACAAAAAATGGGAATACCCGTTAAACTTAAATAATATTACTTCTTATGCTCTTGGTTGGTGTCTACTTTGCAACTAACTACTATAAGCGAAAAATCCGTCTTTTATAACTGATCGTCTACTCGTCATTCGTCCGTTGTCTGTGGAAATTTCCAGAGTCCGATGGCGTGATTTCTTGAGATGGACGCTTGTCCGTTTCTTGGTATTAGATGCCATTATTTTTCTGTTTTCCTTGTATGTATGTTTCGTTAGATAATTGGATGAGGATTAGCAGAACAAAAAAATAAATAAATCAACAATAAGATGACTAGGTATCAGATCATACAGTGTGCAATTTCCCTTACTTACTCACATTATTAATCGAGGAACCTTCGCCTCTGTAACAAAAAAAAAAAAAAAAAAAAAAAAAAAAACTATTCGAAATGCATAATTTCTAATTAGTTGTTTATTAATACAAATAAAAATTCCAAAGTGAAAGAGAGAAAATTACTGAATTATACAATACTTAGATAAATGTAGATCTAGGGTAAGATATATATATATACATATATATTAAATAATTACATTGTAATAGTTTTTTTCCAGACAAAGAAATGCTTTCATACAAAAAAAAATAAAAATTCATTTAATTCAATCTTTCACTTGTAATATATGTTTCTAATATTGTTTACCAGTATTATCTTAGCTCTGCAGCCGCTATTCTACGAGCATCAAAATTCCCTTTTTGTTTGAGAATTAAAAAGACAAACATTCGTTTTGACTTTTAGATTAATTCTGAATTTTATTTAAGAAAATGCATCGTAATTTAATTTTAAGTCAGCATTTTGCTCAATTAGCATTAAACAATAAGAAATATCGATACAAAAATAAAGAATAGAATAAGTGTCAGCAAACTATATGTTTACGCTGACAAAGTATTGATTCATAAAACCAATGTTTACAAAATATGTGTCAGTGAACTATATGTTTACGCTGACAAAGTATTGATTCATAAAAATTCATAAATGTTTATAACATAATGCTTAAATAAAGTGCGGGTAAGAAGTACGCATACACTACACACTTATTTTCAAATTTATAAGTGTTTGTAATAAACTTTTTATATACACTTTTGTTTTAATTCAATTCCGATATAATAGTTTTTTTTTATTTGTTAAATTTATTTGTTTATTGTTCTTGTAATATATAAACTTTTGTTTTAATTCAATTCCGATATAATAGTTTGACGCTTGTCCTTTTCTTGGTACTTATTAGTTAGTGTGGGTTAGAGCAGGACCGCTATATAGTTACCTACGAGTAAGAGATCTAAACATTCGACGAGTAAGAGATCTAAGCCAACGGACGGACATTATACTTTGTTTTTGCTCCATGCAGTTGTTCGATTTTTTTTTCAGGATACAACACGGTTTTTTCTTTAGAAAAAAATTAGTTTTTAATTTTTTTATATTTTTTAGGATTCAACACTTGTTGGACGCCAGTTATTTTTACGTTATTTTTTATAAGGAACTTTAGTAAATTAAACACTTTTCTTTAAGTTGATTCGACATAGAATGATTTATTGAATAAATTTACTTAAAATTAAAGTTTACAATAATAAAATAATAGCTGACTAATCATATAAAAACTTTACAAAATTTTCCATTAATTAGCCAATCAAAATAATACAATAAAATCAAATGCTGATCAAGGCATTTGTCACAAATAATCAAAGCATTGACCAAATGACCAAATTCAATCCAAAAAAAAAATTCAAAATAAATTTACCAAAAAATGCAACCAAGCATATTATCAATAGTATGGGTGTTTTTCCTTAATATTTTTTAAGGAGTAGATTAAATTAATTAAATTATAATTCAATCTTGAAATGGGACATTTCAAATAATGACCGCGAAGACCAAACCTTTGCCGAATTGAAAAGAACCGATCGAATGGGTTTCTAATTATCAACTAATTTATTACTTCAATTTTAACTTAATCCTAACATATTCTATATACTTAATTCTAACTGTATAAATCTATTCAGCAACTCCGTTGCTTATTTTTATTCCTTATTGCTATTTATTCATTGGCCTTATTCTATGTATCGAACAATCTTAAATTTAATTAGCAATAGGGTGGTACAAATTTATGATTATTATATTAATTCAAAATATTCAATTACTTAATGACAATGACTTTAATGACAAAATATATAACAAGTATATCTAAATGTATAGAATATAATTATGGCGCAACATTCCGGCCCCATTGAAGGACTGTGCTTCTTCAATCAATTGAAGTGGAGCCAGTTTGTGGATTCTGCACTTATAAACGCCGTTGTGCGTTGCGACCTCCGCCACTCTGACCTTGCCGTCTTTGCCCCTGGTTACGGCCACGACAAAGCAGTCGCCAACGCTTCCATAACTTCTTTCATTATTTTGTCGCCTACGAATTCTGGCGGCCGCGAACGCAGACCCCCTCCTATTAACAGATGCGATGGAGTTAGAGCTTCTCCGTCGTTGGGGTCTGGAGGCAGCGGTGCGATGGGCCGATTGTTGAGCACTGCCTCTACTTCTGCGAGCATTGTTGCCATCTCTTCGTGAGTGAGCGCCAAGTTGCCCACGGCTCGCAGAAGTAGGAACTTCGCTTGCTTCACAGCGGCTTCCCACAGTCCTCCGAAGTGCGGCGCCCGAGGTGGCATGAAGCTGAACCTCAACCCGGACGAAGCTGCGTATGACTCGACGGCCTGTGGACTCCTGTCGAACGCTTGTTGAAGCTCCTTGAGGACTCGGCTGGCTCCGACGTAGTTCGTTGCGTTGTCGCAATATACCTCTCTGGGAAGACATCTTGCAGCAAACCTTTTAAATGATAAAAGAAAGAAATCAGTGGAAAAATCAGACACTAACTCTAAATGCACCGCCCTAGATGTGAAACACACGAAGTCATTTTGCTTCGGTAATAAAAGTGGGAACCTTGCGTCGTATGAGTCTTTCAAATCCCTTACATCGGATCGTCTTGACACAATGTGAGCTGGATTCTCTATAGCAGGTACGTGGCGCAACGACACTTGGTGAGCTTGTACACTTAATGAAGTTTCAGGCACATTTGATTGCCCATTCCTGGCCAGCAGACTCATGAACAAACTTTTCGTGGTCACATAGAGATCCTCAAGCTCGACTCCACCGTCATTATCGGGATCCAAATAATCCACTTCTGACTGGAGCTCCATTGCTTGGTCTACATATGTTTTTACAATATCGAATCGACATTCGAGCTCTATAGGATCAAAAGAAATAGTCCTATCTGCAATAGATTGTCGAATTCTGTCGATATCTTTAATGACCTTCGCTTTCTTCGCGAGTAATTTCTCCAAGTTTTCCGTTCTGGAAGGAGAATCTTGGCGTTTAGAGCCTCTACTAGTCATTATTATATTTGTTTATTCAAAAATTCCTCAAAACAAGAAGTTGAAATTGACCAAAATAAATTATTGGTTGAATTATATTCGAATTTATTCAATTGCTTTGGAAAATAGAATTTAATTGATGTACCTCGGTACACAATATTCGAAATGTCCGATTCCAATACTCAAGTGGCGTTAATTGAGTCAAGAGTAACTTACTTGATCTCAGAAAATAAAAATATAAACGCTTTACCCAGCCTTCGGTATAAAAATATTTAAGGTACCGAGTAAAATCGTCCGATAATCGATTTATTTTATAATAAAACAAAAATCAAATTTCAATATAAATACACTGTGTTATAAATAACAATAATCGAAAAATAATTCGAATTTTGAATTTTGTGTGACCAATTTTATTGAAATTTTAATTTTGTTACTAGTGTGAATGGTCACACTGTACACAGCTGTAATATGTAAATTATATACAAGCAGTATAGGAACGCGTGGAACGGAACACTGATCAAATGAAATTACGAAAAATAAATAAAAAGAAAACAAATAAAAGCAACACAAATGGTGTGCTGAATATTTTCTCGCTAACAAAGAGAACAAATTGTTAGTGTAAATACGTATTAATTTAACGATATTAACACTCGCGATTTTACACACTTTTAAGGGTGGATTTTTTATAATTTTATTAAGGAGAATATTTATAAATATGTATATAAAAATTGAAAGTATATAAAATTATAAATATATGAATTGTTTCAATAATTTAAAAATGTGAAATATATTTTTTGTTTGTGTTCTGCTCTTCCAGCGATTATGAAATTTTTGATTAAGTTTCAAAAAATCTCTTAAATTTGATTAAATTACAAATTTAAGGAAAAAACACAAATATATTTCACACTTTTTACCTCCTGAGAGTCAGATATACTCCCCTTAGTTCCTTCCGATTGGCAAAAAATGCAGTTGTAATGGGACATCTGGGCAGAATTCCCTTCCTGGAGTCGTCCAACGATGTATTTTTTGTTTGTTTTGTAGTGTGTTGATATGTTAGGTGTTATGTTCTTTATGATATTTATGTTTCACTTTTACACTGATAGCACTTTTTGTATTCACTATTCTTGTTACACTGTATTTTTTTTTTATTTTTTTTTATTTTGTATATTTTTGTGTCTATTGTTATTGTTGGTTATTTTTAATTTTGTTATTTTGTTTATTTGTATGTTTTCACAACAATAACTAATATGTATATTGTTATTTTTGTTTTTATATATTTTGTATTATTGGTTGTTATTCTTATTTTGTTTTGCTTGCTATTATTATTATTTTTTTTTACAGTATAACTCTTTGTTTTTTATGTTTTATTGTTTTGCTAATATATGTATGTATGTATTTACATATGTTTATTGGTTATTAATATATTTCTCTGTTTTATTTATTTCAACCACACAACACTAACTTTGGTTTGCATTTCTTAGGTTTTATTGTTATTTTTGTAACACTAAGAGATTTTTTGTTCTTAAATCTTAATTAACTTATAAGATCTGAGTTTTAATTAATTTATAAAACTCGTTACACACGCGAATTAACTTTTAAAAAACTTATAAAATTTATTCGCGAGTTTGGTCTTTATACGAACACGATCACTATTTAAGTCCCTGCTCGGGCGCCAAAATGTTTTTCCTTACTAAAGGTGGTGAATTCATTCCTATGTTCGTTTGTTGTGAAAGAGTTAGAAAATGCTGCTCTAGCATATTGTAATAGTTGTTGAAGTTTGTCTGAGTCCGACAAACCAACATATCGATTACCAATATTTATGATCTCGGCCTCAGCATATTGAACAATTAGCAATGCTTTCACCAAGGACAAATTTGCTGGATTCCGGACCAAATTCTGTTTCAATAAAGCAAAAGCTCCAGGCATCTTGATCCCCGGATTGACAACTTCAATGCCCTCCTTTGAGAACCATTGATCACAGGGTCTAACAGGTCTAATCCTCTTAACAACTTGAAAGGTTAACTGAGGAAAGGTAGCTGCTACTCTTGCTAGAGTAATATCAGAGTTGGTGCCTGGCTTGGTTGAGATAATCTGATACCTTTCCAACAATTGCCTCACGGTGTCCTGGGCTTGTTCAGTGGTTTTCTTCATAATTTTATTCAATTTATTGCCTCTGGAAACAAACAATATGATCATGTTATAAACATCTTTTGACCTCTGCTCAGGATCTGATTGCTTTCGTTTGATTTGCCTAGCAATCTCATCCGGGTTAAAACCTTGATATGCAAAGGATTCACTTATTGCAAGTAGCTGGGCATCTGTCAGACCCTGTAATGAGCGTGACACTTCTCCAAATATTATTGACCAATCACTTGCCATCTTCTAAATCAATGATAAATTATTTATCCAAATGATGAAATCAATGTATTCAAAACTTTGATAAAACTGTTAGGATATCCCACTTATTGATTTACAAGAATGTTATGAAATTTGTTATGAGTTTTATACCTTGTAATTTAAAAGCTTTACTGTATGGTTAGTATCTGTTTCAGTTAAGGAGCCGTCGCTGTGTTTAGCGACCATCACAATAACATGGGTATTCATAGCGTTGTTAACCTGTATGTACAGGAACATATTACACTTGTTTTCGAGTCAAACGTGTAGCCAAGACTAACTGTATTCAACCAACCCCCATTAGCTGGCCAAGTCGCAGATCATGTTGCACCAAAGTGCGCAAGTATGCAGACGCTGATCCAACATAATTATTTTCCCACCAAATTATTCAATTGGAACCGATGAAGGTGTGAAGTAAAAATATTAAAAACAGAGACCTATTACCATCTCCACCGATTTAATAAAAATTAGCGAAATTGTTGAATTATATCCTTCTAGTCTTAAGACCATATTTAAAGAATTAAGGAAGTGAACTAAGCACCCTTTTACTTCTCCTACTTTTCTTTTACTCTCCAGTGTGTGTTCTGTGTGGCCGTGTATTTCTTATAGTCGGTTTTGTCTATTGAGTAAATTTTGATTCAATTTAATTTCAAAATTACTTCCTTTTATTTTAATAGAAAAAATTTATTTTATTTCCTTCCTTTTATTCTTGTTAAACTTTCGACATCCCACTTTTAATATTTGCAGTCAATTCCTGCTCAATGGTTGATTTATTACTTTCTCCATTTGTAAATGTCCTTGAAGCGTAAGCTATAGGGAGCTGTTCCTGAGTCAAAACAGCACCACATTTAAAAAACTTATAAAATTTATTCGCGAGTTTGGTCTTTATACGAACACGATCACTATTTAAGTCCCTGCTCGGGCGCCAAAATGTTTTTCCTTAATAAAGGTGGTGAATTCATTCCTATGTTCGTTTGTTGTGAAAGAGTTAGAAAATGCTGCTCTAGCATATTGTAATAGTTGTTGAAGTTTGTCTGAGTCCGACAAACCAACATATCGATTACCAATATTTATGATCTCGGCCTCAGCATATTGAACAATTAGCAATGCTTTCACCAAGGACAAATTTGCTGGATTCCGGACCAAATTCTGTTTCAATAAAGCAAAAGCTCCAGGCATCTTGATCCCCGGATTGACAACTTCAATGCCCTCCTTTGAGAACCATTGATCACAGGGTCTAACAGGTCTAATCCTCTTAACAACTTGAAAGGTTAACTGAGGAAAGGTAGCTGCTACTCTTGCTAGAGTAATATCAGAGTTGGTGCCTGGCTTGGTTGAGATAATCTGATACCTTTCCAACAATTGCCTCATGGTGTCCTGGGCTTGTTCAGTGGTTTTCTTCATAATTTTATTCAATTTATTGCCTCTGGAAACAAACAATATGATCATGTTATAAACATCTTTTGACCTCTGCTCAGGATCTGATTGCTTTCGTTTGATTTGCCTAGCAATCTCATCCGGGTTAAAACCTTGATATGCAAAGGATTCACTTATTGCAAGTAGCTGGGCATCTGTCAGACCCTGTAATGAGCGTGACACTTCTCCAAATATTATTGACCAATCACTTGCCATCTTCTAAATCAATGATAAATTATTTATCCAAATGATGAAATCAATGTATTCAAAACTTTGATAAAACTGTTAGGATATCCCACTTATTGATTTACAAGAATGTTATGAAATTTGTTATGAGTTTTATACCTTGTAATTTAAAAGCTTTACTGTATGGTTAGTATCTGTTTCAGTTAAGGAGCCGTCGCTGTGTTTAGCGACCATCACAATAACATGGGTATTCATAGCGTTGTTAACCTGTATGTACAGGAACATATTACACTTGTTTTCGAGTCAAACGTGTAGCCAAGACTAACTGTATTCAACCAACCCCCATTAGCTGGCCAAGTCGCAGATCATGTTGCACCAAAGTGCGCAAGTATGCAGACGCTGATCCAACATAATTATTTTCCCACCAAATTATTCAATTGGAACCGATGAAGGTGTGAAGTAAAAATATTAAAAACAGAGACCTATTACCATCTCCACCGATTTAATAAAAATTAGCGAAATTGTTGAATTATATCCTTCTAGTCTTAAGACCATATTTAAAGAATTAAGGAAGTGAACTAAGCACCCTTTTACTTCTCCTACTTTTCTTTTACTCTCCAGTGTGTGTTCTGTGTGGCCGTGTATTTCTTATAGTCGGTTTTGTCTATTGAGTAAATTTTGATTCAATTTAATTTCAAAATTACTTCCTTTTATTTTAATAGAAAAAATTTATTTTATTTCCTTCCTTTTATTCTTGTTAAACTTTCGACATCCCACTTTTAATATTTGCAGTCAATTCCTGCTCAATGGTTGATTTATTACTTTCTCCATTTGTAAATGTCCTTGAAGCGTAAGCTATAGGGAGCTGTTCCTGAGTCAAAACAGCACCACATTTAAAAAACTTATAAAATTTATTCGCGAGTTTGGTCTTTATACGAACACGATCACTATTTAAGTCCCTGCTCGGGCGCCAAAATGTTTTTCCTTAATAAAGGTGGTGAATTCATTCCTATGTTCGTTTGTTGTGAAAGAGTTAGAAAATGCTGCTCTAGCATATTGTAATAGTTGTTGAAGTTTGTCTGAGTCCGACAAACCAACATATCGATTACCAATATTTATGATCTCGGCCTCAGCATATTGAACAATTAGCAATGCTTTCACCAAGGACAAATTTGCTGGATTCCGGACCAAATTCTGTTTCAATAAAGCAAAAGCTCCAGGCATCTTGATCCCCGGATTGACAACTTCAATGCCCTCCTTTGAGAACCATTGATCACAGGGTCTAACAGGTCTAATCCTCTTAACAACTTGAAAGGTTAACTGAGGAAAGGTAGCTGCTACTCTTGCTAGAGTAATATCAGAGTTGGTGCCTGGCTTGGTTGAGATAATCTGATACCTTTCCAACAATTGCCTCATGGTGTCCTGGGCTTGTTCAGTGGTTTTCTTCATAATTTTATTCAATTTATTGCCTCTGGAAACAAACAATATGATCATGTTATAAACATCTTTTGACCTCTGCTCAGGATCTGATTGCTTTCGTTTGATTTGCCTAGCAATCTCATCCGGGTTAAAACCTTGATATGCAAAGGATTCACTTATTGCAAGTAGCTGGGCATCTGTCAGACCCTGTAATGAGCGTGACACTTCTCCAAATATTATTGACCAATCACTTGCCATCTTCTAAATCAATGATAAATTATTTATCCAAATGATGAAATCAATGTATTCAAAACTTTGATAAAACTGTTAGGATATCCCACTTATTGATTTACAAGAATGTTATGAAATTTGTTATGAGTTTTATACCTTGTAATTTAAAAGCTTTACTGTATGGTTAGTATCTGTTTCAGTTAAGGAGCCGTCGCTGTGTTTAGCGACCATCACAATAACATGGGTATTCATAGCGTTGTTAACCTGTATGTACAGGAACATATTACACTTGTTTTCGAGTCAAACGTGTAGCCAAGACTAACTGTATTCAACCAACCCCCATTAGCTGGCCAAGTCGCAGATCATGTTGCACCAAAGTGCGCAAGTATGCAGACGCTGATCCAACATAATTATTTTCCCACCAAATTATTCAATTGGAACCGATGAAGGTGTGAAGTAAAAATATTAAAAACAGAGACCTATTACCATCTCCACCGATTTAATAAAAATTAGCGAAATTGTTGAATTATATCCTTCTAGTCTTAAGACCATATTTAAAGAATTAAGGAAGTGAACTAAGCACCCTTTTACTTCTCCTACTTTTCTTTTACTCTCCAGTGTGTGTTCTGTGTGGCCGTGTATTTCTTATAGTCGGTTTTGTCTATTGAGTAAATTTTGATTCAATTTAATTTCAAAATTACTTCCTTTTATTTTAATAGAAAAAATTTATTTTATTTCCTTCCTTTTATTCTTGTTAAACTTTCGACATCCCACTTTTAATATTTGCAGTCAATTCCTGCTCAATGGTTGATTTATTACTTTCTCCATTTGTAAATGTCCTTGAAGCGTAAGCTATAGGGAGCTGTTCCTGAGTCAAAACAGCACCACATTTAAAAAACTTATAAAATTTATTCGCGAGTTTGGTCTTTATACGAACACGATCACTATTTAAGTCCCTGCTCGGGCGCCAAAATGTTTTTCCTTAATAAAGGTGGTGAATTCATTCCTATGTTCGTTTGTTGTGAAAGAGTTAGAAAATGCTGCTCTAGCATATTGTAATAGTTGTTGAAGTTTGTCTGAGTCCGACAAACCAACATATCGATTACCAATATTTATGATCTCGGCCTCAGCATATTGAACAATTAGCAATGCTTTCACCAAGGACAAATTTGCTGGATTCCGGACCAAATTCTGTTTCAATAAAGCAAAAGCTCCAGGCATCTTGATCCCCGGATTGACAACTTCAATGCCCTCCTTTGAGAACCATTGATCACAGGGTCTAACAGGTCTAATCCTCTTAACAACTTGAAAGGTTAACTGAGGAAAGGTAGCTGCTACTCTTGCTAGAGTAATATCAGAGTTGGTGCCTGGCTTGGTTGAGATAATCTGATACCTTTCCAACAATTGCCTCATGGTGTCCTGGGCTTGTTCAGTGGTTTTCTTCATAATTTTATTCAATTTATTGCCTCTGGAAACAAACAATATGATCATGTTATAAACATCTTTTGACCTCTGCTCAGGATCTGATTGCTTTCGTTTGATTTGCCTAGCAATCTCATCCGGGTTAAAACCTTGATATGCAAAGGATTCACTTATTGCAAGTAGCTGGGCATCTGTCAGACCCTGTAATGAGCGTGACACTTCTCCAAATATTATTGACCAATCACTTGCCATCTTCTAAATCAATGATAAATTATTTATCCAAATGATGCAATCAATGTATTCAAAACTTTGATAAAACTGTTAGGATATCCCACTTATTGATTTACAAGAATGTTATGAAATTTGTTATGAGTTTTATACCTTGTAATTTAAAAGCTTTACTGTATGGTTAGTATCTGTTTCAGTTAAGGAGCCGTCGCTGTGTTTAGCGACCATCACAATAACATGGGTATTCATAGCGTTGTTAACCTGTATGTACAGGAACATATTACACTTGTTTTCGAGTCAAACGTGTAGCCAAGACTAACTGTATTCAACCAACCCCCATTAGCTGGCCAAGTCGCAGATCATGTTGCACCAAAGTGCGCAAGTATGCAGACGCTGATCCAACATAATTATTTTCCCACCAAATTATTCAATTGGAACCGATGAAGGTGTGAAGTAAAAATATTAAAAACAGAGACCTATTACCATCTCCACCGATTTAATAAAAATTAGCGAAATTGTTGAATTATATCCTTCTAGTCTTAAGACCATATTTAAAGAATTAAGGAAGTGAACTAAGCACCCTTTTACTTCTCCTACTTTTCTTTTACTCTCCAGTGTGTGTTCTGTGTGGCCGTGTATTTCTTATAGTCGGTTTTGTCTATTGAGTAAATTTTGATTCAATTTAATTTCAAAATTACTTCCTTTTATTTTAATAGAAAAAATTTATTTTATTTCCTTCCTTTTATTCTTGTTAAACTTTCGACATCCCACTTTTAATATTTGCAGTCAATTCCTGCTCAATGGTTGATTTATTACTTTCTCCATTTGTAAATGTCCTTGAAGCGTAAGCTATAGGGAGCTGTTCCTGAGTCAAAACAGCACCACATTTAAAAAACTTATAAAATTTATTCGCGAGTTTGGTCTTTATACGAACACGATCACTATTTAAGTCCCTGCTCGGGCGCCAAAATGTTTTTCCTTAATAAAGGTGGTGAATTCATTCCTATGTTCGTTTGTTGTGAAAGAGTTAGAAAATGCTGCTCTAGCATATTGTAATAGTTGTTGAAGTTTGTCTGAGTCCGACAAACCAACATATCGATTACCAATATTTATGATCTCGGCCTCAGCATATTGAACAATTAGCAATGCTTTCACCAAGGACAAATTTGCTGGATTCCGGACCAAATTCTGTTTCAATAAAGCAAAAGCTCCAGGCATCTTGATCCCCGGATTGACAACTTCAATGCCCTCCTTTGAGAACCATTGATCACAGGGTCTAACAGGTCTAATCCTCTTAACAACTTGAAAGGTTAACTGAGGAAAGGTAGCTGCTACTCTTGCTAGAGTAATATCAGAGTTGGTGCCTGGCTTGGTTGAGATAATCTGATACCTTTCCAGCAATTGCCTCATGGTGTCCTGGGCTTGTTCAGTGGTTTTCTTCATAATTTTATTCAATTTATTGCCTCTGGAAACAAACAATATGATCATGTTATAAACATCTTTTGACCTCTGCTCAGGATCTGATTGCTTTCGTTTGATTTGCCTAGCAATCTCATCCGGGTTAAAACCTTGATATGCAAAGGATTCACTTATTGCAAGTAGCTGGGCATCTGTCAGACCCTGTAATGAGCGTGACACTTCTCCAAATATTATTGACCAATCACTTGCCATCTTCTAAATCAATGATAAATTATTTATCCAAATGATGAAATCAATGTATTCAAAACTTTGATAAAACTGTTAGGATATCCCACTTATTGATTTACAAGAATGTTATGAAATTTGTTATGAGTTTTATACCTTGTAATTTAAAAGCTTTACTGTATGGTTAGTATCTGTTTCAGTTAAGGAGCCGTCGCTGTGTTTAGCGACCATCACAATAACATGGGTATTCATAGCGTTGTTAACCTGTATGTACAGGAACATATTACACTTGTTTTCGAGTCAAACGTGTAGCCAAGACTAACTGTATTCAACCAACCCCCATTAGCTGGCCAAGTCGCAGATCATGTTGCACCAAAGTGCGCAAGTATGCAGACGCTGATCCAACATAATTATTTTCCCACCAAATTATTCAATTGGAACCGATGAAGGTGTGAAGTAAAAATATTAAAAACAGAGACCTATTACCATCTCCACCGATTTAATAAAAATTAGCGAAATTGTTGAATTATATCCTTCTAGTCTTAAGACCATATTTAAAGAATTAAGGAAGTGAACTAAGCACCCTTTTACTTCTCCTACTTTTCTTTTACTCTCCAGTGTGTGTTCTGTGTGGCCGTGTATTTCTTATAGTCGGTTTTGTCTATTGAGTAAATTTTGATTCAATTTAATTTCAAAATTACTTCCTTTTATTTTAATAGAAAAAATTTATTTTATTTCCTTCCTTTTATTCTTGTTAAACTTTCGACATCCCACTTTTAATATTTGCAGTCAATTCCTGCTCAATGGTTGATTTATTACTTTCTCCATTTGTAAATGTCCTTGAAGCGTAAGCTATAGGGAGCTGTTCCTGAGTCAAAACAGCACCACATTTAAAAAACTTATAAAATTTATTCGCGAGTTTGGTCTTTATACGAACACGATCACTATTTAAGTCCCTGCTCGGGCGCCAAAATGTTTTTCCTTAATAAAGGTGGTGAATTCATTCCTATGTTCGTTTGTTGTGAAAGAGTTAGAAAATGCTGCTCTAGCATATTGTAATAGTTGTTGAAGTTTGTCTGAGTCCGACAAACCAACATATCGATTACCAATATTTATGATCTCGGCCTCAGCATATTGAACAATTAGCAATGCTTTCACCAAGGACAAATTTGCTGGATTCCGGACCAAATTCTGTTTCAATAAAGCAAAAGCTCCAGGCATCTTGATCCCCGGATTGACAACTTCAATGCCCTCCTTTGAGAACCATTGATCACAGGGTCTAACAGGTCTAATCCTCTTAACAACTTGAAAGGTTAACTGAGGAAAGGTAGCTGCTACTCTTGCTAGAGTAATATCAGAGTTGGTGCCTGGCTTGGTTGAGATAATCTGATACCTTTCCAACAATTGCCTCATGGTGTCCTGGGCTTGTTCAGTGGTTTTCTTCATAATTTTATTCAATTTATTGCCTCTGGAAACAAACAATATGATCATGTTATAAACATCTTTTGACCTCTGCTCAGGATCTGATTGCTTTCGTTTGATTTGCCTAGCAATCTCATCCGGGTTAAAACCTTGATATGCAAAGGATTCACTTATTGCAAGTAGCTGGGCATCTGTCAGACCCTGTAATGAGCGTGACACTTCTCCAAATATTATTGACCAATCACTTGCCATCTTCTAAATCAATGATAAATTATTTATCCAAATGATGAAATCAATGTATTCAAAACTTTGATAAAACTGTTAGGATATCCCACTTATTGATTTACAAGAATGTTATGAAATTTGTTATGAGTTTTATACCTTGTAATTTAAAAGCTTTACTGTATGGTTAGTATCTGTTTCAGTTAAGGAGCCGTCGCTGTGTTTAGCGACCATCACAATAACATGGGTATTCATAGCGTTGTTAACCTGTATGTACAGGAACATATTACACTTGTTTTCGAGTCAAACGTGTAGCCAAGACTAACTGTATTCAACCAACCCCCATTAGCTGGCCAAGTCGCAGATCATGTTGCACCAAAGTGCGCAAGTATGCAGACGCTGATCCAACATAATTATTTTCCCACCAAATTATTCAATTGGAACCGATGAAGGTGTGAAGTAAAAATATTAAAAACAGAGACCTATTACCATCTCCACCGATTTAATAAAAATTAGCGAAATTGTTGAATTATATCCTTCTAGTCTTAAGACCATATTTAAAGAATTAAGGAAGTGAACTAAGCACCCTTTTACTTCTCCTACTTTTCTTTTACTCTCCAGTGTGTGTTCTGTGTGGCCGTGTATTTCTTATAGTCGGTTTTGTCTATTGAGTAAATTTTGATTCAATTTAATTTCAAAATTACTTCCTTTTATTTTAATAGAAAAAATTTATTTTATTTCCTTCCTTTTATTCTTGTTAAACTTTCGACATCCCACTTTTAATATTTGCAGTCAATTCCTGCTCAATGGTTGATTTATTACTTTCTCCATTTGTAAATGTCCTTGAAGCGTAAGCTATAGGGAGCTGTTCCTGAGTCAAAACAGCACCACATTTAAAAAACTTATAAAATTTATTCGCGAGTTTGAACACGATCACTATTTAAGTCCCTGCTCGGGCGCCAAAATGTTTTTCCTTAATAAAGGTGGTGAATTCATTCCTATGTTCGTTTGTTGTGAAAGAGTTAGAAAATGCTGCTCTAGCATATTGTAATAGTTGTTGAAGTTTGTCTGAGTCCGACAAACCAACATATCGATTACCAATATTTATGATCTCGGCCTCAGCATATTGAACAATTAGCAATGCTTTCACCAAGGACAAATTTGCTGGATTCCGGACCAAATTCTGTTTCAATAAAGCAAAAGCTCCAGGCATCTTGATCCCCGGATTGACAACTTCAATGCCCTCCTTTGAGAACCATTGATCACAGGGTCTAACAGGTCTAATCCTCTTAACAACTTGAAAGGTTAACTGAGGAAAGGTAGCTGCTACTCTTGCTAGAGTAATATCAGAGTTGGTGCCTGGCTTGGTTGAGATAATCTGATACCTTTCCAACAATTGCCTCATGGTGTCCTGGGCTTGTTCAGTGGTTTTCTTCATAATTTTATTCAATTTATTGCCTCTGGAAACAAACAATATGATCATGTTATAAACATCTTTTGACCTCTGCTCAGGATCTGATTGCTTTCGTTTGATTTGCCTAGCAATCTCATCCGGGTTAAAACCTTGATATGCAAAGGATTCACTTATTGCAAGTAGCTGGGCATCTGTCAGACCCTGTAATGAGCGTGACACTTCTCCAAATATTATTGACCAATCACTTGCCATCTTCTAAATCAATGATAAATTATTTATCCAAATGATGAAATCAATGTATTCAAAACTTTGATAAAACTGTTAGGATATCCCACTTATTGATTTACAAGAATGTTATGAAATTTGTTATGAGTTTTATACCTTGTAATTTAAAAGCTTTACTGTATGGTTAGTATCTGTTTCAGTTAAGGAGCCGTCGCTGTGTTTAGCGACCATCACAATAACATGGGTATTCATAGCGTTGTTAACCTGTATGTACAGGAACATATTACACTTGTTTTCGAGTCAAACGTGTAGCCAAGACTAACTGTATTCAACCAACCCCCATTAGCTGGCCAAGTCGCAGATCATGTTGCACCAAAGTGCGCAAGTATGCAGACGCTGATCCAACATAATTATTTTCCCACCAAATTATTCAATTGGAACCGATGAAGGTGTGAAGTAAAAATATTAAAAACAGAGACCTATTACCATCTCCACCGATTTAATAAAAATTAGCGAAATTGTTGAATTATATCCTTCTAGTCTTAAGACCATATTTAAAGAATTAAGGAAGTGAACTAAGCACCCTTTTACTTCTCCTACTTTTCTTTTACTCTCCAGTGTGTGTTCTGTGTGGCCGTGTATTTCTTATAGTCGGTTTTGTCTATTGAGTAAATTTTGATTCAATTTAATTTCAAAATTACTTCCTTTTATTTTAATAGAAAAAATTTATTTTATTTCCTTCCTTTTATTCTTGTTAAACTTTCGACATCCCACTTTTAATATTTGCAGTCAATTCCTGCTCAATGGTTGATTTATTACTTTCTCCATTTGTAAATGTCCTTGAAGCGTAAGCTATAGGGAGCTGTTCCTGAGTCAAAACAGCACCACATGCATGCCTACTTGCGTCCGTGGTTATACAAAATTCCTTTGTAAAATCTGGGTACTGTAGCAATGTCGGACTCATTAATGCCTTCTTGAGGTATCTGAATGCAAATTCGCAATCCCTTGTCCATTCGAATGGCACACCTTTTCTTGACAACCTTGTAAGGTGTCTGGAATACTCAGAGAATATTTTTATAAATCTTCGGTAATAATTACAAAAGGCTGTTACGCGCCGGTTATACCCGAATAAAATATCAAGGTTAAGGGCATGCAAAGATCTCCCCGGTAGCGCAGACTAAAGTGGTCCTCAACCCGTATTTTACGACGCGCAAGCATATAAACACAGCCTGCATGCCATCAAGATAAAAAAACCTAGACTGTGCGAATATAAAGAAGACATACAACAATGTCAAAACGCGAAAGTATCCGGAAACAAAAAAAAACCCGAGTCAAAACGATTTAACGGTTAGATGTTATCCCGCCTAGGGCCTGGGTTCTCTCCCAGTGTCACACACCATGACAGACAGACGCCCTAATCAAATACTACGTCTGTCCCTAGTATAACCACGTGCCTCTTACCCTACCATGTTCCCAGCTTTTCCCTCCCTCCGAAACAGCAGCTTAAAGGATCATGTTTTCTTAAACCTCACCAAGGAATGATATATATGTATGTGTATGTTTTACAAAATATCAAAATTTATTAATTTAAATATTGTGAAAAAAAAAGACAATAGAATATTAATAATAATACTAATAATAATCATATATATTAATAATAATATTCAAAATAAATACCTTGGTCGACTTATCTGGAAACTCTGCGGTGCACCGCTCCCACGACGATGGCTTCTGAATTTTTTTGTTGTAGTTGGTGGTGTTTGCGATGATAATGGTTGTGTCTGGGCTTCAGATTTTGTTATCACTTCTTTATTTATTGATTATATAAGTAGGTAAGCAAGTTTTTTGTTTTTTTTTATTTTAGAATTAAATTTTTATTATAAAAATATTTTACAATTACTTATTTTTTTCTCAAGTTTTAGTTTTTTTATTTATATGTTACCAGAAACAAATATATTTAATCCGTTCCGTTGTCACACGCCAAAAGCCACACATGAACTGACTCTCGATCTCAACCTTCCTCTTTCTTTTTTATTTTTCTGGAATGTTCTTTTCTCCCGCCAAAAACGCATAATCTTCCTCTACCTATCTCCCTCATCCTTGTTTCTGACAAATGGCACATTCTGATTGGTTAAACTGTCTAACGGTAAAATTTTTAACGAAACAGTTAAGTTAAACAGTTATTATTGGTTGTTATTCTTATTTTGTTTTGCTTGCTATTATTATTATTTTTTTTACAGTATAACTCTTTGTTTTTTATGTTTTATTGTTTTGCTAATATATGTATGTATGTATTTACATATGTTTATTGGTTATTAATATATTTCTCTGTTTTATTTATTTCAACCACACAACACTAACTTTGGTTTGCATTTCTTAGGTTTTATTGTTATTTTTGTAACACTAAGAGATTTTTTGTTCTTAAATCTTAATTAACTTATAAGATCTGAGCTTTAATTAATTTATAAAACTCGTTACACACGCGAATTAACTTTTAAAAAACTTATAAAATTTATTCGCGAGTTTGGTCTTTATACGAACACGATCACTATTTAAGTCCCTGCTCGGGCGCCAAAATGTTTTTCCTTACTAAAGGTGGTGAATTCATTCCTATGTTCGTTTGTTGTGAAAGAGTTAGAAAATGCTGCTCTAGCATATTGTAATAGTTGTTGAAGTTTGTCTGAGTCCGACAAACCAACATATCGATTACCAATATTTATGATCTCGGCCTCATCATATTGAACAATTAGCAATGCTTTCACCAAGGACAAATTTGCTGGATTCCGGACCAAATTCTGTTTCAATAAAGCAAAAGCTCCAGGCATCTTGATCCCCGGATTGACAACTTCAATGCCCTCCTTTGAGAACCATTGATCACAGGGTCTAACAGGTCTAATCCTCTTAACAACTTGAAAGGTTAACTGAGGAAAGGTAGCTGCTACTCTTGCTAGAGTAATATCAGAGTTGGTGCCTGGCTTGGTTGAGATAATCTGATACCTTTCCAGCAATTGCCTCATGGTGTCCTGGGCTTGTTCAGTGGTTTTCTTCATAATTTTATTCAATTTATTGCCTCTGGAAACAAACAATATGATCATGTTATAAACATCTTTTGACCTCTGCTCAGGATCTGATTGCTTTCGTTTGATTTGCCTAGCAATCTCATCCGGGTTAAAACCTTGATATGCAAAGGATTCACTTATTGCAAGTAGCTGGGCATCTGTCAGACCCTGTAATGAGCGTGACACTTCTCCAAATATTATTGACCAATCACTTGCCATCTTCTAAATCAATGATAAATTATTTATCCAAATGATGAAATCAATGTATTCAAAACTTTGATAAAACTGTTAGGATATCCCACTTATTGATTTACAAGAATGTTATGAAATTTGTTATGAGTTTTATACCTTGTAATTTAAAAGCTTTACTGTATGGTTAGTATCTGTTTCAGTTAAGGAGCCGTCGCTGTGTTTAGCGACCATCACAATAACATGGGTATTCATAGCGTTGTTAACCTGTATGTACAGGAACATATTACACTTGTTTTCGAGTCAAACGTGTAGCCAAGACTAACTGTATTCAACCAACCCCCATTAGCTGGCCAAGTCGCAGATCATGTTGCACCAAAGTGCGCAAGTATGCAGACGCTGATCCAACATAATTATTTTCCCACCAAATTATTCAATTGGAACCGATGAAGGTGTGAAGTAAAAATATTAAAAACAGAGACCTATTACCATCTCCACCGATTTAATAAAAATTAGCGAAATTGTTGAATTATATCCTTCTATTCTTAAGACCATATTTAAAGAATTAAGGAAGTGAACTAAGCACCCTTTTACTTCTCCTACTTTTCTTTTACTCTCCAGTGTGTGTTCTGTGTGGCCGTGTATTTCTTATAGTCGGTTTTGTCTATTGAGTAAATTTTGATTCAATTTAATTTCAAAATTACTTCCTTTTATTTTAATAGAAAAAATTTATTTTATTTCCTTCCTTTTATTCTTGTTAAACTTTCGACATCCCACTTTTAATATTTGCAGTCAATTCCTGCTCAATGGTTGATTTATTACTTTCTCCATTTGTAAATGTCCTTGAAGCGTAAGCTATAGGGAGCTGTTCCTGAGTCAAAACAGCACCACATTTAAAAAACTTATAAAATTTATTCGCGAGTTTGGTCTTTATACGAACACGATCACTATTTAAGTCCCTGCTCGGGCGCCAAAATGTTTTTCCTTAATAAAGGTGGTGAATTCATTCCTATGTTCGTTTGTTGTGAAAGAGTTAGAAAATGCTGCTCTAGCATATTGTAATAGTTGTTGAAGTTTGTCTGAGTCCGACAAACCAACATATCGATTACCAATATTTATGATCTCGGCCTCAGCATATTGAACAATTAGCAATGCTTTCACCAAGGACAAATTTGCTGGATTCCGGACCAAATTCTGTTTCAATAAAGCAAAAGCTCCAGGCATCTTGATCCCCGGATTGACAACTTCAATGCCCTCCTTTGAGAACCATTGATCACAGGGTCTAACAGGTCTAATCCTCTTAACAACTTGAAAGGTTAACTGAGGAAAGGTAGCTGCTACTCTTGCTAGAGTAATATCAGAGTTGGTGCCTGGCTTGGTTGAGATAATCTGATACCTTTCCAACAATTGCCTCATGGTGTCCTGGGCTTGTTCAGTGGTTTTCTTCATAATTTTATTCAATTTATTGCCTCTGGAAACAAACAATATGATCATGTTATAAACATCTTTTGACCTCTGCTCAGGATCTGATTGCTTTCGTTTGATTTGCCTAGCAATCTCATCCGGGTTAAAACCTTGATATGCAAAGGATTCACTTATTGCAAGTAGCTGGGCATCTGTCAGACCCTGTAATGAGCGTGACACTTCTCCAAATATTATTGACCAATCACTTGCCATCTTCTAAATCAATGATAAATTATTTATCCAAATGATGAAATCAATGTATTCAAAACTTTGATAAAACTGTTAGGATATCCCACTTATTGATTTACAAGAATGTTATGAAATTTGTTATGAGTTTTATACCTTGTAATTTAAAAGCTTTACTGTATGGTTAGTATCTGTTTCAGTTAAGGAGCCGTCGCTGTGTTTAGCGACCATCACAATAACATGGGTATTCATAGCGTTGTTAACCTGTATGTACAGGAACATATTACACTTGTTTTCGAGTCAAACGTGTAGCCAAGACTAACTGTATTCAACCAACCCCCATTAGCTGGCCAAGTCGCAGATCATGTTGCACCAAAGTGCGCAAGTATGCAGACGCTGATCCAACATAATTATTTTCCCACCAAATTATTCAATTGGAACCGATGAAGGTGTGAAGTAAAAATATTAAAAACAGAGACCTATTACCATCTCCACCGATTTAATAAAAATTAGCGAAATTGTTGAATTATATCCTTCTAGTCTTAAGACCATATTTAAAGAATTAAGGAAGTGAACTAAGCACCCTTTTACTTCTCCTACTTTTCTTTTACTCTCCAGTGTGTGTTCTGTGTGGCCGTGTATTTCTTATAGTCGGTTTTGTCTATTGAGTAAATTTTGATTCAATTTAATTTCAAAATTACTTCCTTTTATTTTAATAGAAAAAATTTATTTTATTTCCTTCCTTTTATTCTTGTTAAACTTTCGACATCCCACTTTTAATATTTGCAGTCAATTCCTGCTCAATGGTTGATTTATTACTTTCTCCATTTGTAAATGTCCTTGAAGCGTAAGCTATAGGGAGCTGTTCCTGAGTCAAAACAGCACCACATTTAAAAAACTTATAAAATTTATTCGCGAGTTTGGTCTTTATACGAACACGATCACTATTTAAGTCCCTGCTCGGGCGCCAAAATGTTTTTCCTTAATAAAGGTGGTGAATTCATTCCTATGTTCGTTTGTTGTGAAAGAGTTAGAAAATGCTGCTCTAGCATATTGTAATAGTTGTTGAAGTTTGTCTGAGTCCGACAAACCAACATATCGATTACCAATATTTATGATCTCGGCCTCAGCATATTGAACAATTAGCAATGCTTTCACCAAGGACAAATTTGCTGGATTCCGGACCAAATTCTGTTTCAATAAAGCAAAAGCTCCAGGCATCTTGATCCCCGGATTGACAACTTCAATGCCCTCCTTTGAGAACCATTGATCACAGGGTCTAACAGGTCTAATCCTCTTAACAACTTGAAAGGTTAACTGAGGAAAGGTAGCTGCTACTCTTGCTAGAGTAATATCAGAGTTGGTGCCTGGCTTGGTTGAGATAATCTGATACCTTTCCAACAATTGCCTCATGGTGTCCTGGGCTTGTTCAGTGGTTTTCTTCATAATTTTATTCAATTTATTGCCTCTGGAAACAAACAATATGATCATGTTATAAACATCTTTTGACCTCTGCTCAGGATCTGATTGCTTTCGTTTGATTTGCCTAGCAATCTCATCCGGGTTAAAACCTTGATATGCAAAGGATTCACTTATTGCAAGTAGCTGGGCATCTGTCAGACCCTGTAATGAGCGTGACACTTCTCCAAATATTATTGACCAATCACTTGCCATCTTCTAAATCAATGATAAATTATTTATCCAAATGATGAAATCAATGTATTCAAAACTTTGATAAAACTGTTAGGATATCCCACTTATTGATTTACAAGAATGTTATGAAATTTGTTATGAGTTTTATACCTTGTAATTTAAAAGCTTTACTGTATGGTTAGTATCTGTTTCAGTTAAGGAGCCGTCGCTGTGTTTAGCGACCATCACAATAACATGGGTATTCATAGCGTTGTTAACCTGTATGTACAGGAACATATTACACTTGTTTTCGAGTCAAACGTGTAGCCAAGACTAACTGTATTCAACCAACCCCCATTAGCTGGCCAAGTCGCAGATCATGTTGCACCAAAGTGCGCAAGTATGCAAACGCTGATCCAACATAATTATTTTCCCACCAAATTATTCAATTGGAACCGATGAAGGTGTGAAGTAAAAATATTAAAAACAGAGACCTATTACCATCTCCACCGATTTAATAAAAATTAGCGAAATTGTTGAATTATATCCTTCTATTCTTAAGACCATATTTAAAGAATTAAGGAAGTGAACTAAGCACCCTTTTACTTCTCCTACTTTTCTTTTACTCTCCAGTGTGTGTTCTGTGTGGCCGTGTATTTCTTATAGTCGGTTTTGTCTATTGAGTAAATTTTGATTCAATTTAATTTCAAAATTACTTCCTTTTATTTTAATAGAAAAAATTTATTTTATTTCCTTCCTTTTATTCTTGTTAAACTTTCGACATCCCACTTTTAATATTTGCAGTCAATTCCTGCTCAATGGTTGATTTATTACTTTCTCCATTTGTAAATGTCCTTGAAGCGTAAGCTATAGGGAGCTGTTCCTGAGTCAAAACAGCACCACATTTAAAAAACTTATAAAATTTATTCGCGAGTTTGGTCTTTATACGAACACGATCACTATTTAAGTCCCTGCTCGGGCGCCAAAATGTTTTTCCTTAATAAAGGTGGTGAATTCATTCCTATGTTCGTTTGTTGTGAAAGAGTTAGAAAATGCTGCTCTAGCATATTGTAATAGTTGTTGAAGTTTGTCTGAGTCCGACAAACCAACATATCGATTACCAATATTTATGATCTCGGCCTCAGCATATTGAACAATTAGCAATGCTTTCACCAAGGACAAATTTGCTGGATTCCGGACCAAATTCTGTTTCAATAAAGCAAAAGCTCCAGGCATCTTGATCCCCGGATTGACAACTTCAATGCCCTCCTTTGAGAACCATTGATCACAGGGTCTAACAGGTCTAATCCTCTTAACAACTTGAAAGGTTAACTGAGGAAAGGTAGCTGCTACTCTTGCTAGAGTAATATCAGAGTTGGTGCCTGGCTTGGTTGAGATAATCTGATACCTTTCCAACAATTGCCTCATGGTGTCCTGGGCTTGTTCAGTGGTTTTCTTCATAATTTTATTCAATTTATTGCCTCTGGAAACAAACAATATGATCATGTTATAAACATCTTTTGACCTCTGCTCAGGATCTGATTGCTTTCGTTTGATTTGCCTAGCAATCTCATCCGGGTTAAAACCTTGATATGCAAAGGATTCACTTATTGCAAGTAGCTGGGCATCTGTCAGACCCTGTAATGAGCGTGACACTTCTCCAAATATTATTGACCAATCACTTGCCATCTTCTAAATCAATGATAAATTATTTATCCAAATGATGAAATCAATGTATTCAAAACTTTGATAAAACTGTTAGGATATCCCACTTATTGATTTACAAGAATGTTATGAAATTTGTTATGAGTTTTATACCTTGTAATTTAAAAGCTTTACTGTATGGTTAGTATCTGTTTCAGTTAAGGAGCCGTCGCTGTGTTTAGCGACCATCACAATAACATGGGTATTCATAGCGTTGTTAACCTGTATGTACAGGAACATATTACACTTGTTTTCGAGTCAAACGTGTAGCCAAGACTAACTGTATTCAACCAACCCCCATTAGCTGGCCAAGTCGCAGATCATGTTGCACCAAAGTGCGCAAGTATGCAGACGCTGATCCAACATAATTATTTTCCCACCAAATTATTCAATTGGAACCGATGAAGGTGTGAAGTAAAAATATTAAAAACAGAGACCTATTACCATCTCCACCGATTTAATAAAAATTAGCGAAATTGTTGAATTATATCCTTCTAGTCTTAAGACCATATTTAAAGAATTAAGGAAGTGAACTAAGCACACTTTTACTTCTCCTACTTTTCTTTTACTCTCCAGTGTGTGTTCTGTGTGGCCGTGTATTTCTTATAGTCGGTTTTGTCTATTGAGTAAATTTTGATTCAATTTAATTTCAAAATTACTTCCTTTTATTTTAATAGAAAAAATTTATTTTATTTCCTTCCTTTTATTCTTGTTAAACTTTCGACATCCCACTTTTAATATTTGCAGTCAATTCCTGCTCAATGGTTGATTTATTACTTTCTCCATTTGTAAATGTCCTTGAAGCGTAAGCTATAGGGAGCTGTTCCTGAGTCAAAACAGCACCACATTTAAAAAACTTATAAAATTTATTCGCGAGTTTGGTCTTTATACGAACACGATCACTATTTAAGTCCCTGCTCGGGCGCCAAAATGTTTTTCCTTAATAAAGGTGGTGAATTCATTCCTATGTTCGTTTGTTGTGAAAGAGTTAGAAAATGCTGCTCTAGCATATTGTAATAGTTGTTGAAGTTTGTCTGAGTCCGACAAACCAACATATCGATTACCAATATTTATGATCTCGGCCTCAGCATATTGAACAATTAGCAATGCTTTCACCAAGGACAAATTTGCTGGATTCCGGACCAAATTCTGTTTCAATAAAGCAAAAGCTCCAGGCATCTTGATCCCCGGATTGACAACTTCAATGCCCTCCTTTGAGAACCATTGATCACAGGGTCTAACAGGTCTAATCCTCTTAACAACTTGAAAGGTTAACTGAGGAAAGGTAGCTGCTACTCTTGCTAGAGTAATATCAGAGTTGGTGCCTGGCTTGGTTGAGATAATCTGATACCTTTCCAACAATTGCCTCATGGTGTCATGGGCTTGTTCAGTGGTTTTCTTCATAATTTTATTCAATTTATTGCCTCTGGAAACAAACAATATGATCATGTTATAAACATCTTTTGACCTCTGCTCAGGATCTGATTGCTTTCGTTTGATTTGCCTAGCAATCTCATCCGGGTTAAAACCTTGATATGCAAAGGATTCACTTATTGCAAGTAGCTGGGCATCTGTCAGACCCTGTAATGAGCGTGACACTTCTCCAAATATTATTGACCAATCACTTGCCATCTTCTAAATCAATGATAAATTATTTATCCAAATGATGAAATCAATGTATTCAAAACTTTGATAAAACTGTTAGGATATCCCACTTATTGATTTACAAGAATGTTATGAAATTTGTTATGAGTTTTATACCTTGTAATTTAAAAGCTTTACTGTATGGTTAGTATCTGTTTCAGTTAAGGAGCCGTCGCTGTGTTTAGCGACCATCACAATAACATGGGTATTCATAGCGTTGTTAACCTGTATGTACAGGAACATATTACACTTGTTTTCGAGTCAAACGTGTAGCCAAGACTAACTGTATTCAACCAACCCCCATTAGCTGGCCAAGTCGCAGATCATGTTGCACCAAAGTGCGCAAGTATGCAAACGCTGATCCAACATAATTATTTTCCCACCAAATTATTCAATTGGAACCGATGAAGGTGTGAAGTAAAAATATTAAAAACAGAGACCTATTACCATCTCCACCGATTTAATAAAAATTAGCGAAATTGTTGAATTATATCCTTCTAGTCTTAAGACCATATTTAAAGAATTAAGGAAGTGAACTAAGCACCCTTTTACTTCTCCTACTTTTCTTTTACTCTCCAGTGTGTGTTCTGTGTGGCCGTGTATTTCTTATAGTCGGTTTTGTCTATTGAGTAAATTTTGATTCAATTTAATTTCAAAATTACTTCCTTTTATTTTAATAGAAAAAATTTATTTTATTTCCTTCCTTTTATTCTTGTTAAACTTTCGACATCCCACTTTTAATATTTGCAGTCAATTCCTGCTCAATGGTTGATTTATTACTTTCTCCATTTGTAAATGTCCTTGAAGCGTAAGCTATAGGGAGCTGTTCCTGAGTCAAAATAGCACCACATTTAAAAAACTTATAAAATTTATTCGCGAGTTTGGTCTTTATACGAACACGATCACTATTTAAGTCCCTGCTCGGGCGCCAAAATGTTTTTCCTTAATAAAGGTGGTGAATTCATTCCTATGTTCGTTTGTTGTGAAAGAGTTAGAAAATGCTGCTCTAGCATATTGTAATAGTTGTTGAAGTTTGTCTGAGTCCGACAAACCAACATATCGATTACCAATATTTATGATCTCGGCCTCAGCATATTGAACAATTAGCAATGCTTTCACCAAGGACAAATTTGCTGGATTCCGGACCAAATTCTGTTTCAATAAAGCAAAAGCTCCAGGCATCTTGATCCCCGGATTGACAACTTCAATGCCCTCCTTTGAGAACCATTGATCACAGGGTCTAAAAGGTCTAATCCTCTTAACAACTTGAAAGGTTAACTGAGGAAAGGTAGCTGCTACTCTTGCTAGAGTAATATCAGAGTTGGTGCCTGGCTTGGTTGAGATAATCTGATACCTTTCCAACAATTGCCTCATGGTGTCCTGGGCTTGTTCAGTGGTTTTCTTCATAATTTTATTCAATTTATTGCCTCTGGAAACAAACAATATGATCATGTTATAAACATCTTTTGACCTCTGCTCAGGATCTGATTGCTTTCGTTTGATTTGCCTAGCAATCTCATCCGGGTTAAAACCTTGATATGCAAAGGATTCACTTATTGCAAGTAGCTGGGCATCTGTCAGACCCTGTAATGAGCGTGACACTTCTCCAAATATTATTGACCAATCACTTGCCATCTTCTAAATCAATGATAAATTATTTATCCAAATGATGAAATCAATGTATTCAAAACTTTGATAAAACTGTTAGGATATCCCACTTATTGATTTACAAGAATGTTATGAAATTTGTTATGAGTTTTATACCTTGTAATTTAAAAGCTTTACTGTATGGTTAGTATCTGTTTCAGTTAAGGAGCCGTCGCTGTGTTTAGCGACCATCACAATAACATGGGTATTCATAGCGTTGTTAACCTGTATGTACAGGAACATATTACACTTGTTTTCGAGTCAAACGTGTAGCCAAGACTAACTGTATTCAACCAACCCCCATTAGCTGGCCAAGTCGCAGATCATGTTGCACCAAAGTGCGCAAGTATGCAGACGCTGATCCAACATAATTATTTTCCCACCAAATTATTCAATTGGAACCGATGAAGGTGTGAAGTAAAAATATTAAAAACAGAGACCTATTACCATCTCCACCGATTTAATAAAAATTAGCGAAATTGTTGAATTATATCCTTCTAGTCTTAAGACCATATTTAAAGAATTAAGGAAGTGAACTAAGCACCCTTTTACTTCTCCTACTTTTCTTTTACTCTCCAGTGTGTGTTCTGTGTGGCCGTGTATTTCTTATAGTCGGTTTTGTCTATTGAGTAAATTTTGATTCAATTTAATTTCAAAATTACTTCCTTTTATTTTAATAGAAAAAATTTATTTTATTTCCTTCCTTTTATTCTTGTTAAACTTTCGACATCCCACTCTTAATATTTGCAGTCAATTCCTGCTCAATGGTTGATTTATTACTTTCTCCATTTGTAAATGTCCTTGAAGCGTAAGCTATAGGGAGCTGTTCCTGAGTCAAAACAGCACCACATGCATGCCTACTTGCGTCCGTGGTTATACAAAATTCCTTTGTAAAATCTGGGTACTGTAGCAATGTCGGACTCATTAATGCCTTCTTGAGGTATCTGAATGCAAATTCGCAATCCCTTGTCCATTCGAATGGCACACCTTTTCTTGACAACCTTGTAAGGTGTCTGGAATACTCAGAGAATATTTTTATAAATCTTCGGTAATAATTACAAAAGGCTGTTACGCGCCGGTTATACCCGAATAAAATATCAAGGTTAAGGGCATGCAAAGATCTCCCCGGTAGCGCAGACTAAAGTGGTCCTCAACCCGTATTTTACGACGCGCAAGCATATAAACACAGCCTGCATGCCATCAAGATAAAAAAAACCTAGACTGTGCGAATATAAAGAAGACATACAACAATGTCAAAACGCGAAAGTATCCGGAAACAAAAAAAACCCGAGTCAAAACGATTTAACGGTTAGATGTTATCCCGCCTAGGGCCTGGGTTCCCTCCCAGTGTCACACACCATGACAGACAGACGCCCTAATCAAATACTACGTCTGTCCCTAGTATAACCACGTGCCTCTTACCCTACCATGTTCCCAGCTTTTCCCTCCCTCCGAAACAGCAGCTTAAAGGATCATGTTTTCTTAAACCTCACCAAGGAATGATATATATGTATGTGTATGTTTTACAAAATATCAAAATTTATTAATTTAAATATTGTGAAAAAAAAAGACAATAGAATATTAATAATAATACTAATAATAATCATATATATTAATAATAATATTCAAAATAAATACCTTGGTCGACTTATCTGGAAACTCTGCGGTGCACCGCTCCCACGACGATGGCTTCTGAATTTTTTTGTTGTAGTTGGTGGTGTTTGCGATGATAATGGTTGTGTCTGGGATTCAGATTTTGTTATCACTTCTTTATTTATTGATTATATAAGTAGGTAAGCAAGTTTTTTGTTTTTTTTTTATTTTAGAATTAAATTTTTATTATAAAAATATTTTACAATTACTTATTTTTTTCTCAAGTTTTAGTTTTTTTATTTATATGTTACCAGAAACAAATATATTTAATCCGTTCCGTTGTCACACGCCAAAAGCCACACATGAACTGACTCTCGATCTCAACCTTCCTCTTTCTTTTTTATTTTTCTGGAATGTTCTTTTCTCCCGCCAAAAACGCATAATCTTCCGCTACCTATCTCCCTCATCCTTGTTTCTGACAAATGGCACATTCTGATTGGTTAAACTGTCTAACGGTAAAATTTTTAACGAAACAGACGCCAGGTGTCAAAATCTAATTGGTCGATCAGGACGCGCAAAAAAATATAACGAAGTACATACATAGCAAAAGGGAGAAAGATAATGGAAGAGTTGCAATTGCATCAATAAAAAAGGGTTGCAATAAAGTGCATTATTGCCAACCATACATGCAAATAAAAGGGTGGGAGTAAAAATTGCAATTCTAACTTCGACAATCCGTAACAATCCGTCCTTCGGCGTCGGGTAGTTTTCGATCACCGAGTATTTACTATCATCTGGCAGTATTCCCTTGTCAGTACATTTGTGGCGGAGATAAGTCACTTCCTTCATGAAGAATGAACATTTTTCAGGATTAAGTTTCAAATTATATTTGCGACATAGGTCAGAGACATCTTTCAAATTTGATTTTGTTTTGATTTTGTCTTTTTTGTTTATTTATGATTTGTTAGTTTTCGGGATGGGTTTTTATTATTTTATTTTGGTAGAATAATAGAATAATTTTGAAAGGAGAGGAACCATTTTATTACGGAAACGTAATTCATAACTATTGTATTTGGTGACACCTTTCATCGATCCTCACTAATTTAGTATTTAACCAATTTAAAGGTATATTCACAAATTCCTGAAACAAAAGGTTATTTTTTTTTCTTGAGGTGCATTAGTAGAAGTATTCAGATTGGGGACCATGTCAAATGAAGAATAAGATACAGATGAAAAGAAATCATCTGAATCAACATGACAGTCATTGGTAATGCTAATAAATGGGCAATGGGTCGTTGGAAGAAGAGTTATGAATTTCAAATTGGGATTGTTTTCAAGAAGTTCGAATTGATATCTTATGATGGGATACTTTAATTTTGTGTCACGCAAAACATCCCGGAATGTTTCAACTATGAAATTGTCTATTGCTTTATCAGATTTTATGGGTGATTCTTGATGTCTATTGAATGTAATCTCAGCATCCTTAAATGAGTTTGACAAGACCAATACAATTGTGACATAAATGAAATGATATAACTTTTGTCTACTTTCCAACATATAATGTAGGCTTTGACTCAATTCTGAGTAGTCTGCCTGATCAATGATGAAAGGTTCGGTGAAGTTTTGTATTTCAAATCGCAAATTATACATGGTTGGGTAATGGTTATGAGTATATATTTTTCTTTATACGTACCTTTTGCACATGGAACTTTTTTCATTGTGAAGGGAAATTGCTTATAGTTCGATTAATAATGAAAAAATTTATTATACTTTATAATCATAATCTTTGCAGTCAATACTGACTCACCCTTTGTTTATAATCTCCAGAATTGTGTTTTCATTACTTATCAAGTTCTTAGCATGTCCTTTCAATTTTGTCTTTATCAAGGATACGGCGACATTTTGAATATATACTTCCTAAAAATTAAGATACCGATGAATATGGAGATTATGATGATTGGGAGATGAATACAGTGGTCACGGATGAAGATGAAGATTATGATGATTGATGTTTGGATAGTTGTTACAGATGAATTTGAAGACTCTGATGATTTGGTGATGGGTATAGCTGGTACATGGATGGATATTGAGGTTATGGTTGTAACTTCACTTCATGAATATGGAGACGATGCGATTTAGTGTTGATATATATTTGTTATAGATGCATATTGGAGTTACGGTGGAGATGCCGATGGTGCACCGTAGTGACAAATGAATCGGGGGACATAGATGAACATTGAGGTTTTCTTTATTTGGTGATTGTATAGTTGATATATAGATGAATATTGAAGTTATGCGAATCTGGAGATATAGATGAATATGAGGAGGTTAGGTTGAGGTTACAGATGATTATGTAGACGATGAATATGGAGGTTAGGTTGATTATGGTGATTATATAGTTGATACAAGGATGAATATAGAGATTATGCGAAATTACAGATGAATTTGGTTGAATATTGAGGTTAGGCGAAGTTACAGATGAATATTGGAGATTACGTTAAAGATGCAGATGTTGTACAGTGGTTGCATATGGCTATGGAGATGATGTGATTTGGTTGAGGTTATGTTGAAAATGCAGATAGAGTACAGATAAATCCAGATACATATGAGGAAGTTATGGTGACATTACAGATGAATATTGAGGTTATGGTGATATTACAGATGAATATGGAGATTATGTGAATTGGTGTTGATATAATTTTATTGATGCGAAGTTACAGATGAATTTGGATGAATATTGAGGTTATGGTGACATTACAGATGAATATGGAGATGATGTGAATTGGTGTTAATATAGATCTATTGATGCGAAATTATTATTATATTATTTATTATGTAATGTACAGTGTACCCAGTGCCATATTATTCAATATGTAATGTACGCATATAAAATGTCAACAGTTTTAATTAGCTACATAACCAAGTTATGTATCCGTTCATAAAGGATCGGACTAAGGTATGTCTGTGGGAGCCTCTAATTTGCTAGCTAGCAGTCGGGTGGGGGGTTCGTGACCTAACTTAGCCGCCTCTGTTCCATTACACAGTAATTTTATAAAGACTCCCTAGGTTTCTTCATTTTCATACTCTTAACTCTACCTTGTTGCTAGGGTACCCGCGTCTCACACTGAGTTCTCCACCTTAAACGTCCTTGTTTTACAGATGATCGCCTATTGCAGCTTATGAGGTGCCTTTTACTTAAGTCAGCAGCCTATGGGGTGCTTTGTCTTATGGGTGTCCTTGTATTTGCAGCCTATGAGGTGCTTTGTCTTATGGGTGTCCTTATATTTGCAGCCTATGAGGTGCTTTGTCTTATGGGTGTCCTTGTATTTGCAGCCTATGGGGTGCTTTTAATAGGAACCCTTTAACGTTGGGCGCCAAATCATTTTCAATGTCCGATGCGGCATCTTCGTATTGCAAATAATCTTCATCATTTTCATTCAAAAATGGATCACCTTCTTCATGCTGTCCGGCTTCCTCATTAGCTCTTTCACGCTCCAAATCATTTGCCAAGGCCTCGGCAATTCTGGTGTAAAAATCCGCATCGAAGTTACTACAATGTCGCGTATTGAAAATAAATTCTAATTCATCATTCATTTTCCAAAAATTCCCAATTTTACCACTTTTTTTAGAAAAAAATTCTCACAAACACTTTGAAAGTTCGCGACAAACTAAAACAAAACATTCAAAGACTGCTTCGGTGAAAAAATATAATGGTTAAACAGTTGGTCTGGCCAGATCCACTGTGGTACTAATATGACATAGGTTTCAAAATATCCTTCTAACTCCTTTTTTGTCCCGTTTTTAGAAGGGTACCTGAAAATTCAAATCTCTAGCCATATTGCAAACACGGCTAAAATGCAAAATAAATTGGAAATGGTCTGGCCAGACCCATGACTGTGACGGAGGGTTAAGGTTATTAAGCTGAGTCGGTTTCACACAAAGTAAGATTGATACCAATGCTTTCTCATCGAAAACTGCGGTTACTGCTTGGGTAGCTGTATCGAGTTTTACCTCTCTTCCACATGTCACTGACCACAAATCGGAGTGTACCAATACACTCTTCATATGGATGCACCACGTCACATAATTGGAATCGTCCAATTTATCAATCTGCATCAGACTCATCTTCCACATACACCGTGTTTCTTTACTTTCAACTATAATTGTTTTTTATATTTTCACACAGAAAATTTGTCTGTTTCGTTTTCGTCTTTTGTATTTTATTTAAATTTTCACACACAGTGTCTTTATTATTCCCAACGCGCACTTAAAGCAGCCTGGGCCCATAACCTGTTGAAAAACTGATTGCCAGTTAAAAAAAAACACGAAAGATTTAACATTTAATAGAAACTTTATTTAGTAAAAGAAAAAGAACTTCATTCGACAAAGTTAAGAATAAGACTTAGACAAAACAAAAAAAAGGCAAACTTTAAATAAAGGAATTCAAAATTACATAGTTGCATTATGTATGGGTTGCCACCAGTATCCAAATTAATAGTGTTGCTCTATTTCCAACAGTTTTAACAGCTGGTAAAGCTGATATAGATGGTACAGTTGATATAGTTGGTATAATTGATATAGTTGGTTGTTGGTATAGTTGATAAGTACAGTTATAGCTGATTTTAGGTACAGTTGATGGCGATGGATATAGTTGTAGTTGGTTGTTGGTATAGCGGATTTAGTTGGTACAATTGGTTAAGTTGATATAGATGGTACAGTTGATATAGTTGGTATAGCTGATATAGTTGATGGTAAGTACAGTTATAGCTGGTTGTTGGTATAGTTGATGGTAATTACAGTTGGTATATACCCTGAACCAAAAATTTCCGTAAATACTGTAAAAAGGGGTGTAGAATTGAAGAAAGTACTAAGTTTTTAGCTAAAAAGCAGAAATCTTTTTGATTTTATTTTGTAATAACATACATACCAACTTAAAACCAAGTGGTTTTTTATGTTGCGGCGATCTGTCTATTATGTTCGAAGTGTGTTTCGCACTTGCTACTTGAGATAGCCGGTAATTTTTGGTAGCTGCCCAATTGTTTTAAATTTCCTCCCAAGGGCAGTTGTCTAGACGGATTGCATCGATACTTTCCTCGGTGTTTTCTTCAGGAGGATCTAGGTGAAATAACAAATTATATCCCTTAATATTTTAAATATGTACAGCTCTTACCTAAATTTATAAGCCTCTTCTGCTCCACAGCCGAAGTTTTTGAAGAGTACGTTCTCTTTTGGATAACGCCAGTTTGTTTCAGCTTTCTAACTGTATTAACATATTTATCGTATAGTTTTCCTTGCGGCTTCTTTCCGGGTTGTTTTCAGTAGTAATATTCCTTGAAATAATTCTGTTAAAACTACAATGCAGGTAAAAGAAATCGTAATACTTACTAAGGATTCGGTTTTAAAAACTTCAATTATATTAGTGCAATATTTTGAGCTAATCGCACAAGCATTCTTATATCATTTTGAATTAAATAATTAGTTACGATATCAACAAGAATTGATCGAGATCCGTCATTTTATAGTAATCCAAAATTGATCTTCCTTGAAAAGATGTCTCCATAATTTTTTTTAACATCGATCGTGTTATTTCAATTTCTATCTACAGATGACGAAGGAATATTATTATTATCATTATTATTATTATTACTGTTCAAAGATTTTTTGTCAATACATGAACAACTAGAGTTTTTTTTTTGCAGTACTGTACTTGCATTCCAATGTATTTATATATTTACAGTTTTCTTTTGGTGGTTCAAAGTCACATTTTCTATTGTGTTTCTTTTTTATATGTGAGTTTACTATATGACGCTTAAAGCTATAAATATTGCTAAAATGCTATGAAAAATGTTCTTCACAACATTGGAATGTGTCGTATGCAGAAAGTGAATGGAAAACTTTTAAATGCAAAATTAAAGCATTTATTGAAAAAAAAATAATTTTTTACACTTAAAACACTTTATATTTTGTTAAATTACTTAAAAAAATCTCACTTTTATTTAAAACTCAGTTTTTATTAACATTTTTCTTAAACTAAAAACACAACTTTTTAATATTGACACTTTCGTAGCAGATATGGAACTAAAATTCTGACAATAATTCTTCCAACGCCGTTTGTTTTTTAATTTTATTCTGTGTTCCTTCTTTCTTTCTTTAATTTCAGTGCCTACTTGGTTTTTTTTTTTAAATTTCAAAAATAAATGTAACCGACATTCTGAGAATAATATTTCCAGTGCATACTTCGTTCTTTTTTTTAAATTTCAAAAATAAAAGAGCTAAATTGACGAAACTTCTTTAATTATACAGTACCATTGTAAATGTAACAAATTTTCTTCAATTCTATTAAATTTCATTTAAATTGACAAAAAATAATTATTCAGTCTGACTTAAAAATAACTAATTTTTTTTATTTTGTTATTTTTATTATAGTAGGTTTATTTAATTTTGGTAAATTTTAATTTTTAACAAAATGTTATTCAAATCAACAGGTTCTACTTAAATAAATTTTAAATATAAAACAAAATTCGTTAATTTTAAGAAAAGTCTTTGTTTTTAATAAAATGTATGTAGATTTGAAGAACACTTGTGTAGACTTGAATAAAAAAATCTATAGATTTGAGTTTATATTTTATTGTTGATTTTATTAAAATTGCAGCCCCACCATGTGGTTTATCATCAGGGTGATTTGTCGTTATCAATTCATATCCTCTTATTTTAAAGAAGCATCTGACACTAACATTATGTCAATATAATGTAATTTAAGAAATATTTCTACTTCATTTGTTCATTCATTTCATTTATTTCTACATCATAAATCTTCTGGTTCAAAATAAATTAATGCATCCACTGATTGAGAACTTTCCTCCAATGGAGAGAACGAAGATGACTCTTCCGTAGGTGAGCAATCCACTGCAGCAACACTTGATGCTGTGCTATAATTATTATGTTCAAACAAATGAATTTATATATGTAGAATGTAATGTTACAAAAATGTTCTTACCGTCTTGGTTGAATATGATCACTTAGAAATTCTAGTTGGCTAAATAAACTCCAAGAGGACTCTGGTACACAGCCCTCGCTATCTGATAAAAGCTTCTTTTGATGCAGCTTTACGTACCGGTCTCTTATATTATTCCATCTAGACTGGCAAAGGCTTTCTAAAAATGTGAACAATATGGTACACAAAAACATAAATTTCCATAAATGAATCAACTCGCCATTTATAAATTATTTCGGTATCCAAGTGAACCCTTTACGTACAAATTTGTATATTTTTTTACTTCAAAAATTAATTTTTCATCATCTATTTTTACCATGTTTTTATTTTGTATTTTTTTTTCAACAAACTTTTGACAAATAGACGCGGTAAATAAAATAAGCAGAATAAATTTAACTAAGCCGCATGGCCGCTTTTAAAAGCATTGCCAAATCTAAAAAACCCAATGTTGTCAAATTTTTATATGAGAAATTTTATAAACAAACTAATATTTAATGCTTTGGTAATATCGTAGTCGCTCGCGACCGCATGCCGCTTACATTGGCCCTTCACCATAAATCGCCTTGCCAACTCAATCTCATAAGCTGCGGCTTATTTATTAAATAATTTTAACTTAATTCTATTTTATGCGCAGCTCCTGAGGTGCGACTAACTTATTTGACAATTAAATCTTAATTAATTACAATTTTTCGCTTAATAATTTAGGCGAGTCAGCATAATTAATTGAAAATAATAATTCTCGTTGTAGGACTTTATTTGCCAAGAGCACAACACAGATTCGTGGTGGAAAATAAATAGTACAGAACGAAATACTATTTTGATAAATATGACCTTGATACAAGCAGCTTGAAGATATGGCTGCCTTACTACATCGAAGAGTTCATATTTCATTGTTGATTTTATTAAAATTGCAGTCCCACAATGTGGTCTATCATCAGGGTGATTTGTCGTTATTAATTCATATCTTCTTATTTTAAAGAAGGATCTGACACTAACATTATATCAATATTCATTTGTGTGGTTGGAAAGCCCATTAGTATTCCATATTGCAATATTTAAATTTAATTGCATCATATTCAGTAGTTTGTTAGTTAACTCAATTTGGTTTTGTTTTACGTGCTCGAACTTTTCAAATGAATTTTCCTGATCAGTTTTAAGTATTTCAGAATAAGATTTATTATTCTGATTTATGTTCATGTTTGGTTCAAATGTGTTGTTGTTTAAGTAGGGATACTCTTCGTTGTTGTAGTCATAAGTAGCGCTGTGACGTTATTATTTTTTGTTGTACTTTTTTCTTTAGGAGCTGTTTATATACAATGCAGCCTTTATAGTTTGCGGGATGGTTTTGTAAGCAATTAACACATCTTGGTTCACTATCATTATCCTTAGTACAATTGTCAGTTAAATGACGCAATTAATAGATTTCCTGCAATAAGTTTTTGTGTGCCCAAATTCTTGGCAAGGGTGGCATTGTACGAGATCATCGACTCCATTCGCCTTATAAATTACGTTATACTTTGCCTTAGAAATATTTTCCAAAAAAGAGAAAATTTTTTTTAGATTATCCTTTGTCTTTTTTGGTAGTACTATATTCAGAAGGTACATATTATTAAAATCATTGCAGATTCTACGAAATGGATCGAAGTTCGCATAGTTAGTTGTGTAATATTTTATATTTATGAAATTATAGTATCTTGTTGGACGAACAAGTACTCTTATAAAAAGTTTTTCCAGAAGAAATTGAGAGTTGATGACACTTTAAAAGAAACAACTATTTAATTTATGTTTTTATAGCTAAAACTTAACGAATAAACTTATAAAACATAACGAATAAACTACTTAGATTAACAATGATAAAACTAAACAAGTGATGGCACTATAACACCATTAATCAGCTTCAAGAGAAAGACAGCATTTAGTATTTTACGACGGCCTTTTAAAGAAGGTAATTTAATGAGTGCTAAACGATTTTCATAGGATGGTAACCTTTCATTAGGATCCCATCCAGTTCTTAAACCACGAAGACAAAATAATAAAAATTGTTTCTGAACTGATTTAATTTTGGCAGAGTGTACAGCGTATTGAGGGTCCCATATTACAGATCCATATTCAAGAATTTGGCGAACCAGTGTGGTAAACAATTGTTTGGTAACATAAGGGTCAGAAAACTCTTTAGCCCATCGTTTGATAAATCCCAGGGTACATGTAGCTTTGCTAACAGTTGATGTAATATGATTTCGGAAGTCTAATTTATAGTCGAAGATTATCCCTAAATCGTTAAAGGAATTAACTAGTTCAAGAGCAGCACCATCCATTGTATAAAATCCATTGGTTGGAGAAATGATTGAAATGTGCTAAATTTAGCCATGAAATGTAGATTTTAAACTACAACTCTGTAGGCTCTTTCTTGTTTCAGTTGGTATGTGTGAAACATTATATTTTTTGTCTTTTAAGAATGAGATCAGCACTCTATATTTTCCAATATCTTTTACCATAATTATTATCTGTCCGTCTCTTAAAGTTTTATAATTAAATAATGAGGATGGTGTTAAGGTGGTAAAACTTTTTATCATAGCGCTTATATCTGACACATTAGGTATGATAATTGGAGGTGGTTTTGGTATCTTATTATTTGTTGTTTGTTCATTATCAGTTTGGCTGCTCACCTCGCGAAAGCTGTTTTGGTTTCCCAGTTTCCATAATGTAATATAAAGGCTAATTTTTAATGATATTCCGGGACGGCCTGTATGACTCTTCATCCAAAATGGGGCTAGCAAGGAATGCAATTTCTAAAAGAAGAGGGGATTAATTATGTCATACCAAATAATAAACGTCACTTTACCTGGTAGGTCTCAATATTCATTCTGAAGTGACTGAAGAAAACATCGTCCGGCATTGCTTCAATAACAGAAGCAAAATTCTTGTTTTTTGGTATTTTCCTTGGAATATGTTATAGTGGATGATGGCATATTTTTTAAAAAGAAACTCCGCTCAGTTTGGCTACCGTAAAATGACTGACTCGCAGCCTCTTTATTTACTTATATTGTTTCTTTGGAATACATTTTTCTTTATGTTGTTGTTTTTATTTGCACTCTATCTCCTTCATATTCTTCTTTTGCACTTTTTTGTCTTTCTTTCTTTTTTTTTTTTTTTTTAAGTTTTGATATTTTATTTGGTTTCTTTGTAATGCATTTTGCTTTAATCTTTTGTTCTATTTTTTTTATATATATATATTCGAAATTCTTTTCTTGATACAGTTATTTTTCCTTACTGCTCTTTTGATATGTTTTATTCTTTTTTTTTTATTACTTTTTCGAAATTCTTTTCTTAATACAGTTATTTTTCCTTACTGCTCTTTTGATATATTTTATTCTTTTTTTTTATTACTTTTTCACATTTTTCGAAATTCTTTTCTTAATACAGTTATTTTTCCTTACTGCTCTTTTGATATGTTTTATTCTTTTTTTTTTTATTACTTTTGTCACATTTGGTTTTTTATATGCGAAATTCCTTTATTAATACAGTTATTTTTCCTTACTCTTCTTTCGATATATTTTATTCTTTTTTTTTACTTTTGCCACATACAGTTATTTTTGTCACATTTTTTTAACTATTTTTAATTTATAGGTTTTTTTCAGAACATATATGTATTTATGATTTTTTTTCCTTACTTATTTTTTTTTGAAATTTCGTTTTTTTTTTTCAAATGGATTTTCTTTTTAATTTTATATTATATTGTTTTGTTTAGGTTTTTTCCTTTTTTTATAGTTTTAGTTTTTTTTTTAGGTTTTTAAGGTTTTTTTTTTAACTTTTCACTTAAAGAAGGCAAGAAGAAAGAAAAAAACCGTTATTGACAGTCCTGTCACGATCGCCATATAGTGGATGATGGCATATTTTTTAAAAAGAAACTCCGCTCAGTTTGGCTATCGTACAATGACTGACTCGCAGCCTCTTTATTTACTTATATTTATGCTTGTTGATATTAATACTTCTTAAGTATAACAGTTTCAATTATACAAACATTATGTAAGAGTGAGAGGACAAATTATAATTAAGCAATAAGTATAAAGGAGTTAGTTATATGTATATCAAGAATAAGAAGTGACATAAATAATAATGGGTGTTAAGTTAGCATCAGAGTAACTTACTATTAAGAAATAAAGTTTAAGTATGTTATTTTAAGTTATTATTAAGGTATATAATATAATAATAAAATATGATAATTGGTGATGAGTTGGCACTACAATGTTGTTGAAGTAGAAAAAGCACAAAACGGCTTCTTTTTAAAACAAGTCTAGTATTAATTATTTGGCTCCTGCAGCTATTTTCACAGCTTTCAAAAATAATTTTATTTGCTGTCATTGTTTATTTTCACAAATTCTTTATAATAATGCAAAGCAATCATATGTTCTTAAACGTCAATAGTGTTGCAAAGTTTAATATAACAACGCAATTTGCTTTTCAGTGTTGCAAAGTAGTACTGCTTGATTTTAACACAACTTTGACTTTGCATTCAGACGTTTAGGAAAGCAGCCTTTCGGTATCATTATCTCCATCATCGTCGCTTAAACTAGAACATTTATTTTGACTCCATAGCCCTTCTGCCAACTTATGTCTTCTTTTTCTTATGACACTTTCTGCGAAAGGAATTGTCCAAGTTTTTCGCAAACATCTGAACGCTTACTGTCGATTTCATTTACTTCTTGCACTTTTCTACGCTTTGCAGGAGTACTATTTTCGAGAGCAGCACTTGTAAGTGAACATTGAGCTTCCGAATTCTGAAACTGCTCTGCAACACCATACCAATCCTCAAAAGCCTCGAAGTTTGATTCTGTACCTCCTGATCCGCGATTTCTCACAGTATCAAGAAAGTGTAGAACTGCAAAATATTCATATTTTGATACATAAGTAGCGCCACCTTGTCCACTTTTGGAGGTATTTATTTTTTTGTGCTTCGCCTTCAATATATAATACTTTTAAACAAAAACATAAAACAAAAAAAAAAAAATAATTTACATTATAGCGTTCTAAGTTTTTTCATGGCTTCAGACACGTTCCTGTACCCAAAGAATAGTTGTTCATACAACGCTTCTTTATCCTGCTGTGAAATGCCTTCACTTATGACAGCTCGGTACGATTCCATCCTGTTTTCATCCCTCACCTTCTTTGATGTTGACTTTTTCGGTGGGCGTCTGGAGGTCGACGGCTCTGGTGGCGGTTCCTCCTCATTGGAAGGCTTTGATTTTTGGTTTCGAAAATGTTGTTTTTCTCGAAACGACATACTATAAGCGTATTCTAAAATCGGAAAGTTTAAAAGAAAAGAAAAGTTTTCTCACAATTGCGGAATCCACATTCGTACAAAAACGTGCGTTATCGCACAGCATTAAATTTTGCTTTGCAGCCGGCTATGCAATGATTCGTTGCAGCAACAATTTCTGACCAGCACTTCAATTTTAATTTTCCAGATCGGTTCGCGTACTTAAACCATTTCGATTAACAGTCTCAGTTCATCTCTTGTCCGCTTTTTCTGTTGCTTGCGATTGTTGCGCAAATTATCATTTACGATATCACTTTTAAAAATATTAATATATTATTCCACAAATATATAGTTATTTAATATGTGTAATACTTACCAACTCATATTAATTTACTAATTTTATTCTTTAAGAAATTTATTTGCATTACCACTTGCCGCAACAAACATATGTAAATAAAAACAGCTGATATGTAAGTTAAAGGAACTTACGTGGGTTTGATTAAAAAAAATTTGATTTCAAGGCGCGATCAACGGCGCCGAAATAAAACGCTTTATGATTTTATTTTATTAATAATTATAAAATATTTATTAATTATTAAATAGGATTAACTTCAATTTACCAATACAAATTTAATCACGATATTAGTTAATTATTGAATTCACAATTAAATACAACTTTAACCAACGGACGCGCAGCCAAGACTGCCCGTTCTTTCATCAACCCCATTCGCTCGTTGGTTGGTAGGTCACGTTGCACCAACATGTGCAAAAATGCAGACGCTGATCTAGCAATAATTATTTTCCCACAAATTTATTGCATTTAGATCGGATGCGCGTGTTGGTAAAAAAGAGCTTATGCTGCAAAATTTGGTTGGTCGGCAGAGCCGCCACTGTTAGTAACTTGTATTGAATCAAAAGAATTATAACAAATAATAAAAAGCATAATACAAAAACATAAATAAATAAAAAACACACAACTTTCCTTTTTCACGATCAAAAACAGAATGCCTTTATTTTATTCTCTTCAATCATCTTATCCTATTCTTAATGCTACCATGTTACAGAGTTGTACTCATAAGTATGAATATTATAATAATTCCTATAATTTCACATAGTTGTACTAAAAGAGTACAGGCCAGTGATGGGAAGTTATTGTACCATTACAGAATGAACATGCTGTCAAATTATTTATAGTTATTAATATTGCCAGATGCGATTTTGATGGTTATTTACACGGCATCAATAAAATCTTTAAAAGTTCTGTTCAATAAATTTTGAAGAAAATTTCAATCGTGTAAATCTAGCATTACACTGTTAATATTGTTATTTGTATTTATTTGCGTTGATACAGAAGCAATGCTGCTGTTTTTGTCTTTTGTTTAAGAATATTTGTGGGGATTTTGTTCTTGTTTTAGTCGATGTGAATTTTTGAAATATAAAAATATTTTTTTCTTATTGTAACAAGACAATTGTTTTTATTTTTAATATTATTCTATTGAAACACTTCAGCGATCTCGGAATTTTGCACGTTAGCACTTGATCATAGTCAAAAGCAGACTGATTTTTGGTCTTTTCAAAAGTTTTAATTGAATTTAATTTACTTTGAAGTTCATTCAGCTTTAAGATTGTTATTTTAATTGAACCCGACAATGTTCCCTGTTTCTGAAATGTGGCTAGTTTTTTAGATCACATCATATTCTTCTTGATTTACTATACATATGTATTAGGTTACTAAAGTTGTTAATTATTCTTGATGGTCCAAGATTTAGTTGTATTACTGGTTGCTCCTTTCCTATACGTTGGATATCAGTAATTGAGCAAAAACTAATGGTAACAGGCTATCGAACGCAATAGCTTGTCACATTATTGTCCTTGAGGAGGATTTTAGCACGTTCAGATTGTTGTCCTTGATGACGAAATTTGATGATAATGTTTTGATTTGGTTTGCACGACTTCAAAGCGTTGAAATGTGGTTTTAGGACGTTGAGATTGTATAATTATTTTGTTGTTGACGACCGCTAATGCGGCCGTTCATGTTTATGGTTTATTTAATAATCATCTTTTACTTAAAAATAATTGTACATTAAGCCTTAAGTTCTAACTTATATGGTACTCGTGAGAAAATGCTTACACAGCATATTCCACGAGTTGTTTATGTCTGGGCATATAATGCAGTGTGGACAATATCAACAAGAATGCATACAAAAGGTATGGCAACTTAGACTAGTCAAACACACTACACCTTCCCTCTTAACGAAGAACGTTCAACATGAGTTTATTGTTCTTTTACCAATTACACTATAATAATCATACAATAATAATAATTAAAAAATTAGTTTGTATGGCTAATAATAATAATAATAAAATTATAAAAGATATGTTGGTATATTTATATATGTTTCCTTATGTTGGTATATTTATATTTATTTTATTTTTTTTTACGTATTATTTTTGCTTAATTTATACATTTATATATTTTTTTTCTTTTTTTTTAATGTAACTTTCGGACTGTCGCTTTTTTTCTTCTCTCCACATATATAATAAAAAGACACTGTTAACTTATTTAATAAAAATTCTGTTTATTATTATGTATGTTATAATTTTATATTTATTTATTATTAATTATTTTGGGGAACAGGTTTTGAGTTACATTTATAATTGAAACAAATTGGTGTTAATTAATTTGTTTATAAATTTCCTTTGAATCTCTTTTAAAGAAAGAGATCTTTAGGAAATGTGGATTATAATTACTCGTAAGTAATTATAATCGTTGAGATGTGTGAAGAAAGAAATAAAAGAAAAGAAATGGAATTAATTTCAATTTCTGGAATGTGAGATATTGAGAGAGAGAGAGAGAGAATTTCTTACCTTTTTTTTTTCACAAACACTTTGAGAACACCCTTTATTTTAAAGTAGTTGAATCGTTGAAAGTAAGAGATGAAGTGAATTTTGAATGAGATTTTATTTTTTACTAAACCTCTGCTTTCCTTACACAACTTAGTTAAAGGTGCATTTCGGAGACATTCCAAATTATGTACAAAAACTTTGGAGACATTCCTTTCGATATATGGGAATTATGTGAAAACAAAAAATAAAAAATGGAAATGATCAATTTTTAAATGAGTTTTTAATATAGTAAACAAATTTAGATAATGAAAAAACTACAATAACAATTAACTACTAATAATTCCAGATCCAAAACCTGCCCATTAGCAACCAAAAAGCATCTAAAATGCACTCTTCTTTTTTTATAATAATATTGAAAATTTTTGACAGCGGTCCTTTTTCAGTTTTTCTTCTTTTTTGCAAAATTCACTTTTATTTTTCAAAAAAAATTTTTTTTCTTATTTTTCCGAATCCCACTTCTGAAGATTGTAAGCGCTTTTAATAAAACACGTCCTTTCTTTTCAATCGCCAATTTATTAATGACACTTGTTTCTTTTTCATATCAAGATCAAACTTATACATTAGCTTATTATCTACGTTACAATATGGAAGAAAAAGAGAGACAAATATATATGACAGCAAATTCATATAAGTCCAACTTATGTTATTATTAGCTTATTATCTAGCTTATTATATATGTTACAATATGAAAGAAGAACAGAGACAAATATATATATATAATGTAACAAATATTTCATAAAGAATGCGTATACGTAAATAACCACCGTTATCCTGTCATACATAAGACAATTCGAGAAGTATAGAATAGAGAAATATAAAATACAATAAGTGGTACAGTATTAACAAAATGTATTAAGGCAAAGAATATACTACTACAGTCTAATACGGGCGGTAACAGGAATAGTATTGTTAGTTTAAAAAACTCTTATTATAAATTAATTGTTAATTACGTCTAATTCGTTTTCTAATATTATATTTTCTAAAACTTCGTTCTCATATTCCTCTTCATTGCTGCTTCTCTTCTCTTGCTACGATTCGACATTTCATTAAAAGACATTCGTGGCCGACCTGCTTTAGAGGTGCTTGGTACTTCAGTTAAAACTTTTTTAAAAAATACTTCAGAATTTAGCCATTTCATGTTTCGAGACATAAATACATTAGTGTTTCTGAAGCTAACTTTGTATCTAATTTTACGCAATATATCCTTATTTTATCTTTTAAATGTTTTAAATAATCCTCAGGATGATTTGAAGTTCCACTTTTTTTCTAGAACGAAGTTCAAAAGTTGCTCCTTTTTCTTTTCTTTAGCATTTGTTTTTTGCCAAATTTTGAAGAGCTCTTCATTTCTGAAGCCAAGGTAGTCTAGTAAAAAGCAAATATCTTAAGTTATTGCAAGTTATTGCAGGAAAAAACTTAAGAATGTGTTGCACAATATGAATTCCTCTCTTTATACATAGCGGAACGTTTCTGCCCAGTTTTACCCCCCTTGTCAGACGAGCTACTTTTTCCCATGCAGTCCGAATCAGTAGACGATTGTACTAGTGGGTCCTAAGCATCTTGTCTGACAAGTGGGTTCCTTGAAGGGGAAGTCACCACCTCATTGATCCCAGTAGCAATTAGGATGCGAGTGAAGGGGAGCCTTTCGATGACTGTATTGTCACCGTCTTCATCCGATAGTGGGGAGACAGTCTGACTCCACGCACATATCTTCCGTTGCAGTGCGGATCGCCAAAGCAGTCGCCTAACTAAAGGTCTCCTCTATAGTCGTAATCCTTAAACCACCTGGGGTGAAATTCCTGAAGATTTCATTGTTGTTGTCAACAATGCTCGCCTGGATTCGCGCAATGAGCTGGGACGCGTCTAGTCCAGTTTCAGTAGCCATTTCGTCATGTTCACTTCTTTGTTGTTGTGTTCTTTGTCCATATAAGTCCCACGAGTGAGGGGGAAAGGAGGTCAATCTTGCCCTAGCCCCCCCTTAAAATGACAAGGTCTTGGTAGAAAACCTAATACTCACTGAGGCGCCCAGGTATCAGTGAGGATCCGTTATAATACAGTCGGATTAGACCCCCAACTGCAAACCATCCGATAAGCACGGGTCGCTTAATTAGGAGTATAGAAGAAATATACTTAATGGGGCGAGTCGAAGATATCACACAGAGACATCAGTTCGAAGACAGTCCTCTCACGACATTAAGGTAACCTTTAGCCATGCACCACATCATCCCCAACAGGTTGGGGATAGGTACACTTAAGTCCCCACATCGCGACAAGATTGTTACCCAGGTGGGGGCAAAAGTCCTGCGTCATCTCAACATAGTCCGCAATAGTTCTAGTATTTCTAAATATAATTTTTAGAGTCTGTTTTTCCACAGGAGCCCGCCTAAATAAAAACTGTCTACGAAAAACATTTAATGGTCTCTCTACTATGAATATAAAGTTAGAATTGTCTTCGTCTGCTGAGTGCATTGTTGCCATGTCAGAAGCTATAGGGCATCGGTCACTCTATTTTCCTTTCCTGGAATATATTTCACATCAAAATCCTATTCATTTAGTTTTATCTTCCACCTCTGTAATTTGGAGTTAGGCTCCTTCAAATTATGCAAACACTGCAAGGGTTTATGGTCACTGTTAATGATAAATTTCCTACCGTATACTAGTTTTGCAAATCTGCTGATTGACTGTTTTTAATAAAACAATTACATCTTATGCTAAGCTATGGAAACAGGTTTCTTATGTTACTTGTAATGTAATGAAAGTAATGTTTGTGCATTTGAATTGTCGGTCAGTTTTATGTCTGTCCTGGTTTGCTTATTATTAAGGCAAGCACGCCGCTTAGTTATGGCTAAAAAGCCGCAGTTTAAATGAGAATAAAAAATGAAATTTTTTTCAGCTAAAGAGCCGTTATGATCATCAATTTTATTCTAAATTATATCAATCAACTTACAGCTATTTATACAAATTTCTTAAGTCTAATTTCTTACATATTAATATTTATGACCTAATTTAGTTTTTTTACTTAAGTCTAATTTCTTTACATAATACTTATGACCTAATTTAAGTTTTACTTAACATAGAGTGTGCATGGTCAGCATTTTGCTACTTTACAATTATTACGTACTGAAAATTTTCATAATGCAATTTGATATCTCGTGCCATTGGTCATTGACAGTTTTGTTTATATTATTGAGGAATGTATCAAAATGCATTTTTAGGTAGCACAAACGTAACCAACACACAACGGTGGATAAGTGTGACCAACACACAACAGTAACTACTTAAATTTACATTACTTACTGTTAAATTTTTGAAAATATTTCGCCATATAGTAACATTAATTGAAACAACTGAATCTTATCGTTGACCGAATAGTAATATTAATTGAAACAACTGAACCTTTATGTAGTCCATTTGTTAAGCGCCGGTTGTATCTAAATAATCAATAGACTGAATTTCTACAAAAAAAATAGACTTCCAAAACCGAATAAAATATCAAGGTCAAGGGCATGCAAAGATCTCCCCGACTGCTCAAAACAAAGTGGTTCCCAATCTATGTATCAACATATTAATGGTAATAGTATTTTAGTTTTGATAGTATAAAAAATTATTTATTTTGTTGGAACAAACGAAAATATTGCTTTTTTATTATACAGTTAAAAACACTTGTTTGCCTTTTTTATTCTCTCTTTTATTATTTTCCGAACTGCTCCGTTTGAATACCACACGTGAACTGAACTATTCGCTCTGCAACCTTCCTCTTTTTTTCTTTCTTCTAGCTGGAATGTGCTTTTCTCCCGCCAAAAACGCATAATCTTCCCTTACCTTTCTCCCTCATCCTTGTTTACTGACAAATGTCACATTCTGATTGGTTGCACTGTCTAACGGTAAAATTTTTAACGAAAAAGACGCCAGGTGTCAAAATCTAATTGGTCGATTAGGACGTGCAAAAAAATATAACGAAGTACATACATAGCAAAAGGGATAAAGATAATGGAAGAGTTGCAATTGCATCGATAAAAAAGGGTTGCAGTAAAGAGCATTATTGCCAACCATATATGCAAATAAAAGGGTGGGAGTAAAAATTGCAATCCTAACTTCAGACAATCCGTAACACATTCAATACTCAAAACTTTATTCAAAAATAATTCTTTCTTATATTTATTCTACTTAATTACTATACTTAAACCAAGATGAAAAAATAAGTACTAGAATTACATTTCCATTCACATAGTAAATGCTGACGTTTGCAGTTGGCATTCCCGTGGGAACGAAAATAAAAGAATCAATCAATAGAATTTCGTAGAATTTTTTTCTCCTTTTTTAAAGGATACTTATTTGTTGTCTTACAACTAACTTATTCTTTACTTAATTCTAGGTGTCATATTTATACCTAATAAGAAGCACAATTAATTAATAAAACATAACATTGAATTGCAACATAATTATATTTTTAATGGTCAGCGATTTTATTTGTAAACAGTTTTTGTAAATATTTTATTAACTGTCAGCAAATAATTTTTAGATTAAAGACTTGCAAGTTGTTAAAAAATGATCAAGCGAAGTCACGTTGTATACGCCGTTATTTTTTTTTTTGCGTTGAAGCCGTCGCAAAATTGAAAATTGTCGCTTAAATTTCAATACTATCGCTATCGAAAAAAAAAACCACCGATAGTCCATTAAAATTCCAACACCTTGTTATTCTGAGTCTTATATTCTACGTAAGATAAGCTTGACGACTAACCCCCATAAAATGTATTTCATCGACTATATCTGGCTGAACAGTATCCTCTTGCGCCCCACTGGCATTCTCCTTCTGGGCCTCGATATGATATAATCTTGGTTGCTTGTTTGACACATAATCTTCAGGTTGATTCCTTTTACCCATCGATCTCAGATTGTTGATATAATTAACCCGACGTGATTGGATCGTTCTATCAACATCTATTGGTTCAATCTTAGTTACAGGATAACTAGGAGGAATTGGTGGCCTCAATTTAGAGGAAATTTTGAGGTTTATAACTATTTCGCCAGTTTTGTTTATAATTCTGAACCTGCCAATGATTATTTTGACATATTGGGAAAGATTTTAGTGGTCGAGGAGGGAATTGCCTGTCTATTTGAGGGATTTGCCTGTCTACTGTTCCAATCGAAGTTGGAACAGTGATTCTATTGTTGTCCTTAACGTGTAGGATGTTATTCCCCATACATAAATTTTGCAACTCCAAGCAAGCGGAGTATGCTTCTGGAAGGGTTTTTGGTTTCTGAATGATAACCATTCGCGACAAAACGGTACTCAAACCGCGCACAAACACATCCAGGGCCCTATTCCTGTAAGTCTCTATAAGTGCCCTCACAGTTTCCTGACTATTGGATTCTGTCTTTAGTTTATTAATGATCAGTGATAGCTGATGATTCACCGAAGCATAGAATTCATCCATTTTTGAAGAACCCCGCGAAAGTTGATTTAGCTGATGTTTCAAGGTTTGGATGTCTCTTTTATCAGCGTAGTGGAGAGACAGAATCTTTTTGATTTCATTCCAGTCGTCGTCAAATACATTGTATGAAATTAAAGCTGTGTCCGCAGCACCCAAAACTTTCTGGCGTATGCTTTGGACTATGGCCCGATATATGGGTTTTTGTTTTACGATCTGAAAATCTTTAAGAACAGTCTCCACCGAGTGTATCCATGGGTTGGACTACCATCGAAAAGTCGCAACTCCTTCACGCTATCCGGAAGCCTGTTTCTTTTTCTTATAATTTTCTGTTCTATCAGCTTGGAAAAATATAGGTTGAGCCTTGGCTACGATTACGATTCGCGGCTTGAACTATTTAAAATCCCTTATTCTCCTCTCGGAAGGTCCGTAAGAATCCCTTTTGGAAATCCGTTTTAATAATCACGCATTCCTACTAAGGTACGGATTGCTTCACTTTCACTTTGGTAACTTTCTGTGGTAATTATGACCACCAGGAATACGAATTTCGCAAAGGAGGAGAAGCAAATTATTATTTTATTATAATTTATAATTAAACGTTTTTGGAAAGTCCCGTAGGAATCGCAAAAACGTTGTTTAGTGGTATTATCCGGTCCTGGAGGTACCGTAGGAATCTCAGGACTTCATTTTGTTTCAAAAGGACACCGCCGTTTAATTTTCGGTGGGTCCTTGCTCGGGCAAGGATTTTAAATTGTAACACTAAAAAATTTAATTAAGTGCACCCAGCACTTTATAAAAACGCAATTATTTTTATTATTTTTTAATTAACTTTTATTTTAAATCTTAAATTCACAATTTATTAATTCCGAATACTTAATTTAACAAACGTTCGGTTGTGCGGTCAGGTCGCATGATCACGTTGCACCAACCTGCGACTTATGTTAAATAAAACTTCAGTTTTATTTTAGTTTTTACTCATAAGAGTACTAACTTTATTTACTTGAGTCTTAAGACTAAACAATTTTTATATTTTTAATATTTAAATAGCTTAAGTTTTCTAAGCAATGCAGCTGAAATGCTAAAATTGCTGTCTGGTCTAAAGTGTGAGAAAATAAAATGTAATTTAAAGTTAATGCTCCGCTACACTTAGCCAGCCAATAATGGTCGTTTAGGGATGGGTATGTAACTTTCGCGAGTATGCAGACGCTAATTCAACATAATTATTTTCTCACCAAACTAATACGCTGATCCAACATAATTATTTTCCCATCAAATTGTTCGTAATTGAAGCCGATGCAAGGGTGAAGCAAAAATATTAAAACGCTTACACTGCAGACTCAGCTACACCGGCAGAGCCGCCACTGTTGTTATGTGTAGGTATGTTGTTATCGTCTCAATCACTGCTTCGTTGTTGTGTTGTTGTTGCTATAATACTCGATTATTCTCCCTTTAAGCCACTGCTACAATGTTTATGTATGTTGATTGTGGTTGTTGCAATTGATATTTCTCCTTGGTAAAGGTTACAACTCGTACTAGTCAAGAGCAATGCTTTTTGGAAAGTGACATTGATGAAGGTCACGATCAAGACTTTTTCTTTTTTTTATATAAAAGTTTTACCAGTGTGAAGTTATTGTTCTTAAGTTAATTTTAATATATTTTTTTCGCCTGTCCGTCAGGATTCAATATAAAATTTTTTTTGGATGCTTTTTGAGCACACCAGTTGATATTATTGGTTCCTTGGGTGCTTTTAAATTTAGCACACCAAGGCAGGACCACTGTTATATTCTGGATGCTAATATTTGCAGAACTTCCAGAATAGTGACAGGATCGCCATGTAAACAAGTAAAAAACAAGTTTATTTGTTTTTATCGCCAAGTACACAAGAAGCGCACAGTTTGGCTTTGGTTTATTAATTAATTCTTATCCCTAAATTAATCAGAATTTATACATAAATAATGCTGATCAAGCATTATGTCTACAGTGGAAGGTATAGCAAGAATTTCAAACAATTATTAAGAATATGAAAATATCCCAGTGGTAAATGGAAGGAGTAAAGAGGGCTTCTAAGAGGCCTTGTTTAGCAGACACAAGAACTACGCCTCCAATTCCAGACTTAGGAATTTTTTATACGCGATGTCATTGCGGGCAAGGCCTTGCCCGCTCGCTTCTACCTAAAGGGCTTCTAAAAGGTTTTTAATTATATCCCTATTTAAAGGCTTTCTGATAAAGGCCTTCTAAATGGTTTTCAATTATAGTCCTATTAAAAGGCTTTCCAATAAAGGCCTTCTGAAAGGTTTTTAACTATAGCCCTATTAAAAGGCTTTTAGGTAAAGGCCTTCTAAACGGCAAATTAAAGTAGGAATGATAAAAGGAAGCCTAAAGTAGGAATGATAAAAGGAAGTCTAAAGTAGGAATGATAAAAGACATTCCGAAGTAGGGATGTTTGAAGGTAGCCTATAGAAGCTTCGAATATCAGCTTCGATAAAGTTTTCCTGAATGTCCTCTACCTCTGCTGGTACACCAGTTGAGAATCCTGCCTGAAATCGATTTTATTTTATTTAACTTTAAAATAGTTTATTTATATGTATTTAATAAATACCTTACGAAAACAATTACTAATGGTATCTTCTTTCACAAGCCTCCAAGTTCTTTTAATATAGTACAACACATCTAAAATTGTTATCGATTTTAAAAATTCTTGTAATTTTAATCCTTTCTCCAATGATATTATTTGCTTTCTTATAATAATTTGTCGATAATTTGATTTAAATGAATGAATGATGCCTTGGTCCAGAGGCTGTATTAATGCGGTTGTATTCGGTGGGAGAAACTGTACGTTTATGTTTTGCAAATCCACTGTAACTTTATGGCACGATGCGTTGTCTATGAACAACACAATTTTTCTATTTTGTTTCGATATTTCATTGTCTATTTGCTGCAGGATGGAATTCCACAAAGTATTGGTCATCCATGCATTTTGGTTTGAATAGTAAGGAATAGGAATACTTTTACAGGATTTAAAACAGCGAGGCTTCCGATATTTACCAATTGCAAAAACTTTTTTGTATGTTCCTACAGAATTGCATACAAATAGTAAAGTAACTCGCTGTTTTTGAGATTTATGACCTTTGACTCTTTCTCCTCTATGGGACAGAGTTTTGCTTGGAAAACCTTGTAAAACAGGCCACTCTCATCAGCATTAAATATATTTTCAGGAGTGTAGTTTTGAAGAAGCGACAAAACAGTACTGCCTCCTATATAATTTCGAGCGCTTTCCTCGTTATTATCTTTACTTTCTTCATGTATCTTCGTAAACTTTAAGTTTTCTCTTCTCAGCCATCTCCACAACCAACCGCTGTTTGGTTCAAAATAGGAATTCATTTTTACAGCAAACTCCTTTGCTTTGTTCATTAAGTTTTTCAGTGTTGGGAAATTTTTTTTGAGGTAAATACCCGAATTGGGTATTTAAGCGAAAATTATTAAACCGTGGGATTTTGTTTCAAAGTTTATAGAAAAAAATATACGGGGATTCACAGTACGAGGTAAATAAACTAAAAAGGTAATTATGCGTGGGATATTTAACCGTGGTATACTGTAATTATAATGGCGTTAAAGTTTTGTTATTGTTTTACCTGCTTTCTGCTTCTTCTCCTTCTTCTTTGATGAACAATTTTCTTCTTTAGCACACATTTTATAACACTTTTAGCGCACATACAAACATACGCACTTACATTTAAACTGCCCTTATGCATTTAATAATTTTTTTTATTAAAATAATTAACTTTTCCCAACAAACCAAAACGTTTTAGAAATCGCTTGTAACAAGCTTACCAACATAAGCCTTAAGCTTAGAAAATTGTTATAAATTCGATTGTAAAAGGTTTGTTAAAAATTATTTAATAAACAAAACTGAACCCTTGCTAGAAGCTTATAAATCTAATTATAGAACAAGCTTGCAGACAAATATTTTTTCTAAACATACTTATGATAAGCTTATGTCAATGGACAATGGAAAATTGTTTTCAATATAAGAAGTTTGTTGTGAATATTTAGTTCAGACTTTCTGTTAATTAACGGATACAATATTTTAATTGTTGTATTAAGTTTGTGAACTATGTATTTTATATGTTCATTATATAATAATTTTTTATCCAGCATTACACCAAGATATTTAACCTTGTCAACCCAGGGTACAGATTCGGTACCAATAGTAACATTGGATTGTGGTAGTAGTAAATTTTTTCTTCTTCTGGTAAAGAAAATAGCATGAGTTTTTGATGGGTTGATCATTATTCTCCATTTTTTAAAATAGCCAGTAACTATTTTAGTTGATTCCTCCAAGTTGTGTATGATATCTCCCGGTAATATTTCTGAACTTAGTATTGCTGTGTCATCGGCAAAAATAGATGAATTACATCCATGCAAAGCAGGAAAGTCATACGTAAAAAGATTATATAAAATTGGAGATAGACGTGACCCTTGAGGACATCCAGCAGGAATATCATAATTTTGTGAGCAAATATTTCCAATATGCACTTTGAATGTTCTGTTTGATAAAAAACTTCTAATAATTTTGACAAGTGCATGGTCCAGACCAATTGTATATAATTTGTAAATTAGGGCATTATGCCACACAGAATCAAAGGTCGCTTTTATGTCCATTAGAACCATTCCTGTAGATTTACCTTCATTAAAGGAGGTCTTGACAATATTTCTTATTCTAACAAGAGGCTGAATTGTTCCGACCGGAATCCAAATTGTTGTGGCGGTAAAATATTAGTTTCTTCCGTGAAACTAACTAGTTTTTCTTTAATAATTTTTTCAAGTATTTTAGACATCGTGGTTAGTAAACTTATTGGACGATAGCAATTTGGATCGCTGCTGTCTTTTCCAGGTTTGTGTATTGCTATGGTTTTAGATTCTTTCCAAATTAATGGAAACTAACAAAGATTTAAGCATGCGTTATAAACTCGACATAGAACTTTTAAGCCTTTAGATGGAATTTTCTTCAAACAAAGATTTGATATGCCATCATTTCCTGGTGCTTTTTTATTTCTTAAATTTTTAATAATATTTTTTAAAGTATCGATTCTTACCATCATATAGCTTAAGTTTTGATTATCATCAATCGTACTTAAGGTACTGCTAACTATTCTTTCTGTATCCAAGTCACTTAAATTTGAAGAAATGTTATGATTCAAAAAGAAATTTTGAGCCAGTATTTCAGCTTTTTCATTATTAGTTGCATACAATCTATTATTTTGCTTAAGTGTAGGTATACAATTAACTTTCTTCTTAAGAGCTTTAGATATTTTCCAAAACTTTGAAGAACCTTTGGGTAGTGTAGTCAAAAAGTTATTCCACTGCTGATTTTTAAATTCAATAATTTGACTTTTAATGACATTGTTTAAGAAGTTCATTTGTGATTTAAATAGGGGGTTTTTTAATCTTATCCATTTCCTACGTGCACGGTTTCTTAGTTTAATAATATTCAGAATCGCTACTGGCAATCTGTTCACGAAAATATTTGGAGTTGAAATTTTTGGTACACCAGCATCTATAGCGCCTTTTATAATATTTGTAAATTGTTCAATTGAGTAGTCAATATCATTCTCTGAATTAATATCCATTTGCAACAGCGAATTGACATTATTATTTATATGGTTTGCAAATGTATTCCAGTTAGCATTTTTGAAATTATATTTTTCACAATTTAGGCGATTACATGAAAAGTCAATAGAAATTTGTACTGGCAAGTGATCAGAATTTAGACTGTGCATAGTTTGTGCTGCAGATAATTTTTCAGGAATATTTGTTAAGAAAAAATCAAGATCTGATGCCTGTGAAGTACTGCTTGCAGGGACTAAAGTTGGATCAGGGGGGAAGAGTATGCTAAAAGTATTTGTCGTTATTAATTCGTGAACCATCGATCCCTAGCAGTTTAGTCTTAAACAGCCCCAACTATGATGACGGCTATTAAAATCCCCACCGATTATAAAGTTACCGTTTATTCTTGAAAACATTTTTAAATCAGATTTAAATACATTTTTCTTCAAATCGTTGGGACCTACGGTGCCTCCAGGAAAATAACGACTGTAAATATTAATTATTAATTAGAAATTATCAGAAGTATATAATTTGATTCCAATATTTTCTATTAGTTTTGTTTGCAATGTGTAAATTGGATCATGCTTTAAATTTTTCCGAATTGTAATTGCAACACCACCTCCTCTTTTTGAGTTGGATCTATCCTCTCGGTAACAGAAATAGTTTGGATGTTTCATAATTGTTTTATCATTTAGCCATGTTTCGCAAACTAATGCAATATCTATGTTTTCTCTAATTAGATAATCAAAAAACTCGTTAAATTTATTACGAATACCTCTAGCGTTCCAAGTAATTATTTTTATGTTATTATCCATTTTACGACAAGAATTTAAATGCTAATGAAGTTATAACATCAAATTGCTCTAACTTGTTTTTACAATTTTTTAAATTATTTATCAGATCAAAGGTTAAAGATTTTAGTTGTTCTATAGAAAATAAATCATTATTATTATTATTACCAGAAGATACAACATTTGCCCAGCTTCTGTTTTCATAATTTTGTTGTGCAAAATTAACATTTTGTTGAGCATTACCATTTGACATTCTAGTATGGGAAATCTGTTGATTATTTCTGCTTTGTCGATTTGCAAAACGTTGCTTCAATTCAATATAAGCAGATCTGCTTGGACAGGCAATATCAGTCGACTTATGATCCCCGTGACAGTTCGCACATTTTACTTTATCCGTCTTACACTCCAATGTTTTGTGAGGGCCAGCACATTTAGAGCAAAAGGTGGTTATATTACAATTATCCGAGCCATGACCAAACATTTGGCAGTTGTAACACTGTGTATTCTTATATGGTTTCCTAGCTTGATAGCTCCATTTAACCCTGACATAATTTATGCTTTTGTATTTTTCACGCAATTCTCTAAGCGTTATAACACCTTTTTTTAAAGTAAACAATATACAAAATTATTTCTTTATTATTTTCCGTTTTTCTATAAACGAGCTTACCATCAGTATATTGCAACCCTAATTTCAGAAGAATGGACTTTAGTTGGATTGGGTCGATTTTGTCCAAACCGGATAGAACAACCTTGTATGGCCTATTATTTTTGGGAGTATATGAAAAATACTCAACTTTGTTTTCTTTAAGATATTTAACTGCGCAATCATAATCATATTGAAGCTCACGGAAAAGTTTGTGGCCAATAGTCATTTTTCTGATTGAATAACTCGAAATCGACAGCCTTTTACACATTTGACGTATTTTATCATTATGAATTATTGTTTATGAATTATTATTTATGAATATAGTGTATATTACACTATACTAGGCATTTTAGTTATCATCTTATTGCATTCTTTCTTATCATTCTCCAAAGATGACTCTGTTTAATGTTCTAGGTGAACAAACGGGTTATGGTATGGGGTAGGGTTTAGTATGTGGGGTAAGAGGGGTAGGGTATATAATGCACAAACCTTTTATATTTTAATTGTGTATATACATGTGTTATGTTAATAAATAAATATTAGTGTTGTTTTATTTGTATGTATTTTCAAAAACGTTATAAACGTATTTATTTGTATTTGTTTTATAATATATGTAATTTGTTCACAATTGTTCGAAATATGTTTTTAAGTCTGTTAATGTTCACAATGTTCGTTATTTCACAATATTATTTATTATTATAATTAATTTTCACTATATAATTTAGTTCAAACGCGTAAGGCTTGTTGGGTAGTTGTTATTTGAAAGGATATAAACAATCCTTTTGAACCTATTGAAGAATGTGTATACGTGATGTGTGTGGTGAATTTTGATATGTATGATGAATGTTGATGCGTGTTGGTGTTATTATTGTTATTGTTTTTTAAAGATGTTTGTGTTGTCCTATTGGAAGTCAGGGTTAGGTTTGTGTATTTGTTCACTCGTGTGAACACTAGGTTTGATGTTCTATGTTTCACTGGTTCGTTTTTAATTGTTCTTTTAATTTTGTTTTAATTTAAAAAAACACTGATGGTTTTGTTGGTTTTGTAATTTGAATTTATTTAATTTATTAAATTCAATGTTTAAGTCTTATGTCTTTTTAATTCTGATTTTATTTTAAATTCAATGATTTTGTTTTTGTTTTATTTATATTTAATTACAATTTATGTTTGTCTTTATTCTATGCCTTTGTTCACACTTTGTTTATTGTTTTTGGTTTTGGTTTAAATTCAATTTGTGTCTTTATTTTATGTCCTTGTTTAAATTTAAATTCACATTTGTTCTATGTATAAAAAATTACAATTTGTCTGCACTGATCCACTGTCGCAACTAGTGATTTTATGCAAAAATACTTTAATGTTAAAGAGCAATTATGATGTAGAAAAAATGAAAGAATGCAAGACAAAGCAAAAGATCACATATATAAAAAAGAACCGGTAATATTCTAAAGGGTGTTCCTTTAAATGATGTTAACGTTGAACAGACTCAGCATGAAAATGTATTAAACATGGACTACATACATGTATCTTATGTTTATGTTTTGTTAGTTGACTTTTAATTAATCTGTAAATGTGAAAAAGGAAAAAGTTAATTAGTGAAAGTATAAAGTTGTTTACCTTGATATATTTTCAATTGTAATATTATTAATCCCGAATCATTGCAGCACATATAGTAATGTATGACTTTTTCTGATCAACGGTTGCCATATCGATTTCTACCACTTTCTATTACAATATTATTGTTAAAATGAACTACCAAATCTAAATTTTCTGGAATTACTATCCCGCAATTAAGTTTCTCAAAACACTTTAATAAAATCAGTCTAAAACTTTCGATTTTTGGAAAAACTATATCTTTACGATTTTCTGATAAACTATACGTATGTGTTTTTGTATATTCTAAAATGCCATGTTTTATGCTATTAAATGGATGAGCATCAAACAAAGACTGCAAATTCATACACTTCAATTTATACAAAAAAAAATATATGAAACAAACATGAATGTATTTAAAAGAAAAATTGTATATTTCATTAAAGAAAATGTTTTAAATTGAGATTTGTGTAAAATATCATAATTGTAAATTTTTAAAGTATTTCAAATACTACTAAATAAAATTCAAAATTCGATTAAATTCAATTCAATTTAAGACTTATGATGTGCCCATAATAAAGACTATTTAAGGGTTTACCTTAAATATCAATGAAACACGGTTCTTTTTCTATATTTAAGTTATAATTTCAATTTTTATTCAACTTATTTTAATTTCGACTCCTTGCCGCTGCTGCTTGTTTTTTAAGTCACAAAAACGAAGTGAAAAATGAACAAAGAAAAGAAGAAAATGCATATGAACTGTCATAATAGAAAATAAGTGAGCGAAGTTTACAAACAATGTTGCCACTTTGGTGTGTTTCTAAACAAAGACTAATATATATAGAATTAAATAAATAAATAATAAATAATTTTAAATAATAAATAATTTAGAATTAAATATTGAATAATAAAAAACTAATAATATAATACAATAATAATTAGAAATTGTAACTTGCTTATTGAAATATCGAATTTGATTTGGATTTGATTTGATTTCATTCCATTGTTATTTCGCATATTTGTTTTTCGTTTGATTTGATTTCATTCCATTGTTATTCAGATGATATTGTTTTTTTTAATTTCTCTTTTTTCATATTATTTAACTATCTTTTTTTACTAGTCATTTATTACTAATGACCCTGTATTTTCAATTTTGTTAGAACTTAATGTTTGTTTTTTTTTTTCATTCATGTATGTATGAATATAGTTTTTTTTCAATACAAATCTTTCTATATTTGTTTCTCTTCTTGCACGTATATTTTTTTCAAAGCAAAAAAAAAGTATTTTTCATTATTTTATTATTTTTTTTTTTATCCTGTCACGGTCGCCATGTAATAAAAACAGATCTTATCTTCTTTACAATATAAACTGAACTGCCTTTTATATTTCATTTCATTCATATTTATAGCATGAACATAACGAATAAACTTAATGACTAAAACTTAACGAATAAAGACAAATAGATAGTATTGCCAACAACACTATAAACAGTGTTGGCACTATACAATCCTTACATAATGATTTAGCGATGACTTTCATGAAGGTGAATTATAGATTACTTTCATGAAGGTGATTTATAGATGACGTTGATGGGCACATTAAGTTAGGATGAAGATGATTACGATGACTTAGAGATGACTTTCATGACTTTCATGAAGGTGAATTATAGATGACGTTGATGTGCACATTGAGGTTAGGATGAAGATGAGTTAAAGATGACTTCCATGAGGATGAATTATAGATGAATTTGATGTGCAAAAGAAAATTAGGATGAAGATGCTTAAGATGATTTAGCGATGACTTTCATGAAGGTGAATTATAGATGACTTTCATGAAGGTGATTTATAGATGACGTTGATGGGCACATTGAGGTTAGGATGAAGATGAGTTAAAGATGACTTCCATGAGGATGAATTATAGATGAATTTGATGTGCACAAGAAAATTAGGATGAAGATGCTTAAGATGATTTAGCGATGACTTCCACGATTGGTCCCAATGTTTAAATTATTCAAGGCTCTACGAACATTTGATTCAATCAATTGGTTGACATAATGCTCATCAATGGATTGAGGTTGTGACAAAGTGAAGTTTTGTAACACTCTGTTAAGATTGTTTTCGATCATTTTATTAATTTGGTCATAATTAACAACTACATTCCGGCTTAATTCGGGATTATCATTATTTAACTGAGAAGGATTTCCACCTTGCGACAATCTTTGATCACTCGTTTCATTTGTGCTAATATCGACTATCGGAGTACTGGGTTCTTGAAAGAGATTTCTGCTGGAGCTTCTGGTGTGATCTGATTTAGTATGGGCACCGCGAAGTTTACTCTTGGGTTTTTGAACGTTTGGTTTAAAAGGAAAAGTTATTTTCCGGAGATCCTCCAACTCACAAGTTTGTTTACAAACTGGTGCTCTGCTCTATTTCGGAATGTATGATGTTGTGGATGCATTGGTTTTTTTGTTGAGTCGAAATGGTAAGTGAATTTTGGGTTCACTGAAATGTCGTTTCTCGAATGTCACGAGTGCTTTTAAATTTTGATTTTGAGTTTAATATACAAATCTGGTGGTGGTGATTTCTAAAGATGTGGTGTACGTGATGGTGGTATGAGCTGGAAAAATTTCCGGTACCGTTTACGCAATTTGAAACAAGAAGGGGAGAAAAGATGGCGAATGGTAGATTTGATGTGAGAGGTTTTGTTATATCTGGAATTTTAAAATACTTATTTTTCCTTTTCACTAGGGTAGAAGCCTGCTCTCGTGGTCCTTTAATTCGACCCGGATTGCTAGCTCTCTGCCAGACGCAGGCTTAAACGCCACCCCGCATTCCAATCTACCCTTCACAATAAACCACCACACTTTATTAAAATTAAATTCACGTGAGCGTGATGTTCCCAGATTATTTCCCGATCGCACTAGTCAGTTACCTCCCGATTTCCGAACGTCCTCCTTCAAGGTTCACAGCAAAAAAAATATTTAACGCTGTCGCCGGAAATGTCAAGGAAAAAGCTTTTGGAATGTCAATTATACCACTAAACACATTTAAGTCGTTATAATGACTACTCAGTTGTCAAGTTTGTCTTCTTAATTTCTATTCAGAGTGAATACTTTTCTGAAAAATTCACAAATAAAACCGCCAGTCGTTTCTTTTTTAATTAATTTTTTTTGAGAGCTTATAATGTGTTAAAGAAATAGATTTTTTATGATATTTGATATTTACGTTGCTAATTTCTTGTCGGCAGTGAGGACACGATAACTTGTTCCACACTCTTAAACAATCAAGGCAAAAGTAATGTATACAGCCGAGGAATACGAAGTCCTTTCCATGTAAATGGTTGAAACAAATTTCACATTTGTAACGACTTTTGTAAAGGACCTCCAACGGAGAATCGGGAGTACGATTCTATTCTTTCTGATTTTTTAAAAACTGCAGCATTTTTGTCTCTATCTCCTCCTTTTGCTGCAGTTTTTTGAGTTTCTCATCTATTGCCTTCTGTTTTGCGACATATGAAGTAAATTTCCTCTGTATCCTCTCGATACAGTCCTCGATGAAGTCCTCTCCTCCGCTGCAGTTGCCAGTGTTGATTGATCGTGGCGGTGGTGATGGTGTTGTTGGTGTGGTCATCTCTTGAAACCATTGGATTTATTTCTTCATTTCTTAATTTTTTATTGGCCATTTTTTCAAAGTTTTTTATTGCAATCCTAACCTCAATTTTATAAAAATACACCTACTTGACACTGATCTCTCATTAACTGTTATTGTCGATCAAAAACTCATTTGTTATGCAAATTATTTGATTATGATCCATGTGTTCATATGTGACTCATTTTTTTTACGACGTTCATGAGTCACAAAATAAAATAACCTAAATACTGTAAATATTTGTTTATTTTTTCTTCTCTCATATTTTCGATTCGGTTTCTGTGGCTACCACACTGCTCCTGTGAGATATTTTTTGCTTCATATGATATACAAATGTCACACATATTATTTCTGGGTTTGAAAATAGAATAATTGCGATTTCCTAAAACTTCCTTGAATTCTGGGAAAGATACAGGAGAGATTTCATTCTTTCAGGTACCGATGCTTGAGATATTTACGGTAAGTATATATATATATATATATACTTATCAAACAATATATATATATATATATATATATATAATAATAATAATAATAATATATAATATATATATATATATATATATATATATATATATATATATATATGTTACGCGCCGGTTATACCCGAATAAAATATCAAGGTTAAGGGCATGCAAAGATCTCCCCGGTAGCTCAGACTAAAGTGGTTCTCAACCCGTATTTTACGACGCGCAAGCATATAAACACAGCCTGCATGCCACCAAGATAAAAGAAAAAGACTGTGCTAATATAAAGAAAACATACAACAATGTCAAAACGCGAAAGTATCCGGACACAAAAAAAACCCGAGTCAAAACGATTTAACGGTTAGGTGTTATCCCGTCTAGGGCATAAGTTCCCTCCCAGTGACAAAGTCACACGCCATGACAGACGGACGCCCTAATCAAATACTACATCTGTCCCTAATATAACCACGTGCCTCTTACCTTACCATGCTCCCCGCGTTTCCCTCCCTCCGAAACAGCAGATTAAAGGATCATGTTTCCTTAAATCTCACCTAAGGAATGATGTCATATATACATATACATTTCACAAAAATATTCAAGTTTATTTAGGCAAATAAATGTGGAATAATATTAATAATACAAAAATAGAAATTTAATAGATATAATGATGGTATTTTTTAAATAAAAAAAAAAATAAATGTGTTGCCTGGCTTATCTCGGCGGTGCACCGCTCCCACGATGATGGCTCTTGTGTTGTTGGTGTTGTAGCTGGGGGTGTCGATGGTGGCTGGTGTTGTCGCTCTTGTTGCTGGCTGTATTATCAGGTGAGTATTGTTCTATCAGGTGAGTATTGTTGCTGGGTTGTTCTATCAGGTAAGTCTCGTTGCTGGGTTGCACTATCAGGTAAGTCTTGGTTTTTGAAAGTTCTTTGCTTGCTTTACTTTTTATTTAGACTTTATAATTTGTTTCGATTTAGTTTTATATTTTTTTTTGTTTTTCTTTTTCACAAAAAAAAACTTCTCATAGTCGTTAATTATTTAATTGTCTTATGTCTTGATCTGATACTAATTTTTTTTCTTTTTTTTTTTTATATTAAACATATAAATATATATCTAATATGAATGTACGTATGTATGTACATATGTGCGCATTCACCCCTTTTTTTTCTCTCTCTTTCTGGTAAAAAAAAATTTTTTCATAATATTATTTATTATATTTAACCATTTAATTATTTAGGTTCTTATTGTTTTGTTTATTCAATCATTTATCCAATATTCAATTGTTTCATATGTTTTATTTTTTTCAAAAAAAAAAAATTTCTTTTATAGTTTTCTTACGAATGAATTAATTTTTACTGGCTTAAATATGTTCGAAGTTTATATTTTTTTTTTCTATTCTTTTTAGTCACAAATTGCAATTAAATTTAGTTATTTTAATTCTTGTGTTCACTATTTAACAAATTACTTGTATTTTATTTTTTTTGTTTCTAAAATTTCTTGTTAGTTTTTATTAATTCACTATTTTACAATTTAGTTTGTATTTTATCTCTTATTTCTAGGATTTTTTTTTGTTAATTTTTATTTCACATTTTAGTTTTCATTTCTTATTTCTAAAAATTTTTGTTAATTTTTATTTCACATTTTAGTTATCATTTCTTATTTCTAAAAATTTTTGTTAATTTTTATTTCACATTTTAGTTTTCATTTCTTATTTCTAAAAATTTTTGTTAATTTTTATTTCACATTTTAGTTTGCATTTTATTTCTTATTTCTAAAAATTTTGTTAATTTTTATTTCACAATTTTTTTTTTTTATGTTTTTTTATTTGAAAAGGAGAAAAACTTTGGCGAACCATTCGGTTTGAGTACCACACGCGAACTGCCTATGCTTCTCAACATTCCTCTTTTATATCTTATTTTTTCTTTCTTCTGGAATGTTCTTTTCTCCCGCCATAACGCATTATCTTCCTCTACCTATATCCCCCATCCTTGTCTCTGACAAATGGCACATTCTGATTGGTTAAACTGTCTAACGGTAACATTTTCAACGAAACAGACGCCAGGTGTCAGAATCTGATTGGTCGATCAGGACGCGCAAAAAAAAAAATATAACGAAGTACATACATAGCAAAAGGGATAAAGATAATTGAAGAGTTGCAATTGCATCAGTAAAAAGGGTTGCAATAAAGTGCATTATTGCCAACCATACATGCAAATAAAGGGGTGGGAGTAAAAGTTGCAATTCTAACTTCGACAATCCGTAACAATATATATATCTTTCATGCAGGTACAGCTATTTGATGGAGGTACACTTGTTTGATGTAGGTACAGCCGTCGGAAGCTTAATGCGTTCACTCATGTTTGGCTCCTTTTCCCTTATCGTCTTACCAGTAACCAGAGTGCTCTCAGCAGGACTTGTGGCTATCCTCTTTCCTCTAGTCAGTGGCAATGGCAGCCCTGTGTTAAGTTGTCCTGACTTAGTTCGTTGCTGTTGAAATTTGGGCATTTCGCTCTTCCTCGGCCGCTTTCCAGCTTTTCCTATACCTTTCCATCACGTCGAACTGCTCTTCAATTTCCGAGACTCCATTTTTTATATCATAGCTGACCCTTCCTTGCCGAATCATGGCGACCTTAATTTTCCGCATGATTTCTCGGCACTGAGCGAGGCTTTCCTCCTCCAATGTTTTCATCTTGTGTATAAGTTCCAAGCGAGGAGAACTGTTTCGTCGTGGCTCTTCAGCGGCTTTAGTTCCGTATTCCGGCGTGGTATCTATTATCGTCTCGACTATTACCTCCTTCGTTGTAGTTGACTCGTCCAAAGATATACTTTACTCCGTTGCCACAACTGTCGTACTCGCGGTCGGTGGTGATCCGTCCTTAAAGGACGTGGATACAATCGTGTATAAATACAATGGAAAATTTAGAAAAGGTATGTAAATAGATCTAGTGTTCCTGCATTTATGGAGTCTTACATACTTATGTATCATTGATTTATAAATTGATTGATTTATAAAATGTATAAACCTCTATTGTTTTTTGGTCCATTAACATCTAATAAACTTATTAAAAAGTGCGTTGCTACTGTATCAAGCCTATAGCGCGAAAGGAACTCATCATCGTCCAGTTCAAATGGGCAAAATCTTTCCTTATACAACTTAGGCTTTCTTCCTTCACACAAATCTTCAATAATACCAAAATCATTTTCAATGTCCTCAATTGTACACATCTCATCAATTATTTTCCAACACTTTTTATAATGTTGTAATAACGGGGAATTCCTTTATGGAAAAATCCCAATGGAGGAATGCCGTTATTAATGGTTGTTATTAGTATTGCGTTTAGGAATTTTATATTTGTCAGACACGGTAGTCCACGGAGGTCTTCCTGCGTCCTAACAAGTTATTTATTTATTTATATCAGACACAGTAGTCCACGAAGGTCTTCCTGCGTCCTAGCACCTTTTGGTTTTTTTTTAGAAAAAGTTCAAAACAAGCGCTCTTGATTTTTCTAGCTTTATTCTTCGATTGTTTCTATCAGAATGAACAATAATATGTCGCAAAATGTCTTAACCTAATTATAATTTGATGACTTTAAATAAAATAATTTAGGGCGATGAACGTGGGTATAATTGTTGGATTATTGACCTGGTTGGTTTTGTCGGTGGGGTTATGGGTGCTTCCGTAACTCGGGCACATATTTTGTGATATCTTCCATCGTTCCGGCCGGTACATACACTTCCATCTAAGGAATATATGGTTTAGGAAGGTAGGATCGGCATGTGGTAGAAATGTTTTTATGAAAAATAAAAAGAATTTTTGTAACCGGCAGTGTTTGCCATTGTGAGATTGTGGAATAAAAACTAAGGCAAAGTTGTTGCCGATTTGAGTCTTCATCTGAATCTGGTTTATTTGTTGCCAAAGGGCTCTTTTTATACAAAAATCTATATGTATTCTATATTATTCTAACTTACTTTAATTTACATTCTATCTTGCTTAATCCTATTCCATACATGTACTTACTCTACTCCACTACTTACTTAAGGTTTTGTTGGCTTATATTGTCGTGATGATCTTTATGTTCTTTTTACCTCATCGTATGGGGTTGTTGTATGGAATTGTTCTCACTTTTATCTTTTATTCTGTGTTTCAAGAGATTTATTTTTTGGAAATAAAGAAATAAAATAATGTAAAATAATATGTTGCCAAATGTCTTAACCTAATTATAATTTGATGACTTTAAATAAAATAATTTAGGGCGATGAACGTGGTGATAATTGTTGGATTATTGACCTGGTTGGTTTTGTCGGTGGGGTTATGGGTGCTTCCGTAACTCGGGCACATATTTTGTGATATCTTCCATCGTTCCGGCCGGTACATACACTTCCATCTAAGGAATATATGGTTTAGGAAGGTAGGATCGCCATGTGGTAGAAATGTTTTTATGAAAAATAAAAAGAATTTTTGTAACCGGCAGTGTTTGCCATTGTGAGATTGTGGAATAAAAACTAAGGCATAGTTGTTGCCGATTTGAGTCTTCATCTAAATCTGGTTTATTTGCTGCCAAAGGGCTCTTTTTATACAGAAATTTACATATATTATATATTATTCTAACTTACTTTAATTTACATTCTATCTTGCTTAATGCTATTCCATTCATGTACTTACTCTACTCTACTACTCACTTAAGGTTTTGTTGGCTTATGTTGTAGTGATGATCTTTATGTTCTTTTTACCTCATCGTATGGAGTTGTTGTATGGAATTGTTCTCACTTTTATCTTTTATTCTGTGTTTCAAGAGATTTTTTTCTTCTTTACCACAAAAAACATATGAAACAAATCCACAGGTTGCAGAGAGTTCGCGGGGAGAAGGACCATGAAACAAATTGTGGTTGTTATTTGTTTATAAATCTCTTTTAAAGAAAGAGATCTTTGGAAGATGTGGATTGTAATTACTCGTAAGTAATTACAATCGTTGAGTTGTGTGTTACGGGAAGAGAGAAAGAAAGAAATAGAATTAATTCGATTTCTTGAGAGAATTGAGAGAGGGAGAGAGAAAGTTTCTTACCTTTTTTTCCAGCGATGAAAAATCTTTTGTGTGTTTTCCAAATTTGTATGTATTAGGGAAATTCAATATGTGTTCACTGTGATGTTGCTGGTTTGAAATGTTCACTAATTTGAATGTTTAATGTTGTTAATTTCAATCACAAATTTAACAATTTGATTAAAAATAGAAAGTTGTTGCTGATGCGAATGCAAGTTGAGAAGTGATTCCTATTTATAATTTTATTTTCCACCAAACTTCTTAGAAAATTTACCTTACAGTAAATTGTGGAGGCATTCCTTTTGTATAATGGAATTGGAATTGCGGAGACATGCTTTTTAGTTTGATGTAAAGTGTGTTCTTGTCGCTTATTATTATGTTGTTATCGTTGGAATTTTGTTGTGTTCAAACCTAGTTTTAACATTTTTAAATCATAATTTTCAATAGTTTTTAGTAAATGATCACAACTTGAATTGTGATTTTTTTCTTTTCACTGTATGGTAACTTGTTATTTTATTTAATAACTTAACAAACTTAAAACAAATAAAGCAAAGTTATTTTATTTAGTAATTTAACAAACTTTATTTATTTTCAAGTTAATTATTAATAATTTAATAACTTTATTTGTTTTAAACCAGCTTAATAGAAATGTTCCGAAAGGTTTTTTGAATATTAGAAAACAATAATGTGGTGTCACCGTGCCTAGAGCACATATTCTTTAAAATTAAAACAACCGGCTTTCTTGGCGTTACTCACTAGAATGAATATGAGGTTATGCTTAACACATACTGGAGAAGATTCTCTCTTTTTAATACTACAAGAACCAGGGACAAATTGCATTTAACACAACTGAACTTAGATGAACTGAAAACATTGAATCTAATTTTTCTTTAATTTGGGTGATTCCCAAGTTATAGTTTGGTTCAGGATGTAACGTAATTTAATTACATCTTTTAGTTCCTTACTTTGGGCTAACGTAACAATAAATAATCCTGTGTCATAATTATTTTTAGCAGAAAAATGCGCAACAAGTTTACTGACCTTATCGACTGTATTTGGTAATTTCACATCAAGAGCAATTTTAATTTCAGACGCCTCAGTCAAATGATATAAGCCCCGTAAGACAACTGATACTCTCCTTAATTCTGGAGGAGTAAATGAATACGATTTAATATTCTGTGCCCTTAGAATTTCCATCATTTCCAAGTGCGCAGAAAGTTTTTCAAAGTATAGCTTACTCTTACTCTTGGACGAGTTGACAATTTTGTAAACGACCTTGGGTGTTCTGTCGTTTAACTGGTCAACTAATTTCTTTACATTAACATTATATAAAACAATCGGGGGACAAAATTTTCGCCTCGTGGGTCTACCAGAACTTTTTACAAAATTTTTGAGGTTATCTTTAACAGCAGAATTACTTGTCTATGTTAAGAGTACCCAATAGTTCAAACCGATTTTGTGAGATAGTAGTAGATCCAAATTTGGTCATGTCAACATTTTTCGTTATTAAATTCCTCTCTGAGGCGGTTTCATCGGGCACACTTATCTTTCGTCTTTTGGATTTAACTTCTAGGAAATCTGCATCCCCAGCAATATCATTCATCTCATCCATTTCATCAGTATCAAACTGAGTGGATATTCCACTTTAAATCACTAGAGCGCCTATAATATTGTTGTTTAGCCTTTTTTGTCCGGTAGTATTTGTCTAAATAGTTTCCGCGGCTTGGCCAAGCCAGGCGGCACATCGTTCATTGACCCAATTAGTCGCTCCGTGTATTAACCTTTCTTTTGATTTTCTCAATTTTTATAAGTTCATGTAAAATTTCTTTCTCTGGGATCTCTCTTAAATCAATGGAATAAATCACTCCTTTGACACAATTTAGTGAATGCCATGAAATTAAAATATTTATATTTTCACTTAAATTTTTTAATTTTATTAATTTATTTGCCTGAGTGAGATTTTTTGTACGGACTAATATAGTGCCGTTCCTAAGTTTTTTACATTCTGCAACTTCACCGCAAGTACAGGCTATAATTTTTTTAATTAAAAAAGGTGATACATTGGTAAGGTTTTTGTCTTCATCTGTTCTGGTTATTATAAGGTATTTTGGACCAGGTCTTCGAAAAAAAAGTTTCACTTTTTCTTGTTCACTTAAACACCTTTCTTATTTATATTTTTATAACTCTAATCTTATTTTCTAATAAAAAAAAAATTGCTGAGTCTTGGCTATATGTATCGCGACACGACGCGCTCCACGTAAACTCCTTTTGCCCTCTCCGTAAGCTCCGTGTGTTTCCCTTTTGGAAGTCCACTTTTATAATCGTGGATACCTACTTGGGCACGGTTTACTTAGCTTTCGCTCGAATAACCTTCTGAGGCTAATTGATTTAGGAGCCACCAGGAATATTCGGTTAGATAAGGAGAGGTTTCCCTTGTGGTTATTATATTTTTTATAGAGTTATTGGTTCTGGAGTGCTCCTTAGAGATCGCAGAACTTTTTATTTATTTATATATTTTTTTCCTTTATTATTTTTATCAAGTTATCCGTTCTGGAGTGCTCCGTAGAGATCGCAGAACTTTTGTTTTATTTTTTGATAATCAAGGACTTCCGCAATTATGAGCGGGTCCCTGCTCGGGCGCCAGTTAAAGGGACTTACGTGGGTTTGCTCAAAAAAATTTTATTCCAAGGCGCGATCAACGGCGCCGAATTTAAACACGTTATAATTTTATTTTATTACAAATTATTTATTAATTATTAACTTCAATTTACCAATACGAGATATTAGTTAATTCTTAAATTAACAATTAAATACAAATGATTTTATTTTATTACAAATTATTTATTAACTCCAATTTACCAATACACGATATTAGTTGATTCTTAAATTAACAATTAAATACAAATGTCACACAACAACTTCAACCAACGAACGCGCAGCCAAGACTGCCCGTTCTTTCATCAACCCCATTCGCTCGTTGGTTGGTAGGTCACGTTGCACCAACATGTGCAAGAATGCAGACGCTGATCAAGCAATAATTATTTTCCCACAAAATTATTGTATTTAGATCGGATGCGCGTGTTGGCAAAAAAGAGCTTATGCTGCAAAATTTGGTTGGTCGGCAGAGCCGCCACTGTTAGTAACTTTAATATTCAAAATAATACTGTGCCACTGCACAGTGTAATAACAAGAAAGCTTATTATTGTTTTTAGAATTTCGTTTTGATGTATAAATTGTTTGTGTGACAAAGAATGCCGATGTTCTTAAATTGTTTTTATTTGTTATATTTTTTAACTAAATATTTTTAAAAGAAAAAGAAATACACTGCCCCTGCACTTTTTAATAATACGTCTTATTGCAATCACTGTCAATAGCAGACTGGGGCAAAAATGAAGCTCCAAAATTGAGACTATTTCATCATAAGTTAAAGTATTTATGTTTTTCGGTGCTGCTAATGTTGACACACGGGTGTACACTGTTGGCCCAATGTACTGTAAAAGCAATTTTGCACACATAATTTTGTCGTCAAAAATTTTTTTATTTGGAAATAATGTTTACGCTCGTACTGCACTGTAGCGTTTGCATTACTGTCGTCATTGCTGCAATGGCTTCCAACAATTTCTGCACCTGTGCTTCCTGCACTTTTGCTCTTTTTCCCTTATCTTCTTAACAGTAACCAGAGTGCTCTCAGCAGGACTTGTGGCTATCCTCTTTCCTCTAGTCAGTGGCGTTATCGTCTCAATGACAGTCAGTTGTTCTGACTTCGGTTGTTGCTGTTGAAATTTGCGCATTTCGCTCTTCCTCGGCCGCTTTCCAGTTTTTCGAACTGCTCTTCAATTTCCGAGACTCCATTTTTTATGTCATTGCTGACCCTTCCTTGCCGAATCATGGTGACCTTAATTTTCCGCATGATTTCTTGGCACTCAGCGAGGCTTTCCTCCTCCAATGTTCTCATCTTGTGCATAAGTTCCAAGCGAGGAGAACTGTTTCGTCGCGGCTTTAGTTCCGCATTCCGGCGTGGTATCTATTATCGTCTCCACTATTACCTCCTTCGTTGTAGTCGACTCGTCCAAAGATATACTTTGCTCCGTAGCCACAACTGTCCTACTCGCGGTCGGTGGTGATCCGTCCTTAAAGGACGTGGATACAATCGTGTATAAATACAATGGAAAATTTAGAAAAGGGATGTAAATGGATCTAGTGTACTTACATTTATGGAGTCTTATAGTGTTTTCACACCGAGTGGTTTTAAAGTAAAAGTTGGTTTTAACGTTAAAACCAAAAATAAAACCTGATTTTACCATACAAAATTATTGTGTTAAAACCAAAATAAAACCTTTTTTGAATTGGTTTTAAGTTGGTTTTATGAAATACAACCTTGTTTTGATGTACTAAATGTACTAAATCAGAGCTACCAGCTCTGAAAACCTGAAAACAGCTGATAAAAACAAAAACAAATGTAAATAAATAAATAAATGTAACTAATCATTTATTTTGTATTAAAAAAGGAAAAATTTGGAATATTTTTAATTTATTCAATGAAAAGTTTAATGATTCTTAAATATTTAAATATTAATCGAAATGTGTGTTGTTTCTGGTCACAATGAATATAGTTTCTTGTGCGAAAGGTAAGTCAGAAGCTAAATATATCAAGATGAAATAAGGCATATTGCTCATAAAATTTTTTTCTCGCAGTCATAAACGTCATGAATTTAAAACCAATTTTAATAAAACTTGCAGTGTGAACGCAAAATCAGCTGTTTATGGTTTTAATGCTAAAATCAGGTTTTAAATTTTGGTGTGAAAACACTATTACATACTTATGTATCATTGATTTATAAATTGATTGATTTATTAAATTTATAAACCTCTATTGTTTTTTGGTCCATTAACACCCAATAAACTTATTAAAAAGTGCTTTACTACTTTATCAAGCCTATAGCGCGAAAAGAAGTCATCATCGTCCAGTTCAAATGGGCAAAACCTTTCCTTATACAACATATACAAGGCTTTCTTCCTTCACACAAATCTTCAATAATACCAAAATCATTTTCAATGTCCTCAATTGTACACATCTCATCAATTATTTTTCAACACTTTTTATAATGTTGTAATAACGGGGAATTCCTTTGTGGAAAGATCCCAATGAAGGAATGCCGTTATTAATGGTTGTTATTAGTATTGGGTTTAGGAATTTTATATTTGTCAGACACAGTAGTCCACGGAGGTCTTCCTGCGTCCTAACAAGTTATTTATTTATTTATATCAGACACCGTAGTCCACGAAAGTCTTCCGGCGTCCTAACACCTTTTGGTTTTTTTTTAGAAAAAGTTCAAAACAAGCGCTCTTGATTTTTATAGCTTTATTCTTCGATTGTTTCTATCAGAATGAACAAATTTTATCATTGCCCTGACCTTACTTAAGCTTATGAAAATCATCAAATCAAGTCGTCTAGTACATAACGAAAGGCTTAATTACAAAAACAAAATAATGTAATGCAAATGAGAGAAGTTAAAAAAAATAAGAGAAAAATTATGATCGAGTTATTGATTACATTTTATGGTTATTATGATTACATGGTTAATGATTACATGTATTCACAGGGTGATTACTATACTAATAGAAAATGTATGTAACGGTCAGACAATATTTTAAATAATATGAAAATATGTTAATGAATGTAATTTAGGCCGCTACAATGTGAGATTTGTGGGCGCTGATATTGCTACGCTACCAAAAAAAAAGAAAGATGTGCTAAAGCTGCTTAAAAATTAAACAGCTAAAGCCAGTGTGGTCAGATAACCAGCGTCGCTGATATGCTCGCGTTCTGCCGGGCTGTGGCTCGCCGGATGGTCCGAACCTAAAGCACACACACATATGTATATAAAAAAAATTCCATACCAACTTTAGATCAAAAACAATCTTACAAAAAGTGAATACAAATAACGATGATGTCTATGTGGATATAGTCGTCTGATGCTCTGGTATGATGCTGATGCAAGTACAATTACCTGATGTGATTTTGTTGTATGCACAGTTGTATGATGTGATATTGCTGCAGGTACCGTTATCTGATGTGATTTTGATGTAAGTAAGTAAGGTTGTCCGATGTGGTTTTTATGCAGCTATTTTGGAGGCTGTTAGCTTTGTTGTTCGCGCTTTCTGGTTGCTCGATTTAAACCTTATTTGAACCACTCCTATTTTTTTTTGCTTCACACATAAAACTTGAAATAATTTTAATAACTTGGAACTTCTAATTTATTAAAATTAAAACCATACAACCGTGAGTTAAAAAAAAATTTTTTCGTTTAATTATTTTCAACACAAAAAAAAAAAACACGCGTACCAGCCGATGCCGAAAACCAACTTACTTTCTGCTTGTCAAGTCTCAAAAACCAAGGAGTCAAAAGACAAAATACATTATTCAATACAATCAAAATCTATATATTATCATCGTCTTGCATAAATTCTCTATATAAATTTAAATTTCGTTAGTATAGTTCGAAAAGACGCTAAGTCCACTTTTTTCCAAAATTGAGATTTTAATGCAAAACGGTAACACTATAAAAAATACATATTTTACGACAAAAAAATGTCATTATTTAGTTCAAAGTTGTTGTAATTTTGTGTTTAGCAAAAACGCTAAGTCCACAAAACTACGAAAAAAAAATTAAAAGCACGTGCTAAAACTCCACGAATATTTTTTTTATTAATTATTGCTAATTTTTGATCTAGTCATTTAAAGAGAGCTATTTTGTAAAAATAATTGCGTTTAAAAAGTTTACAAGTTTTAAAAACGGAAAAAGCTACTATGTTTTTTGTGTCTCCTGTAAAATTTGAAAAAAGGGACTTAGCACATTTGCGAATTAGACTAACGATTTAATGATGATGTTGATGTTGATGGAGAATTTATTTTATATCCCAATGCATATGTATTGATACCATTTTATTTAATATATCTCTTATCATCTTAAAACCTTAATGTTAGTTTATTAATATTTTGTGTATAAATTTGATGTGCCTTAGATCTAAATACAATATACATTGTGTCATAGTACAATTTTTTCTCGAATAAACATTTTCTTAAGTCATTTATACTTAATATACCTTGAAATTAAGCACCGCATTGTAGGAGCTTAGTGTGTTACGCGCCGGTTATACCCGAATAAAATATCAAGGTTAAGGGCATGCAAAGATCTCCCCGGTAGCTCAGACTAAAGTGGTTCTCAACCCGTATTTTACGACGCGCAAGCATATAAACACAGCCTGCATGCCACCAAGATAAAAGAAAAAGACTGCTAATATAAAGAAAACATACAACAATGTCAAACCGCGAAAGTATCCGGACACAAAAAAAAAAAACCCGAGTCAAAACGATTTAACGGTTAGGTGTTATCCCGTCTAGGGCATAAGTTCCCTCCCAGTGACAAAGTCACACGCCATGACAGACGGACGCCCTAATCAAATACTACATCTGTCCCTAATATAACCACGTGCCTCCTACCTTACCATGCTCCCCGCGTTTCCCTCCCTCCGAAACAACAGATTAAAGGATCATGTTTCCTTGAATCTCACCTAAGGAATGATGTCATATATACATATACATTTCACAAAAACATTCAAGTTTATTTAGGCAAATAAATGTGGAATAATATTAATAATTTTAAAAAATAGAAATTTAATAGATATAATGATGGGTTTTTTTTTTTTTTTTTTTTTTTTTTTTTTTTTTTTTTTTTTAATAATAATAATAAAAAAAAAATAAATGCGTTGCCTGGCTATTCTCGGCGGTGCACCGCTCCCACGATGATGGCTCTTGGGTTGTTGATGTTGTAACTGGGGGTGTCGATGGTGGCTGGTGTTGTCGCTCTTGTCGCTGGCTGTACTATCAGGTGAGTATTGTTCTATCAGGTGAGTATTGTTCTATCAGGTGAGTATTGTTCTATCAGGTGAGTATTGTTCTATCAGGTGAGTATTGATCTATCAGGTGAGTATTATCCTATCAGGTGAGTATTGTTCTATCAGGTGAGTATTATTCTATCAGGTGAGTATTGTTCTTGAAAGTTCTTTGCTTGCTTTACTTTTTATTTGGACTTTATAATTTGTTCGGTTAGTTTATGTTTTTTTTTTGATTCTTTTTAGTCACAAAATGCAATTAAATTTAGTTATTTTATTTTTTGTGTTTCTTATTTCTAAAAATGTTTGTCAATTTTTTATTTCACATTTTAGTTTTCATTACTTATTTTTATTTCTGAAAATTTTTATTAATTTTTTATTTCACATTTTAGTTTTCATTACTTATTTCTAAAAAATTTTGTTAGTTTTTTATTTCACATTTTAGTTTTCATTACTTATTTTTATTTCTGAAAATTTTTATTAATTTTTATTTCACATTTTAGTTTTCATTACTTATTTCTAAAAATTTTATTAATTTTTATTTCACATTTTAGTTTTCATTACTTATTTTTATTTCTGAAAATTTTTATTAATTTTTATTTTCACATTTTAGTTTTCATTACTTATTTTTAAAAATTTTATTAATTTTTATTTCACATTTTAGTTTTCATTACTTATCTCTAAAAATTTTATTAATTTTTATTTCACATTTTAGTTTTCATTACTTATTTCTAAAAATTTTATTAATTTTTATTTTCACATTTTAGTTTTTAATGTTTTTTTATTTGAAAAAAAGAAAAATTTCGGCGAACCATTCGGTTTGAGTACCACACGTGAACTGCCTATGCTTCCCAACATTCCTCTTTTATATCTTATTTTTTCTTTCTTCTGGAATGTTCTTTTCTCCCGCCATAACGCATTATCTTCCTCTACCTATATCCCTCATCCTTGTTTCTGACAAATGGCACATTCTGATTGGTTAAACTGTCTAACGGTAAAATTTTCAACGAAACAGACGCCAGGTGTCAGAATCTGATTGGTCGATCAGGACGCGCAAAAAAAAAACATAACGAAGTACATACATAGCAAAAGGGATAAAGATAATTGAAGAGTTGCAATTGCATCAGTAAAAGGGTTGCAATAAAGTGCATTATTGCCAACCATACATGCAAATAAAGGGGTGGGAGTAAAAGTTGCAATTCTAACTTCGACAATCCGTAACAAGTGCTGCGTCTGACTTTATTTCTCAGGATTCCTACAGCTTGATAATATTTAGAGCTACCCTGGTAAGGTTCAAACAGCTTGTGTGCGTTGGCGGCCTGGCACTAAGAAACATATTTTCGCGACTCACCCCTGAACTCAGGTACCGACTTGATTATATCTAGAGTTTCATCACACTGTACCCCAGGTCTTATTTCTATTTCCCTATATTCTTCAAAATCGGATGGTGGTTGTAAACTATTAACTCTAGCAGTCAAGTCATTGATAGTGGTTTGTAACTCTTCTTTAGTTCTTTGAACAGCCTGATTAGTGGCATTATCTAGAAGCACTTTTAAATTTGCCGCATTCATGTAGGATCAACAAATAAACGAAATACTTTTTTTTTTAAATATTTGATTGAATAATAAAAAAGAACAATTCACATTTAAATTTGCTGGGCTACTACAATTATTACTATTGGTAGGGTTGCCCACTTCTCGTCCGGCCTGTCACCGGTCCCACAATAAAATGTGGGTTTTTTTTTATAGAAAACCTCTTCTAAAAATGTTGGTTTTTTAATTTTCTTTTCATATTTTTACTTTTTCATGGAACATAATGTCGATGATGATGATTCGAAAGAAAATGGAAAAAAGAAAAATAAACTTCAATTCATTCAATTCGGAATTTTGAATTGATTTTTTTTATTTTGCTTTCTGCATAAATCCAGTAATATCAGGAACATCAGAATACCAAAACATAACACTTAAGGCTTATCCCGGACGAGCCCCCAAAAATTTAGGATTTTTCTTCACACGAATCAACGAAACGCTTTTTTTTAATAGGTTTATTATCTTGTGACACGGTACCGATTGTAAAGTCAGATGCATCAGTGGTGAGTTCAAAGTCTTTTTCAAAATTTGGATTGGAAAGCGTAATATCTCGTGATAGTAAGATGTTTATTATTATTTTTGAATGAGTCCAGAGCCTCTTGATTTAAAGTAATTAATTTATTTTTTGACGCATTTTTAGAAATATTACCACATTCACCTCTTAACATACTAGTGAGCGGTTTTGCTCTCTTAGCGTAGTCTTTGATGAAACTACGATAATAACCAGCCATTCCAAGGAATGATCGGAGCTCTTTTAGGTTTTTTGGTGCCGACATTTTTGCTATTGAATCTACTTTACGAGAGTTTGTTTTAATTCCTTCGGCACCCACGACACATCCCAAAATTCTAGTTCATCTTTCAAAAATGTGCACTTGTTTATTTGTTTTCTAGAGTTTTGAATACTACTTCTAAATTATGTAAATGTTCTTCTTCATTTCTACACTGAAAAACGAAATAAAAATCGGTTTTAATTAAAAAATTCGCAATTCCAATTAAAAAATTGTTTAATTTTACACCTGTAAAGAAATTCATTCCAGCAGTTAAACGGAATTAATTGAAATAAATTTAAATAAAATATTAATTTCAGCAAACAAAAGTTTAATTAAATTGTTTTTAAATTTCTGATTAATTATTTAATTGTTTCAAGTAAAAAAATTATTGATTATTAGTAATTTAATTGATTCAATTAAAATTTTAATTGAAATTTGTATAATTTTAATTAAATTTTTAATCAACATTAATTAATGTATTAATTAAAATGTATTTTATTTTTTAATTAAATTTTTGTAATATTAATTAAAAGTTTAATTGAATTGAAAAAGATATGAATATTTTTATATGAAAATTAAAATTTAAAATTTTTTTCATTAAATAAAATTACTTTATATTATAAGTAAATGTTTAGTAATTTTATGTAAATTTATAATTACCAGCTCTTCGGTTGGAAATATTGTGTAAATTTGTTTTTCCAGCTCCGCACAATCTGATAGAGATACTTCACAGCCATTTAGGTCTAAATACTGAGTAATTGTATTGGTTAGTAAGGTCCGGTGCTCTTCTTGAAGGATCTGGTGTTTATCATAATATTTTAGTATCTCTGTTCGACTTTTGGTACTGGATAAGATGTCAGACTCGGAAAGTAATGGTCGCTTAATACCTGTTTTCGTAATGACAGCATTATTTGTTTCCATGTTGAATTCTCTCTCGTATCCCAAAGTTTTTTTTTCCAATTTTGTAACTCGAACTCAAAATGGGCTTGATCACCAGTTCGCAAAGTAGAAAATATTTTCTTTATATGATGGGGTTGTAGAATTTTAATGTATTTATTGTTATGTTTTCTTCTGTAAAATATAAAAAAACAATAAATTATTTAGAAGTTCTATTATTAGGAGTAAGCTAATATAATTTGAATGAACTATACTATATAGGAGTTAGAATATTGAAATATTATTTTATTTTTATTTAATTTAGCTTAGGATATTGTATTATCCTTTGTCGCACTTACACCTTACTTTTCTTCTTCAGGTTTTTGAATTTTTCACACGCGAATCCTTACTTTTTATTTTTCAGGATTTTTTTTCGCTTGTCCCTGGCGCCCGAGCCAATTAAAATTTCATTTATTGAAATTTTGTAAAGAAATAATTTTTTTTGGAGCTTAAAGCTCTTTATTGTTCGATAATCAACTAAAAACTAAACTTTTACAAAAATGTTTGTCGTAAATCTAACTTATTCTATGCACCGGAATTGTTGACTCAGCAGTTTCCCACGAGCATATTTATGTTGTTGCGAGATTATTATTTGTTTGAAACACAAGTATCGTGTTTCGTCTGGTATGCACCGCGATTGTTGACTCGACACCTTCCCACAGGTTGGAGTAGCACGTTTAAAGCAATTTAGTGTTGTGAAATTATTGTATTTGTTTTATCTATTTTAAATAAGTAATGTGTTAACTTATATAAATTAACAAATAAATTGTTTATAACACTTAAAATTTTTTTTTTGGCTTGAAGCCTTTATTTATTTATAACACCTTTATTCTTTTAACATCACTTAAAAACTAAACTTTAAAAATTAAAAATTTTTACAATTAAGCCTTTGTCAATTGGTTTAGTCACATTGCAATAAAAATACGTTCGACGTCAGCATGTTGGTAAAGGGCGTGTAATTAGTTGCAATTTTTTATAATTGTGCGTATTATGTGTTTTATTCTACGGGAATTTTTTAATGTTTACGGCGTTAACTTGTATTCTAACTGTTTTTAATATAATATACATTCTAACGGCCTAACTCGTTTTTTATTCTTCTTTTAATACACGTTTTCTTTAAATTCTTATTTCTTTCTTTTCTTTATTTTTGGTTATAAATTATTTTTACATTAGTTTTTGAGGTTATAATTTTATTTTTTTTTTTTTTGAGGTTATGTGCTATTTATACACTGGTTTTTTTCTTTTGAGGTTATAAATTCTTTTTACATTCTTTTTTTTAATATACAGTTTAAAATAAGGGTTTTTATATTTAACATTTTTTCAAAATTTATAACAAAAAATAACTTTTCTGTTACGTTATTTTTATTATTTGCATTAAAAGAATTTTTATAACTAGAACATTTCTAGAACACTTTTATAACTAGAACACTTCTTTTCTTGAGTTCATAACTGTTCACAGAATACCGTTTTATAACGGTGAGTATAGTGCTGTAGAGTAAGGCTGATGATGACGAATGCCCGCCACAAAGTGTCTGTGTACGGGGAGGATGGTCAACCTCTAGCGAGGCAGACACGTTGTAAGATGCCCAGTCAAAATCAGCCAGAATAGCTTCCAACAGCTAGTGACCGTACAAATCACACACATCAGAATATGAAAAAAGTAAAAAAACACCCCAAGGAATCTCATTCCCGTATGTCGAATTTTTAAACGTAGTATGTAGAGTTTATTATGTTAACACGTGTCTTCAATAAAATAACTCACTTCTTTATTTGCATCGGGTGAAGCGTTTGATTTTTTTTTCACTACTTTCCTTTTTTGTTGTTACAAAAAGAATGCTTCGCTTTCTTGAATGCCTTTTATACCATTGCCTTTTCATTTCTAGATCGTTCGATACCGTTATATTTTCCATTTATTCCCGTCAAAGTACATCTGTCCTTTTCTTACTTATATCTTTATTCCTTTTATTCGATTGGGCTTGCCAATTGTTGAAATTCCCATTTTAGTGTTACCAACTGATATTTTACAGTTCGCATGCGTAACTTACATGACAGTTTAAAAAAAAAAAAAAATTCACATGTTCACGGTCGCCATGTAGCGGACAACCTCCGATAATATATACCACCCGGCTTTAAGTTCAGAGTAAGAATAATAATGTTTTATTCATCGTATTTCTTAATATATAGTACAATTATTCCAGTATTCTTAGCTGTATATAATAGTATCATTCTTAGCTATATATTACATATATATTAGTACACGGACAGTGTTACCATTACAACAGTTATCTGTTGTCATGGCAATCAAATTTTTTATTGGAATTTGATTTTTATCCAGTACTTTTAATGTGGTTTGGAACATTCCATTTGCAGTACTATCTTCAATAGGAATTAATTCCAAGGACCGATCACGGCATTGTCCGCCAAATGTTCTTATGACTATTGCCTAATTTTTAGATACACTGCAATCCGTGCTTTCATCTGCTACTAACGAATAGTAGTTGTCACTACAATATTTTGCAATAAGACTAGAATTTTCTGGACCAGTAATATTTGTAACAATGTTTTGAGCCTTCTTTCTATTTATGTAAAACATTTTTGTAATTTGGGAGTCGGTGCCTCCGGCTTTTATTACGTTGTTTAAATGTTCCAAAACGGGAAAATGTAAGTTGTGTTCCTCAACAAACAGAATTTCGAATTTTTTGTCGAATCTGTAGTTGGGCATGATGATGATTTTAAAAATATATTTATTTTTGGTAGTTTATGTGAGAGCTGTCAGTGGTAATACGCAAACTAAAATTTGTGCTAAAGCTGCAAAAAAATTTAACAGCTGAAGCCAATGTGGTCAAATAATCTGTGTCGCTGGTATGCTCGCGTTTTGTCGGGCTGTGGCTCGACGGATGGGGTGATTGTTGGTAAGATGAATATAGTTGAGGATAATCACATTTATAGGTGATAATTGGTAAGATTCCTTTATGGAAAGATCCCAATGGAGGAATGCCGTTATTAATGGTTGTTATTAGTATTGGGTTTAGGAATTTTATATTTGTCAGACACAGTAGTCCACGGCGGTCTTCCTGCGTCCTAACAAGTTATTTATTTATTTATACCAGACACAGTACCCCACGAAAGTCTTCCTGCGTCCTAACACCTTTTGTGTTTTTTTTTTTAGAAAAAGTTCAAAACAAGCGCTCTTGATTTTTGTAGCTTTATTCTTCGATTGTTTCTATCAGAATGAACAAATTTTATCATTGCCCTGACCTTACTTAAGTTTATGAAAATCATCAAAGTCGTCTAGTACATAACGAAAGGCTTAATTACAAAAACAAAATAATGTAATGCAAATGAGAGAAGTTAAAAAAAAAATGAGAGAAAAATTATGATCGAGTTATTGATTACATTTTATGGTTATTATGATTACATGGTTAATGATTACATGTATTCACAGGGTGATTACTATACTAATAGAAAATGTATGTAACGGTCAGACAATATTTAAAATAATATGAAAATATATTAATGAATGTAATATAGGCCGCTACAATCTCTAATTCTTAAGTTAACATTAGTAAAATTTTTGTTGCTTGTCAAAACATTACAGTTTTCGAATTTTATCAGGAAAGTTCCTCTAATTTGCAATTCTTCTTTGTTACAGTTATGTTTCAGATTTTGGTAATAATTTTTGAATATAAGTAGTCCGGGAAGTATTTCTACTACTTCTCCCGTTTCAAAATTTTCCATAGGGCAGTTAGCTTCCTTATATTCTAAAATATTTTGTATACAGTCATTTTGAAGAGTGATTAGGTTTTTTTCTAAGTTATCTTGAAAAAATGGCTCATACATTTTTTTGCTTTGATCAATAAGTATTGTATATGGTTTTAATGCTAATGTTTTATTTTTAATATCCGGAATTGGTTCAAAAGTGATTTTGTTGAGAAAGTATTTTGAGTATAAGGGTATTTTGAAAATTAATAATATATTTTCGTCATGAAGGGCCACAGACACTTTTATGTTTGTGTAGCTGTCAAAATCTGTTATAAGGTCCGTTTCCTTTGGTGTTAAGATGTCTGTTGGGATAATTCCAAGTTTGCTGGAAAATATTACTTGCCCTATGTCATCTGAAAAGGAATTATTTTGTGGATTTTATAGTAGGATTGTCTCTGTCCTGGTATTTTCTTTTTTGTTTAACATGAGATTTATAGTATTTGTGCCCAGTTCCTATTGTCTGTACATGGTCCTCATCTATTATTTTTGTATTTACCTTTCTATACTTTCTATGATTCTTCCCGCCTCTTATTTCTTTAATATAGTTTGTTCCATCTTCCAGCTCTATGTCTTTTCTATTCTCATTTAATTTCTGTATATATTTTTCCTTTTTTGAATTTATTAAGTCCTGAATTTCTTTCTTTCATGTATTTTGCCATGTCATGTCTGTTGCTATAAAAACGTCTAGATATTTTCCTGAAAAAGCGTCTATTTCTAGTAATTCTTCTACGTGGTTCTTGTATTGTGGCTTCGTTAATGTCCGTCAGGTAACCGTCATTCGATTCAAACCCTGAGTCTAAAGTATATTGTGGGTAGTGGTCTGTGGCTTCTGTTACGAATTCTATGTCTGATGGATAGTCGGATACTGAACTATTATCACTCATCCATATATACATATATTGCAAAAACTCTGATCGTCACCAAAATTATTGTGCCCCCCCTTTTTTTTTTTTTTTTTTTTTTTTTTTTTTAAAGAAATTATGCCGCTCTAATTTAACTTATTTGTAAAAAAATTAATCTTACTTTCGGTTAATGGTGTCGTCCTATGTAAATGTTGATGATGTTTTCTTGATGAAGGCTGTGCAGTTCCCGGCGTGAACTGGTCTTGTTATCTTTCGGTTGATGGTGTCGTCCTTTGTAAATGTTGATGATGTTTTCTTGATGAAGGCTGTGCAGTTCCCGGCGTGAACTGGTCTTGTTATCTTTCGGTTGATGGTGTCGTCCTTTGTAAATGTTGATGATGTTTTCTTGATGAAGGCTGTGCAGTTCCCGGCGTGAACTGGTCTTGTTATCTTTCGGTTGATGGTGTCGTCCTTTGTAAATGTTGATGATGTTTTCTTGATGAAGGCTGTGCAGTTCCCGGCGTGAACTGGTCTTGTTATCTTTCGGTTGATGGTGTCGTCCTTTGTAAATGTTGATGATGTTTTCTTGATGAAGGCTGTGCAGTTCCCGGCGTGAACTGGTCTTGTTATCTTTCTTCCTCTTTATTTTATTTTGAAGGATACGTCTTGTTATCCTTGTTATTATAAAAAAAATTTTTTTTTTCCAAAGGATATATCTTTGTATCCTTATTTTATTTTGGAGGATAAGTCTTCTTATCCTTTCTACGAGAAAAAAAAATGTCTCTAAGGATATATATTTATATCCTTATTTTATTTTGGAGGATAAGTCTTCTTATCCTTTCTATGAGAAAAAAAAATTTCTCTAAGGATATATCTTTATATCCTTATTTTTTTTGCAGAGTCCGTATCAAGGATAAAAATCCTAGTTCTATCACAAAAAAAAAATTCACTTTTTATGTTGGATAGGACTTACGGATCCTACCGACTGCGCCACTTTTGAATCTTAACTTTTGTATTTTTAAAAAAATATAAACTTCACTTTTTTGATTTTCAAATTAAGACTAATTTATTTATTTTCTTGCACTTACTAATTTTTACAATAAATGTTTTCTCATCAATTTTGCTTAGTAATGGAATGTGTTGTTGCAAAATGATTCCCAATAAATTTGTCTGCGTTAAAATGCTGGAGTTGCATTTAATTAGTGGGAACGGAAATGCAAATTATTAATCGTGAACTAAATAAAGTTTGTAAACAGTTCAGTGAACTTAAAGTAAAAGGTAAGTAAATTAAAGTATGTTAAAGTATTATGTTGGCTCGTGTTAAGGGAATAACAGGAGACATCATAACACAGCATCAGCATCTTTGGTACAATAGGCAGTTAAGTGACCCAGTCCACATTTAACACAATTTACCGACTTCCTGCAATAGCTTTTTGTATGACCAAACTCTTGGCAACGGTGGCATTGTACAAGATCTTCCGTTTTCTTGGGTGGTACTATGTTAACAACTGCATTGCAAAGCGTTTTAGTGTCGTATATATTTTTATTGTTTGTGTCTGGTTCTAAGTCTACGAAGAACATTGGTAGAGAAATTTTTGTAATTCTACTTTTAATATTAACGACATTTCTAACTTTATGTCCCAAAGATTCGATAGCATTTTTTATATCACCGCTTGGTGTCGAAGGATGTAGATTTTTTACAACTACTCTATACGATCTTTCCTGTTTCAGTTGATACGTGTGAAATTTAATATTTTTCTCTATTAGAAATGTAACTAAAGCTCTATATTTGTCAATATCTTTGACAATAACTCTTATTTGTCCGTCCCTTAATGATTTGTAATTAAACAAGGTGGATGGAATTATTTTATTAAAAGTTTTAATCATGGCACTAATGTCTGAAACATTAGGTATAATTATTGGAGGGGCTTTAGGAACATTGTTATTTGCTGTTTTTTCATTATCAATTTCAGCTTCATCATCTTCACTTAAGCTTGAAAATCTATTTGAACTTACATTACTAGCATTGTTGTCGACATTCTACTGTGTAGCAAAAATTTTATTGCTATTTTGTGATGTAGATGCGTTGTTGTTATTTTCAGTAAGTTCTGAATTTTTTTTAATATTTTGTCTCTTGTTCAAAAACATTTTTGGCGGTTCACTTTGTTTTCTTTTTCTTGTTTTTGACGATGTGACTACCTGCCAGCACAGATCATCATCATCGCTACTATCATTGCTATCAGTATTCATGATAACAATGTAAATTGTTTTTATTCAAAAGAACTGTTTTTATTTTTGAACTTTTTTTTTTTTTTAATATATGTTTTCAATTGTTGCAAGACAATTGTTTTTATATTTGATATTATATATATATTTTTGTTCGTTTTATTTTTTAAACACTTTGGAGATCGCAGAAATTTTGTACGTTTGCACTAGATCACAGTCAAAACCAGACTATCCCGCGGTATTTTGGAATTAACTTTTTATTCGTTCCACTAGAAGTATCTATGTTACGAATTACAACATAATCACCCTTACAATATTTTTTTGCCGGTTTGCTAGCTGTTGAAATATAGCTGATAGTATCTTTGTGTATTCTTTACAACATCTAAAGCGGAGGACCGAATCTCATCCAAATTGCATTCTCTTTTTACGTCAACCTTTTCTTCAAGAAAAGGTAGTTTGGTAGTAGAATGGATCGTATTATTAATGCTGTATTCTACTTTGCCTAACATAGTTGGCCAATTAGCATGACAAATAGGTTCGGATATTTTACTCAACATGGCTCATATTACTCTATTTACGCGCTCGACTTGCCCATTTGCTTGTGGAGAAGCGGTGGCAACTTTTATATGTGCTATGTTATTCTTCAATAAATATGCACTAAATTCAAGAGAAGTGAAACAAGTTCCCCGGTCAGACACAATGCACCTAGGCCTACTATAATAACTAAATTACTTTTCCAAACATGAAATAACTTCTTTTGTGCTGGTGGCAATTACTGGATACAGACGAACGTATTTCGTAAAGCCAGAAACACGTTACAACTAGAATATGCTTTCGCTTTGAATTAACAGTAGGCAGAGGTCCAAAATGATCTACATGTATAGTATCGAAAGGGACCGGTCTCTTGGGGACACTATATAGATTATGCTCATTAATACGGGCAGGGGCCGAACACATAATACAACGAATACAGTTTATTATAAATCGCTCTACTTTCTGTTCCATATTCGAAAACCAGTAGTTTCTTTTCAGTTGGTTACACGTTTTCTCTATACCTAAGTGACATATCTTCTCATGAACCAATCTAATGGCATTCAGTTCCATTTCAGATGGCACAAATTTCTCTCCTCACCGCGCAAGATTGCGGTAAGGAACATTTTCGTATAATCCATTTGAAAACGTCTATAAAATCCCGATAAACCGAGAAACGATATGAGTTGCTTTATGGCACAAAATTTTTCCGCGTTGGTTTTCATTATTATTTATCTTTATTTTTATACTAGTGACCAAGAATTAGTCCATTCTGTTACTACTATTTAGGTTCTCGAGTCTAGTCTAGTTTTTTCGTTGGACGCCAATTAATTTATTTGTTATTAATAAATACAACTACTTGGTTCGAGTACATGACTGCGACTGATTGTTATTGTTATTAATTTTTCCCAAGTTACCTGGCTAAGTAAATATGTTAAATACTGCAGACATAGAGTCAGCAGTTTACAATGAAATATTTTTAATAACAAAAGACAATTTTAATTCCGTTAATTTACACATTTACAAAAATAACAAATTGATGAGTTAATTTAAGAGAACATTATGACAGTTATAAAATACTGGAAACAGAGTTTCCCAATTGTACTAATTTAAAAAAAATATTTTTGAGTTATCGAAGTGCTAAATATATACGATGATTATTTTTTTTTAGCATCTTTAAAGAGATAAACATTTGTAATTGAATTAAATAATGCTTGTGTTAACTTTTATATAAAATGCAATAAAAAAAATAAATACACTGTAAATAATCTTGAATTTATTAAACAATCTATTCCGATTATTCTCATCTTATTAAACAAAGGTACTGAATTAAAAAGTTTTTGCTTTAATTTAATAAAAATTCTAAAGACGTTAACGATGAACGCAGAAGTGGCGAAACTAGAAAACATTAGAATGCCAATTGTAAAAATATACAGTCAAAGAAAAAAGTCTACATACAGCGGTGTATGCTGATTTTTTAGGACGTTGTTTAAGGCGGTTAAAATTAAGAATGTTTGAAGACAAAAATGAATATAAAAAATATAACCCAGAAATTAAAAAAAAAAATTAACCTGCAAATGTATGTAAACTTTTTTCTATTGTACAATGGGTCGAATCGACCTCTGGGTACTGTACTTGTCTAAATTGACAAGTACACGTCCTCTAATCTTTTTCTGTGACTGTATATTAAATATATTAATGATTTATGCGATTTTTGCGCTCAACGGCTTTTTTATAAATTTTCTATGCTACAGAATACCTATCTTACTTGAGCTCATATTTTCTTCAGGTCAATTATTTTTCTCTGACAATGGGCAGCCAAAACAAATTAACGAAACGTAAATAAATTTAAAAAGTTAAAGAATAATAAAAGAAAATTATTTCTTAAAAGAATATTAAATTAAAATATTATTAAAAAAAAAATAAAACCAAACGATAACAATACAATAATAACAATAGCTTATTATAACTGAGAGATTTATTAACAAAGTTTCTTAAAAATATTTAATAAATAAATTATATAAAATAAAAATAAAAAAAAAAAAATCTTGCCATTTATAGACGTAAATCTTTAATAATTTATTAAAAACTATAATAAAAACTCAACGTATTTATATAAATTGTTAAGCATTAAATGATTTTTAACAATTTTTAACCGGTTAATTCACTTATCCATGTACATTTTGTATTTAAAATAGTCTTTATAATTTAATAGAATATTTTCGTTTTTTCTTTTTCTGAATTATTGTAGAAATGAATTATAATTGTAATAATAATAATATTATTTATTCAAATATAAAAACAATAATAATTTTAATTACTTGATCGTCAGGTAATTTTAATCACAGTTAAACGTTGTAAAAAAAATAAAAAATTTTAATTTCCTCTCATTTTACAAACAAATCCTAAGAACATGGCCTATAAATTATGTTTTATTGTTTAAAAAAAATTGCTTGAGAAGGCCTTTTACATTCGAAATAAAACCTCGAATTAATTTCTTTTATTATATCTGGTCTCAGTTGTTTCATTTATCTTACATTCTCAAAAGTCTACTTTGAAAGGTCTTCCTTCTAAAATTGTTTCTTTTTCATCACATTGATGATGAGGCTTAGGCTGACTTCCAAAATGTTAGTTGCTTTGTGTTTGAACAAAGTATAGTATTTCAAAAAGCCGCTGTACAAAATGTTTACAATGTATACTATTTCAAAACGTCGTCAATGTGTATTTTTAACGCAGTCAAAAAGCAATCAGGTATCGGATTTATAGTTGAAGCATTGTTTGGTACCTTTGAATGTGTTAAAAATTTATATACCGTAGTAGAACTGTATACAAACTTTGTATTGATACATTTTGGAAGTCAGCCTTGTTGTCTGAGATCACAATATATGTATAAGCCGCTATAAGACTCATTAGGCATAGGAAAGAAGGCCAGAACCAGCGTTCTTACCGATCCTTACTGATAAAGTTAAGTCCACGTTCTAATTGTATATACAGAAATATACGATTTAGTAGAAATGACACAATGGCACAAAGCCATCTGAGCGTGGCATGAGTTTTTCAAGTTGAGAAACAAAGTTTCCTAAAACTGGGGTGCATAAATCTTATTCATATTGCGTCTGCGGTTCAGAGATAATTTATGCTTAAAATAGTAACCAATTTAAGAAACGAAAGAAATCAATAATTTTCTTAAATAAAAATTGCTATTAAATCTCTAATTCGCACATACAGTCAAAGAAGAAAGTCTACATACACCGGCGTATGCTAATTTTTTTATTAAATTGAAAAGGATGTAGAAGCCTTGTTTAAGGCATTTACAATCAAAAATGTTTGAAGAACAAAACTAATATGAAAAAATATAACAGAAATTAAAAAAAATGTATACATAAGCCGTTGTTTGTAGACTTTTTTCTTTGACTGTACATATACAAACTTACAGTCATTTAGAAAGCGATGTTAACGAGGCAACTGCCCGACACAGACCGATGAGGCCATTTATGTACATATACACTGAGCGCCAAAAGTGAGTAAACACCACTGAAATAATTCATTTTCTTAGGATAGCGAAAAAAGTAAAAGAGAAAAGTCGAATAAATTTCCAAAAAAAAACGTTTATTTATTACTTATAAAATGTTAAAACAAAAACAACAATTCATGATAAAGGACCTTTTTTATACTTGACTCACTTATGGCACTCAGTGTACATACGTATATTAAATATAAAATGTTTTTATATGAATACTTGTTCTTAAAGTTGCTTAACAATATAATCGTGGATATTTTATAACAATTTTAGATTTGATAAGGCAATTGAATTTATTGAGTTTGGTTTCGATCCTATTGTCCTATTTTTAATACAGATCTTTTAAGCTGAAATTTGTTTCCTATATTTTATTTTTATAACTTATCTTCTAAACAAATATTTTGTAAAATAAAAATTATAATAAACTTAACTATCACCAATTTAAACCCTAGCTTAGACTATAAAAACAAAACTTTAATGCTTAGAATGTGAAAAAACAACATTAATTATATCCTAAAAACAAAATTAATTCCTGTTAATATTTATTTATTTTATTTATTAAACAAAAATTTCCTATTTCTCCTACAAAAAAAAGGTATTCTTAAAATATTTATTAAATAGTTTAAAGGCATAATATTAAAAATAAAAAAATAAAACAAAAAAAACTTACCAACTTTAAACGATAGTTATAAAATTATTAATTATAAATTAAAAATTATACATAAAAAAAAAATTCCATATTAAAATTAAGTGTTAAATATTTTACAATTAAAAGGCAACGCAACGCATATGCATTCATTAAATTTTAAACAAACAAATAAAAAAATGTATTCTTAATAAAAAAAAACTATATTTATCATCCTATACCTTAAACTAGAAAAAAAATCTTTGAAAAAGAAATGCATTTTAAAGCCGATATTAATAATTTAATTGGCAAATAATTATTATTAACATGGTACACAAAAGAAAAACAAAAACATATCCAATAAACGTCATTTCAATTTTTTGCAATGTTTCAGAATGAGTTATCCTGTTATAAAAACGCTATTTAAACGATCGAACTTCGTCTGCAAACACAATCTGATGGCAACCATCAAAAGTGTTTGTGTCACTTGTCCTGATGCATACCAAAAATTGCTTATACACTAATCCCTCACTTTGTGTCGTGTTTTTTTTTTTTTTTTTTGGAACGTAACAAAAAAAAAACTCAAAGTGAATTATGATTTCTATAGCAAACTATGTAAACATCGAGGATGGGTTCCAGGATTACGAAAATACTACCTTTTAAAAAGAAAACTGAACAAATTAAACATTTAAAAAACAAAAATAATATAAAATTTTATTACATACATACAAAAGCCAAAAAGTATATAAATACGGGGCGAACTCAATAAGGTGATAGCCAAATTATAACAACTCAATTCGCAGTGTTTTTTTTTAACAAAAACAAGATGTATTTGTTGCTTTTTTTCGGGGAGCTAGATTGTCAAATGAAATTCGCCGTATGACAAAAATGACAAGGGCGAATCCATATAATGACATAAAGTTGTTCTTTTGTTTCTTTATAATTGTTTTTTAAATTTTTTTCGATATACGGAATGATTTGCGCTATCATTAAGGTAGTCATACTTCAAGGGGATACTGGGAACCATAAGAGCAGATTCTACGATAAAAGTTGTGCCAGTACATTAAGAATATTTAAATAAATTATAAAAATGTGTAGAATACAAATATAAAAGGAAATAAATAAATAATAGAATGTATATAGTACAGTGAGCAAAAAAAATGTGTACACTTATTATTAAAAAACTAACAAATATATTATTCCACAGGATTTTATTCAAGATGACTTTCTAGAGAATCCGGTCGTCGTAGTCAAAGAATCACCACTTTTTTTTGCCTAAAAATGTTGAAATTTCTTAGTATTGACGATTATTTTCTTTATACGTAACCAATATAGTTTATAACATTTTATTTAATCTTAAGGACAATAAATTTCCTTTTATAGATAATTTTTTGTTCAAAAATGTATTTGGAGATAGTAAGTGTACCTATTTTCTTGCTCACTGTACGTAAACAAAACATTTGACAATCTCTCGTACTTAAAAAAGCTATCAGCTGGGCTGACAATATAACCTTATATGAATTCACCTTCTATAAATTCAATTAAAACAAAATAAAATATTCAATTAATTTATAAAAAACAAAATAAAATTTAATTACTGTCTGAAGAGTCCACAGAGGATACATTGATACAATGTTTGCTGAACAGTTTTTTTCCAACGAAAATAAATTTCCTTGTACCGCCTGCAACACTTTAAAACTCCTTTCGCTGTCAATATAATTTTTTTAAAAAATCTCCTTAGCTTCGTCAATCAAAGACATCGCTTTGGAAATTTGTTTGTAGGTTAAATTTTGTTCTTCGGAGATTTCTATTGAACGGTCACTGTCATCTTCTTCATTAGCAGATTGCAATTCCAGCTACAATAGAAAGGGAATCCCCTAGTTTTGATGGCATGGCGCTATTAGAAACAGAAGTCATGATTTAAAAAAAAATTTAAGTCCCGAACCCAAAACAATGCAACTTCGAAAATCTAACGACATACAGTGAAAATTAGTACTAATTCAGCAGCAAAGCAACTTCGAAAGGACGCAAAGCGAGGTATTTGTATATTTTCCAGGATAGTGTTGTAAACAAAGAAAACACAATTTTCTCATTTTACAAACGAAGTTCTTTCGTGTAATAGGCGTTTAAAAGTTTTGATAAAATTACAAACAAAAAATTTTTAATACATTAAAAAAAGAACATACATATGTATGTATACTTGTGGGAGTACATATATTCCAATACAATTTACAATCAGTAAAACTAAATTAAATTAATTTTAAATGTTATTAAGGGGACGTTGTTGGCCTAAGCGTATCCGCTAATAACTCCTTAAGGGGACGCTCTTGGTTTAGGAGGTTTGGAATTTCACATGATCCTAGAGATCCTACTTGCTGAAATGGCTTGTTGATCTTTAGTTTGAATTAGAAACGAATTACAAGCTCTTCTATCGTATGAGATGCCTTCAATTTACCTACCGAGAGAGACACTCTTCCCTATAATGTTCCTCATTTTAAAAATAAAAATTTATTTTAAATGAACGCTTATTGGATATGATTTTGCTTCCTCTTATTTTCATGCATAAATATTATTTATTAATCTATAACAAAACCAAATATTTATAAATCCTATTAAAATCTAGTTTATTTTATTATTAAAATAATAAAAACAATACTTAAAAAATACAAATACAAAATAAATAAAAATAATTGTTAGTGGTGTTTTTCAAAGGAAAATACTAAGAAAATAGTACCAAATTTGTACTGCATTGTAAATACAATTAAAAAAACAAAAACAAATTAATTATTTATTGTTTTAAATTTATAAAAAAAAAGAAATTTAAATTATTAAAAATAAAAGAAAAACCAAAATAAAGTTTCGGCAATACATTTGACATTATAAATAATACTCATAACAATATACATACATACATGCATATACACACAATATTTACAAAATTAATTATAAATTAAAAAATGAAAAAACGAAAAAACGTTAATTATTATACATACATACACTTTGTATTAATTCAAGTGTGTTTAATTTAAATTAAATTAAAAAATTATAAAAAAATAAATAAAAATACTACACAAACCATGCGTATCAATATCGAAACCATCAATAAAAAACATTAAAAAAATAAATAAAAAACATGTTTAAATAAAAAATTATTAAAAAATATTTAACGTAACGTGTTATTATTTTAAAAGGCCGCCGGAGTAGGTTGGTAGGTAAGTAATCACAATAATTGGCAGATTAAGCAAGTTGAAAGTTAGGTTAGAAACTGATCAAAAAGCTTTTTAGCGATGAATCTAGGTAGGGAGACATTTTCCCCATTATCCTGCAAAATTTTTATAAAGGTTGTTTTTTATAGAGGTATAGAACTTTAAGTTGCAATAAAACAACGATAGATTATTCGATTGGCATGAATTTTATTTATCCGAAAGATAATCTTGTGGCATTACATTTTAAATATGATTTCTGGCATATGACCGCCACGGCTGGCGCGGATGTAGTCCAATCTGGACGTCAAATTTTCGATGACTTTTTCCAACATTTGTATATCGGCAATAATACGGCGAATGTTGTCATCCAAATGGTCAAGCGTTTGTGGCCTTACCGCATAGACCAATGACTTTACATAGCCCCACAGAAAGTAGTCTAGCGGTGTTAAATCACAAGATCTTGGAGGCCAATTCACAGGTCCAAAACGTGAAATTAGGCGGACACCAAACGTGTCTTTCAATAAATCTATTGTGGCACGAGCTGTGTGACATGTTACGCCGTCTTGTTGAAACCACATCTCCTGGACATCATGGTTATTCAATTCAGGAATGAAAAAGTTAGTAATCATGGCTCTATACCGATCACCATTGACTGTAATGTTCTGGCCACCATCGTTTTTGAAAAAGTACGGACCAATGATTCCACCAGCCCATAAAGCGCACCAAACAGTCAGCTTTTCTGGATGTAACGGTGTTTCCACATACACTTGAGGATTACCTTCACTCCAAATGCGGCAGTTTTGTTTGTTGACGTAGCCATTCAACAAGAAGTGCGCTTCATCGCTAAACAAAATTCGCTTATGAAAATCGGGAACAACGGTAATCTCATTTTGGGCCCATTCGACGAATCTACGCCTTACTTGATGATCGTTTGGCTGCAATTCTTGCACGAGTTGGATTTTGTAAGCACGCAAACCAAGATCCTTCCGCAAAATCTTCCATAAAGTGGATGGACTCATTCGGGTCTTCCTCAATGCTACGCTCTACAGCAGCAATAGCTTCTTCTGTACGCACCGTACAGCGTCTCTGGGGATGCGAGTTATCAATAAGAGTAAACGTGGTGCGAAAACGTTCCATGGTTAATCGAATTAACTGCTCTGATGGACGATTTTGTCGACGATAAAATGGACGTAATGCGCGATACGTTTTCCGCACAGAACCATTATTTTCACAATAAAATTGCACTATTTGCGAGCGTTATTCAGGCGTGAGTCTATTCATGATGAATTGCCAAACCAAACTGAGAACAAATCACTTGACAGCTGTTAAATCGGTCGCCATCTTGAAAAGTAATGCCAACTTAAAGTTCTATACCTCTATAAAAAACACCCTTTACAATAATTGACCGCAGTACTTTTTCTTTTTTAATTTAGATTTGTTTTAATTAAAAATTCAAATTTTTACTTAATTTGTATTGTCTCCGAGTATCGTTTGACAATCACACTAAGAGGAGATCTAAGTCAACCATCAGACTATCAAGAAATAAGCTGAAGTTGATAAACGGCCTTTAGAAAAGGCACGAAGTATACTTATTTAGAATGAGGATTGACTCGAGCCCAATATGCAGCATATGTGACGATGAGCATGAATAATTCGGAGCACATTCCTGGCACCTGTGCGTCTTTTATGCATCACAGGAGGAAACACTTGGTTGCTAGGAATTTGCGATTATTGACTCCGCGCGACATCTTGAAATTTGTCAGAGCAATAGCCTTTGAGGAAACATTGTAAAGGTACCCTATAAAGTTTAAGGGGAGTTTAATAGATCGCATAGTAGTAAGACATCTCATTATGACAAATAATAATATTACCATCGGGTAAGTTTTAACTGCAAGGATCCCCCATAAGTTTTCGATAGGCCGGCAGTTAGGACTGGAAGAAAACCATTTCAGTTAAGTCATCTTGTTGAAAAATATAATTATCTTCAGAATTTACGTCAAGTGATAAGTGTGATAAGGATATCTTCTAGATATTTCGAATATCTTGCTGAATTCATTCTGTTGTTAGCTTCAAGTTATATGATAACTCTCTCCACACCAAAACACTTAACACACCAATATTTGGCTTTACGTCTAATAAGCCAACACACTACCTACTAGACCACGGCGACTTCGGGAATGTCTAATTTATGTTTTTTTCGTCTAGGTACTAGTACAGTACCCGGAGATCGAATTGACCCATTGTACTTTTTTTCGTCTAAAAATAATAACATTATGTCCTAATCGGTCCATAATACAGGGTGGCTGATATATAATGCAACAAAGTAAAGCGCTATATTTTTTAATTTTATTGTTCACCTTTGGTACGAATTATGGCCTTCAAACGGCCGACAAAGCCATCACAGGCTGCACGAAAGTGGTTCTGCGGTATTTTGGCCCATTCCCGGCGAAGCGCCGTCTTGAGATGATCGACAATTTGGTATTTTTTAGTGAGAACCTTACTCTCCAAAATGCCCTAGGCGCAAAAGTCCAACGGATTGAGATCCGGAGATTTTGGTGGCCATTGTGCGGTAGAAATGAAGCGAGGAACCTCCTTTTTAAGCCATTCTTGGTTGACGTGTGCTGAGTGCAGTGGTGCTGAGTCCTGTTGGAATGTCCATGGTCTGCGGCCGAAATGTTTGTCTCCCAGGGCTTCAATACTGTCTTTAAGACATTTTCCCTATAATATTCGGCATTTATTTTGACCCCACGATGAATACAAGGGGGGAGCGATCATCGGCCGTTACGGCGGCCCATACCATTACCATCGGCGGCGCTTGAGTTCTGGTGGCCAATCGCAGGTGTAAATTTTCAGCTGACCTCTTTGGCAAGTAAACCCGATTATTTTGTTTGTTCATAAACTGCTCAATTTGGAATGGCTTCTCATCGGAGAAAACCAAATTCGGCAACTTGGACCTTTCGTGCAAGCGAAGTAACTCCTTGGCTCTTTCCAGTCTAACTTTTTTCGTCCATCGTTAAGCTCTTGCACTTTTTGGAACTTCAATGGCTTTAGTCCAAGCTCATTTTTCAATATGTGTAGCATCCGTTCTCGCGATATGTTCAGCTCACGAGCAATTTTTCTACCACTGCGGCGTGGATTTCGCTCAAATCTGGCCTTCACTTTTCGGATCATTTCTGGTGTTGTTACCGTTTTTTTCGTCCACTTTTTGGGTGCGATGCAACACTGCCAGTATCACGATAACGAGCAATGATACGAGAAACAAAAGATTTATTCACATTTAAATGCTGGAGGGCTCTAACGATAGCCACCTGTGGTTTTCCAGCCAAATATAAAGCAATCACACTATCACGCTTGAATTCCACCACGAATAACTTTTTTTCTGAATGCAATTGATCAAAATGCTTTTGTAAAATGAACTGTCACTGGAATAAATCTGTCAGCTGTCAGATGAGCGGTTTACAAATGATAACAACCTGAAGTTAGTTTCAATACATATCAGCCGCCTTGAATGTAGACTTGGGCAAACCTAAAGCATCTCTCACTCTCGTGGCTTAGACTCCATTTTCCCCATTTGATCGACGGGATAACATTTAAAACAAGGACGATAGATCGCGTAAAAACTGGTAGATCGTTTTTTTTTCATTATTTATCAATATGATAAACGATTCTTAGTAACCTTATCTTGATCTACCCTTTTTATCGATTTTCTCTTCTGGACTATCCTTTCATTGGAGCTTTAATTCTATAGTTTTTTGCCAAGTGCTATGTAAGTTCTAATCACTCTTTCAGAACACATTACTATGCCAGCACTATTCTGGCCTTAGAATATCGTTTTTCGTAATTTTTTTAGACAGTTTTCTTTAATTTATCACGAATTTATTATATTTCTTTATACAATATTTTTTTAATGTCGAATGGCATATGAATGGTCAAACGAACAATTTTACAAATTAATGCCTATCCAGAAATAAATAAAATATAAATATAAGGTTCTAAAGTTACTTGAACTTCTGCCCTCCAATAGACCAAAAGAGAACGAAATCATCCAATTTGATACATTTATAAACCTGACTTTGAAATCGCTATTTAAAGTAATTAAATATGAATATCGTGAGTACAGTAGGACACCAAAAACAAATCATTCTAATTGATTTCGTCTATGTCATCGACAGTTTGATGAAACTGCCGCATCTTCGAGGCTTTTCCTCTCATTTTAAGTCACCTTGCCAGCAGATTACGTTTAGCCGCTTAGAAATTTGCGGACAAACGTATAGATTCACTACTGAATATATTCTCCAATGCCAATGTATATGTTCATGGACTCTTCAGTCTTATTGAATTTATTTGAAAACGTGTAACGGGTTTATAAGTCACTTTTTTGGATCTGGCAATATATCATCAATTTTTTAACATGCTCCTCCAGTGGATGTTTTGAGGTTATGTTGCCTGTTCCCTCTTTAAGATGCCTGTATAGCTATTTTACAAATAGAAGCGACCTCTTGAAATATGTTATTCACTTCTTTTATTAACTGCTTTGCAGCAACGTTCTGTTGAACGTATACATTTTGGAATATTTCTGTATTTCCCATGTATTATTGGTATCTTCTTCGTTATGCTAAATAGTTTATTTGGTACTGTTGTTATTCACATTATTCGTGAGGTTTCCTAAAGATGAACGTTTGACTTCTATCATTCCAGGGGGGGTTACTCTCTATTGTTCAATGCAAAAGCAAGTTCGATGCGTAAGTTAAATGCGTTAAGAGTACAATTTGGTACCCGATATTGCTTACAAAAAAACTTTCGAAAAATTAGTTGAAAATGATGCCAGATTTGCGCAAGAGAAAAAATTAGATGTTTTGCTTACCAGCTGCTAAATGAATATTGAATAAGCAGCTGAACTGCGTATATTGTTATGTCTAAACACTTAAAATATTGTAATCAATAAACCGAATATTGACTCAATAAATGTGCATATCTGAACATAGTATAAGGAAAATACAAAAGCACAATAAAGAGTACCAATTTTCTTCTCGCATCGGAGTAGAGAGTAACCCCCCAGTTTTGGGTTTTGTCCGTATATGGATGACTACAACATTTTGGTCATGAAAATTTGTAAACGTATGTCTAGTCCTTTATGTTCTTGTTGTAACAGCTCTGCTGCTCTTTCCGGAAGTATCTCTCTTGTGAAAAAACTTCCGGTTGAAGCAGCTTTCGCTGGATTGACAATCCTTGGCCGATGAGTAATCGCATCATTCCGGAGCGTAGATCCGATTGTCGTGGGAACGAGTCCTTTACGTGCCATTTTTTTTACGCCGAGGAGGGGTAAATGTACCTAATCGCACCAAAGAGGAAGTCGTCACATCCTCCGTGTGTGGGGCCCTCACCCACTAAATCCCCCCTCGTCTCCTGTGGACTTGTTTGTGCCCACTCCGGAACTACGGTGGTATTACTTCGGAGTGGAGTCCTTTCGACTCTTTGGCCTCTCCATGTCCATATCCGCGTCCGGATCGAAAGTTGAGGAGACATCTAAGTGTCTCCACTATTCCTTTCGTCTAAATCATCGTTTCGGTTTCGCTTGGCACGTGTGACAGTATCACCTATGCCGACATGCTTACTTGCTCTGCAGCCTCAAGATCTCTCTTTTGCCAATTCCACTACTCGCAATCATGACCCCGACAATGTTAGCGGCTGTAATCGTTCCAACTATTGACGTCAGTATAAAGCGATAGCTCTGCCAGCGTGCACACTCGAAAACAGTGTGCTCTGCTTCACGTGCCATAGACGTCGTCGCACAAACTTCACGAGTACTCTTTGTAAGGCGCCTTTTTAAAATTAAAAAAGTACGTTTTGATGCCATCCACCTAAATCAATACTTAATCGGTACTATACGTAGGTGAAACATATGGTATATGCCAGCTGCCAATATTCTTCCTCAGTTGGTAAGTTATTTAGAACCTTTTGCACTTCAGAATGCAATATATCTTATAATTTTTCTGTAAACATACGTACTTAGCAATTCCACACCGTCTCTTTGAAGAAATTAAAGCCAAGTCTGTTCATAGCCTCGATTGCATCGAAGCGTTATCAACTTTTTGTGTTATCATGGCATATTTGTATTTATTTTCGTTTGAAATTAAAACTAAGAATACAAAAAGAATACTAGAAACAATTTAGTCTAGAAATAAATTTTTAGAATAGAATTACAATGTAGATTGTAATTTAGAATGTTGTTCGGGGTTTCCATTGTGCTATTGTTGTTGGTTTTAGCCCAAAACAATTTTGGCCTCTTTGCCATCGACAATAATCTTCTGGCCATTAAACAAACAGAACTCACGCTTAACATAGGCAAACAATAAATCAGTGACTAGGAATATCTAAAATATATAATAATTGCTACAGAATGTAAAATATTTTCATAAAAAAAAACAATAAATACCTGACCCGTTGAAAAGGCGAGTGTTGCACCAAAATAGAAATTAGCATTCGCCGAACCTGAATAGATCCATAAATGCCACAAGGCTGGCAGCATGCATAAGGATACCACAAAGAAACAAAATACAATAAAATTATGTGCCATAACTGTAAAATAAAATAGAAAAAGATATGAAAACAAATTGTTTTGTTGTCGTTTAAAATGAATAAATTTATTTACATTTCCAAGAACGCTTCCACATGGGCAATAAGGCCAGATAAAATGCTACATCTCCTATGCAGGGATATGCTCTAAAAATTGACATTAAGCCAATTAGTATTGTAGCCAATAATATGGGCTCTTTTCGTAGTTTTAAAGATAACGGTACCAAATACAAAACCGTTGCATTCATTTGAAATGTTACCAGAAACATGGTGCGAAAATGATCAAACATTTCGGTAAAGAAGTACCAAAACAAACCAATATTGGGCTGTAAATCACGATAGAAGAAGCTGAAAATATAAAAAAACAATTATTTTGAATATTTTTTAACTAAAATAAAAACAAATTTCATTTAAATGTGCTGTAGTTAGTTGGAAAATGGAAAATCAAATATTTTAAAATATAATTCTCCATGGGTTTTTGCCAAAAAATAATGTCTTAGCATAGTTCAGGTCAAATATACAGCATTTTAATCGATAGCACTTCGTATACAGGAATAGGTTATAATAGCACGGTAGTGGGTTCAAGCTTTCGAAGCTGCAGACGCATAACTATCCGTATATCTGATCTGGACACATATTGACCATTCTTCAATATCTGTTCAGATCGTTCTCAAGACAATTGGATCTCACCTAACACTGATATGCGGAGTGGTAAGTCTCCTACCCTTGCATTGATACTAATTGATCAGGGCACTCCCTCGGAAGATTCAAGTACAATTATCCTGGGCATACATCTACCATTTCCACATAGATCACTCACAGTCCTTGCAAGCCTAAGGGTCATCCGTTTGGCGCAATATCATTTGACATCTTACAGATTAACTGCAATGGACTGAGAAACAAAAGCTCTGATAACCTGCTACATGCTTGAAGGCAACATTCTCATCAGAGCGATCCAGGAAACCAAAGAATCAGAACGGAATCCAGACTCACTTCTACGAAAAGCTACAACATTGTTAGGAGATCGTCAACATTCCGAGATCAAATTGATTACTTCGATTAATCAACGAAAATACATCCACTAGGGCACATCCAACGGCGACATGCAGCAGCAATCAGGTAGACTCTACTATTATCTTCTCTTTGCTGCTTGCATACACCAGTTGTTGCACTGAAATCGGATTACATTCCAATATTGGTGACTGTTGAAAAGCCAGACGACTTCATAGAACAGAAGGATCAGACCGAACGTTCGTAAATTACAACAGAGTAGTTGTAGTTTTGTGGGTACGTATCCATTGTAAGAGCGAGTGCCTTTTTAATTAGGTTCTACCGTTGCCCGTTATTATACTACTGGCGACTGTCAGAATGACGGTTTATCAGTCCACAAAACTTTACTACTGTGATACACCGAGAGTAATAATGCCTGTTAGGGTATTTTGGATAGGTTCGGTTTGTAATTTTAAATAAGTGGGTTCTCTTCACGGACGGGTCCAAAACAGAAAAGTATTCATAAGCAGGTCAGGAAAACTAATAGTCTTTCAAGCGAAAATTCGAATGTATGCTAAAGCGACGTAACTAATCGGGAAATATGTACCCGTAAAACTTGAGAGTATCGATTTATATGGATAATCAGGTAGCACTGTATGCTCTGAAATTACACACTTTTAGGCTACATCTGGTCTGAGAGTGTAAGCGTTTTTATATCGGAATATAGAGTTAGGTCACCGATGATAATCAGGATCAGCTTTGGAAGGGAAGCTAGCAATAGACTTCTTTTTTTGATGTATTAAGGAAAGTTTTAAACCAGACTATGTGGTTGAAAAAGGCTTATGGACTAAGCTTAATCCTACAGGTTCGAAACTAATCTTAAGCATAAAGAGTAGGGAGTTGAGAGCTCTTAATGATGCATTGCAGGCACATTTCTGATTTCTGCTGGTTATGTGAAGAGACCGAAAACACAGTGGATCATTGTCTATAGGGAACGTAAGCAGATATGGCTGGTTGATAACTTTGCTAAAGAACTGGTAGCTATGGTCTCCTTGAGGATTTAATAACACGGTTTGTGTGCGCGATTGGTTGTTTGGCACCAAGAGTCAAGGCATATTTCTTTTCCTTCTTTCTTAACTTTTATTTCCTCACTTCCACTTTCTTTCTTCCTTCGGCTGTCAACATCTGAAACTGTCTTCATTATATTTTTGTCCATATTATTTTCTTAAAATTAAAATTAAATTTTTACAGCAGAATACGTCAATAATACGTAGCAACTAAACAGTTTTCAATGGGTTCTACGGCACGACAGGCAGGTCAAATCAGACAGGGATAAAAAAGAATTGTTAGATATAAAATTCAAAATCGCTGTAGTCTAGTAGGTAGTGTGTTCGTTTATTAGACGTGAGGCCACGGGTCAAATCCCAGGTCAAACATTTCCAACAAAACGGAATATGAACAAATATTTCTTCGGCGACTTCTGGCAAAAACTTGTCAAAAAAATATGTCTTTCGGAATCGACTTTAAATTGTAGGGCCCACCACTCCTGTATAAAATTATCATACACAACATAAGTAGTGTGAGAAGCTAGTTCGTAATCCCGACTGAAGCGTTGTAATGACCAATTATGTACATATGTATGTAAAAAAAATAACTCATTATAGATCATTTTTTGCTAATTCCACGAAACACTGCAAAACCTTAATGTCAGTTAATTTTGAATTATATGCGTCGACTAATCGGAGTACTAGGGTATTACAGCAGTTAGTGTACTAGTCCGTTAGCGAGAGGATAATGGGTTCGATTACTACCAAAGACTCCTGTTTGTTACTGTACACCGAACATAAGGTCTAACTTACTCAGCTCTTAAGAATTATAATACAATGCATAAAAACTTAAATAGAAATTAATGTGATTTTATTATAAGGGAATAAGTAGTTTACTTACATAAAACCCAAGGTTCCATCGATAAAATTCCAACTCTCCTTGCCCATTATTTTGTAGTTAAGTAAAAACAAAGGTATTGACAGCAATACAAACAGGGCTATTGTATGGAAAATACGTTTTACATTTCTATCTTGATTGGAGATCAATACCACAGGAGCCAGTAAAACAATGGGATATAAATTCCGTTGAAACTCTATGGCAATGCATATGAAGAAAAGCAATACACGAAAATCCACTAGACCATAGAGGGCTAAGGCCAAAAATAAATTACTAAATACTGTGCATGTGAGACCGGCACAATTGAAAATTGCCAAGGGATTGAACAAATAGGCCATAAGCACCAAAAATGGTATATCGATCTCATCTTCTCGCTGATACTGCAATTCTTCGGTGTCTTTGGCATACAATTTCACTTCACGTGTCTGCTGTTGTAACTTTTTACGAACAAATATTTTACTAGTCTTGTATAGAATCCAGGCAGTGGCTATATCTGCTAAAACATACAATAAAGGCAAAAGTCCTTGCAACAATTCGGAGGCATACAAAAGAAACCAAAGCATTAAGGGTATTTCATGTACAATGTCACCATCATATGGATTTGTGCCTTGTTTTAGTAAGTAAATGCCTTCTTGTACTGTAAATAAATAGAAAAAATAATTATATTAATAATGATTATATTGAATTATAAATTTAAGAATGCATTTTCCAATAAGGTTGAAGCCATTTTAAGTGAAATAACCTAAGAAAATTCTATTAGGGTTTATGAGTACCTTTTTAAAAAGTGTTTTATTCTGACGAGGCGTCTTAAAGCAATTCGCCCTTATATAAACATGACAGACGTGTCTCTAGCGATGGTTGACACTGACGTAGTCATATACATGGAGTCAAAATTCCAAGCAAAAATTCTTAATTACACTAGAAAACAACGATAAAATGTTTCAGAAAACTTGAATTTATTTTCGTTTGTTAAAATCGAACCACTGAGAGTCGGTGTAAGACAGTATATGTTTGTACAAGTCAGTCAGTCGAATTGTGAGAAGTTCAGGCCAATTGGTTCTATTTACAAACATCTCATAGTGAATTTTACACAAGGATTTGACTGCTAAAAATTACACGGTTGCATTCCTGCAAGAATTGTAGTCAAAATATCATTGAAAGGTGATCAATAGAATATAATCTCAGACTAAAATTTTACTGTTTGTGAATGGGTACGTAAATAAAAAAGTTGTCTTATTTTGGCTGCAAATCGATGCTCATTAACCACTGTTAAAATAGCTGGTCCAAACCTTTCGATTAGTACCACCCATCAGTGCTAGCATTACCAACAAGTTTGCTCAGACTAACACATTGTCGCCAAAAGGTTCTTAACACCGTATCATGAAGCCGATTCTTACTTCTCTTCTGGAAAGAGCTTTAGGAACACTGTTACAACAATAATAAATATAACCGCCTTAACATTCGTTTTATTGGAAAAGTTTTTATAAACTTTTGATTTCTATTCATTACCTCTTTTAAAGGAATTTAATGGTGTTGCGATTTCAATACGATTTTGAAATATGGTGCCCCATTCACTACTGGCTAAATAGTAACGTAATGCTCCACCCAATATTAACCATTTTATTGGCTTTTTATCCATTTTATTTGTTTTAAATTAAATTGTTCACTGTAGTTTACTTATTTCTATGAAAACATATATTCTGTGTATGCAGCCGGGTAGAGATAAACAAAAAAAAAAAGATGAATGTCAAGTAATTGAAACAGCTGTTGGCATATCGATAACAACCTGCATAGGGTAATTCCAATGTGTATTAAATAAAATAAAGTATTGCCAAGTTTTGAAATTTTATTGAACGCTTAATAATTTCAGAAAAGATGACATCTTACACTGCGGTTATAACATTTTTTATTTGCAAATCCGTTATTCCGATACTATCGACCTTATGAATTCAATTTTTATATGTATATTAGCTACGTAATCCAATAGCTATTTAAAAATATATGCTCATTCTTCCATAGCATTTAGTATTCTTTGTTGCATCTTCTTCCGGTGTTTTCACGATCGATTTTTGATTTTCAATTTTTAACACAAATTTAAGAATTTAAACAGTATGTTGTTGCTTTCTTGACGAATATATTTCGTAGAAGGAAAGTAAGTCTGCAAAAATATTGAAAGAGCATATTGAAAGTGAAACTGTACTGTTAATTCAATTTACTTTCACATCAATGAATTTAATTTGAGATTTTTGTTCCATCAACCGACTATATAACTTAATTCTTAGCGTTGAACCACCCTGTAAACATTTGAGAGCCATTGCTGAACAACTACATGTGTCGAGCTGTCAAATTTATTTTTGTTTACAAATTTTACTACTGAAACAACTTTATTTGCGCGTGTTTGTCTGTTATTTATTAATAAAAAGTTAAAAAATTAAAATTATTTCTAAAACATAAATATAATCGATATCAAAATGCCGGCGGTAAAATCGGAACCGAAAATGGAAGACAAATTATTAGAAATAAATCAGAATTTACTGAAATTAACGGCCGAACCAGATAAGTTTCTACTGTGAGTTTTCTTTTTTCAAATTCTTACATGTGATAAATATTTCTTCAAATGTTGGATGGTTTTTAAGTTATTTCCATTAAATTTCAGCGAACAACCGGAAAAATGTAGAGACATTGAGAATATGTTACAGAATATGTATGCAGTGACGATCCAAAGTGACAGAGATCAAGTGGGGAATCCGGAAATTTTGCCCGAACTGGTGGTGGAAGATATGGACGTAGAGCAGCTTTGGCAACAGTTGGAACTGCGTAACAATGCTGTTTTCAGTGGCCTGATAACAAAAACAGCAAAATTATTGTCCTTAAGAGAACAGAAATTTGAGGTACATTTAAAGGAAGATGAGGACGAGGAAGACCAAAAAGATGAAATGCTGTCAGGAGAAGAAGAGGAAGACGATGAAAGTTTAGATGATGATGATAATGAATTAAGACAAATGGAAGAAAACGATGACAATGAAGAAAGCGGGGAAGAAGAAGAGGATGATGAGGAGGATTTATTCCAAGAAAAAGTTAAAAGAAAACAAAAGCCAAAACGCAAATCTGTAGTCGATGATAAATTTTTTAAACTAGACGAAATGGAGTCTTTCCTGGAAGCTGAAGAAGCGAAAGAGGAAAGAAAACAAAAAGGGAAATTACTAGCTAAAGATGACGACGGCATTAATTACTTTACAGAAGATTTTGGCGACGAAGGAGAAGACTCAGACGATGAAGACTCAAATCCAGCTTATAGAGATTTCTTTGAAGAGGAAGACGATGAAGCAGTGGAAGATCAAAACAAAAAGAAAAAACTGAATAAGAAACAGGCAAAAGACCATTTTGCTAATAATGATGATGAAATGGAAGCAGAAGGGGAAGAAGCCGAAGAAGGTGAAGAAGATGCAGAGCCAGAACAATACGGCGATGAAGATTTGGAAGAAGACGAACAAGAAGAAGTAGAAAACGACGAAAATAATATGCAGCCAGATAGTGGAGAGGACTCTGATTCAGATGAAGAAACCAAGAAAAAAGCAGATGAACCACAATCGTCTTTCGAACAGCGACAGGCTCGTTTGGATCAACGCATACGTGACTACGAAGCTGAAGTTTTAGGAGAAAAACCCTGGCAATTGAAGGGTGAAATACAGGCTACTTCACGTCCTCAAAATTCTTTACTGGAAGAAGTGTTGGAATTTGAGTCCACTGTACGTCCCGCACCTGTTATCACTGAAGAGACCACCCGCTGTTTGGAAGACATAATAAGACAACGCATTAAGGATCAAGCATGGGACGATGTTGAACGAATTGTAAAGCCTGTAAAAACGGCACAAGAATATCGAAAGCAGCTGGTTTTGGATCAAGAAAAGTCTAAAGAATCCTTAGCGCACATTTATGAGAAACAATATCAAAATGAATTAGAAAAACTAAATCCTAATCGAGATCCTAATGAACCCGATGAACCTAAGGAACATCAAGAAATACGCAAGTTAATGCGTGACTTATTTGTTAAATTAGATGCCTTGTCCAACTTCCACTTTACGCCCAAACCAGTTGCTCCTGAGCCGAAAATTATTACAAATACGCCAGCTGTTACAATGGAGGAGGTGGCTCCCGTCGCGGTTAGTGATGCTAAATTATTGGCACCCGAAGAAGTGTTTCGTGGTCCTAAACATGAGCTTGTTGGCAAAACAGAGCGCACTAAAACGGATAAGAATCGTGCTGTGCGTAAGAAGAAATCTAAACAGCGTGCTATTCATAAGGCATTAGAGGCTAAGGATACACAACGTCAAAAGATGGGTATATCCTTGTCCAAGAAGGAGGAAAATGCCAAGCTAATGAAGAAACTTACGAAGCAGCGCAATGTAGAAAAGGTAGGCAATTTGCATATGCGAGTATTATTTCTTATTATTACGTAGTCTGTATGCGTTTATGGAGCATACATTTACACAAGATAATTTGGACGAACTCTTGTCGATGTTAACTCTTAGAAAGTACATTTTGCTAACGCTATTGTCAACCGTTATAGACTAATTTGGTGCTAGTTGCTAGATTAATTAGAAAAGTTAGGAGCGACATTCTAAATCACATTCCTTGCTGTGCAAGTTCAGTCCTAGACTGATGCCTTGACTCATAAATTTTTCGATATTGCTATCCCTAAACCCACTTACGATTTATATTCGATTTTGTTTGGCTCCAATTGAAAACAAATTAAGTTTTCGCGGTGTGAGACAATGTGAGGTTATGATGAAGTGCACTATTGCTAAATCTAGGGCTGCAGACAATGATGAGGTAAATTTCAGATTTCTTAGATTTGTTTTGTCGAGACTATTGCCACTTATTTTATTTAACTCTATATTTACAAAATCTGAAGCCTGAATGTTATCGCAACTGAAGCCGAATAACGATTATAGGCACATTGCTAGTCCTCCCTTTTTATCAAAAGTCATGGAGAATATAATGCGTGGTTAATTTAATGACTATCTGAAGCAATCAAGCCTTTCAGCTAATAGGCGACTGACTTTCTTACGAATGTTATTGAAAATTTAAGATCTGATATTGACGGGAGTGTGGTATCTTTTTAGTTAAGTATACATATTGGACCATAGGAAAATATTTTTTATAGGTGATCATATAATTTTGTTGAAGAAGATTGGAAAACCTTTTCTCTTTTCACCAATGGCCTGTAGACTTTTGAATAATTATCTGATTGGATGACTTGAAACAATTGTATTGCATGACAATTATTCGGCAGAGCGAAGTGTGAAAAGGATTATACCACAGGGGTCAATTCACGTGTCTCTATTAGTGTTTTTGGTACATTAATAATTTTCCCGAAGTGACAGAGTAATGCCGTGTAGAAATGTAGGCTGATGAAGCTGCATTGCAAATGATATCAATCTCTGTGTTGATCATGAACAGTGCTCTTGCAAGTATTAACAAATGGGTTCCGAGCAATGGAATTTGTGTCACATATGTACGTACATACATACATGCATACATACATAATTCGTCCTTATCACCTTTTAGTCAGGATTACGAACTAGCTTCTCATACCACTGATGTTGTATGTGTTAATTTTATACAGGAGTGGTGGGACCTACAGTTTAAAGTCCATTCCGAATGACAGATTTTTGAGAAACTTTTCATGGCAATTTCTTATTTAGTCTCAGAGTTTTTGCCAGAAATCTGCTGAGAGGAAGTCGGCGAAGAAATATTTTTTTCATATTTTAGTTTTGATGTCTGACCTGACTACCTAGTAGACTATGGCGACTCGATTATTACTCCTGATAGTAAACTCGTTATAAGGTTTTTGGATTTGTTAGCCACTGCATAATAATAAGTTTTCATGGTTTACTCATATGACGACTTTAATTGATGGAGTTTATGGAATGCTAAGAAACCTTTGGGCAGGTTAGCATTCAACACCTATTGGAAAACTTTCTGTACTCGCCAAAACCTACTTTCTACCAGTAATTTTGTACGTCTGTGGGATTTGTGCGTATTTCATTGGCAGTGGTTTTGAACTCGTAAGGTTTGTTTACAATAGTACTAGCAGTACCCTGCGCGTGTTGCTGCGCCACTAACTAAAATAAATTTGAAGGAAAGACATTACACAAATGTCCAATTAATTTTGAATTATTTTATTGATTTTGTTTTCCGTTGTCGTGATGATTCAGACGAACGGGCCTGAGTAATACGCATTCGATCAGTTTCTAATCTCACTTCTCTTTGTTCAAGTGGTTCAAGCGAACGGGTCTCAGCGGCATATACTCGAAGATTTTCCAGTCTCAATGCTCGTCTGATTCTGTAGCTCGTAATGCTCTTTTCTTCCGTGCTTGAGGTGTAGGTCGACCAATGGCTTGTCATTCATTTTGAATAATTTTCAGTGACGCCATCCATCGGAAATTAATCGCGCAACAACTTTTTTAAAGAATACACAGTTTACGATTTAATTGATTTTAAGTAATTTTCAATGGCGCCACCTGCCGGAAATTAGTCATACCAACTTAGAAACCTTCCCGGCTCATGCGCAACAACTTTGCTAAAGATCATACCATGATCAAGTATACGTCCTCTAACCTAACCTAACCTAGATGTTAATTAGTTTCAACGTAAATAGGTTTACGTGGTTAACTTCTGAAATATTTTGATTTCTAATTTTCTATACAAAAATTGTTGTTTTATTTTGCTAATAAACTTCAATAAAATTATTTCCTTTTTACATTTCCAGATCACAACTAGCAACGATCAAGGCGCTTTAAAATCATCCAAGGCTTTCTTCTCCAAATTGCAAGATCAAGCAACAACTGCTGTGAAACCAACGAAAAAGAAACAGGATTCCAAAGCATTATCAGCGAAAAAATTAAAATTGTAGTCAAATTAATTAAATTGTTTTTAAATATTTTTTGTATATTTTCCTTTCATTTTCTTTCCGTTTTATCATATAAAGTTTATATAAAGTGTACATATATCGTATATTTTTGGATACATGCGTATAAATATAACAACGAGCGTAAAGGAATAAGAATGAACAAAAAAAAAGATACGGCAGATGTATAAAAACATCGTTAAAAGTAACAAATTTATCCCTGGACCACAAACACGCATAAATGATTAAGAACATTATGATTATTACGTGATTGTTGCTTTTGCCCCACTCCATCCCTTTTAACGGCATGATACTTTTTTTTAGGAAATACTCAACGAAACATTCCTTCATTCATGTCATAAAATAGTGGCAGTAGTTGTAGAACTAATTTTAAGACGCGTAATGACGTCAAATTTTAGTACCACAACAAGTTGTTTGTTTTCTTTTTTGTGTGCTTTTTTGCTTTTTTTTAACCCTAATAGATCTATTAAACATATACGAGTATATAGGAGGAGTATGTGCATTTTGACAGACATAAATTACACAATTTCCAAAAGAAAGTTTTATCTCAAGTCAATTTTTATTTTAAAAAATAGAACACAATGACGTTTCGACGGAGAACTTATCATTTATTTGTTTATTAGATGAGCGGAGTTACTTAGATCTAATGCTTGGTGTCAGTGTAACAGACCGGAGTTACTAATCACTTATCTTCCGCGAATAGTCTAGCACACTACCCCTTACACTAAGGAGTATTTGTTTAAGATATTCTTAAAAAAAATATTATTAAAATTGTACCTCAACCAGTCAACATGGATTGGTAGCTAGTAATACAGAAACTTAACCTCTTATGAGTAGATAGCATTAACAATAGCTACATAACATCTAACAGCATCAATTTTTGATTTACAATTATAAGTAGTCTATTCGAGGTACCATTGCTATTGTATAGGGTGGGCTATTTCAAAGTTTCAATTTAAGAACGCAATAAAACAAAAACGGTTTGAAATTTAACACAAATATATATTTTTTGTTACGAAGTATAATTTTAGAAGTCGCCGTAGTCTAGTAGATAGTGTGTTGGCTTATTAGACATAAAGCCAGGGTTCGAGCCCCAGGCCAGGCATCAAGACAAAATACAAAAAGTATTTCTTCGGCGGCTTCCGCTCAGCAGATTACTGGCAAAAACTCTGAGAGTAAATAAAATTGCCATAAAAAAGTTTCTCAAAAAATCTGTCGTTCGGAGTCGGCTTTAAACTGTAGGTCCCACCACTCTTGTATAAAATTAACACACACAACATAAGTGGTGTGAGAAACTAGGACGTTGGAAAATGGGTCAATTCGACCTCCGGGTACTGCACTTGTCTTAATTGTCTAGTACACATCCTCTAACCTAACCTAACCTATAATTGCGTCGGTTAGAAATGCCATATTATTTCATTCGTATGGCTGCCGCGGCTGTCCCGAACGTACCTCATTCAATCAGACCAATTTCCGTGCACTTTTTCGATTGTATGGGGTCACATCTTGGCAATGCCATCACGAATGTTGGCCTTCCAATGCTCATTTACCTCTGGTTTGTCGGCATAACACTTTTCTTTAATGGCAGCCCACAGAAAATAGTCCAATGGTGTCAAATCGTAGCTTCTTGACGGCCAATTGACATCACCATTCCGGCTAATCGGCCACCAAACTTTGGACACAGTAAATCGTTTATGGCATGAGATGTGTAGCAAGTTTCACCATTCTGTTGAAACCAAATATCGCTCACATCAATTCCATGAATAGCGGGTAGAAAATGGTTGCGCAGTCCTCATTTTCAAAGAAATATGGGCCAATGATGCATCCGCATTGGCTTCTGTAAAATCACGTGTTGGTTCAACTTGCCGTTCATAGTCAACTGCACTCGGTGGCCCATAAGGCCCATTGTGTTATCCAGTGTAAGGTAGTGCCCTTGAAATGATAGTGGTGGGTGTGAACTATCCCGAGCTTCGGATGAAAATGGTCAGTTCCCTTAATGGAACGTTATAAATAAATATAAATCTATAAATTAGCCTGAATTTGACCGATGATATGGATTATGTTGGCTTTGGGAGTTTTTCTAGGTAGTGGATTAATTGCATACAACTCTGATTTAAGAAAACTCCTCAAGCAAAACACAGAGCTGCAATTAGCTGTGTAGCACGTATCGCTGTCCTGTTGAAACCACATGTCCATATCGTCCAATTCAGGCCAAAAAAAAGTCGGTCATAATCGATTTATATTGCAAACAGAAACTGCCTAAATCCGGTGAACACCCTATCCACTGAATTCGAATAATATTTAGCATGTCGGTCTCTCCAAAGATTTGTGTTCAACAGAGAGTACGATATCATTAGACGACCTGCTATATCGAAAGTATTGAGATGAAAATAATCTTCTCAGCTATGTACGAGAATGCAGAATACTTAGTTCGTCACTTGGGAGCACAACAAGAATGCCCTATCTTTTTTGTACTTATAAGTATCTCACAGGAATGCGGGGATTCTAATAATGCGGATGATATTCGCACAATATCTCTAACATACAAGCAAAACTAGAAGATACGGACATGAGACAAATGTCAAGAAAACTAAACTCAATCAGTCGCGTAAAATTAAAAATTAGCACCAAGCGGTGTAAGATGGGGACATTTTGTGGAAACCATATGTCACCGTACTTTGGTAGATAGTGTGTTGGTTTATTAGAGTGAGGCCACGGTTTAAACCTTAGATCTTATCTTTAAAGCTCCTGAACAACCATGGATTCATTTTTATAACAGCCAACATAATTTTTAATGAAAACGGTGTAAAGCATAAAATTCTAAAAATGTTCAGAAGAATAATAAAAAAAATAAAATAAAAAAAATAAACGAGGCACCCTACACAGTCACGTGCCAATAACAATTACCTTCATGTAGCATGGAGACATTTGTTTCGCATACTTTATAATGAGCCCTATACGACAGTGAGTGACTGAGTGAGTGTGTGTGTTAGTGTATTTGTTTATTTTTTATTCCATTTTAAGCGTGTAGGTCATCAGATTCATTATACGGTATAGTACGCTTTTGCTTTCATTCAAATATTGACAACCAACTGTGAAATTTGTAAGGAATCGTTTTCTGATTCCTTTTATTTACTTAAAAAAAGAAAATAAAATTCTTCAAATGTCAAAACGTATTAATAAACAAATTATAGATTTTTTTTTTAATAAAAAAAAAAAAACTTACAATGTGGCCAGGATATAATCTGAACTGTGATAATTGTTGTACGAAATTCATGAGTGCGCGTGTTTTGCAAATAAAAAAAGTAGATTTTTGTAATGAAATTTTAAAAGTGCTATGCTCCGTTAGGTTAGGTTAAATTTAGTAGCTTAGTTACTAGAACTATCGGGTGGGTTATCTATCGGTTTAAATATGTACCATTGGTTATTTCAAATCTGGCAATTACGCTTGAGCAACGATGGGATTTATTTGAAATTCATTGACAAAACACAAGCAATTGGTCGGAAAATGCACGAAAATGTTGTAAACAATTTGGTTGCAGAGAAGGACTAACAGTGCCCCGTATACGCAAGTTTATTGCTAAAGTTCGTGAACCTGGTTTCATTGTGGATGTGGCAAGACGTGAGCTTGCTCGTACAGTGCATACACCTGAAAATATAGAAGCTGTTTTTTGAATCTTCGGAAGACACTTTTGTTCCAACAAAAGTGCCTACATACTAAACCCACCCTCTACACACTTCACCCCCCCCGTGGGACTGCCGTAAGGTATTACTTCGCGGAGGGCTGGTTAGCTTGAAAGCTTTATCACATTAAGTCCAATTTCTCCTCCGTTCCTCCAGCCTTCGGAGTTCTAGCATAACTTCAGCCATTCTCTGACTATATTGACTCCATAGAATCCTACAATTCAACAGCTCTTCCATTAGCCAGTTTGGCCTCAAACGCGTTTCTTCGGGCCATCTAAATCTGGTGCAGCATGTTAGAATATGCTCAGCATCTTCCTCCTCATCTACACAGTTTGGGAATATGGGGGAAGTGTCATGACCAAATCTGTGCAGGTACTTCCTGAAACACCCATGACCAGTTATGAATTGGGTCACGTAGTAGTTCAGCTCGCAATGTTCGTTCTTCATCCAAAGGGTTACATCAGGGACAAGTCGAAATGTCCATCTTCCCTTTAAACTGCTCTCCCATCGTGACTGCCATTTGTGCATGGAAGTCCTTCGTTGCTCCGCTTTTATAGCCGCTTTTGTCCCGAGTACTCGAGACGGCGAAGGTATATCCTCCTCATCTCAACCGCCAATATGTCTATTGATATTGTCTTTGCCAATACCAAAACTGCTTCGTCAGACACTGTACTGAAACCACTTATCCGTCTAATCGCGCTTAGACGATACACCGAGGACAGTATCCTGCTCGTTGTCCCCACTGAGAGTGCCTCCGAAGCTGTGGCTGAGAGTGTGCGTAAGAATCCATCAATATCAACTCGTCATCGTTCTCCAGAATTGAACATTTCTGGTGCGTGAAATCAGAGACAATTGAGCATTCGAAGGGCAAATATTCGTGATGCTATTGCCGAGATACGACACCATACACTCGAAAGAGTGCACAAAAATTGGTTCAACCGAATGCTGTACTGTGAGGCTAGCCACGGCAGTCACATGAATGAATTAGTATTCCATTTCTAACCGGAACAATTGTGCTTCACAACAAAAAAATTTGCCAAAATTTCAAACAGTTGTGGTTTTATTGCATTTTTAAATTTAAACTTTTAAATGGCACACCCTTTATAATGTCCCATTGTTATCCCGGTAGTATTTATTTCGTCATATAGCTACCACTCCTTGCTGGCATTTTTATTCATTCCCGATACTTTTATGAAGGTATAGCTACTATCCAAATCAGTTTTGGCCAAAATCTGGGTACTTAAGAATCCTTTGTTTCATATTTCCAAATGACACAAGATTTCCGTGGTATTTTCTTCTTTATCGTCATTACAATTGCTACAGGAAATTGTTATGAGGAACACACAGTTCCTAAGCGTGTGCACCTAGAGGCCTATATCTCGTTATAATTACTATGAGCTTCCTAAAATGATTACGACAAATGTATGTTTTATTCTGTATATATACCAACCTAGGGCCAGGTCTATCTGGCCTCTAAAAGTTCATTAATTATCTCATCTGCCTTTTGCATGTGAGTTAAGTTTGTGGTCCCACTTGTTTCTTCAATGATTTTTTTTTTATTAGCCTTTACAAGCACGTCAGCTTTGTTGTTATCTTTAATGCGTCCCTGTCCATGCAACCATATAAGAGCAACCGTTTAATAGCAAGAAAGCCGGCATTCTTGGTCAATCCTAATTGTTGTATACACACTCCCTACGGATTTAGTGGCCTATTTACTGCCACTAACATTCCATTCGATATACTCTGATACCGAAGTGGCATAGCAAGTGCAGCGGACTTAATTTCAGTAGAGAATCCGGAGCTGCAGTGGGACAGGTTCTCTTTGACCCAGTTTTACCAACACACAGTAGTCTATGTACCTTGTCCAGCTCTATTTGAGCTTTTTTTTGGAATTGTTCCATTTGCCCTGATAATTCCTCCTTTGATTGGACTATTGTACCATCATGGCGTACATCCAGTACATAATTTCCAGGTTGCATCTCCTTATTTATGTATGCAATTATGGCATGTCTTGCCTTTCCCGACATGCTTTCTATATGAGCTCTCCATAACAATTTATTATCAAGTGTTATTACAGTATTAGCCGTATATAAGCCCTTTCAAAAGTTCTTGCAGGATAGTCCTTATAAGCGGGGAATTCTTGTATCGAAATTTTATACTTGTGAGCAAATAGCCACGTGCCACTTAAGCTGTCTCATTACAGCACTGGTTTCATATTCGATGAAATGTCGGCTTGATAATCTTATACAACTCGGTGGTGTAAACAAACACTTTGGGTTCACTGGGAAAAAATTATCACAGGCAATGTAGCATTAAATAGGCATAGAGTCGTTGAGTCGGCCAAGACCTGCACCAGACGAGATTAGTCTGCTTCGCAAAGGATGAAGGAACATTATATGGAATTTACAATTGGTCTGCCGTATCGCGTTAATGGTGAATATTGGTTATCAGCATAACCCCATAATAAGAAACCCAGCAACTTTTAAGCGCACGAATGAGGGAGTGAAAAGGGTTAATTTTGTAAAGTAACTTGGCACAAAGCGGGTGCATATAAACGAGTAGGAAGTACAATTTTTCGTGTTTATAAACAGAGAGCGCTTAAAAGTGGGGTGCAGATATCGAAGTAGTTTCAGTACATTTTGAGGCAAAAATCAAGATTGCAGACGTTTCAGAGCTACTAAGCAGTAAATTATTATATACAGGAAATACTGCATCTCACCCTGGAGTCGAAAAGGAAGTTTCCTTCATCTTCTAAATGGTATTACTAAGGTCTTCCGCGGGTTTATCCTCAGGCTCTGTCATGCACTAATGAAAAAGCAGTCTTTTTCGAATGCGAAGTTCATGATCGCCATTCGTGAGGCCATCTTATTGTTTTGTTGACTTAACAAATGTCAAACCAGAACTGTCATTTGACAAATTATGTTGAATCTTCCTTTAGCGTGTATAAATACATACATACATACATATGTATGTATACAATACAATGTATAAAATTCATACAACTTGAGTGTGTATGTTTAAAATATTTTTTATTCCTGTGATTTCGCACAATTCCCTTTGTATCGTTGGCCACCATTTTAAAACAATCATTCGTTGTCGTGTGGCAAATTAAACATCAATAAATGGATTCCGTTTGAATAGTTGCACTTTACGCAACATTTACTCACCATGGCAAGCATAAAGACAATGTTCCTTTGATTTCCTCTGTCAATTGGGCTCTTTGCCTGTCGCCGTAAGTCGTAATCGTATTGAGAGATTTTTATTTGCATTTTTGCCTGTCAATTGATTTCTAATAACACAATGATTATTTAAATCTTTTGCATTGAATTAAAATTAAATATTTTCATGCTTTCCATATGCATTTACAATTAACAGAATGACACAGAATAGAGCAGACAACGTAAAACAATTAAAAATATGGCTTCCACAGAGCACTTCTATCTTGAACGATTTGCTGTTTTTATTTTTGTACCTTCCCATTGCCTTAATTTTTGGAGTAAGCCTAGTAATCTGCATTCAATCTTGGTTTCGGCTGATACACTTTCATGTTTATGTTGGATAAGTTCCAGTTCAGCTGTCAGACAACCGAAATTATGTTGAGGTATGTTGACAATTTTGAAGGATGACAACTATTTGGGAAATGCTGGAAACCAAATGAATCTGTCATTATGAGACTCCTTTATTTGCAAGAGGACCTTTAGAAGAATATAGTTTTTTAAACAGAAACTAGAAGCTTAATTACTCAGGCCAGTCTACGCCTATCAGCCATGAATGTTTTTAAAATTCGTCTCTGCCAAGTCGCCACTAAGACTCGATTAGTGAAATGAACTGAGTTTCCTCTAATTGGTCACGACAGCATCTCACGAGTTTTGGGGAGGTCAATATTGGAGGTTGAACGAATTATGTGTTACCAAGTATAAACTATGGTAAGACCTATAGGATTAGGATACCATTCAGAAACGAATGGCCATTGAAAAACATGTACAGGATTGTTAATTTATTCTAATGAAATTTCCACTCTCTTAAATTGGGATCGATTTACGCTATCGGTAGGGCCGCAAGATACATACATACATAATTCGTTATACTATCCTTCAGTCAGGATTACGATCTAGCTTAAGTGGTGTATGTTGTGTGTCTTAATTCTGCACATGAGTGGCCGGACCTATAGTTTAAAGCGGACTTCGGACGACAAATTTTTGGGAAACTTTTCATGGCAAATTTTATTTGACTTTCAGAGTTTTTGCCAGAATTCTTCTGAGAGGAAGTCGTCGAAGAAATATTTTTTCATATTTCGTTATGATGTCTGACCTTTGGTTTGCACCGTGGGCTCCCGTCTAATAAGCCAATACACTACCTACTAAATCTAAATCTAAATCTCGAAGCTATTGTTATCGATGTCTACCTGTCTGTACATCGAAGGCACAGTTTGGGCGACATTATCTCCAACTGATCTGTGTGCCAAGTAATTCGATTACACGAGGTAATCTTATAACTGACAAATTCGTTATCAACGGGTCATTCCAGTTTTGCTAAATTTGATAGATGATTAGGCGTTGAAGCCAGGTGGAACTCAGGTGGACTAATATCAACATTTACAAGATCATTTAGATCTTTGTAGATCGTTTCTATCGAGCATAATTACTAGACACTGTATGAAACGAAACGGCTGAATTACCCATACATATTTTCATGTATTTTTGGCCAAAATTCGATTTTTCAAAATTAAATACCTCGACTCACAAAATTTTGAAAAAAATCGAATATCTCGACTCCCAATTGGCATTTGTAAAAGTTGTCAGTATTAGGTATAACACTTTCTTTGTGACATCCCCTCTCAACGACAGCTTAAGCTAGGCACCATGTTGAATATGTTTTCAATAAACTGGACCATCGGAAAGATTTGTCACTTACCTAGAGGACCACGTGGATTGCATAATCCCGCTTAGGGATTTTTTTTTCACTGAACAATCTTCCATCTGATGCGGTATAGATTATAGCAGCAGTCTCTATGGGTAAAATAATGCAACAACAAAGATTAATTCTTGAGTTGGGGAATGTGCGAAGAGAAAAAATATTACCAATTAATGCCTTACGATTGGAACGGTTTTGGACATACTGTCTTTCGAACAAAGTCTTTAGCAAGTTCAAACGTACACATTAACATCTGCTGAATTACGAAATACCGGCTTTTTTTAACATTGTTGGAAGGCTATTAGAAAGTGGTAACTGCAATTTTGAAGTCGCTGTAGTCTAGTAGGTAGTGTGTTGGCTTATTAGACGTAAAGCCAGGGTTCGAGCCCCAGGCCAGACATCAAGACAAAATACAAACAATATTCCTTCGGCGACATCCTCTCAGCAGATTTCTGGCAAAAACTCTGAGAGTAAATAAATATTGCCATGAAAAAGTTTCTCAAAAAAATCTGTCGTTCGGAGTCGATTTAAACTGTCGGTCCCACCACTCATGTATAAAATTAACACACACAACAAAAGTGGTGTGAGAAACTAGGACGTTGTACAATGGGTCAATTCGACCTCTGGGTACTGTACTTGTCTTAATTGACAAGTACACTTCCTCTAACCAAACCTAACCTAACCTAATTGCAATTTTGTACCCCAAAGTGTCGTATGACCATCGATCGGCCTCGCTATTAGTGGACCAATCTTATTGGAATGAACTTTATAGTTGGCAAGCATTGTAGAATATTTGGTAGTATTTGTATTAGAATGATGAAATTCAAAGAATTTACTGTGGTGTTGAGCATGCATTTCTAAACATAAAATCGAACAGATATTATCAATTTGGAAGGTTCTCTCAAGTTTGAATTTCTTTTTCAAATACAAGTAAAACATAAGTACTTACTGAATTGGTTATTAAAACCATTTAGTTAGGATTACAACCTAGCTGTTCACAACATTCATGTTGTGTGTGTCAAATTTATCCATGAGTAAAGGAACAACAATTTAATGTCGACATTCTCAGAGGTGTTGTCAGAAGACTGCCAAGTGGAAGTTGTCCAATGAAATATTGTTTCTTTTTTCGTTTTCTTGGAGGTATGTGTCTGAGCTGAGAGATGAACAACGGGCTCTCGTCTAATAAGTAAACACTCCTCCTACTAGACTACGGCGACTGCACAATAAATATTGAATGAAAGTTAGAACGTATGGAAGCTCTACAATTTTGTATGTTTAAATAAATTCTATCGTTGAGATATTTTCATAGAAAATATCGCAGTGACGTTGAATCCGGCATTCATAACAGCCGAACTGCTTCAGGATTTCGTGAAAATATTCTTTCCACAAAAACCGGGTGTACAACATCGAATATTATCCAAGATCATCCAATGTCACTGGAGGAAATAGCCTCTCGTAGGTACATACCTCGACATGGTTACATTGAAGATAACAACAGAGTTAGCGCACTTAGTAAAGTTAATGCAACGGAAATCTATTAAGCTCATACATATGTGAAGTTAGAATTCCTCTGACATATGGTGTCACACAAATATAACTTATTTGCGGACGAAAAATGGGTTTAACGAACTAACTTGTTAAGGGATCAGACAGATGCAGTACAAAATTTGCTTTAAACTTGACCAGAGATCATCTGAGGAACCTAATAGCAGTTATAGGTTAGGCTAGGTTAGAGAACGTGACCTTGTCATTAACATAAGAACAATACCCAGAGGTCAACTGATCCATTGTAATCGTCCTAATAGGTAGAAAGAGATAAGAAAACAGGAGAAAAATAAAATAAAAAGGAAAAGAGAGAGATGGAAGTCGAAGAGAAATATGATGATGTCCAGCACCTCTAAAAAAGCTGAATCTCATTAAAAATTTCAGAAGAGCTGTTGTTGGCTATTGATAGAGAATTTAAACCATAAAAAATCCCTACACAGGACCCTCAACCACATTTTACTGAGGGCTGAGCAGTTACCGAGGAAGTATGTTTAGTCTCTAAGTCCTTTTCTTTGCAATATACCCTGCAATATACCCGGCTGGAATGTATTCCAGATTCTTGTCAGCGATCTAACATGGTTCTAATGCATGGTTAGATATCCATTAATCGGTTTCACGTTGTATTTATTTAAATCCAGTAGCATGCCTTTTCTAACACTCTCTATTGAAGACCATAGATTTCTAAATGCCTGTTATAACAGAACCTTGATATCTACTTTCACATGTCCGAAGACTGGGAATTCCAAACAAAATGAAGAGACCGAAGTGGAGACTACAGAACATACTCTCTGTCATTGTCCGGCTTTTGGAAACCTAATTGGAAGGATTTTTGGGAACACAGAATTTGATGACAGAACATGTCTAGTGAAAGGTAATTGAATGGTTTCCATACCTTCATAAAACTATTGGGATTGATGAGATGCGTCTGCCAAGAGTTATAATTGCAAGATGGAATAGGTAATGTCGGTGTTATAATGGATCCACGTAAGCTGTGCTCTATGAGGCAGCTGGCCATTTAACATAAACTAACCGATTTAACCTATCCTAAGCATGGACTTAAAATCCATCAAGCATTTAGGACAATCAGCCGCAATAACTGATAAATTTTGATTTTTAATACCTTCACTGACAACAGCGTTGTTTACTGTTAAAAGAACGAGATACATGCGTACTGGTGTTTTGACGTTTTACACCGACTTTATGAGTTAAATTTCGATTTACTTTCTGACTCAATAACTATGGTTTGTGAAATCTGATTTTAACAATCCTCTTAGCCGATTGCAATACTCTCTGCGACTAAATAAAATTAACATGAAAAAGTTTCTCAAAAATCAGTCGTTCGAAGTCGCCTTTAAACTGTATAAAAAATAACACACTCAACATAAGAGGAGAAGCTAGGTCGTAATCCTGACTTCAGGGTTGTAATGGCAAATTATGTATGTATGTGTAATCCACCGGTTTAGGAGCGGATTACTTTCATGCGGTTACCGAGTGAAGTTATACTCAGTTTAGAAAATTTTACACTTTCCGCTGAAAGAAATAATTCAATACTGAAAAAAGGAACTCAAACTTGTAAGATTCTATAGGTATTAGAACAACAATCTAAAATTAAATAAAATTTGAGGTCAACAAAATTGAGAACAGACTCCATCTGTATGTTCGTTCGACAGCACACTCCATAGAAGAACATTTCGTTATGTAAAGCCAAAGTGTTTTTCTATGTATTCCCTTGGTGGGAAGTGACCCCACACAATGTGTGTGTTGTTGCCGCCAAGTATGTAAAGTATGCACATCTGATACACTGTGATGCTAAGTGAGTGAGTGCGTGCGTGCGGCAGTAAGTACTTACGGGTAGTAAAGTTTCTTTTAATTTGTGCTAGACATTGAGCTAATTTTCATATTTTTGTTGTTGTTTTCTTAAATCAACTACAGTTTCAAAGATAAGAGGCTGTCGACGGCCTCTCATTTCTCATATTTGTAAGGAGCATGCAAAACATTTATTCTTTTTCTTTACATCATGCCAATTTGATGGATATTTTTGATGAGTGTCATGCCAAGAAAAAAAAGGAAAAAAATACGTTCAAATTGAAATTAAGTTCGTTGAAATGGCTTTAAATTTACCAGAAAATCAGTTTCATTGAGGCCAAAAAGGCATGTAAACTTCAATTAAAGTAATGTTCACATACAATATTTGTTCCTTAAACTGACAGAGCGATATGTCACATGCAACCCTATGTACATACAGATGTATGTGCCCCAAATTGTCGCTTGTAGGATATTGATTCATATGCTTGACTGGAAATGTGTTGGAAAAAAATTGAAATTCTTTAAATTTTATCGCTTTTTCTGTTTGTAGACACAAAACATTTCTGACATACTTTACTTTGTAAGATTTACCAGCTCCTTTTCAAATATTAAACACCATACCACCATACTCAGTTGGAATAGTTTGGGAAATGCTCACAAATAATCATTTCACCTGCAGCCAAATTCTTTTGAATTGTCGGGCATAAGACGCTCTCCAAATACTAAAAAATGAAAGTCACCAAAATGAGAATTTCGAATTAGACACACACACATGGTTTTCTTTAAATTAAATTAAAATTTTATATTTGAAAAGGTATGTGGGATTAATATCGAAATTGCCAAAGTCGAACTCTACGGAGAAGCATTTGACGGCATTCTGTTTTAGAAAAAATCTATTAAACTCATATTTTTAAGCATATCGGTAGCAAAAGCACCGTCTTATGTAAAAGAAAACACATTTATGTTGCACTTTTAAAGTGGAAAAAAATTGCATACATAACCTAACATAATTGGTCAATACAACCCTTCAGTCAGGGCTACCACCATGCTTCTCATGCCACTTATGTTGTGTGTGTTAATTTTATACATGAGCTGCGGGTTCCTACAGTTTAAAATCGACTCCGACCAATAGATTTTTGAGAAACTTTTCATGGCAATTTTATTTACTCTTCAGAGTTTTTGCCAGAAATCTGCTGAGAGGAAGTCGCCGGAGAAATATTTTTTTCATATTTCGTTTTGTTGGAGAAGTTTGACCTCAAGTTTGAACCGCGGCTTCATGTCCAATAAGCCAACACACTACCTACTAGACTACAACAAGCAGTCTCCGGTTAATTCCGTCTTAATTACTTACTTAATTGGCCATAACAACCGAATTAACGGATTTCGGCCTGCCGCAACATATCCTTCCAGGCGCCTCTGCTTCTTGCGCGCCTACGCCAGTTGGTCACACCAATCGATGACAGGGCTTCCTCGATTCGGTCCTTCCAATGGCCGAGCCAGCATAGCCTTACTTACTTACTTAATTGGCCATAACAACCTAATTAACGGATTTCGGCCTGCCGCAATACATCCTTCCAGGCGCCTCTGCTTCTTGCGCGCCTACGCCAGTTGGTCACACCAATCGATGACAGGGCTTCCTCGATTTGGTCCTTCCAACGGATACAAGGTCGTCTTCTTCGCCGACTTCCGCAGATCCCCGCATTAATACCCGTCTCGTCGGAGCATCCTCCTTCATTCGAACGACATGGCTGAGCCAGCGAAGCCGTTGGATATTAATACGCTGCACAACGTCTATGTCGTTGACGAGCTCATTGTTGGATCGGATGCGGAAATCATCGCCAACTCTTACTGAACCGAAGATCTTACGCCGTAGTTTTCTCTCGAACAGTCTCAAGGCTGCTGCATCAGTACTTAATAGGGTCCATGCCTCTGCGCCATAAACAAGCACGGCTAGGATGAGCGTCTTGTAGAGCGTTAGTTTTGTCGTACGAGAGAGGTCTCTGCTACTCAATTGCCTATTGAGACCATAGTAGCACCTGTTGGCAAGAGTGATCCTGCGCTTGATCTCCAGACTGACATAATTTTTGGTGGTAACGGCGGAGCCAAGATAAATTCCGTTTTAATACTGAAAGCAAATAAATTCACTGACATTTACCGAACTCTGAATAAATTCATAAATTTTCTGAAAAAGGAAAATTTTGTAATACAATCACTTGCATAGATTTCGTATTTTGAAATGGCTATTCTGGTATTATTTGTTATTGTTGCGAAGAGGTACGTTGACGTTGCGACCACACTATCTATAGTACTTCCCTCAAACTTTTTAGGGTATTCTTATAACGTCTCCACCAGGCCTATTGTTCTGACAGATTTTAGGATCCTGCGCGGCGTCAACAATGCCTATCGCTTGAGAGGCATGTTTCTTCCTGGAATGTATTAAGCCACATAAGTTCCAAGAATATGTTCAGATGGTTGATTTTGATCATCACAGACTGTACCTTTTTAGGCTGGAGACATTCCCCATTTTAAACAAGTATACTATGAGTCTACAGCGTCCCGTCAAAAGATCGTTTAACAATCTCAATGTTACTCCTGTATAGTCTTATGCATGTCTCAGTTTTCCTCTTGTTGTAGTTTCCCAATCAAAAGTTATGATTGACCCAAATAGTTCACTAATACTCTAAAGGTACGCATATAATAGACTACTTCAGTCATTTCTGTTACTAAGTCAAGTTGCAAAGCGCGTCCCACAATCGTGTCTACTAGTTCTGTCCAGGGGTTAGTTAAGAAAGGAGATGCCAGCCAATTGATTCCTTTGTACACGAAATTCTGCAATGAATTTCATGTTAGACTTGTCTCCCATCAACTTAAGCATAGTTTTCAAAGCTTTGGTCTTCAATACATTGTGCAGAGGCATTACATCCAACAGAGCTTCCAGCGCCGCAGTAAGCTAGGTCCTAATTGCCTCTGTTATGTCAACACACGCTGATCTCTCTTTTTGAACTGTTCGTAGGTTTGTTCTATCTGCTAAGAAGAAAAGTTCTTAAAAGGTGAGGTAATCGAACAGTCGCCGTTGTTTGGTAAGTAGTGCGTTGGTTTACAGGAGGAGACGCTTCAAACCCCATGTCAGGCATTTCCAACAAGACGAAATAGTTCTTTGGCAAGGACTTCTGAGAATAAATAAAATTGCCATTAAAAGTTTCTTAAAAAAACTAACGTTCGGAGTCGACTTTAAATTGTAGGTTCCGCCACTCATGGATACAGATTAGCACACACAACATAAGTGGTGTGAGAAACTAGGTCGTAATCCTGTATAAAGGGTTGTAATGACCAATTAAGTAAGTTATTCAATATATTTTTTACTACGCCTAAACTCAGCATATTATAAGAATATCAGACTATTATTATACGGTACGAAGCTATTGCCTCAGTCCAAAAACGAATATTTTTTACAAAAGTAAATGGTTTTTGTAAAAAATTGTCATCCGGTGTGCCGGTTTTCTGAAGGATTATTTCTTCCCAAAGATTATATATCACCCATGCCGTGTGTCCACTTATTTCCTCTTTGTGTCTGTAGAACTTTTAACGGTAGAACGTTTTCGCTTTAATTCATAGGTATTGCCATCGGTCGGTCACTGGTTATAATTTCTGCCAACACTATTATTTGACTGACATTTTCAGAACTTTGCCTGATGAATTAATTACCGCGTTCTTTAAATTTTAATATTTTAAATATTATTGGCAAATTCTTCTTATCATTTTGTTAATACATATTTTAGTAAGAGTGTGTATGTATATTTGTAAGTATATGCATGTGTATGAAGTTTAGTTTATTATAGAAATTTCATGAATATCGTTATCCATACTTTGTTTGTTATACCCTACACCACCATTGTAATGTATTACGCCAAAAGCTCTGATAATCTTGCTGAATTAGAACGATCTTGCAATGCAGCAGTTGTTAGAGTTAGAAGCTGGATCACAAGTATAGATCTGAAACTTGCTGAGCAAAAAACTAATTTCGTATTAGTAAGCAGTAGGAAGAATTTAGAATTCATTACCATAACTATTGGCGAACAAATAAGAACATTGAGGCAGGCAATCTAGTGCTTGGGTGTTATGACTGACAACAGACGCACATTCAAGGAACACTTGACGTATATTATTAGGAAGTATGGGGCGACAACGAGCGCACTCGTACGGATAATGTCTAACTAGGGAGGTCCGAGACAGGAGAAGAGGCAATTGCCAATGAGAGTGGTTAGATCGATTGCTCTACATGCAGCCCCTATATAGGCCGAGACCATAAATAAGAGGACCTACAGGACAGGAGTGAATGCAGCTTGCAAGAGGTCTGCCCTCCAAGTAATTTCTGGCTTCCGCACAGTCTCTACAGACACAGCCTTGCTGACTGTGTTGATGGGTTGATGTTGATAGTAGTGGATATAGAGAAGAGAAAACATTTAGTAAGCACGGTTCAGCTTGATCAAGTGAATGATGATACCATGAATAGGTGGCAGCACGATTGGACTAGTTCCATAAAGGATGGACCTTCCAGATGGACCTACAGACTAATACCGAATACAGAAGAATGGACTAAAAGGAAACACGGTCAGGTGCATTTCTACCTAACAGAGTTCTTAATTGGGCACGGATTCTATAGAGCATATCTTTACAAGTAAGGGCACGACGTGGATGAAGCGTGTCCATTATATCAGAATACAAGGGAAACAGCCGAGTATGTATTCTTTACTTGCCCGAGATACGATTACCGGCGATATTTCCTGTAGAGGACGATCTACATAATACCAGGTGACTCCCGATAACGTGGTTAACCTGATAACCATAATGCGAAAACTGGAACGCGATATGTAGCTTCGCGAAGGAAATTTTAGTACAACAAAAGATAATAGAGAGAGCAACAACAGTAGAATTGGAAAGCAGCACTCGCTGAATATACATCTCCCCCGATGAATGACTTAATGGAAGCGTGACTCGTGTATATTAGGTAGCCCGGGCTGCCAATGTCTTTTGAAGATTCCCAGCCTTTAGCGAAAACAACAACAAATTGCAATAAGTACTTCTCTGGTTTAATATAGGCAAGTAGGAATTTCATTTAAATCACCTCCAAAATAAATAATACAAGAAGTTTGTTTAGTCCAAACTCTAGTCTTTTTAATGCCATCTAGTGTGAGTCAATCGCTTTTACACAACGCAACATAAATTGTGTTGTTCCGTGTACTGCTCCAAATAGAAGGAATATCAGACTATAATCGGCTCTTCTTGATAGCAAATTGAAAGAGAAAAATATATTGTACTGTAGGCTATTAAATAATCGGTCTTGGCTTCCTTGTTACCTGTTACACAATAACTTGGTCCTCTGTAATGTTTGTTTGTAATCCATAATTAGGTAAAAATTATAATAATCATGATACATAATTACATACCTTCATACATATTCATTTATACAGACACACCTACAACCATTAATATGTATGATAAGTATGTACAGTAATCCCTCGATTTACGACGCAGTTGGTTCTAAAAAAGGCGACGTAAATCGAAATTCATATTGCTCATACTACAAAGTAGTATGTTTTTAAAAAGGAACATAAAAAGTTACAGTAATCCCTCGATTTACGTCGCAGTTGGTTCCAAAAAAAAAGGCGACGTAAATCGAATAATTATGAACTTAGAGGGAACAAAAATCGAAACAACGTAAATCGAAACAACGTTAATCGAGGCGACGTAAATCGAAGGGTTGATGTATTCACATACACACACACGCACTCAAATTTACAACATTACAACGATATTTTGTCAATGTTTTGCTGCTCTTGATGACGATGTTAATTAAACATAGAAAAACAACAGCAACAGCAACAATTTCACGGTGAATAATAATTTTGTAAAGAAGCAAAATGGAAACAAAAAGAATAACTGTATGTTTATTTTAAATTAATACCAGAAGACAACAACAACTAACCATATAAGAATAACAACAGCAGTAAAAATAATAACAAAAATAAGGTAAACATAGAGAGACACTATGTAAGACGACAATAACAACTGCAACAAAAAATAGAGATTGAGAAATATTATTAAAATGCCTCAACATAAAATGACGAAAAGCAGACATCAACGACCACGACAACAACAATAATAATAAGAGAAACCAACAACTGTTGCTACTTGTCAATGACAGGATAAACTCATTAGCTTATAAGAAATATTTTTTACAAATATTTTACAAATGTTTTCTTTTACTCCCTAAGAAAGGCATGGAGCACCAAAAAGAGTTTCTCTTTAATGAAAGATTCTTAGTTTAATTCCTGGTTTTCATTGCTCTCGACGCTTTTATGTCCAGTTGCTTCTTCCATAATCTTGCAGGCCCTGCCTGAGTATGAATGACATCGTTTGGTAGTGTTTATAGCTATTGTCTCGTCAACTTTGATTCGAATTTTGCTCATCTTTGAGATTTGTTGATGGAAACTTGAAAACTTGGTCACATCTAGAGTAGCTCTCATATTGCAATGTAAGGCATCGTCAAATTTTATTAAATTGCTAGAAATCACATAAAATAAGTTCTAAATTAAATAAGAAGATTACATACATATGTATATGCATACATAATTGGTCATTACAATCCTTCAGTCAGGATAACGACCTAGTTTCTTACACAACTTATGCTGTGTGGGTTAATTTTTATACATGAGTGGTGGGACCTACAGTTTTAAAGTCGACTCAGAACGACAGATTTTTGAGAAACTTTTCATGGCATATTTTTATTTACCCCCACAGTTTGTGCCAGAAATCTACTGAGAGAAAGTCGCCGCAGAAATTTTTTTCATATTTTCGTTTTGATGTCTGACCTGGGGCTTGAACCCTGGCTTTGCGTCTAATTAGCCAACACACTACTTACTAGACTATGGCGACTAAAAGATTGCTATACTTTATGTCATACAGCTTCTCATACCTAACTCTCAAACTCTCTTACACATGTTACACCCTATCGATAACTAACGACGAATAGACGTCGGCGGTAAAAACTTAGTAGAGTTGTGAAAGAAATTTCCCTCTCATTATGCCTTCCTGGAGGCTCTCTGGCAGCTCCACATGATCTTAACCAGCTACTAACCTTAAACGTAATAATTCCAGAAGCCGATATAAATGGCAACCAACCGATTACAACAACAAACACCTGCATTGCTTAAAGCAGATTCATATGTTTAATTGTGGACATTTGGATGGTAGCGGCAAGTTGAATGAGGAACTAACTGAACTGAGTTCAGAAACTGGACACACATCATTCTCCTTAGCATGGTAAACATTGTTAGTGTGAAAGAAATATTCATGCACTGGTCTTAATCAAATCAATAGTCTTCGCACCATAACGGTACAAACAGTAGAGTGGTATTGTGCACGGGGATATGTTAAACGGTCCTATAACTGTAAAATTTCATCAAGATTACGGGGCATAAACTGTTAGTTTCGAAGATTTGGGTTATACGGACGACATGTTTCTGCAATCTCACAACTTTAACGACGGATTATCGTATCCAGAACTATGGCCAAGGGAAATACTAACAACTTCACATTGCATTAGCAGCGGATTGAAAACGTTCGGTAATTTTGTTAGGTTAGGTTTGTTTAGATCGAAGTGGTAGCTTTTTTGATTACCAAAGCCGACTTGAGTAGCAGGGTAGCATTATTACAATGAACGGTGGCTCTATAGAGGCATTAATCGATTCCACGTTCGCAGCACACTAAACTGAGTATTTTAATCAGCTACAGGAAGTAAGTTTTCTTATGCGGATGTGAATTCTAGAACACAGCGCGTTGTAGCGTCAGTACAATTCATATCTTTGTCAACCGATGCCTCAAAAGAATCCAGAAGATTTACTGAGCAAACACTACTCTGGTAATACTTAACTTAAACCAGGCAGGCCCTAATTGAAATCGAAATTCTTCTACATTAGTGAAGATGGGCAGGGCATGTTTTGCGAAGGCCACTGTCCGATATAACCAGGACTGCAATTGACTGAAATCGCTATAGCAGTCATTGAAGAAAGTTCTCAAGCCACACCTGGCTTCGACAGCTGGAAATAGAAGCAATAAAGATGAATACAATATGAAATGAACGGAAGTCACTTGCGGTGGATTTAACCAATTTAAACCAATTTAAAATTTAAGGAAATGGAGATCAATGAAGCCCTGTGCTTTTATGCTTATAGGAAAAGGCATTCTTATTATTTTTTTGCAACACTGTTTTCTTACATACATATGTAAGTAAAGTAAGTACGGTATTCCGCGGATATGAGCAGTTTCAAAAATGCTTGCAGTATAGTGTTCATATGCCAGAAATCCTTATATTGAAATCATACACCTGAGAGCAAATGCCACTTATCATTCAAGCGGATAGAATTCTATTTGTCTCATTGACAGCACTGGCTTGATCAACTTCTTCAACTTTGTGTGGTTAAGAAAGTTTTAATTTGCTGGAGCCCCGCGTCATTTTGGCTGAAGCAAATGGATCCACTGCAGACTTTATAGATATAGTCAAGACTCGTATTGTAACATTAACTAGTCAGAGTATCAGGTTGTTGACTTGCCCGAGACTTGCACCAGGCCAGATTTGTAGAAGAGCTTTACAAATTACGAAAGGCGAACATGGGTGGATTGTACGTTTTCTGTCAGGAATCAATTGAAGTTGTCATGGTCTAGTAGGTAGTGTGTTGGCTTATAACACGTGAGGCCTCGGTTCGAAATCCAATTCAGGCATCTCCAACTAAACGAAATATGAAGAAGATATTTCTTCGACGATTTCCTCTCAGCAGTTTTCTGGCATAAACTCTGAGAATAAATAAAATTATAATGAAAAGTTTCTCAAAAATCTGTTGTTCGGAGTCGACTTTAAACTGTAGGTCCCACCACTCATGTATAAAAATTAACCCACACAACATAAGTGCTGTGAGAAACTAGGTCGTAATCCTGACTAAAGGGGTTTAATGACCAATTATGTATGTCTGTAATCAATATCTACGATTACGTTGCCTTAGTTGGTTAAGTCTTCTGAATGGCACAGAGCGCAGCCTCCGCCTCGAAAGTAATGAAACCAAAAGGAACATTCTATGGAATTACATTGAGCTGTTCGACTTCTTACTATTTTTTCCAATAAATAAATTGTATTCCAATAAATGGAATTCAATGTCCAATGACACAAGAGCTGCTATTTTATCGGCATAACCCAATGGCTTAACCTATCCCCATAAAAAGAAATCCAGAAACGTTTAATCGCACGAATGAGGCAACTATTGAACAGAACCAATATCAGGTAGAAAGTTGTCACAAAACTGGTGAATATAAACGAATATTTTTAAATAAATTTGGGCTATGAAGTACAATTTTTCGCGCTTAAAAGCAGGATGCATATATCGAAATATCCGAAAAATACGTTGTATTCATGTATTCATAACACATTTATATCTGTCGCGACATAATCTGTAGTGAGATTTCTGTTGGCATTGAAGGATAAGAGGAGTTATCTGGCTTTGAGCTGAAGATCTGCGGAACATATATTAGTAACGAAAGCAACCAATTCGTTTACATGTCAATAGAGTGACTTCTACAAGAAGTAGAATAAACACTAGACATTGTCGTTTGGGCACTTTTGTTTTCCGGTATTTTAAAACAGATTTCGTTCATTGATTGTGACCAGTTGGATTAATAAATTCGCGAATAACCTATAAGACGGTAAGGTGTGAAGTGATTTTCCTGTGATTTTCCGTGTTTTATTTAGTTATTAATTACAATACAATTACAAATTATATTCTAATTATATACGAGCGGAGTAGTAGTGTAGTGTCACAGACCAGAGGCTCTGGTGGGAATCGAACCCATGACCCTCACGCTAATAGTCTTGCACACTATCCACTAGACTACCAGTGCACTCAAATCCTGTGTTTTATAATTGAATTGCTATTTTCTTTCCGACCTACATATATACTCTCTCCATCACACCAATTTGTGGCAATATTTAGCTGTCACAACAAAGGAATATTTTTTTGTCTTAAATATTTTACATACCTAAGGTAATAAATTGCGTTTGAAGGCATTCAAAATTCATCTAAATTTTCTAGCACATGAAATTATTTTCAATTTCAAATTGTGTGCAATAAGCAACGAAAAAAAAAGAATCCCACGTAAATTATTTCTTCAAACACTTTAAATTAATTCAAGCAAAATATTTATAAACTCTTATCAAACCAACGATAAACTTCCCAATTTTCCCCCAAGAGATTTTGTTTTTTCAACGAAGACGAAGATGAAGACGACGAGCACCGACAAATGGAGGATGTATGTATGTTTTATGGAAATATTTTAACAAATATGTGGTACGTGTTACTATTACATGTTTTTGTTATAAAAAAGAAATGTTTTAAATAATTAAACTTACATTTAATGCACATAAAACTGTTGGATACAGACAGACAGACGTCTATTTGCGTTTTGTAAGTGCATGTCAAATTAACATGTACGCTTTAATAGTACGAAGAGTATGTGTGTGATTGTGTGCGTTTGGAATAATTTCTATACCCTACACTAGCACTCTTAATTATTTTAAAACCGGTTAAATGATCTCATAAGCTTGGAAGCATTGTTATTCCAACATGTTGTCACTGAACGTGCTTATGCCCCATCAATCGTGTACTTGTACTACCCGTATCGATAGGATCGATATGTATATCGGCTGGACTATTTATCGATTTAAATTTCTACCATTGGTTATTTTGAATCTGGCAATACTTATGTCATTCTATTCTGTCACAAAATTCAATAATGTAATGAATCGATTTACGCTTGAGCAACGTTTGTATGTATTGGAATAGACGGGTCAACGTGAAACCGCACGACTATGTCGATTTTTCAAAAAAAAAAAATCATTTTTTCGAATGAAGCTCATTTTCATCTTGGTGGATGCGTTAATAAACAAAATTTCCGTATTTGGGGCTCAGAAAAACCATACGTGGTCATATAGAAACCCTTACGAGTAACAGCTCGGTGCGGCTTGTGGAGCGGAGGCATCATTGACCCTTATTTTCTGAGAAAATGAAAACGGCGCAACCACTACGGTCAATGGAGACAGCTATTGCATCTTGATAACCGATTTTTTTGTACCCGTTCTTCATGGTATTGATGTTAACGATGCTTGGTTTCAACAGTAGGCTGCCACTTGCCACAATCGATTTACTGTGTCAAACGTTTAATGACCGTTTAATTAGCCGAAATGGTGATGTCAATTGGACGCCAAGAAGTTGCAATTTGACAATGTTGACCTATTTTCCGTGGGTGCGCCGTTAAAGGAAAATATTATGCCGACAAACCATAGCAACAATTGAGCATTTGAAGGTCAACTTTTGTGATGCCATTGCCAAGTTACGACCCCATATGTATCGAAAAAGTGTACGAACATTTTTCAGATCGAATGAAGTATTGTGAGGCCAGCCGCTGTAGCCATATGAATGAAATAATTTTACATTTCCAAAACGGAACAATTGTACTTCCCAACAAAAAAATAAATTTCGTAAAATTTCATACCGTTTTTGTTTTATTGAATTTTTAAAATTAAACTTTTAAATGACCCACCCTTTATAAATACGTCTATTATATTATGAAAATGGTTGACATTATTTACACACTAAAACTGCACTGAAAATCAAGACTTGCTTTAGAATCTGACCGCCAGACATGTCATTTCTTTGCTCCAGAGTGTGGTGAAAAAACTGTGGCACGCTACTGTGAAATGAAATGAAAAAAGTCTTGGTCATCAGCACACATAATACAGGTGATCTCATGGATTGCAAAAACTAATATAAACAAGACAATCGCAAACATTATCAATAATGAGCAGCTTTTTTGATGCCCTCTACAAAGAATTTCATTATAAACAGACTGGTTTAAGCATCCAAAACTCTTGCTTGGAAAATATCAACAGCAAGTTTAAGCAATCAGTGTAATGGAGAAGTCGAGGTAGTCTTGTAGGTAGGGTATTAGCTTATTAGACGTGAGGCCACATTTCAAACCCCAAATCACACCGAACAAAACGAAATATGGAATTAAAAAGACGCGAGGCCACGGTTCAAACCCCAGGTCACCTCCAACAAAACGAAATATGGAAAAAATATTGCTTCGACGACTGCATCCCAGCAGATTTCTGGCAAAAGCTCTGAGAGTAAATAAAAATTGCCATGAAGAAGTTTCTCAAAAAATATGTCTTCGGAATTGAATTTAAATTGTGGGTCCCGCCACTCGCGTATAAAATTAACAAAGTGGTGTAAGAAACGAGGTCGTAATCCTGACTGAAGGACTGTAATGTCCAATTATGTATGTGTGTAAAGGAGATAACCCCTTTAGCTGGTCTCCATCAACTTCAATTTTTTCTTTTCCCGTTTGAAAAACATTTATCTGTATAGGTGCAATGAGGAAAATCGATAATTTCGATCGTTCATCCATTAAATACACAGAAACGCAAAATGGCGTCTTTCCATGTTATACATTTGGCTAGCTTTGTGGTATTCGACCAGGCTTTATGTTGTAAAATTTACTTTTTAAAGTAGCGCTGGACTGAAAACGGCTAAAAATCATCTGAACGAAGTTGAAGGCCACAGGAACGTCTATGAAGGCCACATTCAACTGAATCTTCTGTCGGGGTTTCCATAAAACGCTTCCTTTCATTATATTTAAATGAAAGAATGTGATACCATTGAAATATTTTTATTCGTTCGAAGGACCTTTTAATGCTATTATGTGTGGAATATCGTTCAAAAGTCCGAAACAGCGTCTCTAAGTTGAGCCCGTCTGAATGTTGAATTTTCTATGGCTCGCATACACCTGTTCGCATACACTCTAATGTGGTCAAAACGCACGATTCCACGCACACCATGCAGTTACTTTTTCGGGGTGCATTGGACACTTTTGGGTCTTATTTGGATTAGTATCAGTCCAGATTCGACAATTTTGTTTGTTCTCGTACCCATTCATATAAAATAAGCCTCTCACCGCTGAAAATGATTTTTCGATTAAAATTAGCATGATTTGCGAATACACGTCCTTATCTATGATCATTGCCTGGTATTTTAGCAAAACAGACTAAATAAATCACAACTAATTTAATAGAAGTAGCTTAAACAAGATGACCGTTAACAACTGTCAAAATTCGGGAGTCCCTGTTAGAAGACGCCATATATTCAAAACATAATTATATCCACGACTGAAACATTTTCTAATGCTTTCAGCTGAGTGGTGATTGCTTTAGTGTATCATGTTCTTCTATAAGGTTGAAAGCTTTCGTTGTATGAGACCTACTTATGCTTTAACAAGAGGCAGCAATGCTTGATCTGCGATATTCGATGTTGAAGTTATCCTTTCAAGGGGGGAGGACTAGAGTCTTCCTTGTTATTTATTTGGAGTGGAAATGAAATCACGTGATTTGTTAGGCATTGATTGGTCAACAATTATATACTCCAAGAACGGGTGAATACAATGCGCCATTATATTTGGATATGAATTGCCTCTTGCTAGTGGGTTCCATGGGTCAATAGATTCGGTTAAGAACGTCACTCTCTCTCCTGCTTTCCTAGCGATTTCTTTATAAATCATAGCAACTACTCCAAGTGGCTTTGTTGTAACTTCTGATCTACATTTGGTATCAAAAATTAATCTCCGGTGACACTTCGAAGTGTAGGCCAAAATAACTGCAGTTGAATCCTAAACAGAAAGATAGCGGTTACTCAACACAAAAGAGATGAACAAATTAAAATTAGAAAGAGAGCGACATATTAACAATGAATACATTTCTCACACAGAAAGGTTGTTGACCTTAACCCCGTGAATCAGAAGACACAACTCACAGCTATCAAATTAGTGGGCATCAAATCAAAGTTCTTACAAAAACACCGATCAGGTGGGGGCATCGATGTATGTATGTAGAAAACCCACGACGTTTAGGGTCATAAGAGCAACCTATCAATAATCCATCTTGTGTGCGTGTTATTTAAGAGTTTCGTGACCTACAGTTTAAAGTCGACTCCGAACGATAGATTTTTAAAAAAAATTATAATGTTTTTGCTAGAGGAGGAAATTCTTCTTCATATTTCGTTTAGTTGAGATGTCGAAACTAAGTTATGAACCATGGACTCGTGCTCAATAAACCTACTAGACTATGATGACTTCCAGGGACTTGCCTACTCCTAAACGGCGCCAACGCCCTCAAATAGCCTTACTTTGTTGGATTTGTTCCTAAAATGTCATCATCGGTGTTGGGAACAGCAAATACTGCAATTGTGAAAATACTTGAGCTTTTTTTTCAATTGGCCTTCTCAAGCCGTCCCTTACAAGCTGTTCGTTACAGGTGCGAAGGAATCAAAATTAAATTTTTTTTTATATATTTCCTCAAAATTTTCAATGCGGTCGTGATATTTAAGTATCCAAGGATTTATTGTTTCCATATGTGAATTAGCAAAAGCTTGGCCTAATGACGAACCTAACATCTCCACAATATATTATGAAAAATATTATGAAATTACCAAAGCGTATCGGATACGCCAATATTATCATTGTTTTGTTTTTGTTATTGGCATGACAGATAAATGCAAATTGATGAAATTGAAATAGAATTCCTTGTAATCTTATCTCACTAAAAATAGTCAAAAAACAAAAATTAATTACAATGACAAAACCGTCATTAAATAGAATTTAATAATGTTCGAAAATTAAAGACCATAAGATACCGGAGGCTTAATATTAACAAACCTATGGCACTAATCAATTTTCGTTACTTTTTTCGTATTGTTTTTTCGGTTAGGCAGTGATAGACCACCGAAACTTTGTTAGGCTTAGTTGGCTTTCTTATCTAACCAGCATATGCCATAGGGGTCTGAGTCATAAAATTTGTTTACGGTTATGATTTGAAGTGTGAAGCATAATTATTTAAAACTAAATACGTATGTATATACCTCTATACCTACATACATATCGTACTGTTTGTTTAGCAATTATTAAATGATATTAATTTGCTCGGCATATTCAATTTCAATAATTGAGGGGGCCAATCACTTAAAACGTCAACTAATTTCACTCAGAATTTCAGTTCGATAAGATAATGTTAAGTAAGCGATCATTAAATGCTCATAACTTATGAGCTAATATATGTATGGACATGGGTTATGGAACTTAAACATGATACAGCGATGCCTTAAAATATTTCAATAAAACTTGATTTACTTCTGCCCACTGTTTTTCAAATTGACGCTGTTCATATCTTCAAATGTTTGAATTGTATCTGATGAAGGTATAACAGATTACTTGCAACCCTATTTTGAATAGGATTTCTATTGTATGTGTGTCAGCCATAGTCTATAGTGGATCAGATTTGAGCATTTTTGACGCAGTAATAAAAGTTGAAGAAATTTTGTCTAACAAAGATTTAGGGCCATTATTACAACTTGCCGTTAACTAAAGGGAGGATTTTAACGGGCAGATAAATTATTTTTCGTTATTATGAATACCCAAAAAGATAGAAGTGATCGTTAAGCTAAAGGGAGGATCATCCTACTTTTAACATTTAAAGGTCACTTTATGTTTGAACTTGCCATATTATATATTATTTTCAATATGGCAACTTCAAATATAAACAAAATGAGCATATACAACAAAAAAACGAAGACCGCGGTTGCCACTGCGTTAAAAAAAACTTGTATAATTGAGCAGTTTTATCGACATTTCTCCGGCACTGCCATATTTTTGAAAAATTTTATCTGTAAGTTGTAATAACGAAGTTAAGTTAATGGTAACTTTACAATTCCTTTTAGCTAAAGGTACCTTTAACTAAACCCAAGTTTAACGGCAAGTTGTAATAATGGCCCTTAATGGTACAGATAATGAAATGATTCCTTAATTATAAAATGAAGTCGCTGTAGTATAGTACGTTGTGTGTTGGCTTATTAAACGAGAGCCTGTGGTTTAACACCCGTATCAAATACTCGAGCAAAAATATATGAAAGATTATTTCTTTGACGTCTCCTCTCCGCAGTCTTCTGGCAAGAGCTCTCAGAGTTTGCAGACGACTTTAAACTGTAAGTCCCGCTACTCATGTATACAATTACCACACACAACATAAGTAAGTTGTGTGAGAAGCTAGGTTGTAATCTTGACTAAAGGGTTGTAACAACCAATTAAGTCAGTAAGTATAAAATAGTCTTGCCTTCTGGTTCATGATGTCTTCGAATTAAATATGGGTCCAATATACTAGAGCGAGATATTGTTATTTCTTTTCCGAAAATCCGGTTTAAGTTTAATTTATTTTGTAATCATAATTGTCATTGTTTTAGCTTAATTTTATCCTGATTATACAGATTTCGAAGTCGCCGCAGTCTAGTAGGTAGCGTGTTGGCTAATATGGCTTGAGGCCATGGTTCAAACAAAAAAAATATGAAAAAAGTATTTCCACGGCGTCTTGCTCTCAGCAGGCAAAAACTCTGAGAGAGAAATAAAATTGTCATGAAAATTTTCTCAAAAATCTGCCGTTCGGCCTTTCAATTAAATCGATAATTTTTTATTAAACTACGTATTTATAGTTAGGAATTATTGTCGTGCATTTGTTGTCACCTCAAATGGAAATATTTTGCTTTGCAGAATATCCATATCTTGATTTCCTGCATCCAAACAATTGAATCAGTATCAGGATCCATCGACGTCCCACAGGCGGCCGCAACTGTCATTTTTGTTTCCAGCGTTTTTCATTTGACCCACTAAATATATACATAGTAGTGTGTTGGCTTATTAGACGTGAGGCCACGATTTGAACTTCAGGTCAGGCATGTCGCCGTAGTCTAGTAGTTAGTGTGTTGGCTTATTAGACGTAAAGCCAGGGTTCGAGCCCCAGGCCAGGCATCAAGACAAAATACAAAAAGTATTTCTTCGGCGACTTCCTCTCAGCAGATTTCTGGCATAAATTCTGAGAATAAATAAAATTGCCATGAAAAGTTTCTCAAAAATCTGTCGTTCGGAGTCGACTTTAAACTGTAGGTCCCACCACTCATGTATAAAATTAACACACACAACATAAGTGGTGTGAGAAACTAGGACGTTGTACAATGGGTCAATTCGATCTCCGGGTACTGTACTTGTCTTAATCGTCGACAAGTACACATCCTCCAACCTAACCTAACATAACCTAAGAAACTGAAATATGAAAAAAATTTTCTTCTGTAGATTTTTGCCAAAAACTCTGAGAGTAAAAATCTGTCGTTCGACATCGACTTTAAACTTGTATAAAATTAACACACACATAAACGCAAGGTTGTTATCCTGAATCGATTTTAAATTGTAGGTGCCACCTCTCATATATAAAATTAACACACACAACATAAGTAGTATGAGACGCAAGGTTGTAATCCTGACTGAAGCATTGTAATGATCTATTATGTGTGTATGTATGTATGTATAATGCTTTATGCATACAAGTGGTCTCGTGGTCAAAACAGAATACCATTATAGGAATCGTTAAAATTCTTCAATCCAACTAAGAAGCCCCCTCCCCTCCTTGAAATGGACATAACGGGATAACATCGCAGGATGGTCAGGCAGTGCCGCTAGCTAGTGGGAAATAGAGGTAGAAAGCAACAATCAGCAAGATTCCCCACCACTACATCAAATACTTGGAGGGCGTTTTTTCTAGGCAACGATAGATGGCAGCCACATTATCCTAGGACTTGCTACAGCAGACCAATGCATTCCTTAGCTGGAATAAAAAAAATTAAAGAAACGGAAACAAGACAGAAATGCTTTGTGGAAAAGAAATGCGTATGAACTGAATATCTTCAAATAAAAAGTTAAACTTTATTTCTTTAATTATGTAATGATAAGTAAAAATTTAAAAAATTGTTAAAATTTTTTTTGTTTTTAAAATTAAAATTATTCAACTAATAACACTATGCGACAAAATACAATAAATTAAATACACCCGACTAACTACCTAGTCTAAGTTGTTCAGTTAGTTGAGTAGGACTCAAAAATATTTTTTTTTTATTTTTCTCGAACCCTCCAAACTTGTTTTTATTTATTTATTTATTTATTTATTTTATTTGCCTATGGAAATATTCCTTGCAGGCAATTTATTAAAGTTACAATTGTAAATTTAAATTTATATCAATTTTAAAAACTATGAATTTAAATATATAATTACATTATTTTTTATAACATTATTTGATGACGAAAAATCTATTAGCATATACAATTTATTAAATTCTTTGACAAAAACAGTTTTTTTGGACTTTGCGCACAATTTTATTGATTACATAAACATTTCTAAACCCATGTCCAAAATTTAAACCTTATTAGGAAAGAGAGAGATGGGCCTTTAAAACGATGCACATATATATATTATTTGACTTAATATGCTATGGGTTTTGATGAGGTAAACTTGACGAATGTGAATTTATTCACATTTTTTCAAGTTTGTCAGTTCATAGTAGTAAACTTTAACTAAAAAATATGAAATAAGTGATAGCATTCTGAAAGTGCATTATCTTGTGAAGAGGATGACACTTCGTTTGATCAAATTCGACAAAAATTACCGTAGTTATTATTTAAAGAGTCTAACAGTCAAGTTATATTTTTCATATTTTTGCAAACGAACTTTTAGTTCAAACACTTTCAGAATTTTTGACGGATCTTGATTGTTTATCGCAAAATGTGTAAATTTCACGTTTTAGCGACCACCAGAAGTTGAACAATGTTTGCGCAAAGCGAAATAATAATATTAGCAAAAAACACAAATATTAGCCGACTTCTGGTAGTCGTGCAAACGTGAAATTGATACATTTTGCGATAAACAATCAAGATCCCTCAAAATATTTGAAAATTTTTGAACTGAAAGTTCATTTGATAAGATGACATATATAAAAAATATAAGGCGACTGTTATACTATTTAAATTATAACTGCGGTAATTTTTGTCCGATTTGCTCAAACAAAATATCAATCTCTTCACAAGATAATACACTTTCAGAATGTCATCACTTATTTTATATTTTTTAAATAAATTTTGCAATTAAGAATAGCTAAACTTGAAAAAATAAGAAAAAAATCATATTTTCCAAGTTTACCTGATCAAAACTCATAACATGTAAGTTTGAACCACATGTTTATGTATACCTTTTTAAAGGCTCATCTGTCCCCTTTTCAGAAAACTTTGGATTTTGAAAGTGGGTGAAAACATATTTGGGTAATCAATAATTTTGTGTGAAAAGATCAAAAAACAGTTTTTGCCAAATAAAACAAATTTGGAGGGTTCGAGAAAAATAAAAAGGTATTTTTGAGCTCTACTCAACCTAGTGAATAACTTAGACAATGTAGTTACTCGGGTGTATTTTCACTGTCGCACCGTGTAATTAATAATATGGAAAGGTCCCAAAGGAAAAATTTTTCATTTTAATAAAAATTTAAACAAATTTGGATTATTTTCCACATTGAAAGGTACCCAATTAGTAGTAGGATATTTTACAATAAATTATTAAAATTAAATTTTATTATGTGTTTAAAAAACTTGTTTTTTTAAATAGGTATTCTTTTCAATATTTTTGTTTTAAATTGTATTAATTTATTCGAATTTATAATTTCCATTAAAATAATATTTAAAATACCGTATTAATAATAAAATAAAGTGTAATTTAGCATATCTTTTCGATTTAATAATCCATATTTAATAATCCATAATAAAAGTTAAATAAAAACAGATTGCTACAGATCTCTGTGGCGTATGTGGAGCAAGTAATGCAAAATAATATTAATCATACGCCAACGTCATTGCCATACTATAACAGCGCATACTCTTAAAGAGAAAGAACAAAAAAAAAAAAAACAATAACAACAGAAACAGAAACAGCAATTGTTTGTATTGAAATCGTTAGATGTCGTTTAAAATAGTATTTTATGACTTCGTTTCTCTAAAGCCATTGTTGTTGTTGTTGGTATTATGAACATTCGTTTCATTTATAGTTTCCATACTTCCGTTTTACGAAATGTATGTTGAATTTCGAAAATTTTTGAATTTTGTAACGGTTTTTCAATGCCAGCACCTCAGAGAGTAATTTTGTATTTTCATGCGAGTGTATTTGTGTTTTGCAAAAGAAAAAAACGTGACGTAAATAAAAGAATTTCGTTTTAGGCAAATGAATTCACCACAAATTCTCTTGTGCTGTATGAGAGTGTGAGTAAAGAAAGTACAAAACATTGTGTGTGTTTGTGTGTGTGATTTCGTATTTCTAACAAACAACATGTGGTTGGTTGAATGAAAGCAAGAAAAAAAACGAAAACAACACGAACAAATAGAAACTAAATGAAAAAGTACAAAACGAACAACAGCAACAGTAACAGTAACAACAACAACAAGAACAGCACATCATCATAATCATAATCGTTCTGGCAAAGGTTGTGTGGCATATAAATCCGTCAACTTGTGGCCGTGTGGTTTCACTGTTGCTTCAGATTTAAAGCACTGCAGTTCAGCTTGAGTCCAATTCTCTAGACTTGTTTATAACTCGTCAAACAAAGTCAATAACAACAAGTTGTTATATTCATTGTAAGAATTCAGTTTCAAAAAAAAATTAAAAGTTTTAAAATTTTGAAAAAAAAAACAAAAAAAATTTAAATTTCGTGTAAAAAAATTAAAATTTAAATTTTAGAAGTTAAAAAAAATTTTTTTAAACAATTTTTATTTGTTAAAAATACTAAATTTACAGTGGAAATTTTTTTAGTTTATTTAAAAGGTGAGTCTAATATTTGAAATAATTTAATTCAAATTATAACGTAAACCATTTCAAAAAAAAGAAAAAAAAATAATTACGAGTGAAATTTCGGTCTTAGATTTTCGAAACAGTTTTAAATTCTAACTTTTTGTTTTACATTTTATAGGATTTTGTTAGTTTATTTCAGTGCTTTTTAACGGTTAAATTATATTAAAAACTTTGTTTATCTGTGTTCATTATTTAAAGCAGTGTTAATATATGTATGTACAGTTTATTTACATTACCAAAGAGAGTCAACGTAATTAAATTTTTAAATTTGGAACATAAATTTGTTATTCAATAAAAAAACTATGAAAAAAATAATAAATCAGTTTCCCAGAATTATAACTTAAGTTAGATCAGTTTAAATTGGCTGTAAAGTATAGGATGGGCTATTTAAAAGACTAAATTTAAAAATGCAATATTTTTATTTGAAATTTTGCCAAATCTATTTTTTTGTTGTGAAGGTCAATTGTTCTGGTTAGAAATGACCTAACAGTACCTCATTCGATTGGACCAATTTTCGTGCACTTTTTCGAATGTATGGAGTCGTATCTCGGTAATGGTATTACGAATGTTCGCCTTCAAATGCCTAATTGCTTCTGGTTTGTCGGCATAACACTTTTCTTTAATGGCACCCCACAGAAAATAGTCCAACGGTGTCAAATCGCAGCTTCTAGGCGGCCAATTGACAAAACAATGTCGGCTACTTAAACGGCCATCAAACATATGACGCAATAATTCGATTGTTGCATGAGATGTGTGGCAAGTTAAAACCAAGCATCGTTCTTATCAATACCATGAAGAGCGGGTACAAAAGATCGGTTATCATGGTGCGATAGTTGTTTCCATTGACTGTGATGGTTGCGCCGAAATAATGGTTTCAAAGAAATATGGGCCAATGATGGCTCCGCTTCCATCTAGCGAAGTGAAAACAAAGTGAAAATCGAAGGAGATAATATACTGAATTTTATGATAGTATAGAATGACATAAGTATTGCCAGATTATAAATAACCGATGCATTAAATTTAAACCGAAAGATGCAGACCTTGCCGCATTGCCATTGTAACTACCTTGTCATACGTATGTATATTTTCACCAGCATTCCTCAGGTATCCTGGCAATTTCATGAAGATATGAATTTTATACAAATCACAAACATCTCGAGAAATTCCGTCAATAAATTTTGGTTGTTCAAAATCTTTCGTTTCAAATCCTCGAATGTTGTGCAATAACAAAACGATGTTACAGCTATTACAGCATTACAGTAGGTAATGTGTTGGCTTATTTGAAAAAAGCTCGACTCAGACATCTTAAAAAAAACGATTCCAAAAAATATTTCATTCCGCGACTTCCTTTCAACAGGCTTTTGACAAAAACTCTACAAAAAAAGTTTCTCAAATTTGTCGTTGGAGTTGACATTAAACAGTAGTTTCTGCCAACCATGGATAAAATTAACACACTTAACAGTGTGAGTGGTGTGAGAAGCTAGGTTGTGGTCCTGAAAAAAGGGTTTTACTGACCAATTAGGTAAGAAGTATAAGTAAAGCCTGTGTGATCATTTGTCCTCGAGTTAGTTATTTTATCAGCATTCTTAAGTAAGCTAAGAATATTGTTACCTTGTATGTCCATCTACATATACAGAAACCAACATATCTTCTCCAAAGACGCCTAGCATATCTGGCCAACCTTGGATGCGGTGCACATAATGTCGACTGTGTTATAGCCATTATTTTACTCTGCATAATATTACAATCGCCGTAGTCTAGTAGGTAGTACGTTGGCTTATTAGACGTAAGGCCACGGTTCAAGTCCCAGATCAGACATCAAAACGAAATATGAAACATATTTCTTAGGCGACTTCCTCTCAGCTGATTTCTGGCAAAAACTCTGGGAGTAAATAAAATTGCCATGAAAGGTTTCTCAAAAATCTGTCGTTTGGAGGCGACTTTAAACTGTAGGTCACGCCACTCCATACATAATATTAAAGAACACAACATAAGTAGCGTGAGAAGCTAGGTCGTAATCCTAACTGAAGGGTTGTAGTGACCAATTATGTTATGTAAATTAATTTTGTGTTAAAATGGATATAAAAACAACAACATTCAATGGCTTGAATTAAAAGAAAGCAAAGAAATTTTTATTCCTTAAAAATAAGCAGAAGACATGGTCATTTAATTCAATTTGCAATAGACGTCTCAAAAAAAATCGTAAAAAATTTTAAAGAAAATTTAAAAACAGAAACAGAAAACATAAAACGTCCGAACGTTTTGATAAACTTTTGGGTTGGCATTCTAAAAACGAATCAATTAAATCCAGTAAATGACCTAAAAAATAAATTTCCGGCTTCAATATGAAATTAACTGCGGGAAACTAAACTTATGGATCGGAAGTTACAAAAAAGTATGTCATCTTAGAGAATAAGCAATAAATAACAAGAAACTTGGAGTTTGCCACCTTAATCTTTGCAATTGAAAAAACAATTTCTTTTTAACAGATGCAAAACAAACGGTCGTTAGAATAATTTGTTAAACCTGATGATAAAATTTTTGATCTGACGTTTATCCTTTTTTCTGGCTATAAAGGATTGTGAAAAATTATCGAAAAACGATACAATTGAACAGCCTAAGCTGGTACTTGCCTGGGCAACAATACAACATATTGAGAAACGTAAAATATTAAAATAATTTTCAGCTGGGAGCAAATGAATTAAGAATCTCTTCCATATTCCATAACAAATGGCCAAGACTTCTCACTTCTAATTTTAATAAAAATTTTAAAATTTTTATGCAATCTAAGTCTTATCAATTTCTAGAAATCCATTTCGAAGTCGTTTGTTCTGTTTAATCTGTAGCCTGTAGCCAGTAATAAACAATTACTTAAAGGTAAACAACTGTATTCTGCAAAATATTTACAATGAATTCAAATTTAAAAATTTTGCCAAATTAATTTTTTGTTGTTGTGAAGTTCAATTGTTCCGGTTAGAAATGGAATAATATTTCATTCATATGGCTGCTGCGGCTGACCTCACAGTATCTTATTCGATCGAAACAATCTTCGTGCACTTTTTCGAGTATAGGGTCGTATCTCGGCGATGGCATCACGAATTATCTCTGGTTTATCTGCTTAACAGTTTTCTTTAACGGCGCCCCACAGTAAATAGTTCAACGGTTTCAAATAGCAGTTTCTTGATGGCCAATTGACATTACCATTTCGGCTAATTAAATGGCCGCCATTAAAAGTTTGATGCAATTAATCGATTGTGGCATGAGTTGTGTGCCAAGTTGCACCATTTTGTTGAAACCAAACATCGTTCACATCAATACCATGAAGAGCGGGCACAAAAAATCGGTTATCATGGTGCGATAGCTCTCTCCATTGACTGTAATGAGCCAATGATATATATGAGCCAATGATGCCTCCGTTGCACAAGCCGCATCAGACAGCTACTTGTAATGGGTGCATTGGCTTCTGTAAGGCCACATGTGGGTTATCTGAGCCCCAAATTCGGCAATATTGCTTATTAACGTACCCACTAGGATGAAAAGGAGCTTCATCCGAAAAGATGATTTTTGTTTTTGGCAAAATCAACATCATCATGCGGTTTCTCGTTGGCCCAATAAATTCTAGCATTGCTCAAGCATAAATCGATTCATTACGTGGAGATAATATACATAAGTATTGTCAGATTCAAAATAACCGATGGTTAAAATTTAAACCGATAGATGGCCCAGCCTACATTAAGAAAAAAAAATATAAACAGGACAAAGTATGGAAATATAAAGGGTTATACTTTTATCGGTTTCAGATGTAAAACTTAATAAAACACACATAAAGTGGATGATGCACAGGCTGACCAAAAAGAAATCGGTTTTTTAAAACGGTTTTCTATCCGTCCTCGTTTGTAGATGCCGTGGATTTTTCAGAAAAATTTCAGTCCATTCAAAGGTAATCCTCATATAGGTTTCAAGAACACGCAGGAATTGTCAGAGATTGTATTGCTAATGAACTGATCAGGGACAGCATTGTGATTACAAGTTCTAAATTGTAGCGGGGCATGGGTATTCCTATTAATTCAGTTAGACTCTGTAGTCTCTACTCATTTCACAGAGAATCTTGATTTCGTTGGCAGTAGGAAGGTACGTGCGATGTATGTATCAGAAGAGGATTATTGATCTTAAATACCGTGGCCATCCTTAGAGACGGCAGGGAAAGGCATGCCAATAGGATTGCGATTTGCTTGAATGACTTCTGCAGGTGTATTCGCCGTATTCTTGAAATGAAGAGGCAGCGATCCTAACCTCTCATTTTTTATCATTATCTGATTGAACGCTCCGATATAAAGATTGCTGCAATATATAGATTTGTTTTAGAGTCTGGTTGGTTTCCTATATGGAGTATATGATCCCCGGGTTGATTATTTTCAAACTCCCCTTGGCTTGTAAATAGCATAACAGACAGATGCCTGTCTAATAGTGAATTCAGGACATTGTCCACTCAAGAGACGATTGGATTGTGGGCTCTATCATCATGGATAATAATGTCGAATTTTTGAAATCTTTTACCTTCTAAAACCATTTAGAAGTTTTTGTGTCAGTTCAGCTATATGACTGCTGTATGGTCGCAAAGTGATTAAAGCTTGGAAATGAAGCAGAAGAAATAAAATCTTCAGGCTATAGAATAGCATAAGTAGGACTCTATTCTAAGTGAACAAAAAACTGATTGATTTGTAGTTGTAGGGGACATTAGATGACTGTTTAGTATGAATAGATTGTTCATTCGCCTTAGAAGTACTCTATGGTGGAAAACTATTCCTCGGTTCATGAACAACGGAATAGGTGTTGATGTATGTAAGAATATTAAATGTTCTTCGTGGTATCCTGTTAAACGGTGAAATCGACACTTCACAGCTTCACTATTTTCTTTTTTGTTCCATTTTTCAAATGTACTTTTCCTAAATATTTTCGATTTATTTTTAGCAATAAAAGGTGAATGTTGTTATCGATAAATTTTTTTCATTCTGTTAAATTTTGTAAATGCCATGTTATACTCACACTTGCTTAAACATTTAAGCTGTTTGAAACACTTTAAAATAAACTGTTATCGTGGCGATTTTTTTTACTCTTTGGCGATTTTATTTCAAATAAAAAAATTCTTGAATAAATTTTCATCATTCCGATAACTTCTGTCACTCACCCCTTGCAGTAGGTAATTGCGTTTAAATTAATTAACAACGTGCGTATTAAACATTTAAAAGTTAATTAAATTCTATGCTGTTTTTTTTTTCTTTCGTATTTATGTCAACAATTATGGCTAAAAGAGCAGAAAACATAAACTGCAGCAGACTGCAAAGAAAAAAAAAACGAAAAGAAGAAGAGAAAATAAAAACAAATTATTTCTCTTTTTGTTAGAGTTGACAACAAATCAACAAAGATTGATGACGAACGATAACAAAAAAAAGAATGAAAAATAAAACAAAAATTAAAAAAAAGTATGACAGCCAGAAACGATGCAATTGCAAGGAAGCGACGACTGAATCCTTTTGCTGTAGCTTGTTTTTTTTATGAAGACGACATCATATTTGAAAAGTGTTTTATAAACACCACATAATTAATTTGTTTATTCTCATAATGAATTATGGAAATAAAAAGAAAGAAAATATCGTCGTGTTTAATTTAAATGTCCTGCAGATGATGTCCTTATAAACAGATATTGTGGCATATTTAAAGAATTTATTAAAAACGAATTACAAAATATTGAAAGTTTTAGGCTGCCAAAAGGTAGTATATCGAATTCATGCACTGGGTGTATTAACTAAAAACCCATCTGGACATGTTTTTTACTTCGCAACTGCCTTTGATAGTCTAAGTGGTAGATACAGGCCAACTCCAGGCTCCGCTTTTCTCTTACGTCACAATGTCAAATTTTAATTTCTTCTTGGGGAGAATAAATCCACCAAATCTTCTTGTACTATGCTCAGATATGCACTTTTATTGAGTCAATATTGGGTTTATTGAGTATAATATTTTAAGTGTTCAGACATAATAATATAAGCAGTTCAGCTGCTTATTCAATATTCATTTAACAGCTGGTAAACAAAACAGCTGGTTGTTTCAACAACATTGTTTTTATTTTGTTTTGTTGTTTTCTTTTTTGTTTTTCGTTGTTGACATTTGAGTTGCCAAATATCAACAGATAGTGTTCGATTAATTTTAATATGTGCACTGAACATACTACTTACAGTGCTGCATTGTAAGTTTTACTCAATATTATAACAATTTGCGTATTTATTGCGCAATCATTAATTGAAACTTTATATAAAATATTGAGCTCAATAATGGCGTTTATTGTGATTTACGCAATAAAGGTGCATATCTGAACGCCGTATTTCTGCGTTTTAATAATCTACGCTGCTTGCCGTCCTCAGAACGATGTTTGTGACAGTAAACACATTGATTAGCAATAACTTTCAGTCCAACATTTTTCCCATCATGAAAGTAAAAGGAAGAACAACGTTCTCCTATGCAGTATAAATCGGTACTTTCGCAAGTCTCAATGGCCGGATAGTATCTCTGTTATGTAGTATTTTCGGCATGTCTTCTACTTTCTAACCCTAATAAGGAGAGAGTTGGTTTATACGATATGTCCGCATTCGCCGCAATTTCCACTTCGCGACAGAAAAATCTACTTTCAATAGATTTCCTGTTGTAAGTTGCTCCTTTACCTTGAGGCTGATATTATAAGAATGGATGTCCCGAAAATTTTAACACAACAATACAGCTTTATATTGCAGGAATGTCTATCAAGTTCCAAAGCTCTAGATGAAACAATATCTTAATTAAACATCAAAGGGTGTGGTAGGTTAGGTTAGGTGAGGTAAGACAAGGTGACGGACTGTTCTTGAAGAAAGTGGTCCCACTTAGAGTAACATGTAGGCCTATAGTATTACTACAATCAACATTCAACACAAAGATTGTACATTTCCTGGAGGAAACCAACTCCAGTCCATAATAAATCTTCCTATTGCTGCAATTTGAAAGAAAATGTGAGATGACAAACCTCCGTATTTTTGTGACAAGAGCAGGGAACTGACGCATAAGACGAAAGTCAGTCTCCTCTTTCTCCTCAGGTCCACAGCGCTTGCAGAAGTCATTTGGCGGATTGCTGAGTCTTTTGTTATGGCTAACAAAAAGGACAGTCGGTCGTGGGAATCACTATTGTGGAATGAAAAACCATACAAATTAAGTATAGAAGTGAGTCGGCCTTCTACTTGTCCATACGTAACCAGCAGAGTTTAGAAATATTGCACGTACCCTCTTGCTGCCAACGAGATTCAGCCTTCCAAGTGGACAATAACAAATTTAACTGAGGCAATGTCAGAAATAGCAAAGTCCGAAGCAAAGCTGGTCGGCCCATCACCAATGCAATTTCCAACAATTTTTCTATGTCCTAGAGCCCATATAAGAGTTACATTTGAGTGATCTGAAATTTTTCCTGAAAAAACCCCCAAGATTCATGGACAAAGACGGACGTTGAAAATATATTTGTTAGGGACTTAATTGCAGACTGGAATTCAGAAAAAATTCTGCCACCCAACAAGCATTAACTCGCTCTCAATGACCTACGTTTGGAATACTTTACATAGGATACAAGTGGGAGAGTTATACGAGTACCCAAAGCGAAAACGCTGATGGTCCGCTAATCGAAATGCACACGTCAGAAACGATTAAGAAAATCCATAAAGTGGTATTACTTGACTCTCGGCTGATAATGTATGAGCTCGACGATATATTCGTAATACACAAGCTTTCAGTCAGGAGTGAGACCTAGTCTCTCAAACCACTTATGTTGTGTGTGTTAATTTTATACATGAGTGGCGGGACCTCAGTTTAAAGTAAACTTCGAACGACAGAATTTTGAGAAACTTTTTCATGGGCATTTTATTTATTCTCCGAGTTTTTGCCACAATTTTACTGAGAGGAGGTCGCCGAACAAATAGTCAAATTTCGTTTTGTTGGAGATGTCTGACCTGGGGTTTGAACCATGGCTTTACGTCTGATATGCCAACACACTACCTACTAGACTACGGCGACTAGGAATATGATAGACATTTTAAAAACTGCTATATATCGCATTGACCGACAATTTCGATATAGAAAAGATGAGTGCTTGACGGGTGCTCAGTTCGAATTATAATAAAATAAAAAACTGTTTCGCTAGAATGTTTGACGTTGTTTTACTTCACAACATCGAGTTTTTAGAGGAGTTTTAAACAATAATGAGACCTTGAGCCTGCATTTTACAGTTGAAACAAAAGACCAAATGAAATGTTATCTTTTCTTTAAAATTTTATGATTTTGTGATTATTTATTTCTTTTTTTTTAAACTTCATTTGGAAATAAAAAATAATCTTGTTTTTCTTAGAACAATTTATTACAAATTTTGTTAAAAATTTGAATTAAAACAGTTCGATAAATGGCAACATTTGGTTCAGATTCAATGATACTGGATTCAAATATCAATGGTGCCGTAGGGTAAAAGTAAATTCTATTAAAATATTCATACTTTCTGCATTTTTGATATTTATTTCAAACAACTGGATTTCCTCTCACATATAATGTGACTACTAATGCGATATTATTCTTTCGATTATGATTATTTAATTAATAAAAAATGTTTTATTAATGCAAATGATGTAAATGATTATAAATTGTTATAACTTTTCTAAATGTTTCATATAAAAATTAATAATTAATCCCGAGTATATTTATTTGTTTCTAAATGTATATGGCTTTGTAACTAATGTGTCGTCATAAAAAAAAAACATATTTTTAATATTGAATTCATTTAAATGAGTTTCAATGCAATATTTATTAATTAAAACGTAAATTTAAATGGAAAACTTTATTTAAATGTTGCTCAGTCTATCGTAAATATAACGTCATTATTATGCTAAAAACTATATATATTGTGTTCTAAATAAAATACATTTTTTCAATCAGTAAATATTTAAAGTAGAAAAGAGAGAGCTCTGTGGTCGACTATAGAATATCCTACATCAATTGACTTTTTTCCAATCCTATATTAATCGAATCATCAAATTGATACACGTGTTCAAACTTAAAAACTAAAAAAAATAAAAATCATTTAGACCCACTCGATCAATGCCTATGATGAATTAAGTTTTCGTATTTTCTTCTATCAGAACTACCAACAGTTACTTTCGAAATTTGACGACTGTTAACGGCCAGCTTATTGAAGCTACACTCAGCCACAACAGTATACATACGGATAACAAATTCCAGAAATTTTTTAACTAATCCGTTTTCGTTGAAAATCTTTGTAATTGTCTGACAACTATCCTCGATTTTAAGACGGTCTTGGTTAAAAAATTTCTGAAATTTGTTAACTTCTTTGGGCCTGATGTACACTTTTGTGGCCCTGCGCAGGACCACAAAAGTTAAGAAATTTCAGAAATTTTTTAAACAATCCGTTTTTGTTGAAAATATTTATAATTGTCTGACATCTTTCTTCGATTTTAAGACAGTCTTTCGCATTGGTTCAGAAATTTGTGAAATTTGTAAATCGGATGCATACCTTTGTGGGTATGGGTTGCAGGGCCACAATTCAGTTTAATTTCAGAAATTTTTTAACCAATGCAAAAGACCGTCTTAACATCAAGGAAACTATAAAGATTTTCAACGAAAACGGATTGATTAAAAAATTTCGGAAATTTTTTAACCGTATGTATACTTTAGTAACTGTGTGTACATCTACCAAATTAGTTTTCATTTATTGATTCTGTTTTGTTAAATTTGGATTAAATGTAGCACTCATAGATAGATATAGCACTCAACAATACATGCAGATAATAAAATTGAGCAATTGGCAACACTGGTTCTAATTGTCACCGAAAAATCATCTTCAACTATATGAAGGCATGGTAATTGCAACTGGAGGTGATGTGTGCTGACCACATAGATTGTGAGATTTGATGCCCTTACACTTCTTAAATTGCAGGAGTATGCGAATAAGCCACAAACCACAACGGTCCTCAAAGTCAAAGTAACCTACGTATTCGGGCAAATTAAGATTGATTTATGTGTCAGAGTCAGAATTGGACATGTCGAATGCGCTCTACTAAGAGAGCGGATAGTTACATGATGTTATATTTCATAGAGTTTTTGCCAGAAATCCGATGAGAGGAAGTCGTCGAAGAAATATTCAAATTTCGTTTTGTTAGAGATGTATGAGCTGGGGAGATGTAGAAACATGTCCTCATGTCTATGAAGCCAACACACTACCTACTAGACTACGGCATAATAAATAAGTCTTTCAAAAGAATTAAAAATTTCAAGAGTAAATTTACAGAAAGAAAATTCTTAACGAAATACCCTTTATTCGTAAGCATAGATTTATTCAATGTGTAGAAAGGAGTTGAATTAATGTGACTGCGTAAGACAAAATGTCTGTGAACTAGAGGATTTAAATGTGTTACAAAGAAGTTTGGAATTTTTGCAATCTCTGAGGATCTTTTTGTACGTGCGAGTGTCTGATGTACCAAAGTGGTACTGTAATTATCCGTGAGATCTTCTTTTGGCAATTCTAACAGTTCCACATAATGTTTAATTCAAAATTTTTCTCTTCTATTGTCAATATGGCAGAATAAAATTAATAAAGCAGAATCGAATATCGAATATTCAAACATAGTCAGCATAGTCTAAGAGTAGAGCTCCGAGTCCAAGACAACATCTGAGAAAAAAGATATAGGAAAAGATATCTTTTGGTTAAAGTTCTCAGGGTTATTGAAGAGGTTTGGAAGAGCTTCTGAATTCTAAATTTCAAAATTGAAGTTAAACTGTAGCGCTTGCTCTCTTCAAGTCAAGGAGTGCAAACGGTCTTAGGAAGCATTAAACTCCACTTCGTTGGTAAAGGCCATCTTCAACAAGGAGAAGGGTGACATATGTACTGTGTAATCACGATAGTCTAGTAGGTAGTGTGTTCGCTTATTAGACGTGAGGCCACGTTTCAAACCCCAGATCGGATATCAAAACGACACGAAATATGAAAAAATATTTCTACGGCGACTTCCTCTCAGCGGATTTCTGGTAAAAAACATTTCTGGGAGTAAATAAAATTGCCACGAAAACTTTCTTTAAAATCTGTCGTTTGTCATGTAAAAAATTAATACACACAACATATGTGTGTGAAAAGCTAGATCATAATCCTGGCTGAAGGGTTGTAATGACCAATTTTGTATTCTCTTCACGTCCATATCTTAACAAGAGTAGACAAGTAGAGAAAGAGAGACCGGAGGCTTCCGGTATGTATACCTTCTTCCTAAGAATGTATACCTACTACATACGCACCGGACGAGATCCGAATACAATTAGTCCATCAAATGCTGAAAGATATCTAGAGCCCACCTCTAGAATAATGATGTCAACTATGTATACGGCGTTGAACTTCTATTAGCTTTAAACAAAGAGTTTGTTAAAGTAATTAAGTTGTTGGGCTAGTCGTCGTGGTCTAGTGGGTAGTGTGTTGGCTTATTAGACGTGAGGCCTTGGTTCAAATCCCAGGTCAGGCATCTCCAACTGAATGAAATATGAAGAAATATTTCTTCGTCGACTTCCTCTCAGCAGATTTCTGGCAAAATCTCTGAAGAGTAAATAAAATATTGCCATGAAAAGTTTTTGAGAAATCTGTCGTTCGGAGTCGACTTTAAACTGAAGATCCCAACCACTCATGTATAAAAATTAAAGCACACAACATAAGTGGTGTGAGAAACTACGTAGTAATCCTGACTAAAGGGTTGTAATAACCAATTATGTTATGTAATTAAGTTGATGGTGGAAGTAATTTTATAACTGAATGTATGATATGAAGAAATTTTTCTGGGATTTTATAGAATATTTAAAGGATTTTATATTCAAAGAGTTCTAGTATTCTACGAATTCAAAGGATTGTAAACATATTTGTCATTGGCTTTTGCAAACACTATTGGCCAATTCACACCACTTTGTATCGTGTATGTTGTATTGAATACACTTGGTTGTTTGTGAACGCTCAATGCTATGCTGTATTGTGTATGTCGTGTTCTTTTTCATAATTTTTGGCATTCAAACATTCGTGATAGCACGAAACCAAAACAACTTTTAAAAACATATGGAAATTATCAATAACAAGCATACACTGTTGTATAGTCGTCCAACAATACAATGAATACAACGATACAACGATACAACGTCTTGTGTGAATTGACCATATGTTAAATAAATATTACTGACTCGTATTCAGTTAGTTTTAGTTTAGTTGTTAAATTCATATTTGCTGGAAAGGAAATAACAAAAAAAAAGAAAAGAAAAAAGGATTAAATGAAGCTCAAAATGTATGCCACACATACGTACATTAGTGAAATAAAATTGAAATTTATGAGACATTTACGAGCATTTCTTATGTTTCTTTAATTCTTGAGGCAACAAATCGACAATAAATTTATATGACTTGCGACAGACAAATACGAAATTGCAATTGAACTGTATAAGCTGAATAATATTAAAAATATATTTTGTTTTTATTTTTTCTTGCAATTGCTAATAATGCAATTAAATTTATGCAAAAGAGATTAACAAATAGCCTGAAATGATTAACATTTTGGAAGCCTACTCACTTGTATTCAGTGAAAGATGAATTAAAAATAATAATTTGGAAATTAAATTACATTGTAATTGTCATTTAATTAATTAATAATAATTTGTAATATTCATGTATTATTTGGCGATTAAGCAATAGGCCTTAGGGCCTGTAATATGCAAAGGGTGGGTGATTTAAAAGTTTAAATTTCAAAACTGCAATAAAACAAAAACGGTTTGCAATTTTGCAAAATTTATTTCTTGATGTGAAGTACAATTGCTGCGGTTAGAAATGGAATATTATTTCATTCAGTGCCTCATTCTATCAGACCAATTTTCGTGCACTTTTTCAAGTGTATGCGTTCATATCTCGGTAATGACATCACAAATGTTTGCCTTCAACTGCTCAATTGTATCCGCTTTGTCGGCATACCACTTTTCTTTAAAGGCACCCAACAGAAAATAATTCAACGCTATCAAATCGTAGCTTCTTAGCTGGCAATTGACATCACCATTTCGGCTAATTAAACGGCCATCAAACGTTTGACACAATAAATCGATTGTGGCACGAAATGTAAAGCAAATTGCACAATCCTGTTGAAACCAAACATCGTTCACATCAATACTATGAAGAGCGGGTACAAAAAAATCTGTTATCATGGGGCTTTAGGTGTCTCCAATGACTGTAATGGTTACGCCATCCTCATTTTTAGAGAAATATAGGCCAATCATGACTTCGCTGCACAAGCCGCACCAAATAGTCACTCGTAATGGATGCATTGGCTTCCGTAAGACCACATGTGCGTTTTCTGAGGCCCAAACATGGCATTTTTGCTCATTAACATACCCAACAAGATGAAAAATAGCTTCATCCGAAAAGATGATTTCATTGGCAAAATCGACATCATCGTGCAGTTTCTCGTTGACCCGATAAATCCCAACACGTTTCTCAAGCGTAAAACGATTTATTCGGCCAATGACGCCTCTCCTCCACAAGCCGCATCAAATAGTCACTCGTAATGGATGCATTGGCTTCAGTAACACCTCGTGGGGGTTACTGAGCCATAAATACGGCAATTTTGCTTATTGACGTATCCACCAAGATGAAAATAAGCTCCATCCGAAAAAATTATTTTTTTTTTTTTGCAAAATCGACAACATCGTACAGTTTTTCGTTGGCGTAACACGTTGCTCAAGCGTAAATCGATTCATTACGTTCAGTGGAGATAATATACTGAATTTTGTAACAGAATAGAATGGCATAAGTATTGCCAGATTCAAAATAATCGATGTTTCAAACTTAAACTGATAGATGGCCCATCCGATATATTAGGAAGCAATGATTTTTAAAATAGTTTGAAGCATACAAGCTTCACAATACTGATTTAGTAAACGCAGGTTAGGTTAGAGGACGTGTACTTGTCAATTAAGACAAGTACAGTACCCGGAGACCGAATTGAACCATTGTACAACGTCCTAGTTTCTCACACCACTTGTGTTGTGTGTGTTAATTTTTTATACATGAGTGGTGGGACCTACAGTTTAAAGTCGACTCCGAACGACAGATTTTTGAGAAATTTTTTTAATTGCAATTTTATTTACTCTTCAAAGTTTTTGCCAAAAATCTGCTGAGAGGAAGTCGCCCAAGAAATACTTTTTGTATTTCGTCTTGATGTCTGGCCTGGGGCTCGAACCCTGGCTTTACGCCTAATAAGCCAACACACTACCTACTAGACTACGGCGACTTCTAATAAACGTAAGTAATAAGAATAATCCCCCCCTCGTCTCAACAAGTCCATGAGACGAGGGGGGGATTTAGTGGGTGAGGGCCCCACACACGGAGGATGTGACGACTTCCTCTATGGTGCGGTTAGGTATATTTACCCCTCCTCGGCGTGAAAAAAAAATAAACGTAAGTAATAAGAATAATATTTTTTGTTCAAACTGACACTCAGGTGATGGTCTCTCTTTTGTTGTTCTGAACAACGTTATTTCTTCCTTTCTTTTGTTTTAACAATTCACACATTTAACTAAGTGTGCCAAATTAGAATCTCTGTTGGGAATTGAACCCATAACTCCCACATTTGCAAATTACCATGCAATCCTCCGGAGCATCCCCGTAATTCAGCAGTTGCTTGAAAGTTTAACTCGTTTACAAAAAATATTTGTGCACAACAATTGCTCTGTAGTTAGTTATTAGGGAAGGAAATGTTTCGTTTTTTCAAAACCCTTCCTATATGCCCTGCATTCAACTTTTGACGGATCTATTTACCAAAAAAGTTCATTTTATATTGGCATGGTTTATTCTATTTTTGTTTGTTTTGTTTTTGCGACCATCACGCAGGGTATGGCCCCTACTCTAGGCAAAAATTGGTTATGGGACGAAGAAAAGAGAGAGTAGTATTGGTGGCCTTTAGATTTAAATCAATTTATATTATAAGTGACAGAAGAGATCTCTGCAGAAAGGGAGTTCCACTTACGGTTAGTTCAGATAAAGAACGCATTTTGTGTGTAATGCAATCGAAACTTTTCAAGGCAATTTTATATACTCTTCATAGTTTTTGCCAGAGCTCTGCTGAGAGGTAGTCGCCGAAGTATTATTTTTTCATATTTCGTTTCGTTGGAGATATTTGATCGTGGCCTAAGGCAATAAGCCAACACACTACCTTAGTAGTCTAGTGACTACGTCGACTTCGATTTATTTCGCTACAGCCAAATCTGTTGTAGTAGCGCTGTTACAGTGAAGCACAAGTCAAATTGTGATGGTGGTCCAATTAATCAGTAGAGATGGATTGGTTAAGCTTCCACATAAATTTATACGACCCCAAAAAATTTGGGTTTCAATACCAAACCGGTTCCGAACTGTGTACGCTTAATGGCAACAAGGTCATAGACGGTTTCTATAAAAATTGCGTTTATTCTCCTGTTGTATTCTCCGAATATTATCACGCGTCTCATCTCGCACGGTATCAAGCTCTCTATTAAGTTCCTTTATAGCAATTTCGTCTAATATAGCACATACATCCCAATTGTACGTCATCCTCATGTCTAGACCAGTTAGTATCCTGAATGGGGTAACACGGATACTAACGGGTGATTTTTTAGCTATTATCTTTCTGGCAACACTGGTTTAAACAGCTCACGTACGTTTCGTGTTCTGTTTCACTGTCAAACATCTTCAGTTTGGTCTATAATTTAACCATGAATCGTCAAACGAACAACGTGCAAAATGCGTGCTCTGTTAAGAAAGTTCATCGCGCGCTTCTTCCATTTTATGGTCAGTTTAATCGACCCACTGAAGCGGCTATTCGGGCTATTGTGACTAAATTTCGCACCAAATTTACATTGTTGGACATTAAACCACCAGCACGCTTACGTAGAGTGAGAACTGAAGAAAATATCGCAGCTGTATCGGCCAGTGTTAATGATGACCATCAATTATCGATTCGTCGCCGTTCGCAGCAATTGGGCCTCTGTTACTCAACAACGTAGAAAATTTTGCGGAAGGATTTAGGTGTGAAGCCTTTCAAAATACAGCTGGTGCAAGAATTGAAGCCGAACGACCTACCGCAACACAGAATTTTTGGTGAATGGGCTCTTGGAAAGTTGGCCGAAGATCCTCTTCTTTATCGAAAAATTGTGTTCAGCGACGAAGCTCATTTTTGGCTCAATGGATACGTAAATAAGCAGAATTGTCGATTTTGGAGTGAAGATCAGCCAGAAGCATTGCAAAAGCTACTAATGCATCCAGAAAAAGTCACAGTTTGGTGCGGTTTATGGGCTGGTGGCATCATTGGACCGTACTTCTTCAAAGATACTGCGAATCGTAACGTAACTGTGAATGCTGAGCGCTACTGTGAGATGATATCCAACTTTTTTTGCCCAATATGCAAGAGCTTGACTTGCATGACATGCGGTTTCAACAAGACGGTGCCACATGCCACACAGCACGTGTAACAATGGACTTATTGAGAGGTGAGTTCGGTGAACATTTTATTTCACGTTCGGGACCGGTCAATTGGCCGCCTAGATCGTGCGATTTAACGCCTTTAGACTATTTTTTGTGGGGCTATATTAAAGCTCATGTCTATACAGACAAGCCCGCTTCAATTGAAGCAATTGGAAGACAACATTAAAGCATTTATTCGAGAGATACCGACGGAAATGTTGGAAAGGGTATGCCAAAATTGGACTAAACGGATCGACCATTTGAGGCGCAGTCGCGGTCAACATTTACATGAAATAATCTTCAAACATTAAATTATATGGACCGTACTATCGATTCAAATAAAGATTTCATGCATTTTTCTGAATTTTATGTGTTTTTTTTTGAAAATTTTTCCTATAGCTCTTAAAAAATCACCCATCACTAGTTGAAGTATTATTTATCACCTGTTGAACTTTGTCCACACAGCGACACCAATTTTGTGGGTTCTCAATGCACAACTTCGTCAACATCGGTACAATAATCCGATGTATTATTTGCAACTGAGCATTACCCCGAAGTACATCCGATTCAACAGATGTTCAATACCCTCCTCATCACAATACTTCTTAAGTCCATTTGAGGTGAAAACCGCAATCACACTACAGACGCTCAACTACTTCCTCAGTGCCTGTACTCTTCCTACCATCCTTAATGTCTTTCCTCCTTTCTTACGCATGATCGACAAGCTTCAAAAGAAACTGCACCGACCCATACACGAGAGCTGTATTGCATATCTACTTGGATATAGGTGGTGTTTTAAAAGAAACAAACTCGTTTTCAGTTAAAATTGAACTCCCTTCATAAATATTTTATTTCTGTTTTTATAGCTAAAACTTAACGAATAAACTTATAAAACTTAACGAATAAACTACTTAGATTAACAATGATAAAACTAAACAAGTGATGGCACTATAGTGTAAATAGGAAGTAAGTAAATGAGGTGGAGTTAAGTATCTCTTGCACCGCTTTACGAAACACACTACCTATTAGACTGAGACGGCTTCAGTTATCCATTATATAGCTTTGGTTAGTCCTTCAGAAGTGTTTATCTAAAATACGTTAGCTTTTTCCGATAAGAAAAAATAGCAACGTCAAACTACATACATCAGTAGCTGCGGGATCTTTATTAATCCAATTTATAGTCCGGTTGAGGCACCATTCAAATATGGAATCATTTTAATTTTGTGGAGAAGAGTAATAAATTTCTTCCTTTACAACACCTTACGTGTATCTGTACATATATGCTAATAATGCACAGGAAATAATGGCCGAATAACAGTTAATGGCGAAACGAACATACATACGTAATATTAAATGAGAATATAAATTTCAATTTTAATAAACTTCCTTCCCTACTTGCGGTGGTGGTGACGACAACATTAAAAAGCATGTTTTATTAAAAAGCATGTGATGATAATTTATAATTTTCATAAAAATTTCTTTTAAATTAATTTCTAAAAAACCATAAAATACGAGCATATGTCTTTTTCGACTATTACTACTACACACACACACATGTACACACACTCTTTTTAAATTGTAATTATAAATATTTTTCACTGAGGAAAACAACAACACCAGAAATGTCTTAAAAAAAAAAAGAAAAAAGAAAAACATACGCTCTTCTCTCTAAATGGCTTAAACAAACACTGCTTAAGGCTTTTAAGAAATGAAAAATACACAGAGACACCATGTCTAAAAGGCCATAAACGACACAGTACAGTACAGTACAGGGATGGGATATACAACAATAAGCGGGCAACAGTAGCAAAATGAATATGTTTTCCGCAACATTTTGTTTTGTCGTGTATCGTTTCTATCATTACTGGCTGTTTTTGTTAGAAAATTATTTAATTTTTTTTAAGAAAATTTCTTAAAAACAATTCTCTATTTTATGTATGTACAGTGAGCGTCAAAAGAAACTGTACATTAAAATTGAAAAAAAATTTCGAAATATTCTCAAATTTTTTCTGGCACTCTCCTTAAGTGGTAAAAGTTGAGTTTGGTGATTGTTAGAATTTTATGCTTTTGTTGTACAGTTTCTTTTGACACTCACTGTATATATGTATTAGATTTCATGTCCATACACTAGCAGAGTTTTTGAAAACGTGTATTTGTTATTTTAGGGATTTTTTTGTCAATGAAAATTAAATAATTTCAATGCCTGTTGCTACCGCTGGTTGTTGTTGGTCGAGAAAAGGACAACTCGGTCTATGAATAAATTTTGTCAAAATAAATATCGAAGAGATTTTCCTAATCAAAATCACATTAATTGTACGTTTACAGCACACCTTTAGACTGTGACTGGGACTCGCTAAAGGTTTCATAATTAATTACATTTTATTTAAATTTATCAAGAACGGAATTCTCTTGACTTTAATAATTCAAATTGAATGAATTTTTCTTCTCTTCAATATTTATTTAAAAAATCTTCGATTACATTACTGTTATGAGGAGGAAATAAAATAATGCAGCAAGACGGTTAATTCTACTGACCCCAAGGTTAGGTTAGAGTACGTGTACTTGTCAATTAAGACAAGTACAGTACCCGGAGGTCGAATTGACCCATTGTACAACGTCCTAGTTTCCCAGTCGCCGCAGTCTAGTAGGTAGTGTGTTGGCTTATTGGACGCAAAGCCAGGGTTCGAGCCCCAGGCCAGACATCAAAGACAAAATACAAAAAATATTGCTTCGGCGTCTTCCTCTCAGCAGATTTCTGGCAAAAACTCCGAAGACTAAATAAAATTGCCATGAAAAAGTTTATCAAAAATCTGTCGTTCGGAGTCGACTACTGACCCCAATCTATATAAAGTTTCCCCATAATGTCTTCCCCAACCTGTTGCATATCAGATGTCGGTAAGAACTTGATAGGCACCGAGGTGCTTCCTTCTAAAATGCATAAAAGACACACTAATTCCAAGTATGTGTACTTTCAGTCTGCAGGCAATGTCTGCTCTGAACAAATGTTCTCTGGCCCATATTTGTATATCTTATGCCGAGCAAAAGTTTAAAGTTTAATTTCTCTTTATCTTCCTTTTGCTGAGGATACATTTCCAAATTCCTTTTTCTAAATTCCAAATTCTAGTTCTGGCCCCCTCAGCGTAAGAAGTTCCTCTCCTAGCAAGTTTAGAATACTTAATTCCCGCATGACCTGGGAAGAATCAAAAAGGCGAACCGGGCCTAGCTGATTCAGCTTGTCATACAGTTTCATTTTAACATTATGCAAACCTTGTAATAATCGAGTGATCGGACGTCGGTCATCCTCTAAGCCTTCTCTCTAAGTTATGGAAAATACCAGCAACTTTCCTAATGGCTCTTATAAGCAATCTTGCGTCGATGTCAAGTCTTGCGTGGATGTAAAGACCGTTGCGAGGAGGAGGACTTGCAAACTATTGAACACCTCCTCTGCAACTGTCCAGCCGTTAATAGGTTGAGGTTGAGGACCCTGGGAAGAGGCTTTTTCAAAGGTTTGGACTCTTTGTCAAAAGCCGACATTAGATGTGCCCATAGATTCACTAATAGGTTGAGCTGGTTGAGAAGAGCTAGGGCATCAAGGTTGTAGTCGCTAACTCCTGTGATTGTGTCATCTATCCTTTTTCCTCCGTTTCTTATATTCTCCCTTTTCTAAATCCTCTCCTTTTCTAAATTCCCTATCTCCCTCACTATCCTCTCTCCCTCTCTGCGACGAAATTACAATAAGTCATTTTGACCTCTGGGTAGTGCACTTGTCCCAATAATAAGCACATGTCCTCAAACCCTCCTAATGGGGCCGCTTACTATAGTATTGAACCTTTCTTATTAAAATATGTAGCTTCTGGATTCAATTTTATTATTCACTCTGGCTAAAAGCACTTGCCGAAATGACAACTTAATGTGTTAGGTTGCGATGCCGTCTGATGAATCTAGTGTTAGGCCTATCGACCATTATCGTAATTATAATCTCCAAAACTCCAATTTTCATTACTATATGCAATGGTTTTAAAGCCAACAAAACCTCTAGTGCCGCCGAAGGACAGCTTTTCATTATCCTGTTTATGTCAATGTATCTTATCCAAAACCTCGTGTGTTGTTATCAATGGCTTCATATGTTATTCATGTAACAAGCGTTTTACTATCATGGCATATGCCTCCAAATATTATCCTGAAGAAGGTTACCATTTTTGAGTTGATCTCTATGTGAGCCCTGCAGGTCACTTTATTGTCCCGTACTATTTTCATTCAGGAGTCGAATGGTTTTTCTATTTGAGGAGTACTAGCAAGGGGTAAGTTTGAGGAGATGCTCCTTGACGTCATTTAAATGAGATTTGCGATTGTAAGTGGTATTGAGAATAAACCGAGCAAAAACACAAGCCTCTGAGTTCAAACACCAGATCAGACATGTCGAACAAGACGAAATAAAAAAAATATTTCTATCGGCGACTTCCTCTCGGCAGTCTTCTGGCCAACACTCAAAGAGTAAATTTCTTAGAATTGTCCTTCGGAGTCGACGTTAAACTATTGGTCTCGTAACTTATTGATAAAATTAACACACACAACTTGAGGGATATGGGTTATGTGAGAAGTTCCTTTGTAAACCTAACTAAGGCGTTGTAATCAATAATTAAATTAAATAAGTAAGTAACGCTGCAGTTGTTGAAAAGAAAATTCTTTAAACTTTCAACTAAGTATTGGCAAAATGAAACTTACACTTCTTTCAATCGACTTTAAAGCTTGTAAACATCTAAAATACTACGAATTTAGGCCTGCTTTAAAAGATTTAGTTTTTTTTTGAAATGAATACAGAAACATACAGTGGTGGCCGTATAATTAGAAATTATGTTTCTGGAACAGAGTTCTCTGGAGTGACGAATCTAAGTTTAATTTGTCCCAATCTGATGAAAAAACGTATGTAAGACGTCCTCCAAACAAAGTCTTTGATCCTAGGTACACAGTGAAAACTGTAAAACAAATTAACAAACATACATGTTGCTAAGTCGTTTCTCATTATAAGGCCACCACTGTATGTACGAGTATATACTGTTACGAAAATGGAAATGGCGTTTTGCTTTTACATCGTTTAACATTAAAATTATATATAATAAAAGCTACAAAAAAAATGAACTCGTTTACAAGACAAACAAGTAAACAAAAATATACCAACAAACACCAGTATAAAGAAGGATAAACGAGTAAACAAAAATGCAACAACAAACACGGCAAGAATAAATGTAAACAAAATTATACAAAAAACAATAATGAAACAACGTTGCTTACATTTATAGAGATCTCGAGAAGGCGTTCATCATCAGTTCATCAGACTGTTTACTTTACTGTTTTACTACAAGGCAGGGCAAAGCAGGCAACTGAGTTAGTAAAAGTTCAATCAGACTTGTGTGAAGACGCGATGTGTTTGAAGAGAATAGTCGTGGTTTGAAGATCTTCATTACAAAGACTCGGCGAATAATTGCCTAATAATTGTTATTGTTTATGCAAAGAGTATAAACAGAGGAATAACAAACAAAGCAATTGTTGTTGTTTACATAAAGTTGTGAACAGTGCCACACAGAATTGTGCGATCAGTAAAGATTTTAATTAAAACTAAACACAAATTTATTTTTATTTTATTTGCAATCTATGAGCTCATATTTTAAAAGTTTTTAAAAAGTAAAAGCGTTACAGTACATACATATATTGTGTGTAATTTTTATTTCATATTTTTGCTTAAAATTTTAATTTTTTTTAATAATTTTGCCTTAAACCACTTTGTGCCTGCCTGGCTGGCATATTTCACTGGATTGTCTTAAACATGTTTGTCTGGCAAAAAAATTTTCTTTTTGACTGAATTTTCTACTACAAAAGACCAAAAAGTGATTTTTGCAAATTGAAAAATTTAATTTAAATAACGAATCTTTTTTTTTATTTTAAATACTCGTACACTTGTATGGTACATGGGATGGAGTATGTATACGTTTAATGCTTAGAGAAATTTATTCATTAATTTCGTTCCTTATTTTTTTGTTGTTCTTTTGGTAATACTTGTGAATATTCAAAGAAACAATAGAATACATTGGCGTTGAAATAAAACAGAAAAAAGGAAGAAAAACTTTAAATCTTTAAGGAATTGTTGTGTCTTTCTGTTGCCTTACAAGTGTTAGGAAAGAATGTTTTTAGGAATGTTTTTTTTATCAGTTACTACTACAACTCATAAGCTTAAGATGTAGGAAAACATTTTCATAGAAATAATGAAAGTTCTTTAATTAGAATTTAATTATAATGATTACGGATTACGGGAGGAATTTCCTTAATGATTATCATGCAAATATTTATTAAATGGAATCCAATGTAAACTTGTGTGTGTTAAGTTTCTTGGTTGGGCCTATAGGGTGCTGTGATAGATCCAACAACGTTCTTTCAAAAAATCTTGTCATATATGTATACATACGACCTAGTTTCTGACATCACTTATGTTGTGTGTGTTAATTTTATACATGAGTGGTGGGACCCACAGTTTAAAGCCGACTCAGAACGACAGATTTTTGTGAAACTTCTTCATGACAATTTTATTTACGCTTCAGAGTTTTTGCCAGAAATCTGTTGAGAGGCAATCACCGAAGAAATATTTTTTCAAGTTTCGTATTGTTGGTGATGTCTGACCTGGGGCTTGAACCGAGGCCTCACGTCTAATAAGCCAGCACATTATCTACTAGACTAGGACAACTACTATATATTAAAAACAATATTTATTCATTAACTGGATAGACAATGTTGATGAAATATTATTGATGAATCTGTCTCTACAGCACTTGCACAATTCTTGTCGTGAATAATCGATGTACACATAGCCACAGAAGTATACATACGGATAACAAATATCAGAAATTTTTTAACTAATCCGTTTTCGTTGAAAATCTTTGTAATTGCCTGACAACTTTGCTCGATTTTAAGACGGTGTTGGTTAAAAAATTTCTGAAATTTTCTGAAATTTTTTAAACAATCCGTTTTTTTGAAAATATTTATAATTGTCTGACATCTTTCTTCGATTTTAAGACGGTCTTTTGCATTGGTTCAGAAATTTGTGAAATTCGTTAACCGTATGTAAACTTTTGTGGGCCTGTGCAAGGCCATAATTCAGTTCAATTTCAGAAATTTTTTAACCAATGCACAAGACCGTCTTAACATCAAGGAAACTACTAAGATTTTCAACGAAAACGGATTATTTAAAAAATTTCCGAAATTTGTTATCCATATGTATGCTTTAGTAACTGTGTGTATAAACGATAAACTTTGCCTATATATATTGGCTACAGTTGACCTAGATAAAGGCTATAGGCTCTAGATAGCTATGTATAGGCTGTAGGCATTAGAAAACTGGATGCCTACAACCTGATTGGACAATATGCTGAACTTTAGATAAAATTGAACATGAGCTGTAGTCATGTACGCATCTATTCAATTTCTCAACCAAGCGTCGAGTGGTTCTCCTGTATCTGATTTTAGCATCAGAGAGTTTGGGTATCCTCTTCTAAGAACTCTCCCGAGAAAACTTTTTTCGTTGAAGTATCTTCGCTCATCCGCACGACATGTCCTAGCTAATGTAGCCTCTGCTATTTAATGCGTTTTATTATAGCAATGTCAACATGCAAGTCATACAGCTTATGGTTCATTCGCTGCCGGTATTCTCTCTTCTTAAATCTTTCCTACAATCATCCTCTCCAGCACATCAACAATAATTGCATCTGCTTGTGCAAGCTTGTTAATGCTGCAGCGCTATACGGGAAATATACACGGCTTAAAGAGAGTGAGTTTGTAAAAGAGGAGTTTGCTTCTTAGGTTGTTGATAAGAAAAAATCTGCATCTTATCTCTAAACCAATGGTATTAATTGCCGTGGTGTAGTAGGTAGTGTGTTGGCTTACTATTCGTAAAGCCCGGGTTCGTATCCCAGGTCAGATATCAAAAATGAAATATGAAAAAAAATATTTCTTCGGCGATTTCCTCTCAGCAGATTTCTGGCAAAAACTCTGAGAGTAAAATAAACTGCCATGAAAAAGTTTCTCAAAATTCTGTCGTTCGGAGTCGACGTTAAACTGTAGGTCCCGCCACTCACGTATAAAATTAACGCACACAACATGAGTGGTGTGAGAAGCTAGGCCGTAATCCTGACTGAAGTGTTGTAATGGCCAATTATGTATGTATGTAATGGTATTAATTTCTGTACCAAGATCACCGTGGTCTAGTAGGTAGTGTGTTGGCTTATTAGACGTGAGGACACACCTATAAAACGAAATATAAAACGATATTTATTCTTTGACTTCCTCTCAGCAGATTTCAAGCAAATGAAGTTGCCATGAAAAGTTTCTCACAAATAGAAGACTCTTTCATTGACTCCTTATTATACGCCTAAAGGCAAAGGTTACCCGTATCATAGTGCGCATCCACTAATATCTAAATCATTGTAATTAGTTCTTGTTATTATTTAATCGAATAATTGTTATCTTGACGACACTATAATCATGGATTGATTTTGAAGTATCATAATTTTCTGTATCTCCATTTTCATCTTAACAGGAAGTAATGTCTTTGCTAAGGCATAAGTTTCTGTAGAAAAGTGTTTCAAATGAAATAACGATTAGCCCTTAAACGCAAATATCGTAGGAACCAGGAGTGCTCTCTTCGTGTTATTGTGTTATATGCACGGAAATACGTTGTATGTATCTGGTGTAACTATAGTGTTGTGATTTTGATCTGTCTTAGAGCTTAGGTCAGTGCCACACTCAGTTCTGTCCTCAGCTTGCGTGCTACGTAGTATAGTTCAGACTCTGTATTTGCAACCACTGAGCCATGCGGACTCCCAGTCTACAAACCCCATATCGTGGCGCTGTTATGATAGATTATAACACCGGTTTTTGATAATCAATTCTGACGAATTCATTTAAATTGCATGATTCATTATCGTTTTATTCATCAATTGCAACAATTACCCTCTAATCTTCTCAATACTGGCTTTATCACAGTCAGCCAAGTTCAACCTTCCCTCGTACATGTCTTCTTTCTAGTATTATTGTTATATGTGATCCACTGAACCTAAGATTTTGCCATCATCATAGTTTCTAAATTTCCACGCTAACGACGCGCTTAGTCTTAGAACACCATTGTACTCATAATTCGACCACATCGGGTCTACCTAACCAATTTCGAAACACTGAATCATACTGAGTCTCAGCCAACGAACACCATGTCGTGAATTTTTTCAATTGTTTCGAATGAAGAGAGTTGTGCGGCAATAACGCAGTAAATCACGTTTTTTGCATTGAAGATGATGGTTTAGAGTTCTCGCAGTATTTGTCAAGCTAAGTATCGATTTCAGTGATGGTTTTCATTCCGTAAAAAATAATGAACGTGGAAAAATGATGAACGCGTGAAATTCGCAGGAAACTGACTTAATAAATTTGCTATCAATGGCTGTCAAACATTTATTCAGTGACACAGTTTGCTCAAATATTTGGATGGAGCTTCAAGCCCTCCTAAATCGAGTATAAAACTCTACGTATTATAACTCGCTCATTAAGAATGCTTCGGGTTTTTTTCTAATTTAATCTTGTTTTACTCACACACAAGTATACATGCATAAATAAATACCGTTTGAAATTTTGGAATTTCTTAAGCAACTAGAAATATATACATAAGTACAGTGAGCGGCAAAAGAAATTGTACATTAAAGAAATATACATTAATAAATTACCGTTATAAGTCGCCGTGGTGTAGTAGGTAGTGTGTTGGCTTACTATTCGTAAAGCCCGGGTTCGTATCCCAGGTCAGACATCAAAAATGAAATATGAAAAAAAAAATATATTTCTTCGGCGACTTCCTCTCAGCAGATTTCTGGCAAAAACTCTGAGAGTAAAATAAACTGCCATGAAAAAGTTTCTCAAAAATTCTGTCGTTCGGAGTCGACGTTAAACTGTAGGTCCCGCCACTCACGTATAAAATTAACGCACACAACATGAGTGGTGTGAGAAGCTAGGCCGTAATCCTGACTGAAGGGTTGTAATGGCCAATTATGTATGTATGTATGTATGTATGTAAATTACCGTTATTTTTATTTTAAAATTGTTTCATTCCCAGTTTTTTAAAATTGAAACAGAAAAATTTACAAAAAATTTCGAAATAAAATTTTCGATGTCAAATTTTATCGGGCACTCTCCTTAAGAGTTAAAAGTGGAGTTTAGTGATTGTTAGAATTTTATCCTTTTGGTGTACAGTTTCTTTTGACGCTCACTGTATATGGTGCATATATGTAGTTTAAAAGGAAATGGAATTTAAAATTTTTAAACATTTAAACGGAAACTTGCAATTATGAAAAGAAAAATTCGTTGAATAAAAAGCAAATGTGACATACATTTTCTATGTTTGCTATGACGTTTAAATATTTGCGAATTCGGATAGAAAAACAAGCGTATGTGGCAGGTGAAGCATGTTGCTTCAAATGAAGCATATGATGTGAAAACCTGTATAACCTTGTTTGCACTTTTCCTCTTCAACAGTTCTGCAGACTGACAAATTGAAAGCTTCTTTAAACATTGACAATTTATTCCGGCAAGATAAGCCATGTTCTTCAACGATTTTAAACGATTTTAACTTTTTCGTCATACCAATAGGAATGAAAGCAAATACAGAAGAATTTTTCTAAATTCGTCTTCATATGGTGTTGCAAGAAGAGAGAATTTCATTCAGCTATAAAGGTGAGGCACATGTAAAAATGTCATGATAGAAATCATATTGAAAGGAATTATAAAATAACCCAGTAAATGTAATAAAAAAAACGTTTATTTTCTGACTCACGCCGAAAAAAAAAATTTCAAAAAATTTCATGTGGCTTTCGATGGCAATACTCATCGTTTTAATGGCAAAGCATATGAAATTTATTTTGCATAACCTTTGTAAATTTATTTGAATTGTTTTTTATGCCATTTAAGCCTACAGGATTATGTGCCAAATAATGTTTTTTTTTTTGTAAATATTTTTTATGACTTTAAAAAGATTTCGTTTTTCCTGTGGCAAATAGAATTGATCCGTCTGATTAGCACGGGTGATGGGGTAATGGGTGTTGGGGTGCTGGGTGAAATTAAGTATTAATTTTGAAATAAATTTTACGATGTTTTTGTATTTTCCATATCAAATGGAATTCATTTTCCACACGGTCGAGTCTATAAATAAGTGGCAGTTAAATTGATGACGCTTTACAATCATAAATTTGTGTGCATTGATTTGATTTGATTTTTGACGATAATAATAATTAAAATCTGTATTAACGATCTTCCATAAACAAAATATTTTTTATTAAAAATTTGGAATGAAAAACTGCGACTTCAAAATTTTGCAATCAAAATAAAGCGAAGAAAATACGTGTACACACACATACATCATTGGCCATTACAACCCTTTAGTCAGGATTGTAACCTATCTTCTCACACCACTTGTGTTATGTGTGTTATTTTATACATGAGTGGAGGGATCTACAGTTCAAAGTTCCGAACGACCAATGTTTGAGAAATTTTTTCATGGCAATTTTTATTCAGTCTCAGACCTTTTGCCAGAAATCTGCTGAGAGGCAATCGCCGAAGAAGTTTTTTTTTATATTTCGTTTTGTTGGAGATGTCTGACCCGGTGTTTGAACCGTAACCTCCCGTCTAATAAGCCAACACAATACCTACTACACCATGGCGGCTGCAATGTATTCTAAAACTAAAAGCTTCTTAAATTATTTACTTTCAAATGGTAAGTTGGTAGATAGTTTGAAGAGGAGGCTGCTAATCGCCGGGATTCAAATTTCTTTTACTTCTGCTAATCCTCTTAGTTGAGTTATGACTTTGATAGTATCCTTCCTAAAATATAGAAGGCACTCAGGCTTAGGAAAGTGGTCATTGACATAAGAAGTGTTCTATCGTTTCAATGTCCTCTCCGTATACCCCGCAGTTATTATTGTCCCTAACTCTTATGCAGTTCAAAAATACTTATAAGGTGGAGTTTCCCGAAAGGGTGTTCATCATTGTATTCAAGTGATTTGTAACCCTTTAGTTGGAAATACAACCTAACTGTACACGCTACTCCCTTATCCCTCAGGAGCGGGATCTAAAAATCAATGTCTACATCGATTGACAAATTTTAGAAACTTTTCGTTAAATTTTTATTTTACTCTCAGGGTTTTTGCCAAGAGACTATTGAGAGGACTTAACCGAAATAAATATTTTTTCAATATTTCGTTTTGTTCGAGACGTCTGAGCCGGGTGTTGTACCACGGGTATACTACCTACTAGTCTACGACGATTTCATTTAAGTTGTCTTTACTTAGTCTTAATGTACGTATGGGTTTTCTCTCATCAGGATTATGCTGGATTATGCGCTTTGTTAATTTCGATCATTCCTTAATGACTAGATATCAAAATTATGAGTACTGCGCCATGCCGAGAGAAATTGTTAATCACCTTTATACAGTCCACGACATTCCTTATTCCTTGATTGGGAATCCTAGATGCTTCTGTTAAAATTATTTTGAAATTTGATGAACATGATTCAAATTCCTTTGTGTTAAGTTTGCAAAATTTCCAATTTTAACTCCGCATTATGGTCCAGTATAGTCGGAAACACAGTTTGGCCTTTTGTTCTTCTATAGAGCCGTCCATATGTGTCATGGTTCTGTTCCGTTCCGTTCCGTCTAATTGGTATCAAAGTGATGCAATTAGTCGCCATTGATAAGTTAAGCATATTGCCGGATAATTCCGTCCAGTATCCCAGTTATATTATCGTGATATGATTTGTGGCTTCCGTTAAATTTGCCAAACGATTTTAACGAACATCTCCGCGTTGTGTTCGAGCCCCTGGCTTGCCTCCATTTTGTGGACTTTGAGCATATCTGACAAATGGTTCACGGAGGATTTGAACTAGTCAGTTGGATGTTATGATATTTACTTTCGTATAAATTTCTTCACGTTCGACGTTTAGTTATTCTTCTCCCAAACACTCAGTTCTCAGTTAGTGCAGTTACAAATTCAATATTTAAAACGAATTTTACAAAGTATGTATCATTTTGATTGATAAATTTTTAATTTCTTTTCTGAGTTTTATTTTGATGAAGAACTGATTTTGAATGTCTTTACGGAGTTGTAATTTATGCCATCAAGAAAGTTATGCACAGATCAAAACAAATGACAACCTAGAGGTGCCAGGTACGAACATTCATTCTAAGTTCAATGAGTTTCACCGTGTCATCACAGTGGTGTGTTGTCAGGCCTTGTTATGATAGATTATAATACCTTTTTCGTTGATCAATATATTTAAATTGTATGCTTCAATATCATTTAATTGTTGATAATGAACGCTCGAAAATAACAATTCCCCTGTAATCCTTTCAATTATAGCTTTACCACAATCTGCACGGCTTCAATTTCCTTCGTGCAAGAACTCTTTCAAATATTATTACTGTACGTGAGCCACTGAACCTAAAATTTTGCCATGACCACAGCTTCTAAATTTCCATGCTGATGAGACGCTTATTCTCAGAACACCACTGTACTCATAATTCGATCAATTCGATTCTGCATAGCCAAACACAAAACAGTGGTGCATCATAGTTCCTTTGATTACATAATCATACAGCCATTTTTAAGTTCGATACTCTAGTTCAGGCTTATTGCTTTCATGCAGTAATAAAGAGAAGAGTAGTTGCCGCCTTAATGGATTTGAATTGTGTATTCATATGCCAATTTCGTTTGATCTCCAATATAATTCCAAAAAATTTCGCTTTATTAGATAGTGTGAGAGTTATTCCGTAAATACTAAGGGTAACATGAAGTCGCCGTAGTCTAGTAGGTAGTGTGTTGGCTTATTAGACGTAAAGTCAGGGTTCGAGCCCCAGGCCAGACATCAAGACAAAATACAAAAAGTATTTCTTCGGCGACTTCCTTTCAACAGATTTCTGGCAAAAACTTTGAAGAGTAAATAAAAATGCCGTGAAAAATTTCTCAAAAATCTGTCGCTCGGAGTCGACTTTAAACAGTCCCACCACTCATATATAAAAATTAACGCACACAACATAAGTGGTGTGAGAAACTAGGACGTATGTACAATGGGTCAATTCGACCTCCGGGTACTGTATTTGTCTTAATTGACAAGTACACGTCCTCTAACCTAACCTAACCTAACCTAAGGGTAGCATATGAAGAAATTGTGTATTTCCTTGTGAATATTACTAACTCTGCCTTTGTTGGTTGAATTACCAGTCCCCATTCTCTACACCATTGCATTTCTAAGCTCACCGCAGATTCCAATAAATAGCATGTATGCCTAACAGTCCCTACTTCTTTTCATTGTTTTAAATTCAATTCTAAAAATTTTATTATTTTGATATACATTTTAGCTACGTATTTAAAAAACCATTTAAAATACCACACACACACAATATTTAAAAAGTTTAAGAGATTAAACCGTGTTGAGTATATACACCGTATCCTGCCATTCAATCTAATTTAATTTCTTTCATTAACTTTCAATTATTTTTCTTCTCTTTTGAAGTATTTAACAGGCACCAATACTATTGCGACTTTCATGATTCCTTTTTAACGGCATTCACAAAACAAGTTAGTTGACTTTGAATTTCTTTTTAAAGTTTTTTTGTTTTGTTGTTGTCGCTTTTAACACTTCATCTTAGTTATTGGTTTTCCCCATTAAATGCTGTTGTGTTGATTATTATTGTGATAACAAGCGCCACTTAAATCCACTTAAATTGAAATCCTTTTTTGATTATTTAAAGAAGCCTTATAAATACGTACGTACGTATTTAGTACTCTGCCGCATACACATACGCACACATAAAAACACATATATTTTGTCATGGCAGAAGATAAAGTAATTCATGCGTTAATGTGTAGGTGAACGAAAAAAAAAAGAAAGAGAAATAAAAGTCACAGATTCAACGAAGTAAAAAATCAGCCAATATTCAAACACACATTAAGCACACAGTCTTACGAATCCTACCATACTTGCGTTAAGCAGTTTGTGTGTGGCATATACAATCGCAAACATAAATATTTTCAATGTAGTGTTGCGATGCGATTGTAAACAATCAATGAATGCATGCATGTGTTGGTTTTATTCGTGTGAACATATTTGCCGAACGTCATTGAGTCAAGAGACCAGAGAATCACACATACATACAACTTTATTATGTTTTTCATAACATTTCTTCAATTGGTATTGTTTTTCTTGTTCTTGTTCTTGCTGTTTCGCTAAGTTTACCCTTGTTTTTAGTTTTGTGTGTGTATGAGTGAGTGTGTGTTGATTATCGTTTAAAGTAGTTCTCTTTACACAACGTTTGTTTTTTGAAATTGTTGTGTAGTGTTAACTCGTTGTTGTTGTTCCTATTGTTTTGTTGCTTTTGCTCTTATTGTTGCTATAGTTGTTAGTGGCTGTGTTGCTTCGGTTTGTTGATTAAAAGTTAAATCCAGTCAAGTAGTCTCTCTCTCTCTCTCTGAAGTGTTTGCAAAGTGTTGGTAAAGAGTTTTGTGTGTGTAAAGAGAAATTGTAAGTAGAACACACAGTTTAACGAGGAGCATCAGGCATCAGGCAGCATGAAGTAACGATGTTACACACACAGTTGAACATGTTTTAACGGGTTGTTGGAATTTAAGAGCCGTATATCGCTTGCTGACATTGCAATTGCTATAAAACATTTAAAAATTCAAATTTTGTTCTCTGTTTTGAGTGTACCGAGTGCAGAGAATTTACAATGTTTTTTCCTTTTCCTTTGGAACGAGGATAATAAAAATGATTGGAAGATAGTTTTGGTCTGTATTCTTGAAGCTGTAAAGAATCCCTAACAATCTGCACCTCTAATGTGAGCACAAAACTTCATTAAGAAGTTTATTTAAGCTGTTGAATTAAGAGCATAGGTTTATTGATCTCTATGTGGACTTACTAATGGCCGCCGTTCTTATTCAATCTCATACTTAGCCGTTTAACATAGAAATAGTTTAGAGCACTCCAGGAGTCTTCTTCCATCTTGAAGGTTTTACTCAATTACAATTTTAGGTATATCGCCTGGGAGTTTTTTACCTATTGTCTAGTACGTAGTGCGTTGGCTTATTAGATGTGAGGCCACCGTTCAAACCACAGAAAAATAAAACAAAATATGAACGATTTCTGGCAGAAACTCTGGTAATAAATAGAAAAATGCCATGAAAAAGTTTCTCAAAATAATCTGTCGTTCCGACTCGACTGTAAGCTGTATGTCCCGTCACTCATGTATAAAATTAACCTAAGTGGTGTGAGAAACTAGGTCGTAATCCTGACTAGAGGGTTGTAATGACCAATAATGTATGTAATGTTATGTCTTCTGGAAGGACCTTAGATAACAAAATTAACCTAGGAAGTATTTAGAAAATATAGTTTTTTAATTATGCAGTAGAAGGGGATATTAAAGGCAATTGTAGGATAAGGCGGTAAGATCTGGGTTATTTCTTATCGAAAGATTTCTTTAACGTTGACTCATTTTAAAGCCAATATTCGTCAAGTTATCGCCGATATAGTGCCCGGAATGTGTGAAAAAATAGTTGAAAACTAGCTCAAAAGCATTGACTGCTTCAACTAATAAAGGGTGGGCCATTTAAAACTTTAAATTTAAAAATGCAAAAAAATTGTCAAATTTATTCCTTTATTGTGAAGCATAATTGTTCCCGTTAGAAATGGAATGTTATTTCATTAATATGGCTGCCGCGGCCTCACAGTATGTCATTCGATTGGACCAATTTTCGTGCACTTTTTCGAGTGAATGTGGTCGCATCTAGGCTATGGCATCACGAGCGTTGGCCTTCAAATCTAAATTGTCTCTAGTTTATCGGCATAGCACTTTCTTTTAACGGCGCCCCACAGAAAATAGTCCAACGGTGTCAAATCGCAGCTTCTTGACGGCCAATTGACATCACTATTTCGGCTAATTAAAGGGCCATCAAACGTTCGACACCATAAATCGATTGCGTCATAAGGCGTGTGTCAAGTTGCACCATCTTGTAGTAACCAAACATCGTTCCCATCAATACCATAAAGAGCTAGTACAAAAAAAAAATCAGCTATCATGGTGCGATAGGTGTCTCTATCGACCATAACGGTTGCGGTGTCCTCTTTTTCAAAAAAATATGGGACATTTCCGCCTCCGTTCCAAAATCCGCACCAAACAGTCACTCGCAATGTGTGCATTGGTTTCTGTAAGACTACGTGTTGTTTTTCTGAGCCCCAAATACTGCAATTTTGCTTATTAACGTACCCACTAAGACGAAAGTGAGCTTCACACGAAAAAATGATTTTTTATTGGCAAAATCGACAACATCGTGCAGTTTCTCGTTGACCCAATAAATCCCAACACATTTCTCAAGCGTGAATCGATTCATTCGGCCAATGACGCCTCCCCTCTACAAGCCGCACCAAATAGTCACTCGTAATGGATGCATTGGCTTCTGTAAGATTACGTGTCGGTTTTCTGAACCCCAAATACGGCTATTTTGTTCATTAACGTACCCACCAAGATAAAAATGAGCTTCATTCGAAAAGATGATTTTTTTTTTGGCAAAATCGACAACATCGTACAGTGTTTCGTTGGCCCAACACTTTGCTTAAGCGTAAATCCATTCATTACGTTCAGCGGAGATAATATACAAAATTTTGTAACATAATAGAATGACATAAGTATTGCCAGATTCGAAATAATCGATGGTTCAAATTGAAACCGATAGATGGCCTATCCGATATATTAGGAAGTAATGATTTTTAAACTAGTTTGAAGCATACAAGCTTCACAATACTGATTTAATAAACGTAGGTTAGGTTAGAGGACGTGTACTTGTGAATTAAGACAAGTACAGTACCCGGAGACTGAATTGACCCATTGTATAACGTCCTAGTTTCTCACACCACTTGTGTTGTGTGTGTTAATTTTATACATAAGTGGTGGGACCTACAGTCTAACGTCGATTCCGAATGACAGATTTTTGAGAAACTTTTCATGGCAGTTTTTTTTACTCTTCAAAGTTTTTGCCAGAAATCTGTTGAAAGGAAGTCGCCGAAGAAATACTTTTTGTATTTTGTATTGATGTCTGGCCTGGGGCTCGAACCCTGGCTTTACGTCTAATAAGCCAACACACTACCTACTAGACTACGGCGACTTCTAATAAACGTAAGTAATAAAAATATTTTTTTTTGTTCAGACTGACTCTTAGATGATGGTCCCTACTAATGCTCTGCCTTGTCTTAGAATAAATGAAAGTAAGGTATTGGATTTGGATTAAGATTCCCTTTTTATTTTTTTGAACAACGTTATCCCTTTCTTTCTTTTGTTTTAACAATTCACAAATTTAACTAAGTGTGCCAAATTAGAATCTCTTTTGGGAATTGAACCCATAACTCCCACATTCGCATATTACCATACAACTTCCCGTAGCATCCACATAATTTAGCAGTTTTTGGAAAGACAAAACAAACAAACAAACAAAGTTTAACTCGTTTACGAAAAATATTTGTGCACAATAATTTGCCCTGTAGTTAGTTATTAGGGAAAGAAATGTTTTATATTTTCAAAGTCCTTCCTATATGTATGTCTTGCATTCAACTTGTGACGGATCTATTTACCAAAAAAGTTCATTTTATTGGTTTCTTCTATTTTTTTCACGCAGGGGATGGCCCCTACTCTAGAGGAAAATTGGTTATGGGACGAAGAAAAGAGAGAGTAGTGTTTGTGGACTTTAGGTTTAAATCAATTTATATTATAAGTGACAGAAGAGATCTTTGCAGAAAGGGAGTTCCTCATACGGTTAGTTCAGATAAAGAACGCATTTTGTGTGTAATGCAATCGAAACTTTTCATGGCAATTTTATTTAATGTTCAGAGTTTTTGCCAGAGCTCTGCTGAGAGGTAGTCGCCGAAGTATTATTTTTTCATATTTCGTTTCATTGGAGATATTTGATCGTGGTCTAAGGCAATAAGCCAACATACTACCTACTAGACTTCGTTTTATTTCGCTACAGCAAAATCCGTTGTAGTAGCGCTGTAATAGTGAAGCACAAGTCACATTGTGATGGTGGTCCAATTAATCAATAGAGATGCTTTCACACAACTTTATACGACCCCAAAAATTAGGGGTTCAATTCCAAACCGGTTCCGAACTGTGTACGCTTAATGGCAACCAGGTCATAGACGGTTTCTATCAAAATTGCGTTTATTCTCCTGTTGTATTCTCCGAATATTATCAAGCGTCTCATCTAGCACGTTATCACGCTCTCTATTAAGTTCCTTTATAGCAATTTCATCTAATATAGCACATACATCCCAATTGTACGTCATCCTCATGTCTAGACCAGTTAGTATCCTGAACGGGGTATTACGGATACTAACGGGTGATTTTGTAGCTATTATCTTTCTGGCAACACTGGTTTAAAGAGCTCACGCACGTTTCGTGTTCTGTTTCACTGTCAAACATCTTCAGTTTGGTCTATAATTTAACCATGAATCGTCTTACAAACGAACAATGCTTGCAAATTAAACCACCAGCACGCTTACGTAGAGTGCGAACTGAAGATAATATCGCAGCTGTATCGGCCGGCCAGTGTTAATGATGACCATCAATTATCGATTCGTCGCCGTTCGCAGCAATTGGGCCTCTGTTACTCAACAACGTGGATAATTTTGCGGAAGGATTTAGGTGTGAAGCCTTTCAAAATACAGCTGGTGCAAGAATTGAAGCCGAACGACCTACCGCAACGCAGAATTTTTGGTGAATGGGCTCTTGGAAACTTGGCCGAAGATCCACTTCTTTATCGAAAAATTGTTTTCAGCGACGAAGCTCATTTTTGGCTCAATGGATACGTAAATAAGCAGAATTGTCGATTTTGGAGTGAAGATCAGACAGAAGAATTGCAAAAGCTACCAATGCATCCAGAAAAAGTCACAGTTTGGTGCGGTTTGTGGGCTGGTGGCATCATTGGACCGTACTTCTTCAAAGATGCTGCGAATCGTAACGTAACTGTGAATGGTGAGCGCTACCGTGAGATTATATCCAACTTTTTTTGCCCAATATGCAAGAGCTTGACTTGCATGACATGCGGTTTCAACAAGGCGGTGCCACATGCCACACAGCACGTGTAACAATGGACTTATTGAGAGGTGAGTTCGGTGAACATTTTATTTCACGTTCGGGACCGGTAAATTGGCCGCCTAGATCGTGCGATTTAACGCCTTTAGACTGTTTTTTGTGGGGCTATGTTAAAGCTCATGTCTATACAGACAAGCCCGCTTCAATTGAAGCAATTGGAAGACAACATTGAAGCATTTGTTCGTGAGATACCGGCCGAAATGTTGGAAAGAGTATGCCAAAATTGGACTAAGCGGATCGACCATTTGAGGCGCAGTCGCGGTCAACATTTGCATGAAGTAATCTTCAAACATTAAATTATATGGATATCGATTCAAATAAAGATTTCATGCATTTTTCTGAATTTTATGTGTTTTTTTGAAAAATTTTCTTATAGCTCTTAAAAAACCACCCATTACTAGTTGAAGTATTATTTATCACTTGTTGAACTTTGGCCACACAGCGACACCAATTTTGTGGGTTCTCAATGCACAACTTCGTCAACATCGGTACAATAATCCGATGTATTCTTTGCAACTGAGCATTACCCCGAAGTACATCCGATTCAACAGATGTTCAATACCCTCCTCATCACAATACTTCTTAAGTCCATTTGAGGTGAAAACCGCAATCACACTACAGACGCTCAACTACTTCCTCAGTGCCTGTACTCTTCCTACCATCCTTAATGTCTTTCCTCCTTTCTTACGCATGATCGACAAGCTTCAAAAGAAACTGCACCGACCCATACACGAGAGCTGTATTGCATATCCGTTTGGAGATAGGTGGTGTAAATGGGAAGTAAGTAAATGAGGTGGAGTGAAGTATCTCTTGCACCGCTTTACGAAACACACGACCTATTAGACTACGGTGACTTCAGTTATCCATTATATAGCTTTGGTTAGTCCTTCAGAAGTGTTTATCTAAAATACGTTAGCTTTTTCCGATAAGAAAAAAACTACGTACCATCTGGACAACGTCAAACTACACACATCATTGTCTGAAGCTGCGTGGATCTTTATGAATTCAATTTATAGTCCGGTTGTGGCACCATTTAAATATGGGATTGTTTTAATTTTGTGGGGAAGTGTAATAAATTTTTTCCATTACAACACCTTACTTGTATATGCTAATAATGCACAGGTAATAATGGCCGAATAACCGTTAATGGTGAAACGAACATACATACGTAATATTAAATGAGAATATAAATTTCAATTTTAATAAACTTCTTTCCTTACTTACTTGCGGTGGTGGTGACGACAACATTAAAAAGCATGTTTTATTAAAAAGCATATGATGATAATTTATAATTTTCATAAAAATTTCTTTTAAATTAATTTCTAAAAAAAACATAAAATACGAGTATGTGTCTTTTTATACTATTACTACTACTATACACACACATATATATATATACTGTTTTTAAATTGTAATTATAAATATTTTTCACTGAGGAAAACAACAACACCAGAAATGTCTTAAAAAAAAAGAAAAAAGAAAAACATACGCTCTTCTCTCTAAATGGCTTAAACAAACACTGCTTAAGGCTTTTAAGAAATGGAAAATACACAGAGACACCATGTCTAAAAGGCCATAAACGACACGGTACAGTACAGTACAGGGATGGGATATACAACAATAAGCATTCAACAGTAGCAAAACGAATATGTTTTCCGCAATATTTTGTTTTGTCGTTTATCGTGTATCGTGTATCCTTTCTATCATTAGTGGCTGTTTTTGTTAGAAAATTATTTAATTTTTTAAGAAGAAAATTTCTTTAAAAACTCTTTCTATTTTTTGTATGGACAGTGAGCGTCAAAAGAAACTGTACATTAAAAAAATATGCATTAATAAATTACCGTTATTTTTATTATAAAATTGTGTTATTGCCAGTTTTTAAAATTGAAAAAAAAAAACAAAAAAATTTCGAAATATTGTCAAAATTTTTTTGGGCACTCTCCTTAAATGGTAAAAGTTGAGTTTGGTGATTGTTAGAATTTTATGCTTTTGGTGTACAGTTTCTTTTGACACTCACTGTATATATGTATTAGATTTCATGTCCATACACTAGCAGCGTATTTGTAAACGTGTATGTGTTATTTTAGGGATTTTTTTGTAAATGAAAATTAAATCATTTCAATGCCTGTTGCTACCGCTGGTTGTTATTGGTCGGGGAAAGGACAGCTCTGAGTATGAATAAATTTTGTCAAAATAAATATTGAAGAGATTTTCCTAATCAAAATCACATTAATTGTACGTTTACAGCACACCTTTAGACTGTGACTGGGACTCGCTAAAGGTTTCATAATTAATTACATTTTATTTAAATTTATCAAGAACGGAATTCTCTTGACTTTAATAATTCAAATTGAATGAATTTTTCTTCTCTTCAATATTTATTTAAAAAATCTTCGATTATATTACTGTTATGAGGAGGAAATAAAATAATGCAGCCAGACAGTACAATTAACCTGACCCCAATCTATATAAGGAACTTGATAGACACCCAGGTGCTTCCTTCTAAAATGCATAAAAGCCACACTGATTCCAAGTATGTGTACTTTTGTTTAATTTTTTTTTTTACCATTGGATCTAAATATTAGGCTGGAGGCAATGACTGCTCTGAACAAATGTTCTCTGGCCCATATATATCTTATGCCGAGCAAAAGTTTAAAGTTTAATTTCTCTTTATCTTCCTTTTGCTGAGGATACATTACCAAATTCCTTTTTCTACTCCACAGAAAAGTTCTGGCCCCCTCAGCGTAAGAAGTTCCTCTCCTGGCAAGTTTAGTATTCTTAATTCCCGCATGGCCTGGGAAGAAACAAAGGGCGAACCGTGCTTAGCTGATTCAGCTTGTCATACAGTTTCCTTTTAACTTCATGTAAACCTTGTAATAATCAAGTGATCGGACGGCGCTCATCCTCTCTGCCTTCTCTCTAAGTTGTGGAAAATACCCGCAAGTTTCCTAATGGGTCTTATAATCAATCTTGCAGCGGTGGATGTCAAGACCGTTGCGATATGCAGGAGTTGTAAACTATCGAACACCTCCTCTGCAACTGTCCAGCCTTTAGTAGGTTGAGGTTGAGAAGCCTAGACAGGGACTTGTTCGAAGGTTTGTAGGCTTTTTGCCTACATTAGAGCTGCCCATAGATTCATTAATAGGTTGAGCTGGTTGAGAAGTGATAGGGCATTAAGGTTGTAGTCGCCAACTCTCGTGGGTTTGTCGTCCATCCTTTTTTTTCTGTTTTTTTTCTCCCTTTCCTCTCCTTCTTCAAATTCCCTATCTCCCTCACTATCCTCTATCTGTCTCTACGACGAAATTACAATAGGTCATTTCGACCTCTGGGTAGTGCACTGTCCCAATAACAAGCACACGTCCTCAAACATCAAACCTTCTTAATGGGACCGCTGTATCATTTCTTGACCCATCTATACTATACCCATCTTACTATAGTATTGACCCTTTCTTATTAGAATATATTGCTTCTGGATTCAATCTTATTATTCAGTCTGGCTAAAAAGCATTTGCCAAAATGACAGACTCAACTTAATGTGTTAGGTTACGATGCCGCCTGATGAATCTAGGGTTAGGCCATTCGACCATTATCGTAATTATAATCTCCATAACTTCGATTTTCATTACTATATGCAATGGTTTTAAAGCCAACAGAACCTCTAGTGCCGCCGAAGGACAGGTTTTCATTACCCTCTTTATGTCAAAGTATCTTATCCAACGCCTCATGTGTTGTTATCAATGGCTTCATATGTTATTTGTGTAGCAAGCTTTTTACTATCATGGCATATACTTCCGAATATTATTCTGAAGAAGTTTACCATTGTTGAGTTGATCTCTATGTGAGCCCTGCACGTCACCTTATTGTCCAGTACTATTTTCACTCTGGTGTCGAATGGTTTCCTATTTGAGGAGTACTGGCAAAAGGCAAGTTTGAGGAGATGCTCTTTGGCATCATTTAAATGAGATTTGAGGTTGTAAGTGGTATTGAGAATAAACCGAGCAAAAACACATGCCTCTGAGTTCAAACACCAGATCAGACACGTCGAGCAAGACGAATTAAAAAAAAATATTTCTTTCGGCGACTTCCTCTCGGCAGTCTTCTGGCAAACACTCAGAGAGTAAATTTCTTAGAAATGTCCTTCGGAGTCGACGTTAAACTATTGGTCTCGTAACTTATTAATAAAATTAACACACACAACTTGAGGGATATGGGTGTTGTGCGAAGTTCCGTTGTAAACCAGACTAAAGGGTTGTAATGACGAATTAATTTAAATAAGTAAGTAACGCTGCAGTTGTTGAAAAGGAAATTCTTTAAATATTCAACTAAATATTGGCAAAATGAAACTCATGCTTCTTTCAATCGACTTTAAGGCTTCTAAACTTCGAAAATACCACATAATTAGGCATGCACTAAAAGGTTTGGTTTTTTTTTTTTGAAATGAATACAGAAACATATGTACATATACACACAGTTACTAAAGTATACATACGGTTAACAAATTTCAGAAATTTTTTAATCAATCTGTTTTCGTTGAAAATCTTTATAGTTTCCTCGATTTTAAGACGGTCTTTTGCATTAGTTAAAAATTTTCTGAAGTTGAACTGAATTGTGGCCCTGCACAGGCCCACAAGGTTAACAAATTTCAGAAATTTTTTAACCAAGACCGTCTTAAAAACGAGGAAAGTTGTCAGACAATTATAAAGATTTTCAACGAAAACGCATTGGTTAAAAATTTCTGAAATTTGTTAACCGTATGCATACTTTTGTGGCTTAGTGTACATGTAATGTTACGAAAATAGAAATGGAGTTATGCTTTTACATCGTTTAACATTAAAATTATATACAAAAGCTACAAAAACAAAAACGAATGAAATTGTTTTCATGATAAACAAGAAAACAAAAATATACCAACAAACACCAGTATAAAGAAGGATAAACGAGTAAACAAAAATGCAGCAACAAACACTGCATGAGTAAATGTAAACAAAAATACACAGACAACAATAATGAAACAACGTTGTTTACATTTATAGAGATCTCGAGAAGGCGTTCATCATCAAGCGTCCATCATCAGTTCATTGCCATATAAAAGGCAAGACAAAGCAGGCAACGGAGTAGTAAAAGTTCAGTCAGTCCTGTGTGATGAGGCGGTGTGTTTGAAGAGAATAATCGTGGTTTGAAGATCTCCATTACAAAGACTCGGCGAATAATCGCCTAGTAATTGTTATTGTTTATGCAAATGGTATAAACAGAGGAATAACAAACAAAGCAATTGTTATTGTATACATCAAGTTGGCACACATAATTGTGCGAATAATAAATTTATTTTTCTTTTATTTGCAATCTACGAGCTTATATTTTAAACGTTTTTAAAAAGTAAAAACATAACAATATATTGTATGTAATTTTTAAATTATATTTTTTCTTAAAATTTTAAATTTTTTTAACAATTTTGCCTTAAACCACTTTGTGCCTGACTGGCATATTTCACTGAATTGTCTTAAACATGATTGTCTGGCAAAAAAATGTTCTTTTTGACTGAATTTTCTACTACAAAAGACCAAAAAGTGATTTTTGCAAATTGAAAAATTTAATTTAAATAACGAATCTTTTTTTATTTTAAATAATCGTACTTGTATGGTACATGTGATGGAGAATGTATACGTTTAACGCTTAAAGAAATTTATTCATTAATTTCGTTCGCTTTCTTTTTTTTTTGTTCTTCTTCTGGTAATATTCGTGAATATTCAAAGAAACAATAGAATACATTGGCGTTGAAATACAAAAAAAGGAAAAAACAGAAAAAAAAGAAGAAAAACTTTAAATCTTTAAGGAATTGTTGTGTCTTTTTGTTGCCTTACAAGTGTTAGGAAAGAATGTTTTTAGGAATGTTTTTTTATCGGTTACTACTACGACTCATAAGCTTAAGATGTAGCAAAAAAATGTTCATAGAAATAATGAAAGTTCTTTAATTATAATTTAATTATAATGAATACGGATTACGGGAGGAATTCCCTTAATCAGTATTTGTCAAATATTTATTAAGTCGAATTCAATGTATACTTTGAAATTTTTCTTGTTAAGTTTCTGAAATATGTACATACATATGCGTATGGTATTTGGTTTTAATTTTATTTTGAATTCAAATTGAATTGAAGTTTAAGATTTTTCAATTCTTTAAGATTTCTTTTGTGATTAAAGGTAGACAATAAATGTGGGCCGCAATCTAGTAGGCAACGTCTTGGCGTATTAGGTGTGAGGCCACAGGTCCAATTCCAGTATGAGAAGTTAGGTCATTATACCACTTTGGTCTTTTTTTGGTGTCGAATAGCCTCGCGAAAACCCACTGTTTTGACTGTTGTTGGGCCTATAGGGTGCTGTGATAGATCCAACAACGTTCTTTCAAAAAATCTTGTCATATATGTATACATACGACCTAGTTTCTGACACCACTTATGTTGTGTGTGTTAATTTTATACATGAGTGGCGGGACCCACAGTTTAAAGTCGACTCCGAACAACAGATTTTTGAGCAACTTCTCATGACAATTTTATTTACTCTTCAGAGTTTTTGCCTGAAATCTATTGAGAGGCAATCGCCGAAGAAATATTTTTTCAAGTTTCGTTTTGTTGGTGATGTCTAACCTGGGCTTTGAACCGAGGCCTCACGTCTCATAAGCCAGCACATTACCTGCTAGACTACGGCGACTACTATATATTAAAAACAATATTTATTCATTAACTGGATAAACAATGTTGATGAAATATTATTGATGAATCTTTCTCTACAGCATTTGCACAATTCTTGTCGTGAATAATCGATGTACAAATAGCCACAGAAGTATACATACTGATAACAAATTTCAGAAATTTTTTAACTAATCCGTTTTCGTTGAAAATCTTTGTAATTGCCTGACAACTTTCCTCGATTTTAAGACGGTCTTGGTTAAAAAATTTCTGAAATTTTTTAAACAATCCGTTTTTTTGAAAATATTTATAATTATCTGACATTTTTCTTCAATTTTAAGACGGTCTTTTGCTTTGCTTCAGAAATTTGTGAAATTTGTAAATCCCTTGTAGGCCTGTGCAGGGCCACAATTCAGTTCAATTTCAGAAATATTTTTTAATCAATGCACAAGACCGTCTTAACATCAAGGAAACTATAAAGAATTTCAACGAAAACGGATTAGTTAAAAAATTTCCGAAATTTGTTATCCATATGTATACTTCAGTAACTGTGTGTATAAACGATAAACTTTGCCTATATATATTGGCTACAGTTGACCTAGATAAAGGCTATAGGCTCTAGATAGCTATGTATAGGCTCTAGGCATTAGGAAACTGGATGCCTACAACCTGATTGGACAATATGCTGAACTTTAGATAAAACTGAACATGAGCTGTGGTCATGTACACACCTATTCAATTTCTTAATCAATCGTCGAGAGGTTCTCCGCTATCTGATTTTAGCATCAGAGAGTTTGGGTGTCCTCTTCTAAGAACTCTCTCGAGAAAACTTTTTTGTTGAATTATCTTCGCTTATCCGCACGATATGTTCTAGCTAATGTAGCCTCTGCTGTTTAATGTGTTTTATTATATCAATGTCAACATGCAAGTCATACAGCTTATTTTTCGTTCGGTGCCAGTACTCTCTACCAAGACGCTCAGATCCTTAAATCTTTCCTACAATCATTCTCTCAAACACCTCAACAATAGTTGCATCTGCTTGTGCAAGCTTGTCAATGCTTCAACGCTTCATACTGGAAATATAAACGGCTTAAAGAGAGTGAGTTTGTAAGAGAGGAGCTTGCTTCTTAGGCTGTTGATAAGAAAAAAATCTGCATTTTATCTCGAATCCGATGGTATTAATTTCTGTACCAAGGTCACCGTGGTCTAGTAGGTAGTGCGTTGGCTTATTAGACGTGAGGACACGGTTCCAAACCCCAGGTTGGACATCTGCTATAAAACGAAATATAAAATAAATATTTCTTCGTCGACTTCCTCTCAACAGATTTCAGGCAAATGAAATTGCCATGAAAATTTCTCAAAAACAGAAGACTCTTTGACTCCTTATTATACGCCTAAAGGCAAAGGTTACCCGTATAATAGTACGCATCTATTAATATCTAAATCATTGACATTGCAAAGCTCCGTCTGTAATTAGCCTTTGTTATTATTTAATCGAATAATCGTTATCTTGACGACACTAGCATCATGAATTGATTTTGAAGTATCATATCTGACGTTTGCATTCCATCATTATCAGCACATTTTCTGTATCTCCTTTTTCGCCTTAACAGGTAGTACTGTCTTTACTAACGCCCTTCGTCATATTGTTCCATAAGTTTCTGGAGAAAAGTGTTTTAAATAAAATAACGAATAGTCCTTGTACGCAAATATCGTAGAAACCAGGAGTGCTCTCTCTGTGTAATTGTGTTATATGCGTGAAAATACATTGTTGCATTCTGTTGTAATTGTAGAGTTGCAATGTTGAACTGTCTTAGAGCTTAGGTCTGCGCCACACTCAGTTCTGTGCTTACCTTGCGTCTTATGAGGCAAAGATCAGACTCCGTATTTGCAACCACTGAGCAATGCGGACTCTTAGTCTACGGACCCTGTGTCTTGGCGCTGTTGTGATAGATTATAAACCGTTTTTAATAATCAATTCTGACCAATTTATTTAAATTGCATGATTCATTAGCGTTTCATTCAACAATTTCAACAATTTCCCTCTAATCCGGCCAATCTTGGCTTAATCACAGTCTGCAATGGTTAATCTTCCTTCATCCATACCTCCTTTCAAGTACTATTGTTGCACGTGATCCATTGAATCTAAGATTTTTCCATCATCATAGCTTCTAAGTTTCGATGCTGACGAGGTAATTCGCAGTACTCATATTTCGATCACTGTCGAAACACTGAATCATACTGAGTCTCAGTCTACAAACCCCATATCGTGGAGCTGTTATGATAGATTATAACGCCGTTTTTTGATAATCAATTCTGACCAATTTATTTAAATTGCATGATTTAATATCGTTTTATTCAACAATTTCAACAATTACCCTCAATCTTCTCAATCTTGGCTTTATCACAGTCAGCCAAGCTCCACCTTCCCTCGTATATGCCTTCTTTCAAGTATTATTGTTGTACGTGACCCACTGAACCTAAGATTTTGCCGTCATCATAGTTTCTAAATTTTCACGCTGACGAGGTGCTTAATTTTAGAACACCACTGTACTCATAATTCAATCAAATCGGTTCTCTATAGCCAATTTCGAAACACTGAGTCATATGGATTCTTAGCCAACGAACACCATGTCGTGAATTTTTTCAAATGTTTCGTATGAAGAGAGTTGTGCGGCAATAACGCAGTAAATCAGGTTTTTTGCATTGATGGTGATGGTGTAGAGTTCTTGCAATATTTGCCAAGCTAAGTGTCGATTTCAGTGAAGGTTTTCATTCCGTAAAAAATAATGAACGTGGAAAAATTATGAACTCGTGAAAATCGCAGGGAAATGACTTGATATTCTGATATCAATGGCTCAATGACACAGTCTGCTCAAACATTTTAATGGAGCTTCAAGCCCCCCTAAATCGAGTATAAAACTCTACTTATTATAACTCCCTCATTAAGAATGCTTCGGGTTTTTTTTTATTTAATCTTGTTTTACTCACACGCAAGCATACATGCATAAATAAATACCGTTTGAATTTATATTTTTGAATTTCATAACCAACTTGAAATATAGACATACATACGTACAGTGAGCGTCGAAAGCAACTGTACATTGAAAAATATACATTAATAAATTACCGTTATTTTTATTTTAAAATTGTTTCATTGTCAGTTTTTTAAAATTGAAACAGAAAAATTTACAAAAAATTTTGAAATCAAATTTTCGATGTCAAATTTTATCGGGCACTCTCCTTAAGTGGTAAAAGTGGAGTTTAGTGATTGTTAGAATTGTATCCTTTTGGTGTACAGTTTCTTTTGACGCTCACTGTATATGGTGCATATATGTAGTTTAAAAGGAAATGGAATTTAAAATCTTTAAACATTTAAACGGAAACTTGCAATTATGAAAAGAAAAATTCATTGAATAAAAAGCAAATGTGACATACATTTTCTATGTTTGCCGTGACGTTTAAATATTTGAGAATTGGAATAGAAAGACAAGCGTATGTGGCAGGTGAAGCATGTTGCTTCAAATGAAGCATATGATGTGAAAACCTGTATAACCTTGTTTGCACTTTTCCTCTTCAACAATTCTGCAGACGGACAAATTGAAAGCTTCTTTAAACATTGACAATTTATTCCGGCAAGATAAGCCATGTTCTTCAACGATGTTAAACGATTTTAACTTTTTCGTCATACCAATAGGAATGAAGGCAAATACAGAAGCATTTTTCTAAATTCGTCTTCATATGGTGTTGCAAGAAGAAGAATTTCTTTCAGCTATAAAAGGGATTCGCATGTAAAAATGTCATGATAGAAATCATATTCAAAGGAATTATAAAACAACCCAGTAAATATAATAAAAACGTTTATTTTCTGGCTAAAATCGAAAAGAAAATTTGAAAAAAATTTCATGTGGCTTTCGATGGCAATACTCATCGTTTTAATGCTGAAGCATATGAAATTTATTTTGCATAACCTTTGTAAATTTATTTGAATTGTTTTTTTATGCCATTTAAGCCTACAGGATTATGTGCCAAATGATGTTTTTTTTTTTTTGTAAATATTTTTTATGACTTTAAAAAGATTTCGTTTTTCCTGTGGCAAATAGAATTGATCCCGTCTGATTAGCACGGGTGATGGGGTAATGGGTGTTGGGGTGCTGGGTGAAATTAAGTATTAATTTTGAAATAAATTTTACGATGTTTTTGTATTTTCCATATCAAATGGAATTCATTTTCCACACGGTCGAGTCTATAAATAAGTGGCAGTTAAATTGATGACGCTTTACAATCATAAATTTGTGTGCATTGATTTGATTTGATTTTTGACGATAATAATAATTAAAATCTGTATTAACGATCTTCCATAAACAAAATATATTTTATTAAAAACTCAATGGAAAATGCGACTTCATTTAAAAATTTTTCAATCAAAATAAAGCGAAGGAAATGTATACATACATGCGTACATAATTGGTCATTACAACCCTTCAGTTAGGATAACGACCTAGCTTCTCATACCACTTATATTGTGTGTTTTTAAATTTTATACATGAGTGTTGGACCTACATTTTAAAGACGACTCCGGACGACAGATTTTTGAGAAACTTTTTCACGGCAAACTTATTTACTCTCCGAGTTTTTGCCAAAGATCTGTTGAGAGGCAGTTGCCGAAGAAATATTTTCTTCATATTTCGTTTCGTTGGAACTGTGGCCTTAGGTCTAATAAGCCAACACAATACCTACTACACCATGGCGACTGCAGTGTATTCTGAAACTAAAAGCTTCTTAAATTATTTACTCTCAAATGGTAAGTTCGTAGATAGTTTGAACAGGAGGCTGCTAATCGCCGGGATTCAAGGTCTATGTCTATCAGCATACATTTTACCATTAAGAGGTAGCAGCCATGTTCTCTATAACAAGCCTAACCAAATTTCCTTTACTTCTGCTAATCCTCTTAGTTGAGTTATGACTTTCATTAGTATCCTTCCTAAAATATAGAAGGCAACTCAGGCTTAGGAAAAGTGGTCATTGACATAAGAAGTGTTCTATCGTTTCAATGTACTCTCCGTATACCCCGCAGTCATTATTGTCCCTAACTCTTATGCAGTTCAAAAATACTTATAAGTTGGAGTTTCCCGCAAGGGTGTTCATCATTGTATTCAAATGATTTGTAACCCTTTAGTCGGGAATACAACCTAACTGTTCACGCTACTCACATTGTGCGTTAATTTTATCTCTCAGGAGCGGGATCTAAAAATCAATGTCGACATCGATTGACAAATTTGAGAAACTTTTTATTACATTTTTATTTTACTCTCAGGGTTTTTGCCAAGAGACTATTGAGAGGACGTAACCGAAAGAAATATTTTTTCAATATTTCGTTTTGTTCGAGACGTCTGAGCTGGGTGTTGCACCACTGGTATACTACCTACTAGTCTACGACGATTTCATTTAAGTTGTCTTTACTTAGTCTTAATGTACGTATGGGTTTTCTCTCATCAGGATTATGCTGGATTATGCGCTTTGCTAATTTCGATCATTCCTTAATGACTAGATATCAAAATTATGAGTACTGTGCCATGCCGAGAGAAATTGTTAATCACCTTTTTACAGTTCACGACAGTCCGTATTCCTTGATTGGGAATCCTAGATGCTTCTGTTAACATGATTCAAATTCCTTTGTGTTAAGTTTGCAAAATTTCCAATTTTAACTCCGCATTGTGGTCCAGTATTGTCGGAAACAGAGTTTGATCTTTTGTTCTTCTATAGAGCCGTCCATATGTGTTATGGTTCTGTTCCGTTCCGTTCCGTCTAATTGGTATCAAAGTGATGCAATTAGTCGCAATTGATAAGTTAAGCATATTGCCGAATAATTCCGTCCAGTATCCCAGTTATATTATCGTGATATGATTTGTGGCTTTCGTTAAATTTGCAAAACGATTTTAACGAACATCTCCGCGTTGTGTTCGAGCCCCTGGCTTGCCTCCATTTTGTGGACTTTGAGCATATGTGACAAATGGTTCACGGAGGATTTGAACTAGTCAGTTGGATATTGGTTATGATATTTACTTTCGTATAAATTTCTTCACGTTCGACGTTTAGTTATTCTTCTCCCAAACACTCAGTTCTCAGTTAGTGCAGTTACAAATGCGATATTTAAAACGAACTTTATTAAACCAAATATGTGTCATTTTGATTGATAAGTTTTTAATTTCTTTTCTGAGTTTTATTTTGATGAAGAACTGATTTTGAAAGTCTTTACGGAGTTGTAATTTATGTCATCAAGGAAGTTATGCACAGATCAAAACAAATGACAACCTAGAGGTGCAAGGTACGAACATTCATTTTAAGTTCAATGAGTTTCACCGTGGAGTCATCACAGTGGTGTGTTGTCAGGCCTTGTTATGATAGATTAAAATACCTTTTTCGTTGATCAATATATTTAAATTGTATGCTTCAATATCATTTAATTGTTGATAATGAACGCTCGAAATTAACAATTCCCCTATAATCCTTTCAATTATAGCTTTACCACAATCTGCACGGCTTCAATTTCCTTCGTGCATGAACTCTTTCAAATATTATTGCTGTACGTGAGCCACTGAAACTAAAATTTTGCCATGACCACAGCTTCTAAATGTCCATGCTGATGAGACGCTTATTCTCAGAACACCACTCTACTCGTTATTCGATCAATTCGGGTCTGCATAGCCAAACACAAAGCAGTGGCGCATACGAACGTAGTTCCTTTGATTACATAATCATACAGTCATTTTTAAGGTCGATACTCTAGTTTAGGCTTATTGCTTTCATGCAACAATAAAGAGAAGAGTAGTTGTCGCCTTAATGGATTTGAATTGTGTATTCATATGCCAATTTCGTTTGTTCTCCAATATAATTCCAAAAAATTTCGCGTTATTAGATAGTGTGAGAGTTATTCCGTAAATACTAAGGGTAACATGAAGTCGCCGTAGTCTAGTAGGTAGTGTGCTGGTTTATTAGACGTAAAGCCAGGGTTCGAGCCCCAGGCCAGACATCAAGACAAATTACAAAAAAGCATTTCTTCGGCGTCTTCGTCTCTACAGATTTCTGGCAAAAACTCTAAGAGAAAATAAAATTGCCATGAAAAAGTTTCTCAAAAATCTGTCGTTCGGAGTCGACTTTAAACTGTAGGTCCCACTACTCATGTATAAAATTAGCACACACAATGTAAGTGATTTGAGAAACTAGGACGTATGTACAATGGGTCAATTCGACCTCCGGGTACTGTACACGTCCTCTAACCTAACCTAACCTAACCTAAGGGTAGCATATGAAGAAATTGTGCAACTCCTTGTGAATGTTACTGCCTTGGTTGGTTGAACTACCATTTCCCATTCGTTTCAACATTGCATTTCTAAGCTCAGCGCAGATTCCAATAAATAGCATGTATGCCTAACAGTTCCTACTTCTTTTCATTGTTTTAAATTCAATTCTAAAAATTTAATTATTTTGAATTAATTTTAGCTACGTATTTAAAAAACCATTTAAAATACCACACATACAGTATATTTAAAAAGTTTAAGAGATTAAACCGTGTTGAGTATATACACCGTATCCTGCCATTGAATCTAATTTAATTTCTTTCATTAACTTTCAATTATTTTTCTTCTCTTTTGAAGTATTTAACAAACAGGCACCAATACTATTGCGACTTTCATGAACCTTTTTTTAACGGCATTCACAAAACAAGTTAGTTGACTTTGAATTTCTTTTTAAAGTTTTTTTTTTGTTGTTGTCGCTTTTAACACTTCATCTTAGTTATTGGTTTTCCCCATTAAATGCTGTTGTGTTGATTATTATTGTGATAACAAGCGCCACTTAAATCCACTTAAATTGAAATCCTTTTTTGATTATTTAAAGAAGCCTTATAAATACGTACGTACGTACGTACGTATTTAGTACTCTGCCGCATACACATACGCACACATAAAACACATATATTTTGTCATGGCAGAAGATAAAGTAATTCATGCGTTAATGTGTAGGTGAACGAAAAAAAGAAACAGAAATAAAAGTCACAGATTCAACGAAGTAAAAAATCAGCCAATATTCACACACATTAAGCATACAGTCTTACGAATCCTACCATACTTGCTTTAAGCAGTTTGTGTGTGGCATATACAATCGCAAACATAAATATTTTCAATGTAGTGTTGCGATGCGATTGTAAACAATCAATGAATGCATGCATGTGTTCGTTTTATTCGTGTGAACATATTTGCCGAACGTCATTGAGTCAAGAGACCAGAGAATCACACATACATACAACTTTATTATGTTTTTCATAACACTTCTTCAATTGGTATTGTTTTTCTTGTTCTTGTTATTGCTGTTTTGCTAAGTTTACCCTTGTTTTTAGTTTTGTGTGTGTGTGAGTGAGTGTGTGTTGATTATCGTTTAAAGTAGTTCTCTTTACACAACGTTTGTTTTTTGAAATTGTTGTGTAGTGTTAACTCGTTGTTGTTGTTCCTATTGTTTTGTTGCTTTTGCTCTTATTGTTGCTATAGTTGTTAGTGGCTGTGTTGCTTCGGTTTGTTGATTAAAAGTTAAATCCAGTCAAGTAGTCTCTCTCTCTCTCTCTGAAGTGTTTGCAAAATGTTGGTAAAGAGTTTTGTGTGTGCAAAGAGAAATGGTAAGTAGAACACACAGTTTAACGAGGAGCATCAGGCACTATGAAGTAACGATGTTACACACACAGTTGAACATGTTTTAACGGGTTGTTGAAATTTAAGAGCCGTATATCGCTTGCTGACATTGTAATTGCTATAAAACATTTAAAAATTCAAATTTTTTTCTCTGTTTTGAGTCTACTGAGTGCAAAATATGCACAATTTTTTCCTTCCTTTGGAAGGAGAATGATAAAAACGATTGGAAGGTAATTTTGGTCTGTATTTTCAAACTGTAAAGAATCCCTAAAAAATCTGCACCTCTAATGTAAGCACAAAACTTCATTAAGAGAAGTTTATTTAAGCTGTTGCATTAAGAGCATAGGTTTATTGATCTCTATCTGAACTTACTAATGGCCGCCGTTCTTATTTAACCTCGTACTTAGCCGTTTAATAAAGAAATAGTTCAGAGCACCTCAGGAGTCTTCTGCCATCTGGGAGGTTTTTCTCAATTACAATTTTTGGTATATCGCCTGGGAGTTTCTTACCACTCTTACTGACTGAAGGGTTGTAATGACCAATTATGTATGAAACATCATTTCTTCTGCAAGGAGCTTAAACTGCAAAATTAACCCAGAAAGTATTTAGAAAATCTAATTTTTTAATTATACTGGAGAAGAGGAAACTAAAGGCAATTGATAAAATGGCAAGATTTGGATTATTTCCTGTCGAAAGATTTCTCTGATGTTCAATCAAATTTCCAAGCCAACTTTGGTCAAGTTATCGATGAGATAATGCACGAAATGTGCGAAAAATTGATGGAAAACTAGCCTTAAAGTATGGACTGCTGCGAGTAATCCAAAGGCGTTTATTTAAATGTTTTTATATATAAAAGAGTTTCCTTGAAATCATAGTTTTGCTTTTGTTTTGTTTAACTTTCATTTTAAAGCCGACAAATCTTTATTAGTTCATTTCCAGCGTTACGGTCAACTCCAAATTCGTTAGGGAATCTAGCCGTGGTCTTTACATCCACCCTCAACGCTTCAGCGTCTCGCTTGTTTGGGTCCCCGGACACAAGGACATTCCAGCCAATTGTAGGGCTGATGAGCTTGCCAGAGCAGGTAGACTCCTTCCGGAACCCTCGCCAATCGAATTGGGTATGCTACTTACCTCGGTTAAATTGGCCATTAGGCAACAATTCTTTCGGGACGCCAAACTAATGTTGTTGTAATCTTGCTTAATTGCCAGACTCACTTGGCCCATGATGGAAAGAAAATGCACCAACCAACTACTCAAACTTGATCGCAAGGTCATCTCGATCATAGTGGCCATGCCCACAGATCACTGCGTTACTCGTTTTGGGTGCGTCGGCTTTTCAATGTATGCGTGCGGGTTTTCTGTGCCCCAAATACGACAATTTTGCTTGTTTACATACCCGCCAAGATCAAAATGAGGTTCATCTGAAAAGATGATCTTTGCCAAAATCGGCATCTTCTTTAAGTCGATCGCAGGCCCACTTAGCGAAGCGGAAACGCATTGAATGGTCAATTGGCTTCAACTCCTGAACCAATTGGACTTTGTATGGCGTCATACCAAGGTCTTTATGCAAAATTCGTCTCAATGATGTCTCCGAAATGTTCAATTGTTGAGAACGACGGTGAATTGATTTCACTTTTTTCACAAGATAACGAAGATACGGAGCTGACGGTGCTTCTCTTCTTCCAAAATCTGTACGCAATTTTCGCACACATTCTGCAACATTACCATGATTTTCAAAGTAATGTCGCAATATTTCCCAGCGTTGTTCAAGCGTATGCACAACCATATTCGTTCAGCGGAAGGGTAAAACTAATTATCTGTCAAAACAGACATGAGCTAAGTGTTACCATTCATGAAATAAGCACTAGTTGAAAAAAAAAAACGTTAGATGGCGGACCCGATAGCTTCATTCATAAAATTTTCAGGCTGTTTTCCAGCTTAGGGGAGTCATGCTTATAATGTGCAGCCCCTGCGCTGACCAATTTCTTCCATGAGTTCAGTGGTATTAGGTCAGTACGGGAAATGCGCTTACCCGTGGCGTCACAGCGGGCCGCTATGCGTGCTCAAGTGAGCTTTGGTATCAAAGCTATGACTTCAACCTATCTGCCTTATTTTTGCCATTTTTTCTTTTACCAAAGTATTGCATTTTAAACTTTCCCACATTTCATGTGACGATAAGTACGTGTTCATAAGTATTTATAATTCATATTACATTGTGCCACAACAGTGGTAATGATTTTTTATGACACCAAACAATACACTGGGAATTGGTTATTAAGACTTAAGTATCAATTTTGTTGAAAAACTAAAGAAAATCCCCAAAAGGTAAACTAATTTTGAATGTTATTAAGTGCGGATATGTATGTATGTATGTATTTTAATTTCGAAAGTATTTTCTTACGACAACAAAACCAATCAAGCCATATGAAATTGTAAATTCATTAAAAACTTTATTTGAAATCCAAAACAAAAAAGGTGTTGAGACAAAACATATTAAAAAATACTTGAAAACCATCGTTTAGAAATTACTAGGCTTGGTGGTGAACCTTTTTATTGAGTAATATTGGAGTCCTCTTAAATCCTTTATTTATGTTTTCTGTCCTACCTTTTGTCAATTTATTTCAATTTATAGGGGATTTAATATCTCTAGAAGGCTGTGGGGTGGTAGGAATTCTATTCATCTTTTTTGTTTGTGTTGTGGCTAAACAAAGTTTCCATTTTGCATTACATACTCGTATACAACTTTATCAGGGACGAGAGTTTATATAAAAAAATATCCGTTATTTTGTTTGTTTGTTTGTTTTTGTAATAAACAGTTGAACAATGAAAATCAACGTCATTTATGATGATTTTTATGCTCCTCCTCGTATTCAATGGAAAAAAACATCAACAAGTTTGTATGACGTTTAGAAAATTCTTGTCGTAAAAGTCATATGTAAACTTCATGACATAAATGAAATAAAATGGATGTTTAACATACTGGCAGGTGTAAATAGCTTGAAAAGGCTGATCTTAACTTAACCTAGAATAAATATTTTTTTGTTTGTGTTTGGTTGCACAGTGTAAATCTTTTTCGATATAAAAAAAAAATATTCTTGACATCTGGTAATGTAAAAAGAACAAATAAATTTTTTTGTTTTTCAGTATAAAAAAATATTCGTGACATGCGGTAGTGCAAATTACAAAGAAATTTGAAGACACTACCATGAATGAACTGTCGGTAAGATTGTTAAAGATTGGGGCTTAAGGCTTGTTATACTTTTTTTTAATTTGAACTTATGCTCCCAACCGTGTAATGTCCAACTCATGTAACAATTGAGATCGTAGATATACTTATTGTGGGCTGAAATAAATCATAAAATGCTTAGTAAGAGTTGGCCCTTCCCTCGAATATCAGTAAAATCGTATGTTTCTATCAAAAAATCTTTGACGATGAAGCTTATTTGTGTCGAATTTGATGTGAAGGACAACCCGTTCAAAAGTGACAAACTACTGTGCCTTTTTTCCGGGTTATATGAATTAGATTCAATGCGATACCATTAACCTTTGAGAGAAGAGAAGTTAGATCGTAATCCTGAGTAAAGGATTATAATGACCAGTTATGTATGAAGAGCTTAGTGATTAATTAATCTTACGTTATATGCAGTTACCCTGGTCCAGTATGTAGTGTGTTGGCTTATTAGACATGAGTCCACGGTTTAAACCCTAGGTCAGACATCTCTAGTCAAACGAAGTCTGAACAAAATATTTCGCACGGCGACTTCCTCTCAGCAGATTTTTGACAAAAACTCAGAACATAAATAAAATTGCCATGAAAGAATTTCTCAAAAAACAATCGTTCGGAGTCGAATTTAAATGTAGGTCTCGCCACTTATGGATGAAATTAACACACACAACATAAGTGGTGTGAGAAGCTAGGTCGTAATCCTGACTAAAGACTTGTAATGACCGATTAAGTAAGTAAGTATGTAGCAGACTAATGATCGCTAAGACCATGATCCCACTATATTTTGTGGGAAACAGCGACGTCGTTTGGTCCATCACTGGTAGGTAATATTGCGGGTGGCCGAAATGCTAAAATTGTAAGCCCTGGTAACATTTATGTGACAGAATCTGCAAAGAGTAAATCCCGGTTCTTTATTTAACCCTCTAAATAAATATTACATTCATTTCTTTTGCGTTTTCTAAAACTTTCCAAGTCCAATGTGTAAAAATCCTCTCGTTTTTGCAGTATCTTCGTCCCTCCGCATTCGAACAATTCGTATATAGTGACTGTTAGCGAAATGCATTCAATGATTTGCTGCACATACAGTTATAAACCGAACAAAGAGCTCAGCAAGGCTTCATTCTGTCACAAGAGTTTCGACATTCCGGATGTAGTAATGGCTGTATCTCCTAAATATATCTCCACTAAAATGGTTGTCTCTTCTAAATATCTCTCCACTAAAATTATCCAGAATATGTTTGTAGTGTCTCAAACCCATCTGGCTGGAACAGAGTCTCCATCTCTCTCTGTTTTCCGTTTCGCTGATTATATCCGTTCAAACTTCTGTATCCATTTTATTAAAAGTTGTAGCCCTCTCAGTGGTACCTCCCCTCCTGGTAATTTTATCTACCTGCTTATTGTTGCGAGTCCCCACATATCCTGTGATTTCTCAAATGATGACTGTATTTCTCCCGTCTAGATATTTAAGCCTACCCAGACGGTTTCATGCTAATCTCTTCATATAATCTTAGATCAGATGGTGGCCAGATAGTCTGTCTTTGTTCCGTCGCTTCTATGAGCACATTTTTCATTGCTATGAATGGCAAATGTTACCCTTAAGTTTCCCCTTGGGTTTCGAAAATTTCTCTCTGGGGTTGAATACACTCTGTCCTATTCCACTATCTGTTTTTAATACATCCGTATATTACTATCCTGTTTATCATCATGATGAATCTTCTTTTCACTCCGTTTCCTATTGTTCTGGCCGTATTCTTCATTGCTTTGGTCTTTAGTGACATAACCAACGAACTTTAAGTCTACAGAGCCATTAATGCAGCCACAGGACACATTTTCTTTGTCCCGGTGATGACAAAGCAAGTCTCAGTATCTTATGCAATTCTATCAAATTCATGCTGCCTGCCAATGTCACGGTGGGCCTCATAATCCTGGTATTCGTCAAATACATTACTCTTAGCCTTGCGTTCCCAATATCTTCAATTAGCTCGTATAGCCAATTCTTCTATATATACAGTGAGCGCCATAAGTGAGTCAACACCCACTATAATTTTAAATTTTCTATTATGTTCTTAAGTATAAAAAAAGTTCCTTTATCATGAATTGTTTTTTTGTTTTAACATTTTAAACGTTTTTATTTTTGGAAATTTATTCGACTATTTACTTTTATTTACTATATTTACTTTTCTCGCTATCCTAAGAAAATGAATTATTTCAGTGGTGTTTACTCACTTTTGACGCTCACTGTATGTCTTGATGTCTAAAGTTAACAGAAGACAAACTTTTGTTGGTTTTTCGATAAAAAAGTCTTCGAACAATTTATGCTCGAATATTCTAGCTGAACTTACAACATCTGACAACTATATCAGGGAAAAAATTTTGATAAAAAATCTGGGTTGAACGTTTGCAATTGGAGGAGCAACTGCAATGAATTTAGTCTAATAGAGGCCACGACCTCTCAGAGACCTCTCTCGTACGACAAACCTAATACTCTACAAGACGCTCTTCCTCACCGTGGTTCTTCATGGCGAAGAAGTATGAACACTACTAAGCACTGATGCAGCAGTCTTGAGAGTATTCGAGAGAAAAGTCCTGCGTAAGATCTTCGGTCCAGTGCGAGTTGGCGATGATTGCCGCATTTTCTCCAACAATTGGCTGCATGAGCTCCTCAACGATGTGCACGTTGTGTAGTGTATTAATATCCAGCGGCTGAGTTGGCTGGGCTTTGTCCTTCGAATGTATGAGGAGACTCCGGCGAGACGGCTATTTGATGAGGGGATTGCGGTTTTGTAAGTCGCCGTAGTCTAGTAGGTAGTGTGTTGGCTTATTAGACGTAAAGCCAGGGTTCGAGCCCCAGGCCAGACATCAAAATAAAATACAAAAACTATTTCTTCGGCGACTTGTTCTCAGCAGATTTCTAGCAAAAACTCTGAGAGTAAATAAAAATTGCCATGAAAAGTTTCTCAAAAATCTGTCGTTCGGAGTCGACTTTGAAACTGTAGGTATAAAATTTAACACACACAACATAAGTGATGTGAGAAACTAGGTCGTAATCCTGACTGAAGGGTTGCAATAACCAATTATGTTATGTATGTATGTATTTGCGGAAGTCGGCGAAGGGGACGACCTTGATTGCTTTGGAAGGACAAAGTCGAGAAAGCCATATGCTCGATTGGTGTGACCAACTGACGAAGACCAATTAAGTAAGTAGGCCCACGACCTAAAGCTTATGAAAATCGATTGTCTTAGTTTTTTAATTGAAACGAGATTTTCAAGAAGGCGTCCAACAGAAAGGAATTACCAACGGAAAGATGAAAGGTTCTAAACAAAACTAAGCAAGAATTTTAACTGCGTTAAGTGCTACAATTCAATGTAAAAATATTTTGTTTCCTTTTTACTATACCTTATACTTCAATTCCATTTACTATTGATGTGATCATATCAAAGGGTTCAAGGAGGAGAACAAATAATGTTGGGGTAGGTGGATGCTAAACCAAGCCAAGATTGACTAATATCTGTACAACAATTCCATATATTTACGCTGCCCCACCTATAAAATGTTAAAGAATCACGATTTATTAATAAATTTAATTTCAATAATATTTTGTAAATAATATTCCAATAAGGATTTGTCAATTATTTGTTGATTCAATCCAATTCAGATCCCTTAATGTGTGTGTGTAACATATTGATGATGATTATGAATAATGATTCTCTACTTCTACTTCGGATTTGATTTGATTGTTTAAATATTAATTGAATTTATTTGCTGCCTTCAGTTTTGACTGATCATTCTTGTGGTAATAAATCTTGTTTATATTTGATTTGTAATCATTCATATGAACAGCATTGTTAACTTCTAAATGGTATTTTAATACCATTAATTTAAGCCATATTTTAGACCATTCTTCAAATACAATTCATAACAACACGGCAAATAAGTCATGGGAATCTATAAATTGCTGCAGTAAACAATCAAAAGTTATGGAAGAAATCATCCAATAAATGGATGTTAAAGGAAATGTAAATACAAAATATTGCTTTTACACTCAAGAAAAAATGTTAGACATTAAGATTGTATACAACATTTAATATAGTTTTTTGGCTTTGAAATATTATTTTCAGTCGTTGAAGTTAACGAAGTGATTTTTCTTATGAAATAGGGAACAGTAGAAAGGAAATCTTGCATGTATTTAAATGAGATATCCTTATCTTCATACAATATACACACAAAAACGGTCTTTACAACCCTTCAGTCAGGATTACAACCTAGTTTCTCACACCACTTATGTCGCGTGTGTTAATTTTATACATGAGTGGCGGTACCAGAGTCGAACGACAAATTTTTGCGAAACTTTTCGTGGCAATTTTATTTACTTTCCGAGTTTTTGCCAGAAATCTCTCGAGAGGCAGTTGCAGAAGAAATATTTTCTCATATTTTGTTTTTGTTGGAGATGTCTGAACCTGTGGTTCACTCGTGGCCTCACGTCTAATAAGCTAAACTACTGCGACTTTCCTAACATTCGCGGTGAACTTAAATACGCAGAACTTCTACTGGATATCACTTGTACTGCAAATCAGCACTACCCTTATTATAAAGAATTCTAAAATTATTTTGATTTCTTAATCCAGTTGGCTTATTAAGCGCGAGCCCATTGCTTAAAACCCCGGTCAGATATCTCGACCAAAACGAAATATAAAAAAATATTTATTCAGCGACTTCTACTTTGTGATTTTCTGGCAAAAACTCTGAGTGTACATACAGCATCTGTCGTTTCAAATAGGCGTTAAACCGTAGGCCGCTCCACGCAAAATGGGTGGCGTGATAACCTATCACAAAATGCTGATTAAATGTTTGTAACTTAAATTTTGCACACCATGGCTGACTTCCAAAATGTTAGTTGCTTTGTGTTTGAACAATGTATAGGTATCTTCTGTAAGTCGATCGCAGGCCCACTTAGCGAAGCGAAAACGCATTGGATGGTCAATTGGCTTCAACTCCTGAACCAATTGGACTTTGTATGGCGTCATACCAAGTTCTTTATGCAAAATTCTGTCTCCGAAATGTTCAATTGTTGAGAACGACGGTGAATTGATGTTGATGGCGCTTCACGCACACTTTCCGCCACAGCAGCAATATTCTCGGTTGTACGCACTGTTTTTGGCTTTTCGCGCTTTGGGTTATCGATGAGGATGCCAGTTTCACTTTCACTTTTTTCACAAGATAACGAAGATACGGAGCTGACGGTGCTTCTCTTCTTCCAAAATCCGTACGCAATTTTGGCACACATTCTGCAACATTACCATGATTTTCAAAGTAATGTCGCAATATTTCCCAGCGTTGTTCAAGCGTATACACAACCATATTCATACAGCGGAAGGATAAAACTAATTATCTGTCAAATCAGACATGAGCTTGTAAGTGTTACCATTCACGAAATAAGCACTAGTTGAAAAAAAAAACGTTAAATGGCGGACCCGATATTTCATAAAGCCGCTGTACAAAATGTTTACAATGTATACTATTTCAAAACGTCGTCAATGTGTATTTTTAACGCAGTCAAAAAGCAATCAGGCATTGGATTGATGCATTGTTTGGTAACTTTGCATATTTACATTTTAATTTATATACCGTAGTAGAACTGCATACAAACTTTGTATTGATACATTTTGGAAGTTAGCCTATTTCACACTTTTCTGTCGGCATGTCACCAATGGCATCTGTAACGTTGTCTTTTAGTGTGGGAAGGGTGAGTGGGCTGGACCTTGAACATGAGAGACTTTACATATCCCCACAAGAGTAGTCAAATAGGGGGTCAAATTACATGTTCTTAGTTATCAATGGACTGCTCTAACATGCTACTCTAATTGCTAACAAACTCAAAAAGGTTTCTTGGTTCTCAAAAGGTTTCTTTGTTTTCTTCAATAGATTTTTTTATTCTGGATAAAAAAGATCAGTAACCATCGTGTTACTCCCTGCTCCATTAAATGCAATATTTCGATTTTCTTAGGCATAAATGATATACCCTATGGCCTGAGTATATTTGTCTTTTGAAAAAATGCAGGACAACTATAGGTGCATGCGCAAGCATCCATGCTTTATATATTTGTATAGGGCCTTGACTTTAAACCTCTTGTTCACGCTGAAATAGTAACTGTTGCCGCCGTGAGGAGTGTTATATGATCTATTGCCCTGTCCTTAGGTTAGGTTAGGTTAGAGGACGTGTACTTGTCAACTAAGACAAGTACAGTACCCGGAGGTCGTATTGACCCATTGTACAACGACCTAGTTTCTCACACCACTTATGTTGTGTGTGTTAATTTTATACATGAGTGGTGGGATCTACAGTTTAAAGTCGACTCCGAACTACAGATTTTTGAGAAAGTTTTCATGGCAATTTTATTTACTCTCAGAGTTTTTGCCAGAAATCTGCTGAGAGGAAGTCGCCGAAGAAATACTTTTTGTATTTTGTTTTGTTGTCTGGCCTGGGGCTCGAACCCTGGCTAATAAGCCAACACACTACCTACTAGACCACGGCGATGCGTCCATGCTTTATATTTTTGTAGAAGGCCTTGACTTTAAACCTCTTGTTTACACTGAAATAGTAACTGTTGCTGCCGTGAGGAGTGTTATACGATCTATCGCCCTGCCCTTAACACATAAAGAATATAATGTATCCTCCAAACATATTGCCCTGGCAAATTTTAGAATGTTACTGATTTGCTCAGCACTTAATAGGCACCCAGTTGATTACTTTTGGGATTCATTAATCGTACGTTGGTTCCAAGTATATGTTTTGAAGATTCATTCTCATTATCACACACTCATTATCACAACATTAAACTTTTGTTATGAAAACATTAGGAAAAGGAAAAACCGCTTAATGTAGAGAAGGTAGTTAATAACAATAACAAATCAACATTGAGGTTCTAGAAGTTGCCAAAACGAAAAAAGATGCTGTATAAACAAATAAAGAAGGTTTGCTATTGGCTAGCAGAGCTCTGATTAGTTGTATTTTTTATAAGAAAATAATAGAAAATAAATGTCAAATATAAAAGAGTAAAAATAGTTTATTCTGTGCCTAAAATTTTTTCTTTTGTATTTAATTAAACCAACTTTTTTCCTTGAGCGTAACACAATACTCTGCCCACATCAAAATATAAGAAAAAGCAATAAAAAAATAAAAAATCACCACAAAATTATCTCTTGCCAGGCAGAAAATTTGTTGATTTCTTTATTTGCACAAGAGGAAAGAGGCAGGGGGGGTGGTGCTTAAGGAAAAAATGTAATATAAACGTTTAATTTCCTTGGCATCGTTTCTTTTTCTGAAATAATTTTTTATCATCCATAAAAAAAACCCCGTAATATTCTGTTCATAAAATATTTACGCACCACACATATGAAATGTGATTCACATTGCCGCTACCCTCCACAAAAATGCCGAAGTAACTCATGTGATTCTTTTTATTCTTACTGCCATTATTCTGACCCTTTTATTACGTTGCGTTTGATAAACATCACAAGTAACCTTTTCCTTTTGATTATTGTTGTTGCTGTTGTTGTTTTTATTATCCATTTTACCTCTTAATATGGGACGAACGGCAACAATCAAGTGACATTTTATATACGAATGAAATAGACAATATATTCCGTTATTCATCAGTTATACTGTGTGTGTGAGTGTGTGTGAGTGTATGTGGGGACATTCAATTGTTACACTTGACTGAGTGTGGACAACAGAAAATTGTTTGAGTAAATGAAAGTCTTTGGAAATGTATCAGAAACCTGTGGATTTTTAGATCGTTTCATCATTATTTAATAAGTCAATAAATAAATAAACAAATGCCATAACAGTTAAATTATGATTTATTAACCATATGTGTGTGTATTGTAGGCGTGTGTGGGTAATTTATTTTCATATTTACGTTTGGATTTTCGTTCGGATATCCGGAGTCAAATATTTCTTACGATTTCATACACACTTTAAGCCTTTTAAAAGGCTTTTAAAAACACATTTTATTGTTTCCACTTATCAAATAATAGAAATCTGGAATTATATTTATTTTTCTTAAATTTTCATATCCTGCGTACACCACTCCATTCTCGAACACATATTGTCTTAAAAGCATGAAAGCATTTTCCCCCTTCTCCTTATTATATCTTTGCTTTGTTTCAGTTTCATTAATCAATTTCATAAAGACAAGCAGCGTAATTGGTTTACTAAGCAAGTTCTAAAATGAAAGGGTTGCCAACATTACTTGTATAATGTCCTTTACGTACATACATAATTGATTATTCCAACCCTTTAGTCAATATTACGACCTATCTTCTCACACCACTTATGTTGTGTGTGTTAATTTTATACATGAGTGGCGGAATCTACAGTTTAAAGTCAACTGCGAACGACTTCGATTTTTGAGAAACTTTTCATGGCAATTTTTATTTACTCTAAAGCTGGTTCAGTTTTTTTGAGAAAACAAGGTTACCATATGAAATATTTTTATAAACGATGCGTGCTAGTTTTAAAATTAGGCATCACAGTAGCAGATGATTGCAATTCGTTAGTTTTCTTGGCTTGAGTGTGATCATATTTTTATTGTGTTACAAAGAAATTGTAAATTAAAACAAATAAATAAACAAACAGTATTAAACGACCGCTTTGTATTTTATTAAACATATGTACATACATACAAATGTACTTATAATATGATGTGGCAGCTCAGTTCAACTTTACTTAAAAAATTAAAGTACAGTTCGATTGTTTCGGAACAAAAATTAAAATTAAACCAATTCGAGCTGAAATTGTTCCGAAGCAAGCTTACACTCTTTCGCTCTCTCTCTCTCTCTCTCTCTCTCAAAAAGAGAAACGTCAAACTACATATAAAACAAATCCAGCTTAAGAGTTTTTGCCAGAAATCAGCTGAGATGAAGACGCCGAAGAATATTTTTCCATACTTCGTTGTGTTCGAGATGTCTCAGCCAGCCAACCGTGGCCTCACAGACTATCTACTAAACTACGGCAACTATGGCATTTCCCATCTTCTTCTTATTATGCCAATGCTTTGTTTCAGTTTCATTAATCAATTTCCTAAAGAGCACCAGGGTAATTGGTTTACTAAAGCAAGTTCTAAAGTGAAAGGGCTGCCAACATTATTTGCTTGTTACAACGTCCTTCATGAAAATATATTGTTTTATTGTATAAAATGTAATGGTGAGTTGAATGGAACGGAATGGTATGCAGTTCGAATAAAGTAAGACATTATACAGAGACCAGTGTGTGCTAGCATAACAGAAACAATGATAACCTGTCCTACACCAGCGTTGTTGGATTGAAATCCGCTGCACATAGTAGTGAAAATCAAAGCTTTGCATGGGAATGGATAGGTTAATGGGAAAAAGTCTAAAATAAAACTCATTAGGAAATCTTGATAGCAAAGGATTCGATTGTTTGACAGATCCCTCCTTAATTGTCTTCTGGACAGAACCAGTAGACTTTATGATTTTGGGAAATGCCTTGCAAAGAGGCTTAGTATTGAACATTAATAAGTTAAACTCGAAGCTGAGTACTGCTTTAAAAGAGGGACTATTTTGTGGTATAAAAATGATTCAAGAAACCAGCTTGGAGTCGGAGCAGGAGTTCCTGTTCCTGGAAAAAATATTCCAAGCCCATGGAGAACTTGCGAGTATCTACCAAGCGTAAGTCTATGATGTCGAGAGATGCGCTCAATTTAATTTTGATAAGTGCTACAATGGGCAGGACATAGCAATATTATTTGGGAGTCGAATCATACTCGGCTTTTAAATCGAAGACACAATGGGACTGTCTGAAGAAGCTGAAGCGGTTAGTTAAGGAAAATAAGCTTCACAGGTCATGTAGGAATTCTCGTCAATTATTAAGCAGATGAGTTTTCGAGGAGGGGGCCTTCCACGCCGCTGATGGGACTAGAACTCTTCTGTGGAGGGCAAGGATGTGTGGAAAGTTATTTAATACGAAATAGTAAGATTAAGAGACTTAAATACTCTTTTCCAAGTGCGTTTTGTTGAGAAACTACATTAACAGAATATTTGCTGCATGCATTGGACTAACCTTATGTTTGTAACAGATTTTTAGTAAGGAACTTTAGACTTAAGATACACTTATTTGGAATGGGGGTTGTCAGGAGCCAAACATGTTGATTCTGTAACAGTGAGAATGAGTCACCGACACATATTCTTGGAACCTATGCGGTATTAATTCATCACAGAAAGAATTAATTGGGAGCAAGTGCTAGACAGGGAATTGTTATTGTTGACACCGGGCATCGCTCAGAAATTTGTCAATACAATAGGCTTGGAAGGGACTTTATACCCTATAAAATTGGAGAGGAGCACAATAGATCGTATAATCGCAGACTAACGCACTTCTTCATGCCGATAATAACGATAAAGAACTTTACTCATGGATTCACACTCTTTGTTAAGAGTAATGTAATCTTTATTTCGAGGTTAGGACATTAGGTGAATAATTTAAAGGGCCAAGCAGATAGCATTAGGAAAAGTAAGTCTATTAATTTTTCATATGACAAAAGTAACAATGATCTTTTCAGGTCACCTATAAATTCACAATTTTGTTCTGAAATTTAGTGTTCCTTGGAAGGGAATTCCAGAACATGGAATGTCATGTTCAGGGCAAAATTTAATTCTGTGAGCACACACCAGACGGTAGAATTGCAAAGTCGTCAGACATTTTTTACAAGAAATCAAGCTTAGTAAGAAGCGTGTTGACCGCATTGGCCCAAAGAACAGTGAACCCCATTTTGTGAAGTACCTTTACCACAATATGGTACCTGACGAGCTAAGGGCGTCATTCGAACATCACCAAGCAATTTCTTCAGATATTACTTCAGGAAGCGTTTCGTTTTGAGAAAACTTCGTGTTGATGGGTAAAAGCAGCTGTACACTTGAATATCGTTTAGAACATATGCTGCCTCGTCCAGGCCAGTTTCACTTATCATACCGTATTACCTTCGTGACCGCTTATTTGATTTTGGCCGTTTTCGATAGTCATCATCAGAATGGAGAATTGATTCTTGGATTTTTTGAAATCAAATTGAGTTTTACCAGATACATACATATGTACATACAAAATTGGTCATTACAGCCCTTAAGTCAAGATCACGACCTAGCTTCTGATACCACTTATGTATGTTGTGCCTGTTAATTTTCTAAATAAGTGGCGCGATCTACAGTTTAAGGTCGACTTCGAAGGTCAGTTTTTTGAGAAACTTTTTCGTGGCAATTTTATTTATTCTCAGAGTTTTTACCCGAAATCTGTTGAGAGGAAGTCGCCTAAGATTTTTTTTTTCATGTTTCATTTAGTTGGAGATGTCTGACCTGGCGTTTTAACCGTGGCTTCATGTCTAATAAGCCAACATACTACCTAATAGACTACGGCCATAAACAACCTATACTGTGAATAAAAATTACTAAGACCTTCCCATTTTTAGGTCACATGTTACGATGTACAAATGTGTGCTTTTAAAAGCCTGTTTAAATTATTTAAAATATTTCAAGAGATTTTCATCAAAGTATACTCCATTCACATTCAATATTTTCTTTTCTTCCTCTCTAAGAATTTTTTGTAAACATCTTGACAGCAGACATTTTTATTACACGAAATAAAATTCAAAAACATTTTGAGTGGCTTTATTTAATCTTTAAGCATTGAATTCAACAATAAGACTCTGACAACAAAATAATTCCGGAGGCCTTAATAAAAAAAAACCTCACACACATACGTTGGCACCATACACAATACATTTGCAAATATTTCTATACAGAGGAAAAAAGGAAAAAATCCTTTTCCATATACTTCTGCGGCGTAATGTTTAATTCAGCGAATATGGAAATTTGAAACGTGTATTCAACACCTGTTGACGATAATCCCACGAGTGCATTCACTTTAAATGCGTGGCGGATTTTAAATTCTTGTTGTAAAGGAGTCAAGGAGTCCCCGAAAAATGTTTTGAATAGTTATTGTGCTTAGGTAGAATAGGAATTCAATGTTATGGGGAATCTTACTTACAAGGTTTTTTTTCTTGCTTGGCTTGCAAAAGAATTCCTTTCCTTTGCCTTAAAATGGGTGGGTGTACTCAAGGGCACATGTAGAAGCATATAAATTGAATGTGAAGACTCGTTAAAATATTTATACACCATGAGTTTGAGTTGCCTTTGGGAACAAGAAAATCTAAAATTTAAGCCACATTATATAGTAAAACATTCTGCATGAATATCTCCATCAAACATTCTTATTCCTCTCCATTTACGCACATTGCACAGCTCTGACTTTTAACATCAGAATCGTCTTTAATTGTATCTTCTAAAATAAGGAGGAAAAGTTCCAATTTGGATTATGTGGTCAAAATACTACGTTTAGTGAATTACGTCAATCAATGGTCAATCATCATAACACCTCAATATTAGAGGCATGATCAGTTCATGGAATTCGTGAAGTATTCCTTTGCAGTTTAATATTAAAATCGCCTTTAATTCTATCGTGTAAAATAAGGAAGAAAAGTTCCACTGTGGTCAAAATACAACGTTTACTGAATTACGTCAATCAATGGTCAATCACCATAAACCTCAATATTAGAGGCATGACCAGTTCATGGAATTCGTGAAGTATTCCTTTGCCGTTTAATATTAGCATCGCCTTTAATTCTATCTTGTAAGATAAGAAAGACAAGTTTCGATTATAGATTATATGTTGAAAATACCACGTTTACCGAAGTACGTCAATCATTCATCAATCACCATTAGACTTTAATATTACAGACATGACCTGTTCATGAAATTGATAAAAGTCTTCAATTAATCCAGACACGAAATATATTTTAAATGAAATGATTTGAAACGCTAATGCTGCAATTTAAACTAGGCTGTCAAGAGAAAATTGTGAAAAAACGCGTAAATTTCTAAAGAAATATTTTTTTGAGTGTATTCTACTCTATTTTTGCTAGGATTTAAAAATTCAAATGAGACACACAAGAAACATATTTTAAATGAAATGATGTGATAGGCTAATGCCACAATTTAAACAAGACTGTCAAGAGAAAAATTGTGAAAAAACGCATGAATTTCTAAGGAATGTTTTCGTTACAAAAAAATAAAAATAATTAAAGAAGCCAAATAGGGATTACAATTAAATTTCTTTGCTGTGCAAATTCATTCATTTTAAAGAATCTTAATTCGTTTATTAATTAAATAACATCCCCCAACCCGGGATTTTTCTACAGCCGTCGTGCAACATTTTAACTTTCGCATAAAAAACATTTTGTGGCATTTATTACTGCTTTACTGCCATTGCCACTACCACCACTGCCACTGCATTCAATCATAAAACAACAGTTTTATGAAATCGATATTAAAATTCTATGGAATTGCGTTCATGTGTGTGTATGTCATGCATGAATGATGACAGTATTGGTTACAAGTCATTTACAACCAACGATAAAATGTGAAACATTTCAACTGGATTGCGTCTTACAGCTTCACTCAACAGGTGGCCAAAGGGCTGATCATGGCTTTATTTATGTTGAAATTATTAAACAAATAAATAAATAAAGCACATACGTTCACACACAGTATGCAATGGAAGGGTAAAGGGAAAGTATTTAAAGAGGAAGGAAAAAGAATTTTCCATACGTCCATTAAATTATTACAGAATTTAATTGTTTTGCCTTAAACTATAGACCTTTGTACGATTTGACTTAAATTATCATTGAATCAGTATTTATTAAACTAATATTGTTACGTTTTTACCCTTTTAAAAACGTTTAAAATATGAACTCGTAGATTGCAAATAAAATTCTTTATTATTCGCACAATTCTGTGTGCCACGGTTCACAACTTGATGTAAACAACAACAATTGCTTTGTTTGTTATTCCTCTGTTTACACCCTGTGCATAAACAATAACAATTACTAGACAATTGTTCGACTGATGTTTATAGCGGAGATCTTCAAATCACAATTACTCTCTTCAAAAACACAGAGTCTTCACACAAGACTCACTGCACTTTTACTAACTCACTCGCCTGCTTTGTCTTGCCTTTTATATGACAGAGTAAACAGTCTGTTGAATGTTCTCGGTTTCGCCTTCTCGAGATCACTATAAATGTAAACATCGTTGTTTCATTATAGTTGTTTTTGCATTTTTGTCGTTGTATTTTTTTAATTGTTTACCATTTTATATGCTGGTATATTTTTGTTTACATGTTTACCATTTCTTTTTATGCTGGTGTTTGTTGTTATATTACACAGTGCGATAATTTGTAAACAAGTTTATTGTTTTGTTTTTGTAGCTTTTGTTTATAATTTTAATGTTAAACGATGTAAAAGCAAAACACCAGTATCTAAATTTTTCCATTTTCGTAACAATATGCATCTTATAATTAAGAAGATAATTGGTCTACAGTAGCAGGTTCTTTATAGTTGCCTACAAGCCACGGCGTGAGTGAAAAAGCATTGGTGTTTTGTATAGGCTTAGAAGCACTTTCCTCAAACGTGTTCTTCATCAGAAGGCTTCTATATGCATTATTTGTAGGAGAACCTCTATTCTATTGAAGTCGCCGCGGTCTAAGTAGTAATGTATTGGCTTATTAGACGTAAGGCCAAACCCCGGGTCAAACATTTCCAATAAAACGAAAAGAAATTGCAGATTTTTGGCAAAAACTGTGAAGAGTAAATGAAATTGACATGAAAAAGTTTCTCAAAAATCTGTCGTTCGTAGTCGACTTTAAACTGTAGGTTTCACCATTCATGTATAAAATTAATCCAAACAACATAAGTGGTATGAGAAACTAGGTCGTAATCCTGACTAAAGGCTTGTAATGACCAATTATGTATGTGAACCTCTATTCGATGTTATTGTGGTAGAGATTCTCTAGTACGGCGACAATACGCTCTTGTGCGTAAACCTGTAATGCGTCCGCCATGCCCATTGTGCCGGCAGATTTCAAAATTGATGATCCATTCTCTTCTTTTCATTGGGATCGAAAAAATTTCTGCATAAGTACTCCCCTAGTCTACAATGCAAGGTCGCATGAATCAGATCTGTTCTGTGATTGCCTCAAACCCGCTTTTCTTAACCAATCTGTATACCATAAAATTGTTCTTACTTTAAAAGAGTATGCAGTTTCCAGTTTACTGCATTCGTTTTTGTTACTAAGCCTCGTTGCCAAGAACTTTCCGAAATCATAGACTCTGCTGGTTCTGTTCTGAATACAGTTAAGGAAAGAGCTGCCAGCCAATCGATTACACAGATCACGAAATCTATCAACCTAACCATAAATTCCTTAGATTAGGTCTTTACTACCATGTGCAGCTTTCAAGAGTACAGGTTATCTTTGTCTGTGAATCTTGTTCAGCATTGTCACTGTAATTTAAACCTCATCTTCGAAAAAGTTAGGCCCAATCACGCCGTTTTACTAAACTAGACAGTTATTCGTTGAGGGTGTTTTGTGCTTTACTGCATCCATTCTGACTTTGTTTTGCCTCATTATCGATTGAAAGACGTGGCGACGTTTTCCATGGTCTGCTGCTTTGAATGGAGGTTTTTGTCAACATTCGGTGCAGAATGCTTTGTGAAATTTGAAGTTATTGAGAACGATCCCACGGTGATGTTTTTAACTTTTCGGCGACACTTTCGTTTACTGAACCGGAGTCTTTTTGTCAATAAGCGACCTAGTTTCTTCAAATTTATTGACAACACTTAGAATGGTTGATAACCCGAAAAATTTTTATGATGTTTGTGATTTTTATAATAAGTTTTTACAATTATAAGGAGTTGTTTCTTCGTAGAGCAATAAAATAATCGGAATAAACAAAAGCTACAGCTGCCAACCGCCATAGTTTGGAAAGTAGTGTGTTGGCTTATTATGTTAGAAACCGTGGTTCAATCTCCAGCTCAGACATCTCGAACAAAACAAAATATGAAAAAAAAATATTTCTTTGGCTTTCTTTCCTTTCAAAAGTTTTCTGTCAGAAACTCTGAGCGTAAATAAAACCTATGTACGTGAAGAGTTTCTCAAAAAATCTGTCGTTCAGAGTCGATTTTAAACTGTAGGTCACACCATTAACTCATACAAGATAGATGGTGTAAAAATGTAGTTTATGACCCCGACTAAGGGGTTGTAATGGCCAGTTAAATAGGTTAGGAAATTCAAAACGTGCTTTCTTACTGAGACACCTTCTATTTCAATTTCTGCGTCGTAAACATTAACCTCAACGGTTAAAATAAGGCATCATCAGCCAAATTGAATTTGAACTGGAAATTGAAACGAATTTCAAATTTTTTTCATGATTGCTTAACAGAAATCGAGTTTCTGTAGCAGTTTAGAAATTAAAATCATTTAAAAAAAAATTCTTTTGACATAAATTTGCAAGAGAATTGAATGTTTAAATTTCATCAATAAATTGTTAAATCTTTGTATATAAAATTACTTTCAGTAAATTTTTATTTCCAACAAATTGTCCTTTAAAAAAAAATCAAATTGAAAACGAATTCCATATTTAAACATCCACCAACTGTGTGAAGCTTTTCAATGGTCCGACTTTAATTTGCGAAATGTATTCGGGCTGTTTACTTTGTTGGTATTTTTTTTTTCTTTTTAGTTTCATAACTCTATGAGTTGTTTTTGTTGTTAAATAAACAGAGGGAAACAAAATTGTCGGACAATGTTACCCAAAAGAGTTACTGATTAAAAGCAAAAATAGAGTAGAATACACTCAAAAAAATATTCCTTTAGAAAATCACGCGTCCTTTTTTACAATTTTCTTTTGACAGCCTTGTTTAAATTAAGGCATTAGCATTTCACATATCATTTCGAATCTGTTTCCTGTCTGGATTAATTGAAGACTTTTATCAATTTCATGAACAGTTCATGTCTGTAATATTGAAGTTTAATGGTGATTGATGAATGATTGATGTAATTCGGTAAACATGGTATTTTGACCATATAATCCATAATCGAAACTTGTCTCTCTTATCTTACAAGATAAAATTAAAGGCGATGCTAATATTAAAGGTCAAAGGAATACTTCACGAATTCCATGAACTGGTCATGTCTCTAATATTGAGATCTTACGATGATTGACCATTGATTGACGTAATTCATTAAACGTGGTATTTTGAGCACATAATCCAAATTGGAACTTTTCTTCCTTATTTTACAAGATGGAATTAAAGACGATTCTGATGTTAAAAATCAGAGCTGTGCAATGTGCGTAAATGAAGAGGAATAAGAATGTTTGATGGAGATATTCATGCAGAATGTTTTACTATATAATGTGGCTTAAATTTTAAATTTTCTTGTACCAAAGGCATCTCAAACTCATGGTGCATAAATATTTGAACGAGTCTTCACATTCAATTCATGCGCTTCCACATGTGCCCTTGAGTATCCATCCATTTTAAGGCAAAGAAAAGGAATTGTTTTGAAAACCAAAAAAAGCTTGCAAGAAAGATTCCCTGGAACATTGAATTCCTATTATGCCTGGGCACAATAACTATTCAATATATTTTTTGGGGACTCCTTTACAACAAGAATATAAGATCCACCCTGCATTTACTTACTAATAAGTGCGGTTTTATTTATGGAATGGAATATTATACCGCGAAGGATTAATGAAAATCCACGAAGGAATTTGATGCTTTCAGTATTTTATTCATTCATAGCTTATTTAAATTTTTTTAAATTCTCCTCAGTAACTCAAGACTAGAAAGAAATAAACGACAGATAATTATTATTTGTTGGACTTCATCCAGCACAGGCATATGTTTAACCCAAGGATAATTGTCTGCTCCTTTTTGAAAATTGAAGGTTGCAGCACAAAATTGATATCAATTGTACTACACTATGTATGATTATCACCTCGTTTTTTTAGAATGGTTTACTAACTATTAATCGATGAGTGTAAATTACTGTGGACTGTGTGTAGATCTTATACTCATTCTTTTCTACAATCTTTTGGGGCGACAGAAATTCATGAAAAGCTATCACATGAAGATATTTATGATTTTTCCCATATTATTTTTAAATTACTTGGTATTTATTACGAATAGAAAAAATAGGAATTGAACTCTAAAGTCTGGGAAAAATAAATTTTCTTAAATTTTAACAACCGTTTTTTAACACTCAATTGGTAAAATATGAAAGAATGATGGTATCATACGGAAAAAAATGGAGGACAAAGAAAAAGTCGCCATCAACTAGTGCGTAGTGTCTTCGCTTATTAAACGAGAGCCCGTGTTTCAAACCCCAACTCAAACATCTCAAACAAAACGAAATATGAAATAAGTATCTCCCAGCAGTCTTCTGGCAAAAGTTCTGAGAGTAAAACAAAATTGCCATAAAAAGTTGCTCAAGTCTATCGTTCGGAATCGACTTTAACCTTTTCACAACCTTAAGTTTATGAAAGGCAAAGTTATCATTTTGTATATTTAGTATGATTCGGCTGCCTTCCAAAATGTATCAATACAAAGTTTGTATGCAGTTCTACTACGGTATATAAATTTTGTAGATATGCAAAGTTACCAAACAATGCATCAACTATAAATCCGATGCCTGATTGCTTTTTGACTGTGTTAAAAATACAGATTGATGACGTTTTGAAATAGTATACATTGTAAACATTTTGTACAGCGGCATTATGAAACACGATACTTTGTTCAAACACAAAGCAATTAACATTTTGGAAGGCATCCTTCCTTAGATGTTCAAAAGTATTAAAACCAAATTATCAGAAGAAAAAAACTGTCAACTTCAAGTGTCCATATATAAGGAATGACTATTCGAATACACCCCACTATCGTAGGGAAACGTAAATAACGCGTTTTTAGAAATAAATAAAAATAATATAACATCCACCCGGTTTTTAGTTATTAAGTTCTTTTGAATTTGTGGGGTTGGGATATACGTAGTCGTTAAAGGATTAAACCGCACATCCCGCCAATCATGAATGAAATTGACACACACAACATTGGTGGTGTGAGAAGTTAGATTGGAATCCTGAGTAAAAATCGCCTTAGTCTAGCAGGCAGTGTTTTGGGGATATTAAACATGAAGCCATGGTTCAAACCCCATGTCAAACATCATCAACGAAAAAAAAAAAAAAAAAATGTGGAAAAATATTTCCACGGTGACTTCTTATCAACTGATTTCTGACAAAAACTCTGAGAATAAATAAAAATTACCACGAGAAGTTTCTCGTAAAACGAACGTTGTGAGTCGACTTTAAATTGTAGGTCCCGCAACTCATGTATAAAATTAACACACACAATATAAGTGTTATGAGAAGCTAGGTCGTAATCCAGACTGAAGGGTTCTAACGACCAATTAAGTAAGTAAGTAAGTCAAGAACTAAATACACGCTAAAACACGCAAGTTGATCATCGTAGTCTAGTAGGTAGTGTGTTGAGCTATTACACATGAGGCTACGGTTAAAGCCCCAATATAACGAAATATAAAAAATATTTTTACGGCGACTTCCTCTCAGCGGATTTATGGTAAAAACTCTAAGAGTAAATAAAATTGCCATGAAAAGTTTTTCAGATATCTTTCGTTCGGAGTCGACTTTAAACTGTAGGTCCCAGAAGTAAGTGGAATTGTTTTTCGTTGCAAAAATGTAGGTATTGTGTTCAGTAATATTGATCTACGCCGACCTACGAAGTCTCCGTAGTCTAATGGCTTATTATACGTGAGGCCACGGTTTTAATATTTTTACGGCGACTTTCTCTCAAAAGATTTCTGGCAAAAACTCAAGTTTCTCAAGTTTATCGTTCGGAATCGAATCCCGTCAATCATGGAAGAAATTAACATTTACATCAAGGGCGGTATTATAAGTTAGATTGTAACCTTGATTTAGTAGTCGTAATGAGGAATTGTCGCTGTAGTTCAGTAGATAGTGTGGTGGCTTATTAGATATGAGGTCACAGTTCAAACCCCTGGCTCAGATATCTCAAACAAAACAAAATATGAAAAAATATTTCAACGGCGACTTCCTCTTAGCGGATTTCTGACAAAAACTCTGAGAGGAAATAAAATTGCCATGAAAAGTTTCTCTAAAATCTGCCATTGGGAGTCGACGTAGACTTTAAAACTGTAGGTCCCGCCACTCATGTATAAAATTAAACGCACACAGCATAAATGGTGTGAGAAGCTAGGTCGTAATCCAGATTGAAGTGTTGTAATGACCAATTATGTATTTAATGACCAAGTAAGTAAGTAAGTCCAGAACCTTTGATATTTTTCTTGCTTGCACCACCACTGCGACATTCAAGTCAAGTTTTCTGAACTGATGGTACCGAGTTCTCAGGAAGTTCAGGTTTTCCCTCGAAATATAATCATAAGGAGCCCATGAAATTTTTTCTTTTGCATCTAAATCATCTGAAATCAATAAAAGATGCAATTTGATCAAATTTTAACAGGAACAATAGTGCTATTTCAGTTAAGAGCCAATAAATTTCAAAAATCCATGACTCATTAAGTTGCCATCGAATACAAAAACATTTTAAATCTAAAAAAGGCATGAGTAATTAAAACATTTAATTTCTACGACCCATAAGTGTACCTTACCCTTGGTCATGATAATAAAATATTAATTTTTTATGATTTATTATTATTTATTACTCTACATCCATACATATATATGTATATGATATGTTATTTCAAATATGTATATTCAAATAATTCATATGCATTGAAAACAAAATAGAAACTAAAAAAGAAAACATACTCGTACACATTAAAATTATAATGAAGTTTTACTTTCTCGTCTAATTCTTGCATTTATTTTAGCGCCATAAATAATGATTATGGAAATTTTATTTGCCATTTTAATACACTCATATCATACCTTCCCACCCCCCACCCCACACTCTGCCTCCCGCTGTACTTACTTTTCATATTGAATGCCATTAAGTGTGACAAATACCATAAAGCCAGTATGGGTTGGCTGCTATGCTGTAGTGTTTCATTTTTTTCTTTTTTCTTTATGAGAGCAATTCCAATTCTAATCAAAATAAATTAATGACTGAATGAATGAGGGAATGAGTGAATGAATGGATGATGAAGTTTTTAAATGTATTTTATTCATAACGGAAAAATATACGTATAAAAACGAACCGTAGAAGGTAATTGCAAATTAATTTAACACTGATTAGGAGAGCTTAAAGAGAGAGAGAGAGATAGAGAGAGAGAGAGAGAGAGAGAGAGAGAGAGTGAGAGAGTATAGAGTAGTACGATTTAATACTGTATGTATGCAAATAAATAAATTCTGAAATACTTAATTTATCTAAATGAGTGAATATATACAGTCAGCATCAAAAGAATCTAGACATACAGATACATATTTGGCCATTACAACCCTTCAGTCAGGATTACGACCTAGCTTCTCACACCACTTATGTTGTGTGTGTTTAATTTTATACATGAGTGGCGGGATCTACAGCTTAAGGTCATCTCCGAACGACAGATTTCTGAAAAAATTTTCATGGCAATTTTTTATTTACTTCTCAGATTCTTTTGCCAGGAATCTGCAAAGAAGAAGAAATATATATTTTGAAGTCTGACCTGGGGTTTCAATCGAAGCTTTAGTAAGCCAACACACTATATACTAGACTACGGCGACTGCAAAAAGTGCGCACATACAGTGAACATCAAAAGAAACTGTACACCAAATATATAATAAAATTCTAACAATCACCAAACTTAACTTTTACCACTTAAGTACAGTGCCCGAAAAATTTTTACAATATTTCGAAATTTTTTGCAATATTTTTTTATATTTTTGGTTTCAATTATAAAAACTGGCAATGAAACAATTTTAAAATAAAAATAACGGTAATTTATTAATGTATGTATATTTTTTAATGTACAGTTTCTTATGACCCTCAGTGTATATTTAATTTGACATAATTTGTTAAGTGATTCCCAACATTTAACAAAAAAAAAAAAACTGCTAAACTGTAACAGTAAACTGTATTTAAGATATCCTTCACATCGAATTTTTTCAACCCAAACAAACTTTGCCACAAAATTTGTAAAAAACATTGTAATCCCGTGATAATTTTATGTCACTCATGCATGAAGTACAAATGTTTTAATTACACTATGCGACAAAATAAAAAATCAAATACACCCAGCTAATACTACTAATAGTGTAGTTTGTGAGTTTTGTTGAGTAGAACTCAAAAATATTTTTTTTATATTTCTTGAACCCTTCAAACTTCTTTTATTTGACAAAAACTGTTTATTTGGACTTGACGCACAAAATCTATTGATTACACAAATATATCTGAACAAATGTCACAAATTTTAACTTTCTTAGAAAGGTGAGGGCTGGGCCTTTAAAACGGTATACATATATACATTATTTGAATTAATATGCTATGAGGTTTGATGAGGTAAACTTGCCAAATGAGAATTTTTTTCATATTTTTTCAAGTTTGGCCATTCGTAGTAGGAAACTTTAATTAAAAAATATAAAATAAGTGGTGACGTCCTTAAACGTTGACGTTGCATTCTGTTGTGATGAGATTGACACTTCGTTTGATAAAATCGAACAAAAATTACCTTTTTTATTATTTGAAGAGTATAACAGTCGTGTTATATTTTTCATGCATATTTTTTTCAAATGAACTTTCATTTAAAATCTTTTTAGAATTTTTGATGGATCTTGATTGTTTATTTGAAAATGTGTCAATTTCACGTTTGAGCGACCAATGTTTGTGCAAAGCGAAATAATAATATTTGCAAAAAAAAACACAAATATTATCCTACTTCTGGTAGTCGCCCAAATGTAAAATTGATACATTTTGCGGTTAACAATGAAGATCCATCAAAAATTTTGTAAATTTTTGAACAGAAAGTTCGTTTGATAAGGTGTCATATAAAATAAAAAAATATAACACAACTGTTATACTATTTAAATAATAACTACTGTAATTTTTATCCGATTTGATCAAACGAAGTGTCAACCTTTTCACAAGATAATGCATTTTCGGAATATCATCACTTAGTTTATATTTTTTAATTAAGTTTTGCAGTTAAGAATGGCTAAACTTGAAAAAATAAGACAAATTTTATATTTTCCAAGTTTAGGCCATCAAAACTCAAAACATAAGTTTGAACAAAACGTTTAGGTATACCGTTTTAAAGGCTCATCTCTCCCCTTTTCAAAAAACTTGGGATTTTGAAAATATGTTAAAAAATATTTGGGTAATCAATAATTTTGTGTGACAAGATCAAAAATATAGTTTTTGTCAAATAAAATAAGTTTGGAGGGTTCAATAAATATAAAAAAAAATATTTTTGAGTTCTACTCAACAAAACTCACAACCTACACTATTAGTAGTATTAGCTGGGTGTATTTTGTCTGTTGCACTGTGTTATTATCTCTACCCTGGCTTTGTATCTCTATATTCCCACTTATCGTACCTTTTTTTATTATTTGTTATCCTCTAATAAATATTTAATCATGACTGATTGAATGTGTGTTAACAAATGTTTTTTATTAGAGTCTACCTACTCTCTCTCTCTGGTAATATTAATAATAATAAATGCTCGTAAACAATTTATTTGCATTTTTAATTAATTTCCATAATATTTACCCCTGAAGATAAGATAAAATGATTAGAAATTGATTTTCTATTTTCTATTTTCTATTTTGTTTTTATGATTAGGAAAAGAGAAATAAACCAAACGAAACCACGTGTATATTAAATAGTTCGATGTTAATAACTCGACAAAGTTTATAATTTTTATGGAAAACCACTATTAGAGCCTCAGCCAAAGGACAAAGAAAAGATTCATTGAAAGTAAAAAAGAATAATAAGAGAAGAATAGTGGATGCGCAACTAAGTTCCGTTTTTCAAATCCTTATTTTTTAATCCAATTTCGGTCGTAAACATGCGAAAGTCGATACTGAACATGCCAATGACTTCATGTCATCATCAAGGAAACCAATTTTTTTAAATCATTTCCAATTAATGCAGGCGCCTAGAAATAGTTCAGCGTATAATATTTATTGTGGAAGTAACCTCTTTTTTGTAGAGTCTGCGTATGTTTTTACCGTTTTTTAACGGAGACAGTCATCAACATCGAAATTACTGACTTTAAAGCGTTACTTTATTACACGTTTTTTTTCAATTTCTTTTTCAACCAGAATAACAAAATAACGGCACAAATAACGGCTAAGTGGTATAAAATCTGACACTTTCACATAACCTCACTTAACCTAATTGATCATTACAACACAGGCAGGCTTATGACTTCTTCTCACCCATGTTGTGTGTGTTAATTTTTTCCACAAGTGGCGGAACCTACAGTTTAAAGTCGACTCCGTTTTTTGAGAAACTCTCAGATTTTTTGCCAGAAACCAAATGAGAGGAAGCCACCGAGAGAAATATTTTTTTCATATTTCGTTTTGTTCCGGACGTATGAGTCTAATACCCCAGAAACACAACGTCACACAAAATAAATGATGCTAAAATTTATTTTAATAGAAGTCGGCGTAGTCTAGTAAGTAGTGTGCTGGCTTATTAGACGTAAGGCCAGGGTTCAAACCCCAGGCCAGACATCAAAACGAAAATATGAAAAAATATTTCTTCGGCGACTTCCTCTCAGCAGAATTCTGGCAAAAACTCTGAGAGTAAATAAAATTGCCATGAAAAGTTGCTCAAAAATCTATCGTTCGGAGTCGACTTTAAACTGTAGGTCCCGCCACTGATGTATAAAATTAACACACACAACATAAGTGGTGTGAGATGCTAGGCCGTAATCCTGTCTGAAGGGATGTAATGACCAATTATGTTATGTATGTAAATTTTATTTAAAGAGGCTTTCATTTTAAACTCTGGTCTTTGACCTAACTTACAATCGCAAAATTTCAATAAAAATGTATTCTGTTCGAGTTTCGGTTGATAGGTTTGGGACAAGTACAAATTCTCCAGAATTCAAGTTTCGGCTTAAATTGTCTACGTATCAAAATCTGGTCAAAAAAGTGTGTGCCTTGATAAACGCAGTTGGTCTCTTCTCAAGCACAGACTGCTGCTTATACAAAACTAGAGATTCAGAGATACGTAGTTCAAAGCAAATTACAATGGACGTCGGTACAACCACATTCTCTCTAAAAGATCCTGAAAGACGACCATTAGTTGTCTGAGTAACATTAGTGAGTTCTTTGGATATTGCAATTAAAGGGAATCGATTCTAGTCAGCTTTCCAGCGCAAGTTCGCCTCTATTTTGTCATTTCTTTATAAGATTTATACGGTGTTCAGATGTGCACCTTTATTGCATAAATGGCAATAAGCGCCATTATTGAGCTCAATATTTTATATAAAGTTTCAATAAATACGCAAATTGTCATAAGTGTGTTTAGTGAGCATATTACAATTTGACAACTCAAATGTCAACAACGACAAACAAAAAATGGCGACCAAAATAAAAACAATGTTGTTGAAACAATCAGCTGTTTTGTTTACCAGCTGTTAAATGAATATTGAATATTTTATTTTTTTTATTTTTTATTATGAACATTTCATGTACAACTTAAATCGATATTCTAAAGGTCTCAGCGCCATTAAGGCATTATTGAGACAAGTTGGCAAACAATTTCATGTACAATTAATTATTAAAATTATGAACATTTTTAAATAAAAAAAAATATTTTTAGATTAAAAAGTTTTACAATAGGAGTGTTTCAAGATTTTCTGATAAGTGTTCTTTAAGGCAATTTTTAAAAGTGGAAATTCTGTTACATGTTTTCAAAATTACAGGAAGGTTATTGTATTCAGCAACACCCATGTATTGAATACGTTGCTTAGTAGTTTCTAATCTGCACCTTGAAGTCCATAAGTTTTGCTGATTCCGAGTATTGAAAATTGTTTGGTTCTGATGAAATTGAACCGTACGATAACCAATGTTGTGCAATGATTTAAATATATACATCAAGACCTGGTACTTATACAACCCACGAATAGGCAAAATTGTTTTACAAATGTCACGATAGAGGGATAAAGTTTGGAATCGAATGGGCAAATTATATACTGCTTTTAACGATTTATTTTGCATGCATTGCAGAGTTTTTAACGTTGTAGTGCTTTTGAAGCCATAAATTATAGCCATATAATTTAGGTGGCTTTGAATTAGAGCATGGTATAACAGAAGTTTAGTTTCCTCATTAAGTTTATATTTCATTTTATATAATATGCCAATAGCTGGAGATATTTTTGATTTCAGTTCGCGTATGTGCAAATCCCATCCAAGATTACTTTGAAGCGTTATTCCTAAATACTTTACAGAATCTGATTCATAAATTATATTACCATCAACATAAATATTAAAATTATTATTAACAGCATGTGGTCTAAATCTCACTAGTTTAGTTTTATCTGCATTTAGTACTAATTTGTTTAGGCGAGCAAACTCAAAAATCAGAGATATATCCCGTTCCATATTTGCTTTCAACGATAAATCATATTTGTACGGATAAAAGAGGCACACATCGTCAGCAAACATATACAAACGTCCAGTTAGATCCAAATTACTAATATCATTTATATAAATTTTGAACAGTAGGGGACCTAAGCAGCTACCTTGTGGAACACCACATTCAACATTTGTCATATCACTCTTACTCTGATTAACTTCCACATACTGCTTCCGATTTTTGAAATAACTCTCAAACATGTTGAGCCCTCTTTCATCCACACCATAATATTTCAGTTTTTGTAGCATAATATTATGATCAACTAGATCAAAAGCTTTGCTAAAATCCAGAAATTGGCCTGCTACACCATTAAAACCCGTATCTAACCCGTTACATATATCATTGACTACATTCACAACTGCTTCATCTGTTCCGCAACCTTTTTTAAATCCAAACTGTTGTTTGTAAATGTAATTATTATTTTCAATGTACAGAAAAAGTTGTTGGTATATAAGCAACTGGACGAAACTTGTTCACCGTAGAAGCATTTGAAACTTTCGGGATGGGTATAATCTTACTGATCTTTAAACAATCGGGGAAAATACCCGAAACGATGATTTTATTAAAAATGTTAAGTAGCATTGGCAAAATAACATCTTTACATATAACTACTAATTTAGGTGAAATTCCATCATAGCCAGTAGACTTCTTGGTATCCATGTTGTTTATGATAATTTCCATATCTTCAACAGTGGCTGCTTTAAAAGAAAATCGATTAAAACTTCTGGATAGTGTTCTCAGTTGATTACAATTATCATTAGGGTGAATACGTTGAACTGCGTATATTATGCCTGAACACTTATATAATATTGTACTCAATTAACCGAATATTGACTCAATAAAAGTATTACAATATAATCATACATTAATACAATATAATCATTAACATCAACATTACATATAATCTTCGAAATGAACAATCTGGGTTTAGATAACACTAGTGCTGCTCCGGTCACGAAAACAGTATACGTATGTTAAAGCAGCTGTTGCTATAGTGGCGCTTAGCTTTGTTAAGGTAGAATTAAGGTCAGAATTATGTCCTAGCTTCCCATACCCCTTTTATTGTATGTATTAATTTCATACATGAGTGGCGTGGCTTACAGTTTAAAGTTGACTTAGAACGACAGATTTTAAAGAAACTTTTCATGGAAATTTTTATTTACTCTCCGAGTTTTTGCCAGAATTTTGCGGAGAGAAAGTCACCGAGAGAAATATTTTTTATATTTCGTTTAATTCGAGATGTCTGACCTGGGGTTTGAACCGTGGCCTCACGTCTACTAAACCAACACAGTGCCTACTAGACTATGGCGACTTCTGTCTGCTATATTCGATGTAATTTTAAGGGGTAATGTAGGAAAAGATGATAAATATCAACTCGACTTAGTCTAAATCACCAAGACGACTATTTTTATACCATATGAGGGGCATTCGAATATCTATTGCTTGATGCAAAGCCGAATTCAGTACATGGTAGAATCAAGCGGGTCGGAAGTCTGACTGAACGGTTCTACGGTCCAATTAAGGTATTACAGAGCTTTAACGTGGACATTTGTGTGCCGTAGATCGCCTGATGAAGCGTGTGAAATACCTACGAAGCCTAGATATAACGAAGAACGCATTTAAAGCTGCTGTTACGTTTGTAGTACGTCACAGGTCGCCTGATAATGAGACGTGTGAAATATCTTAACAAAGTTAATGAAGTCTAGATATAAAGAAGACCACCACTACAGCCACTGCTGCATTACAGTACGTATACTATTTTCATGATCGAAGCAACACCTATGTGATCTGCAACCGGATTGTTCGTTTCTAGGATGTGTTGGCTGTCACGATTATATTGTAAATCTTAAAAAGAAAGGAGAAGGATATTGCGAAGCGCATAAAAATATATACTAGGCTTTGAATTTGTCCCTCCAATAAAGAATCAAGGTTCTACTCGGCTGTAAATTTCGACAATAAGTTGCAAATAATAAACAATTCCTGTAAACATTGGCCACTGTTGGTGAAAAACAAAACCTAACCAACTATCTCTTATCCAGGTGACTGTAAAAACTAAATAAACAAAAATTAGTGAAGGGAAATAAATATTATTCAAAAGGAAACTTGAACTTATAGATCATATAGGATGTAATAGTACTTCGTTAACATTTACTTTCCTATTCGTCGTTTCTAATTAAAATTCACTTTCCTATCAAACATTTACTTTTAAAATATGTTCACATATGTACGAGTACGTATTCATAATCCTGTGACAGGAAAGACTCGTTGACATAAAAGTTTGATTAAAAATTATTTGATTTAAAAAAATAATTTGAAACATTTCTTATCACAACAATTCTAATGATATCATTAAAGTTGTTCGAAATGTCACAACTTTTCATCCACATCGCATTACGTATTCACAACCGTTTTCAATGGTTAAAGCCCTTGATGAGTTTCTTTCTTTCTCACTTTGACAGTGCGAAAGTTTTATTTCACAATCTGCTCTTTAACGTCTACTCTCCTCCAATTACTCTTGTCATGTAAATTGATATGAAGAAATATTCTACGTTTCTACTATTCCTGAGTAATTCTTCGTGTTTGTGTAGTTGTTGTAGTTTTATTGTTCTATTTGTAGTTGTAAGTTTATTTAAACGATGCAACAACATCGCAATCCTCAGAGGATTGATACCGAATTGGTGTTCCTAGCTGACGTTTAGGAATGTCGAATATTGAAGAGCAGGATATAAGCTCTTGTGTGTTGTAGGGTTAATATATATTCAGTCAAGTTATGTTATAATAGACCCTGTTGTGTGTGGCTTAGAATAGAATGGAAGGCGCGTAAGTTTCGTTGAGCACACGTATGAGTCTGTTGTGACACCAGAGAGGGTCAGATTAACCGATGTGTACAATCAGCATCATGGCTTCGCTTTACTGCTTTAGTATCAAGCTGAAAAACAAATTTAACAAGTAAATATAGCCCTGAATAGATGATTCCAATTGGAGAGTTTGCTTCATCATCAGAGTCCAGCAGAAACCTGAAAGTAGGATAAATCTAGTGATTGATACGATCTAGTGATTGATGCGATCTAGTGATTGATACGATCTAGTGATTGGTACGGTCTGGTGATTGACACGATTTTGTGATCGATACGATCTAATGCTTAATATGATCTAGTAATTGATACGATCTAGTAATTGATACGATCTAGTGCTTGATACGATCTAGTGATTGATACGATCTAGTGCTTGATACGATCTAGTGATTAATACGATCTGGTGATTGACACCCTTTGGTAGCCCTCAAATGGTGATTCCAATTAAAGAGTCTGCCTTATCATTAGCGTCAAGCAGTGAACCAGCTTGAAAGTTCGGTAAATCTAGTGATTGATACGATCTAGTGATTGATACGATCTAGTGATTGATAAGATCTAGTGATTGATGCGAATGAAACCCTTTTTATACTCTCGAGAAAGGGTGAGACAAATGGGAGAGGTAAAGATAGCCTTCAAATGGTGATATCAATTGGAGAGTCTGCTTCAACATTAGAGTCAAGCAGAAAACCAGTCTGAAAGTTCGATAAATCTAGTGATTGATACAATCTAGTGATTTATACGATCAAGTGATTGATACTATGTAGTGATTGATACGATCTAGTAATTGATACGATCTAGTGATGGATATGATCTGTACGAATGAAGCCCTTTCGTCGCCCTCAAATGGTGATTCCAATTGAAAAGTCTGCTTCATCATCAGAGTCAAGCAGAAAACCAGTATGAAAGTTTGATAAATCTAGTGATTGATGCGATATAGTGATTGATACGATTTAGTGATTGATACATCTAGTGATTGATAGGAATGAAACCCTTTTTATACTCTCGAGATAGGCTGAGCCAAATGAGAGAAGTCTACAGTTGGCCAGTGACATGTAATGTGTATAATACTGTGTTCACTTTAATAATTGAAATCAAATTGAGGTGAAACTTTGTCACTATCCAAGGAAATGAGTGCTTTTACTGATACATACCTAAACATTTGCTGTGATAGTGTTGACAGCGATGATGAAGATGACAATTTTTTTTTGCGTATGTATGCATGTATGTATGTTATCGATGCAATTGTATTATTGCTGATGCTGTTGTTATGATTGTAGTTTTTGTTTACACTTCCCTGGTTGCCGTTGAGTTTGTTGTTAATGGCTTTGGAAGCTGTAGCACTAAATAAACTATTGACTTGGGAATAAAACGCAGGAAAATGGATCATCACTTTTTTCATGTACTGTAGACTTAATAGCAGAAGTAAGTCCAATTGTTATTTGAATTTCATTTATTTCCCATCTAACAAGTACAACAACAACGAGAATTTATGGCACAAAAACTAAATTAATTTTGTTGAAATTTAAGGCCTGAGTCGTCTGATGTGAATATGATGCTTCCCGGATGGCATAAACACTGAATACATCTTTGTGTTATAGATTGTTGGCTATGAAGACTTGTCATTGTCAGTCAGCCTTTTATAATTTTAATCTGCAGACCGACATCGAGTAGTGTATTGGACTATTAGATGTGGGGACACGATTCAAGCCCCAGTTCAGACATCTCCAACAAAACGAAACAGGATAAAAATGTTCTTAGGCGACTTCCTCTCAGCAGATTTCTCGCAAAAACACGGAGAATAAATAAAATTGCCGTGAAAATTTTTTTCAAAAATCTGTTGTTTGGAATCGGCTTTAAACTGTAGGTCCCGCCACTTATGTATGCGATTGACACACTCAACGTCAGAGGTATGAGAAGCTAGGTCGTACTGAGGGGTTGTAATGAAAAATTATGTATATGGCAACAACATTAGATACGCCTTCAGTATTTCTTTACAGGAAATTTTTGGTACTTTTTTTTTGATTCGATCGGATTTATATTTCGATGAATTATGGCAAAGGCCTATTGAAAAAAAAAAATTAAGCAATCAGTGTTGCTAGTCAAACAATCTGTTTAATCATATAAAATAGTACCAAACATTTGGTACTTTTTATGAAGAATACGTCTTACGCCATAAAATACAATTTATTTTGAAATATATTTTGAATTACAATTAAATAAATTAAATACTAATAAATTTCGTATATTTTTCTCCTTTCATTTCAGTTCTCTGACATAAATATTTTCTTTCTTTTTCTAAATAATTACAGCCTTCGCCCAAATCTACGCCAAACAGGGACAACTGAAACAGCTGATATAAAAGGCCAGAGTGATCAAAATTAAGACGACAATTATGGTGATGATGACACAAAAGAAAATTTTCGGTAGCGTTTTGGCATCAGCATTATTTTGCTTGTGGTTGGTGTCGTACACTGAAGCCGCTCCCATGCCAAGGTAGTGGTATTTTTTATAAGAAATTCAATTAAAATTACGAGAAAACCAAAAAAAAACACAATTTTCCTCACATTCAGTGAAGATATGTATTTAATTATCAAAAATATAAGTATGATTTATTGTGTTATTGTTTCATAATATGTGTGTATGTGTTCATAGTATTCGTATATTCGAGTGGTTTTCTAGCAAATACACGTAATGAAGTGGAGGAATAACAGGGAGAATCCAAATGTTTATTTTTCATTAATAACGATGAGATTTTCAGAAAAAATAACCGAATTTTTTTTTAATTAAAAATGAAATGAAAAATTGTCACTGAAATGATATGAAATTTATTTTTAATTTTCATTTTCTTCAAGGGAGTAAGCAAGGAATTGAAATTATCACATTGCCATAGGTTTTAATAAATGGGAGACATTAGAAATTGTTTGAAGCAATTAATTTTATTATTATATTTTAAGTCATGTGAATCTGCTTCACCATTAGAGTCTAGCAGAAAACCAGTCTGAAAGTTCGGAAAATCTAGTGATTGATAAGATCAAGTGATTGATGCGAATGAAACCCTTTCGGAGCCCTCAAATGGTGATTCCAATTGGAGAGTCTGCTTTATCATTAGAGTCAAACAGAAAACCAGTCTGAAGGCTGGACAAATCTAATGATTGATACGTTCTAGTGATTGATGCGATCTAGTGATTGATACATTCTAGTGATTGATGCGATCTAGTGATAAATACGATCTAGTGATTGCTATGAATGAAACCCTTTTTATACTCTCGAGATAGGCTGAGCCAAATGAGAGAAGTCTTTATTAGCAAAGCGTATCTGGTCAGTAGGTTATTATACAAGAGTCTAAGTGTCCCATAATAAATTGTGATATCTTTTTAAGAACATGAGTAGAGAGAAATAATTTTTTTTAAATGTTGTTATTTTAAACTTTATATTGCAATTTTGTGGCATTTGATACAGTTCTGAATAAAGACAAAACATTTGTTTAAGAAATAATTGTTTTAAACTTTATATTGCAATTTAATTAATTGATTTCGCGATAGTGTTATCCGCTTGGAACGTATCAATCTGGAAATTAAAATAGAAGGTTTATTCTGCCAGTGCCAATTTTCTAGAATGTATGTGCTTGATATTTGGAGTTCCACAGCTGGTAATTATCATTCGAAAGAAAAAAAATATTTCAAATTATGAAGGAAAGCTGAAAAAATAAAATTCGACCTGAGCAATTTAACAAAACTTTTAAAAAGTCTTTGTAAGCGGATTGGTAAACTTAGTCTAAATTATCGAAGGAAATTAATTATACTGAAGGAGCAATAAAAATGGTTTGAATGTGTTGAAACTATTCAGCTAAAAGCAAAATCCCTTATAAAAGAACTACCTGCACCTAGTCAAAAGCGTGATCGTCCTGCTAAGGAATTTTTCAAGTCTTCAGAAAGAACAAAGAGGCGTAAAAGATCTAAAATTACGCAAGGCGATAATTCTTTAACAGAAGTTTTACAAAAACACAATTATCCCACGACATACAATATGGAAATTTACGAGGTTTTGGCTCTTTTCGTTGAAACAAGACTTAATAAGCAACAGTACTTAACTGTAAAAGATTTTGTGAATAAAAAAATATCTAATAATTTTTTCCCAAGCTATTGACGGCTAAGAAAACCTGAAATGAAGCATTAGGCTCAGGAGAAAAACGTTTAACACTGATTGGAAAATTGGGATTCGGTGTCAGTTCTGGCCATAGACAATTCAAGCAGAAATCGTCAAATAGGCTTATGGATAACAGTTTTCTCTTTGTGACATACTATGTTCCGCTTCAGCTTGTCACGGAAAACAAAACTTTAATTTGGAAAACAAACGAATTTTCATACTTTATTTCGAAAATTCTTAAAACAAATCTATAAGCCAATTAACCCTTCAGAGATCAAATGGCTACTTTGGATACAGTTGTTAAAATATTTTCTTAAAAATTTGCATGCTTTAAGCTAGCTTTTTTGGTTTTGGAGATATTGATTTTCGACCGCTTTTCCATATAATGTGCAACGGTGTCAAATCGCATCTTCTTGGCGGCCAATTGACATCTCCATTTCAGCTAATTAAACGGTCATCAAACGTTTGACACCATAAATCGATTGTGGCACGAAATGTGTGGCAAGTTGCAGCATCCTGTTGAAACCAAACAACGTTCACATCAATACCATGAAGAGCGGGTACAAAATGGTTGCGCAGTCCTCGTTTTCAAAGAAATATGGGCCTATGATGCCTCCGCATTGGCTTGAGTTCATCCTTTCAGTTTAAAAAAGGCCAGATTGAGTATAGAATCTACCCTTTATCTTGGGATTATATACAGGATCTTTCATTAAGCGCTTCATGTCTTTAAATTGAAAAGTGTTTGTGAGAAATTAGGTCGTAATCCTGACTGAAGGATTGTAATGACCAATTATTATGTAACGTAATGGTTGCGACGTCCTCATTTTCAAAGAAATATGGGCCAATTGCCTCCGCTCCGGAAGCCGCACCAAACAGTCACTCATAATGGGTGCACTGACTTCTGTAAGACCAGGTGTTTGTTTTCTGAACCGCAAATATGGTAATTTTGCTTATTAACGCACCCACCAAGATGAAAAAGAGCTTCATCCGAAAAGATGATTTTTTTTTGTTGCAAAATCGATATCATCGTGCAGTTGCTCGTTGGCCCATCTAGCGGAGTGAAAGCAAAGCATATGGTCATGTTACTTCAACTCTTTAACCAATTGAACTTTTTAAAAAATCATACCGAGATCTTTTTGCAAAATTCGACGTAAACTGGTGCATGAAATGTTCAATTCTTGGAAACGATGACCAGTTGATGTTGATGGATTCTTACATCGATATTTGCGGATGTATGCACTGTACGAGCACGCTCACTTATTGGCTCTTCAACAATGAAACCAGTTTCACAAACTTTAGCAATAAACTGACGTAAACCGGGCCCTGTTGGTCCTTATCTGCGATCAAATTTTGTACGACATTTTCGTGCAATTTCCTATCAATTGTCTTTGCTTTGGAAATAAATTTCCAATGTTGCTCAAGCGTAAATCGATGCATTACGTTCAGTGGAGATAATATACTGAATTTTATGACAGAATAGAATGACATAAGTATTGCCAGATTGGAAATAATCGATGGTTCAAATCAAAACTGATAGATGGCCCTTCCGATATATGTTGGAATTTGATTTCAGCAGCTTCAAATTGGAGCAAAACAATTCTATCACTTGGATTTATTTTGTTTACAACAAATTAATTACCCTCGATACTCTTAATGTAAAATCGCGAGGCAAATTGCTTTTAATCATGCTTTCCTTCGCAACTATCAACTTGAAACCACAAAAGCATTCACTCAAGCTTCCCCAACCAAAAAATGCTCGGCATTGTGTCCTTAACATTTTGCGAATCACTCATTCGGATTGGTAAACACTGATTTATAAAGGTTTTGAAAGTAGAAACGAATAAATTTTTTTATCCAACGGTTTTGGCACTGAACTCATTACAATTAAATAACGCGGATTTACTGGCATTACCTTGGTTTTATTGTTAATCTTTAAAAGACTTTGTAGTTGTGATGCCAACGTCTTTAGGCACCTGAGGTTATTTTTCTTTCTTCCTTCTTTTTTCTTCTTTTGGCAAATTAGCAATTACACATACACACAATGACAAAAGCACGGTTGTTTTACGGAGCTTTTAGTAGAGCCTTAAGAGGACAGAAAGGAAGGAAGGAAGACTATTTTCGATTTCCTGTTTCCTTAATAAATTATTTAAATGAGCAGTAGTTTTAAGTTTAAAAATTATTCAGAAATTTTTGAAAATGTTTACCAATTAGGCGTCATATTAAATATACCGTGTAATTAAAATGGATAATTAACCGGGGTATGACAGTAAACGATATTAAAAATTTAAATTTACAACAACCAGAAAGAAAATTAAAGAATACCAGTATTAAAGCATATGTACAGTGGGCGTCAAAAGAAACGGTACACTAAAAATTAAAAAAATAAAAATTCTAACAATCACAAAACTTAACTTGTGCCATTCAAGAGAGTGGCCGAAAAAATTTGCCAATATTTCGAAATTTTTTGTAATGTTTTTTTTTGTTGTTTCAATTTGAAAAACTGGCAATGAAACAATTTTAAAATGAAAATAACGGTAATTTATTATTGTATATTTCTTTTTAATGTACAGTTTCTTTTGACGCCCACTGTATATGGTGCGTACATTAAATATAAGAATTTATAAAATCGTAAATATTTTCCACAACAATTCATTTGTTTTCTTTCTTTATTTTCTTCTTTAATTTCATGTTTCATTTTGTACTTACTTCTGCGTCTTTGCAACATGTTTAATGCCACAAAACAACAATGACATCAACATTAACATTAACAACAACAACAACTTGTTAAACCCATGTACAATGTAATGGGACAGTCAAAGTAATGGTGGATACTACAATGAATTGGAAGAAGTACCGGATGATATTCTAATGGAATTAATGGCACGTTTTGGACAAACTATAATGAGAGCTCGAAATGATTTGGAAAAGTAAGTTTTCTTCTTTCTACTTCTTAAAGAATAAATGAAAATGTGTGTGTGTGTGTGTGCTGCTTGCTATTCTCATAGGATAGCATTGGCAGCATTGGTGGCACGTGGTAAATGTTTCAAAGAAAATAAAAAACAACAGAAAAAAAATCATTTTAATTTTACTTTAAATTGCTACGAATAGTATTAGAAATATTCGAATAGCATTTGAATAAAATGTTAAACAGGTAGCAGACTTAACTTATTTAAAGGCATTCTTTTGAAAGTAATTTATACACTTACACTCCCATTCACCGTATAGTAATTATATTTTTTATGTGTACAATTAATATTTGAAGGCAATAGAAATGAGACTTGATTTCATGTATAATTGAGTTGCTTCTTGATTTCCTTTTTGTTTAATTCATTAGAAACTTTACTCCTGCATTTAATACAGCATAAAAGATTTATGAAGATTTGTGAAGTTTATTACCACAATTAAATTTGCTTGAAATTGAGTCACACTTAACTGGATAACATAAAAGAGGTAGCAAGGTAGATAGGCGCAGATAACAGTCCTCCCACAGAAGTTGCATGAAGGCACTTATGGTTCAAACCCACCACTAACGCATCATGACAAGTATGTTACCCAGAATGGACCATAGTTGCCACCGAGTGAAGTTGCATGTGAACGGCAAGCTACCCGCTAACCTAACGCACTTAAGACACATAGAGCCTATTGTGATAACATAGTTTTCCGTTATCTCCTAGTGCCGAAACCCCTAGAAGCTTGTTATGAAGTTAATCAGACTGCCAATGTCAACTTCTGACAGTTCCTCCAGAACATTAATATAATAGGCACCAAAGCGTATTTTTCGGACATATACCCAACAGCTGATGAACAGTCTCTACTTCTTCTTCTTTCCTGCAAATGTTGCAGAGATCGTTTTCAATGCCTCTCTCACACATGCTCATACTAAACATGTACATACACACACATAATTGTTTATCACAACCCTTCAGTTAGGATTACAACCTAGCTTCTCACACTACTTATGTTGTGTGTGTTAACTTATGATATTTTTTTTTGTACTGAACTTTTATTGCAAAAAACATACAAGACTTAATATAAGCAGCTTTTTTAATTTCCAGCCTCTTAATTAAGAAATACATACTACGACCTAGCTTAGTAGAAGTATGCTTAGCTTCTCACACCACTTATGTTATGTGCGTTAATTTTTATACATGAGTGTCGGGACCTACAGTTTAAAGTCGACTCCGAACCACAGATTCTTTAAGAAACTTTTCATGACCATTTTTATTTGCTCCCAGAGTTTTTGCCAAAAACCTGCTGAGAGAGGAAAGTCGCAGAAAAAATATATTTTTCATATTTCGTTTCGTGGGAGATATGTGACCTGGGGTTCGAACCCCGGTCTCTCGTAAGCCAACACGCTATCTACTAGACTACAGTACATAATACATTATACAATGCCTCTTAATGTCCCAACAAGTTGTTTGCAATTTAAGCAGACTTATCATGCGACCTTCATCCCATATTTAGTTACATTTTCTGCGACTTTCTGATGGGGTCCGAAGGCTATTTCTCAGTAGTCTGATGTACAGCTTAAAACATATCTCACTGCAATTACCCAATGATACATTTCCTTTCGCCTAACATACCTTCTAAATCAATTCCACAAAAAATGTCTGGCCTCATCAGTGACGAGGAAGCCAACCTATTCACAAGCTGATTTGTGTGTCAGTTGTCGATTTCCAGTCCTGTTTATTGATCCAGCTATCCATTGAAATATCGAGTCAACTTCATGGCAGCTAAGTGTTATGATGGCGACCTGATTAATCCTTTCTCAAGGTTATTGAATACATATCGCTTGAAAGCCACTCTCGAGTTTCTCCGTGGACTCTGAATATTTCACTCCGGACCTAGTACCCCGCTTCTATGCCACTATATGTCCAACTGTATATCAAAGAATCGTCCCTTTATTCAAAATTAGTACGTAATAGAGTCGCTATAGTAAAGTAGGTAATGTGTGGCTTATAAAATGCGAGAGAGCGAAATAAAAAGAAAATATTTCTTTCGGCGGCTTCCTGTCTGCCGTCTCCTAATAAAAACTCTGAAAATAAATAAAATTTTCATAAAAGTTTTCCAAATCTGTTGTTCGGAGAAGACATTGAATTGTAGATCCTGCTACTCATGTATAAAATTAACACACATAACATGGGTGATGTAAGAAGCTAAATTGGAGTTCTGACCGAGGGATTGTATTGGTAGTAGTAATATGTCTCAGATATCTCGAACAAAACTTAATACTAAAAAATATTTTTTCGACGACTTCTTCACAGCAGATTTTTGGTAAAAACTCTGAGAGTAAATAAAATTGCTATGCAAAGTATCTAAAACTTCTATCATTCAGAATCGACTTTAATCTGTAGGCCCCGCCATTCATGTATGAAATTAACGCACACAGCATAAGTGGTTTGAGAAGCTAGGTCGTAGTAGTAGTAAGCTAAGTCGTAGTAGTAGTAAGCTAAGTCGTAGTAGTAGTAAGCTAGGTCGTAGTAAACTTGTTTGTAGTAGTAGTAAGCTAGGTCACAGTAGTAAGCTAGGTCGTAGAAGTAGTAAGTAGTAAGCTTGGTCGTAGTAGTAAGCTAGATCGTAGTAAGCTAGGTCGTAGTTGTAGTAAGCTAGCCCGTAGTAGTAAGATAGATAATAGTAAGCTAGGTCGTAGTAGTAGTAAGCTAAGCCGTAGTAGTAAGCTAGGTCGTAGTAGTAGTAAGCTAGGGCGAATTAATAAGCTAGATCGTAGGAAGCTAGGCCGCAGTAGTAAGCTACATACATATATCGCAGTAATACAAGTCATAGTAGTAGTAAGCTAGCCCATATTAGTAAGCTAGATAGTATTGAGCTAGGTCATAGTAGTAGTAAGCTAAGCCGTAGTAGTAAGCTAGGTCGTAGTAGTAGTAAGCTAGGGTGAATTAATAAGCTAGATCGTAGGAAGCTAGGTCGCAGTAGTAAGCTACATACATATATCGCAGTAAGATAAGTCATAGTAGTAGTAAGCTAGCCCATAGTAGTAAGCTAGATAGTATTAAGCTAGGCCGTAGTAGTAGTAAGCTAAGCCGTAGTAGTAAGCTAGGTCGTAGTGTGTATTTCTCAATTAAGAGCCGTGAAATTAAAAAAGCCGCGGATATTAACTCTAGCAAGTTTTTTTTACAAAGTTTTACAGTTCGATACAAAATATATCTTGACATGTTGTTAATATAAACGAAATTACCGCTATTATTGCTCACAACACTGTGCATTATAAAGATTGATTGATTGTTTTTCAATGTCAATTTTCTTTTCAGCTCTAAACGTACTGTTGATTTTGGTTTGGCACGCGGTTATTCTGGTACCCAAGAAGCGAAACATCGTATGGGCTTGGCTGCTGCTAATTTCCCTGGCGGTCCAGGTCGGAGGAGACGTTCAGAAACTGAAGCTTAAATTAATGAAATCCCCCGCACCAAACAACAACAAATATTCACTTAGACTCCCATTTTTTCTGTAAGAAATGTCAAACTGCAAAACGATTTGAATATAAAATATAAAAAAATAGAAATAGAAACGCCAATTTAAAAATATGTTCCAAAACCTAACAAACATATGCGGAAAACCGAAATTTAGAAACATGCACTTTGGAAACGATAAAAAATCGAAATGTTGTCTAAATTTGAAAATTAATTTTTATTTGTTTTTGGATTTTTATTTAATTAATGACAGGAGAGGTAAAATTGTGTATATAAATATGGAAATAAAATCAAATAAAATAAAATAAAAAAATATTATAAAATAAAAAAAATAAAATCAAACACACAAAAATATTAAAGGAAATATGTATGTATATGCACAAAAAAATAAAATAAAATCAAATGTTAAACAGTTGCTCCAAAAAATAAATTATTTGATTAAAAAAAATAAATAAAAAAAAATTTATTAAAAAAATTAATTTAAAAAAATATATATAAAAAGAAACTATAATAAAATGCTTGGTTCCTTAACAATTTATAAGTTATATAAATTCTATTAATAATTATTAAATATAAAGTAAAAAAAAACAAATTATTAACAATTTATTGTTGAATGTTCGAAAAATCTTTTAATTAGTAATTGTACTATTTTTTAGTATTTAAGTATTTTATTAGACAAAAACAAAACAAAAAATTATTGTGTATTTAAACAAAAAAAAAATTATTTAAAAACATTTCGATTACAAAATGAACAAACATGTATTTAAACAAAAAACAAAAAAAAAACAATCTATTGGTCCCCTCGAAAGAAGAAAATTAATTTTCTTTGAATTTTTTTGTTTTTTAATTTATTATTTGAAAATTATATATGTAAACTATACATACATACTTATAGCAAAATTAATTTATAATTTAATTTTACACTTTAAATTATAAAAATAAAAAAAACGAAAAACTTAAATAAATGACACTTGAAAATCATGAAATCAAATCAAAAAAATTTACACTGAAATAAAAATAATACCAGGCACTTAAATTTTACATTTCATTTCATAGCAATTCAATCTTATCATCTTATCCTCTTCCATTCATTCCCTAGCAAAGTGTCTCTTTTCCACAAAAATGTTGTTAGAAATGCACACAATGTTTTTCTTTCTACATTTTCAGAAATATTTGTATTGTACATAGAAAAAGCGAAGAAAAACAAAAGAAAAAACAAAAATAGAAGAAAATCAAATCAAAATTAAATATTTACATTAAATTAACGAAAAAAATTATGAACGTGAACGTATTACAAAAATAAAAATATATTTAACAGAAAAAGAAACATAAAAATAAATAAAAAATAATGAAACATATTTAGAAACTTCTAAAGATTGTGGTCGTATTACTTGTGCAGGTATTAACAGTTTAGAACAGTTTAGAAAACGTAAGTATCGGGTTTTACTATTGTCGTGAAGAGATGCCTATCAGAGATCAGCAATGAATGGTTTTTTCTCTACTCATAAGTACGCAGGAAATTATGAGTGTAAGTGAGTCAACAGTATTGAAATTAAACTTCTCTGATTCATTCATACTTACTACAACACTGATTTATAAGTACAAGTTGCAATGAGTATGACTACAACGTTGACATCCAACTCATACCATTCGAAATATGTTTGATTCATAAGCCGACTCATTTAGATTCATAATTTTAGAAAAATAGTTATAATACTGTTACGTTTTTACCTTTTTAAAAACGTTTAAATATGAGTTCGTTAATTGCAAACCAAGTAAAAACAAATATGTGTTTAGTTTTTCTTAAACTCTCTTTATTCTTTACACTACTTTTGTGTGCCACCATATACAGCTTAACGATACAACAACAATTTGCTTGTACACTATTCTATTTCACACTTCTGTCCGCGTTAACACTAACAACTGTACGTTAGATCTTCTCTGCTTACAACCCTTTTGCAAGCAATACCATTTGTATGTTCAAACCGCAACGTGTCTTCACACAAGGCTGACTGAATTATAACTGACTGCTGTCTGCTTTGTCCAGCCCTTTTATAGTCCGACACAACCAGTCCAACGAACATTCTTAAAGTGGAAAGTTCGTGATCTCGCCTTCTCGAGAGCTCTATTGCTAATACATTGTTGTTTGTGTACTTTGCTTATGTTGTCTATCCCTTTTTGTCACATACATGTTGTTGTTGGTACCAGGCGCAACCAGGTTCGTGGTACATATGTGTGTGTACAGCTTTAGATAATCAACACGTTCATTGTATTCTTAGTGTTAGTGTGTATTTGTATCGTGTGGCTTTCGTTTATCGTTCTTGTTGTTAGACGATATTAGGTCGTTTCGATTTGCGTAACAATACTTATAAACGATTCGAGTAACTCGATCAGAGGCCAGAAATAATTGTTCAAAAAGGTGAGTAGAATCGTATCATACTTATAATTTCTAATACTTATACGCATTCATACTTATTTTAATATTATACTCATACTCATAGCTGTCAGATAAATAAGGCATAAAATCGTCAAATATTTGAGAAAAAATCGTTAAAATCGTCAAAGACGTTTATTGAACCCGTAAAAAATCATCAGAAAAACAAAAATAATTAAATTAAAATTATTTAAAAACCAAAATTATTTGTATTGTAGTAAAACATATGAAGTTAATGTATGGACATATCTGAGTTAAAAAATAAAACATTTAACAAAAAATTTATTGGAAATTAAAAGCTAGCGTCCCTCATTTTCATTCATTAATTTTTTTCCAAAAAATAAAGAAATTTTATATCACTTTCATGAACAAATTGTTTGAGGTTTAAACAATCTATCCAAGCTTTATTTATTGACACATAAGCGCATCAATAATATTGGATCACATACATATATCTATGGGCGGTGTAGCTATTAGGGAGTCAGAAGCTTTTGATGTTCTGTGTAATGTTGGTTCAGTGTAAAGCTGGCTGGAACCGACATATTTTTCAGTTCCTTGGCTTCTTAAGACGGTGCACTATGTCGCATTTACCCTGAAAAGCTGGTTCGATAGACAACAAAATTCTGCATTATATAATGAATTTTCACGACTTTAAGTTGAGATTTGTAGATTTGAGACGATGTCAAAGTCAGGAAAGTGAAGAAAATTAAATGCGTTTTTGGTGTTTTTTTAAATTTTAATAGGTTTATATGGTATTTTTTTGTGGCTAAACGAACAGAGGTTTTATATTGATTTTTTCTTATTTGAAAGGTATGAGCAACTGTTACCTTCAGTTTTTTTTTTTCGTATATATATCTCATATATTAATGTTAAAATTATTCGTTCAAATTTTTAAAATAATGAAAATTTCACATTTTTTTACCCCACCCAAAAAAAAGATAAGGATTTTAAAGGTGAAAGTAGTTTAATGTTATATACCACAAGAAAATATGAACTCTCTACATTCAGGAACAAAAAAAAGTTTGCGGAAATTTGCGCAATTATTTTTGGCATTTTTTTTTAAATTTTACTTTTTTTTGAAAAATTAAAAAAATTACACTTAGCACAGAGGGGCATTGTGCCTGAAACATACATACATAATTGGCCATTACAACCCTTCAGTCAGGATTACGGCCTAGCTTCTCACACCACTCATGTTGTGTGCGTTAATTTTATACGTGAGTGGCGGGACCTACAGTTTAACGTCGACTCCGAACGACAGAATTTTTGAGAAACTTTTTCATGGCAGGTTTATTTTACTCTCAGAGTTTTTGCCAGAAATCTGCTGAGAGGAAGTCGCCGAAGAAATATTTTTTTTTTCATATTTCATTTTTGATGTCTGACCTGGGATACGAACCCGGGCTTTACGAATAGTAAGCCAACACACTACCTACTACACCACGGCGACTGGTGCCTGAAAACCTGGGCAAAATTAATAGAAGTGTTTTATGAGTTAATGGCTGGAATATTTTGATACTGTTAGTGATAATTAGACCCAAGGATGAACCCAACTGATTTTGGTTCAAATCGGTCCGTGATTTCGCTTAGCCCCCATACAAATTCCCCTCGAAATTGCACTTATTTACACATAATTTTGGTAATTATGCAACAATCATGATAAAATTTAGCATGGATCAGTTCTGTACTAAGAAATCATGGTGTAAAGTTTGGTGAAAATCGGATCACATTTGACCCGAGTCGCCATATAAAGTCCCTTTTAGATATTCACGTTTGCGCTTATAAATGGCTTAAAATTTTTCGTAATATTTTCAAGTCTACTTTTTAAGCAAATAATATGTATATGTGAGCGGAAAATAGAGAAAAATTGTACTGCGCTAAATCCATAAGGACACCGTATTTAACTTGGCAAGTATTTTTCCAAAAAACGAAATCATTTCTCATTGATATTAGTGAATCCTACTGTAATATTTCTTTGGGTGTATAATTGAAGTCTGAAAAAAAGCGACATAAACCTTCTTTTTTAGAAGCTGACAAGCAACTGAATACAATTTTACATTCTTTTTAACGAACATTGTTGATATTCGTGTGTAAAAATCCAAATATGTTCTTCCCCTGGAGGACATTGGTGCCGACGTCTGCGTATGATGTTGTTGATTTCGATTCTCTATGACTCAACATTTACAAAAATCACAAAATAAGTATGATTCGCGTACAAACACTACAATACAATACAATTCGAGTCACTCGAATCATAAGTATTTTTATAAAGTTATGAATCTAAATGAGTAGGCGTGTGAATCAAACATATTTCGAATTGTATGAGTTGGATGTCAACGTTGTACTCATACTCATTGCAACCTGTATCTATAAATCAACGTTGTAGTGAGTACGAATGAATCAGTGTACATAGTTAAAATTCAATATGGTTGACTCACTTCGATTCAAAACTTCATGAGTGCTTATGAGTAGCGAAAAAACGATTCATTGCTGATCTCTGATGCCTATGTAGTTCTCTCTTTATTGGGTAGCCCTCCAATGTCTCCACTTCAGTCAGTCAGGACTTCTCATACCACCTATGTTGTGAGTGTTAATTTTATCCACAAGTGGTGGGACCTACAGTTTACAGTCGACTCCCAATGACAGATTTTGTGAGAAACTTTCTTATGGCAATTTTTTTATTTCGTCTCAGAGTTTTTGCCAGAAATCTGCTAAAAGGAAGTCGCCGAAGAAATATTTCTTAAAATTTCGTTTTGTTGGAGTTGTCTGACCTGTGGTTTGAACCTTGGCCTCATTTCTAATAAGCCAACATACCGTCTTCAAGCCTATTGCCCTCACAGAAGTTCTTAATGTTGTTCGGTGTCAGCAACTACATTTCTTTGCTTAGCACTTGATATGCAAACAAATGTTTCATTCTTAGATAAACCACAGGTTCCACGAATGTGTGCGAATAAATTTACTCTGAGTCTGCAATGTCCTGTCAAAATACTTGGTTATCATGAAAAGTCTAATGCATGATTCAGATCTCTTCTTATTATAATTTCCCAGCACAAGTTTTGATTGCCTCAAATCAGATAATTTGCAAATATCCGGACCCACTCCACAGTAGGGTTCTGGCTCCAAAAATTTATTTTTATTTATTTATTATTATAATGATTGTTTTTCTGATGCAACAAGATCAATTATCTTATATATTACAGCACCAGAATCAAATGAGTTACATAATACATTGAAATTATATTAATCAAAAAATAAACAAAAAAATAAATAAGAGGTAATATAACAAAGTCAAATGAAAATTGAAACGATAAATTTATGAATTTTTGTAATAACTCCTTAACAAGCTTTTAAATCGCACTGCGTTGCTAGTAAATTGAATATTTGGTGGGGGAGATGGTTCCAGAGATAAATGGTATATATATAAAACTGGTGAAAAGAAGCACTCTTTCGGTATTTGAATGTTCGAATATTATTGTTCCTCGCAGACGAAGTGAATACCAATTTGTTATAAAGAGAGTCAGATTTTTTTGTTGTTATAATTTTATGTAAAAAAATAAGATTTTTAAGCTTCATATAGTCATCGAGCTGCATTCCAAGGACATGTACTAAATACGGAAATATATGGTCAAATCTTTTCAAAGCAAATATATATCGAACAATATTATTAAACGTTATGTTGAGCTTTCGTTTCAAAGTCATATTGCATCGAGCAAAAATCTAAGAGGCATATAAAAGAGAAGGAATTAAATACGTTTTTGCAATCAGCATCCTTACCCTAATGGGTGTAAAGTGTTGAGTCTGCCATAGGGTTCTAATCTTCCCATAAACTATGCCACATGCTTGATTAATGTGATCCGACCATGTCAGCGAGCTATTAAGAGTAACGCCCAAATTTTTGGCTGTATTTACCAATTGAATTTTTGTCCCATTAAGAGAAATATTCAAATTCCCTTTAAATACCGCCGGAATTTTGCCAATTAATAAAAACTTGGACTTAATAGGATTAAGAAGTAGTCCATTAGCAGATGCCCATTGATAAATTCTATCTAAATCAAAATTTATTTCATTAATAGCAGAATTCATAGTCGTTTTCGAACAACTTAGATAAAGTTGTACGTCATCAGCATACATTTGAATTTTGGAATATCTGATCTGCAAAGGAAGGTCATTTGCATACATGGAGTAAAAAAGTGGGCCAAGTATGGACCCCTGTGGAACACCTCTGCTTGTAAATAAGGGTGAAGAAACAATACTGCCATTGACAACTATCTGTGATCTACCAATTAGATATGAAGATATTAATTTTGTTGCGGTTGAAGAAAATTTAAACATATTGCCAAGCTTCAATAGCAGCATTTGATGGTCAACAGTGTCAAATGCCTTGGAGTGATCAAGTAAGACCAAAAATTTTAACTTACTCTCATCTAGATTGCCACGAATATTCTCAACCACCTCGGTTAATGCTGTAGTGCAGCTGTGTTGAGGTCTAAAACCAGACTGACGGTCTGTTAGTAGATTGTTGTCGAGTATGTGTTTATAAATTTGTCTATGAAGAATTCTCTCAAAAACTTCTGATATGTAGGGAAGGATAGATATTTTCCGGTAGTCACCATCATTTTTAGGCCCTGGAATAATTTTCGCCGCCTTCCACTCAATTGGAAAAGTGCTAGTTGTTAAAATCGTGTTGAAAAAGTGATTGATATGACGTATTATATAAAGCAGTATAAGTTTTATAAAACGTGGATGGATGTCATCTAGGCCAATAGCATTAGACTTAATTTTTAGAAATCCTTCAATTGTGTCATCCAAACTAAGATGTCGGAAGTGGAAATCATTTATTGTGGATACATTGTTGTTACCATCATAAAAATTCATATTCACTGCTGGTTGCGGAATATTAGGAAATTTCCTATTAACAGCATTAACATCTAATGTGTCTAATGTGTCTGATTTGTGGTTGGTATTGACAACTCCCATTTCACGAATCTGCCTCCATGTATGCTTATATACAGCATTCTGAAATTTATTACCGTAATATAATAGTTTCTCCCGCCTTATCATTATTACAACTTCTCTTCTCGCCTTGTGATAATCCGCAAGAGCGAAGTCATTGTTGCACAAAAATTTGAACTTGAATTTGTTAACAAATTGGCATTAAAGTCTCCTGATATGCACAGTGTTAGCCATCTATCGGTTTAAATTTGAATCATCGGTTATTTGGAATACTTATGTCATTCTATTCTGTCAAAAAATTCTGTATATTATCTCCACTCACTTGAGCAACGTTAGGATTTATTGGGCCAACGAGATACTGCACGATGATGTCGATTTAGCAAAAACAAAAAAATCGTGTTTTCGGATGACGATCATTTTCATCTTGGTGGGCACATTAGTCACCAAAATTGGTATATTTGGGGCTCAGAAAACCCACACGAGGTCTTACAGCAGCCAATTAACCCATTACGAATGACTGTCTGGTGCAGATTGTGGAGGGAAGGCATTTTTGGCTCATATTTCTTTGAAAATGAGGACGGCACACAATGATAACCGATTCTTTTCTACCCGCTCTTCATAATATTGATGTGAACGACGTTTGGTTTCAACAGGACGGTGCAACTTGCCACACATCTCATGCCACAATCGATTTATTGCGTCAAACTTTTGATGGCCTTGTAATTAGCTGAAATGGTGATGCCAATTGGCAATCAAGAAGCTGCAATATGACAACGTTGGACTATTTTCTGTATGGCGCGTTAAAGAAAAGTATTATTTCAACAAACCAGAGACCATTGAGCATTTGAAGGCCAACATTTGCGATGCCATTGCCGAGCTACGACTTCATGCACTCGAAAAAGTGTACGAAAATTGTTCCCATCGAATGAGGTACTGTGAGGCCAGTCGCGGCAGCGATATGAATGAAATAATATTACATTTCCAATCGGAAGAATTGTACTTCACAACCTAACCTAATTGAGTGCTGGAATGACGACCTGACTGTCTGATATTATTGCTATATTCCGTCTTTTTATCTCCTATCCAAAGTGAATTGAGCACATCTTTCGATGACATAGACTTCTGCAAAGTTCCCTATGGGCACGGAATATTTAATTTAGAGGCCACAAACTTGTGCGTGCTCCTGTTCCAAGATCCGTTCTTGACCCATCTGTGTGCCACAAAGTAGCGCAACTTTCAAATTGTTCTTTTCATTTTTGTTTCAAAGTCTCATTGCAAAGTACTTCCCAACATGAAGCTGTCAGCCATTTGATTCCTTAGGTGGTAAAATCCCCTAAGAATGTGTGTTCAGTTATGAACGAGAGGCCGAACCCCAGCTCAGATACCTCGAACAACACGAAAGAGAAAAAAATATTTCTTTTGGTGACTTCTTCTCAGTAGTCTTCTGAGAATAAATAAAATTACGAAGAAAAGTTTCTCAAATTTGTCGCTCGGAGTCGACGTTAAACCGTAGGTCCCGCCAGTTTCACATACATTCCGTACCAATCACTACTTCCGACAAATCCTATCGGATTCGTGCATTTCAGGGCCAACAAGTTCTTGAAAATTATATGCTTTCGTCCATTTTCCCATGTAGTAGGACATTCACATATAAAGTGCGGTACTGATGTTCCTTTCTTCTCATTAAAACATCTTCTACAATAGCCACTATTTGGACAGTCCTTACGCTCTGACATAAGTCTAATCATACAGTGTTCAGTGGTTATACTCATAACAATCTTGATTGAAATGCTCTCAAGAGCCAAAAGTCTCTTCTCATTCCTTCCCCCATTATATTAGTGTAGAGCATCATAGATATTCTGCATAGAACGCCATCAGACTACTTGTGGGCCATAGTGGTTTGTCGTTTATTCGCATACACCCGTAATTTAGGAAAATCCGACAAGAAAAAGTCTAACGGGGTCAAATAGCACGATCTCGGAGTTCAGTTCATATCACTTCCATGTGATACGAACATGCCCTCAATTCACTCGTTCAGAAAATCCAATGTGATATGAGCTGCGTGGTACATAGCGTCGTCCTGTTGAAACCACATGTCGTAGGTATCCAGATCATCTAGTTTAGACAAAAAAAATCGTGTACATCAACGCTAAAGTCATTTTCAGAGAAATATGGACCGATAACGCCGGCAGCCCTAAATACGAACGAAACAGTGATGTTTTTGAAATGCATTTGACGCTCACGAATCTCATAGGGATTGATGCCGCCCAAAAGTCGACAATTTAATTCTGAATATCTAAAGGGCACAGAGGAACATTAATATTTTCTTGAATGTACAGTCCATTAAGATCGAGAAGTCAACTTTCATTGCGACATACTTGTGAGCTATATGCTGATGACAAGAAGACTAGCTCTTAGTGCAGTAATATTTTTGTGGAGTGTGGTCGAACTAATAGCTGAACACATAAGACTTTTCACAAAGAATCACTCACTTAATTAGTCATAGTCACAGGTTGAGTGTGTGTTAATTTAATTCATGAGAGAGGGGACCAAGATGTATTTATACAGGTAGTGTTATCAACGCAGCTGAGTGTTTGTTTTTTATTTTTGTATTGTCTCTGACATGTCAAAAATAAGGCGAAAAGTTTGTTTACGTTAACATTTTGTGTGTGTTTGTTGTTGCTTTTGCCTAAGATTTGTCAATCAGGAATGGCAGCAAATGGACTTGAGAAAAGCAACAAATACATGTTGTTTTTGGCACAAATTCAAGGCGAAAAGAGTTGTTGTATTGCTGCTTCTACGTGTATAAATATATCTTGAAAGGGGTCTTCAATTTATCGTCGAACACCGACCGACAGTTTTGAAAAACTTTTCATAGACATTTTATTTTTTAATTATTCGCTTTGTTCGAGATATCTGAACTGGAGGTCGAAGCACGGGCTCTCGTCTAATAAGCAAAACACTACGTACGTGCAGGGATTTCACACAAACTATCTCTCGAGGACATATCTTAACAATGGTATTCCAATTCATTCCACTACCCGCTGTGGAGCTAAGTAAAAAAGATTTGTGCAAAAGTTTATTTTTATTCAAATTGCTTAGGCTATTGCAGTATATAAAGGGTCCGCCAAATAACTTTTTTTTGAAAATATTTAAAAAAAAACTACTGAATATTTTCTCAAATTTCTTTTTTTATTTGAAAGTACAATCCTTCCGGTTAATAATGGAAAATAATTTCATTCAAATGGCTGCCTCGGATGGCCATGAAGTAGCCTACACCAGAATATGCCGATTTTGGCAATAAAAAATCATCTTTTCAGATAAAGCCCATTTTGATTTTGGCGGGTATGTAAACAAGCAAAATTGTCGCATTTGGGGCACAGAAAACCCTCACGCATACATTGAAAAGCCGACGCACCCAAACCGAGTCACTGTTTGGTGCGGATTTTGGTCCAGAGGCATAATTGGGCCATTTTTCTTCGAAAATGAGCAAGGAGTGGTCGTTACAGTCAATGGCAATCGTTATCGGGCCATGTTGAACGAATTTTTGTTCACAAAAATTGAAGAGGAGGATATTGGCAACATTTGGTTTCAACAGGACGGCGCTACGTGCCACACAGCCGAAGCTACACTTGATGTTTTGCGTCCTGTTTCTGAAGATTGCATTATCAGCCGCCGAGCTCATGTCGTTTGGCCACCTCGGAGCAGAGCGATTTCACACCGTTGAACTATTATTTGTGGGGTGCCGTCAAAGATAAGTGTTACGCCGACAAGCCAGAGACAATTGACGCTTTAAAGGACAATATTCGTGAAGCCATTGGTGAAATACAGCTGCACACAATCGATAATGTGCTTAAAAATTGGACCGATCGTGTAGGCTACTGCATGGCCAGCCGAGGCAGCCATTTAAATTAAATTATTTTCCATTATTAACCGGAGGGATTGTACTTTCAAATAAAAAAAGAAATTTGAGAAAATATTCAGTAGTTTTTTTTTTTAATATTTTCAAAAAAAGTTATTTGGCGGACCCTTTAGCTTTAAGGTGAGCTCTTTAAAAATGTTATCGATATCATAATTTATTCATTTTTGTAATCTTCCATAGACTAATGCAGCAACATGTGTTGGAGGCTTTAATATCACCTTAAAGATTAAAACCTTATATTATTTAAGACAAGAAATAAAATGGAAAACAGGTTAATTGCTATTGTCTATACATGAGTGTAAGTATTGTAGTGCAGGCGATAATATATTGACAGACTGAAAAGAGAACAAATGTGAACAAATTCCCTGTTTATCCTATAAATTCCAATTTCTGTTGGGGTTCTTTCTTTAGTTGTACTCAAAGGATTAATAACAATGAAGTATTTTTAATGCCTACATGTGGTTTAACAAATATTTACTATTTTATCCAGCAGATAAGATTGTAATAAAAATAAAAAAGTTTTATATTGTATTAAAAAAAGAAAGAACTTGGTTATAAAACGATTAAACAGGCTGTAATCGATAGCGAAAAATTTCAATGGCTATTTGGGAGAAACAATTATTTTTGCAACATAATTTTGCGTGGGCATATTTTTTGTTCATTTTGTTCATGGGTAGCATACATTTTAAATGAAAATAAACTATTGATGTAAAGAGTCTTCCAACAAGCATTTCCGAACTTTGATATTTGATAACGGCTCTCTTTTTGAAACTAAATCTGTCGAAATAGTTGTCATTTGTTCAGCTTTCAACAATCAGTGCGAAATAAAATTGTTCAAGCAAAGTATAGCGTGCTTCGCACACTTCACTACGCCAATAATCGTCCTACCGGGTGGATTATTCACAATGTAGTGGATAGTAAACACAAGATCTGGCGAAAACATTGCCAATGCTCATAATAGTATACAGGAAAATCCGAGAAATTTGATTTCGCGTCATTCACAATAACACAGCCATTCACAGACCACAACTTTGGGAATTTTGCATTGTGACTTGGGTATGCACCCGTATAAAATTCTATTGATCCAGGAACAGAAGGTAAACGTGCATAAATAACGATTTGTGTACACTGAATTGGCCGTGAAGCAGTAGTTAACTCATAACTATATTCAGTGAAGAGACGAATTAGAGGAGGATACCAATACCCAGCATCCAGTTCATCCCAAAAAAATTCACTGTCACGAGTGGTCCTTGCCCCAGGACATCACTGTCAACATCGAGCATTATTGGTCGATAATTACCACCTTCTTTTGGTTAGGTTTAAATGATCTGGACACCATCGATTGGTGGTTTCAAGAGGAAGCTACATGCCTAATTAGATATTTTCCAGGAGCGATTTGAGGTCATGCTCATTCCACGTAGATGTCGTGTCAACTGGCCTGTGAAATCGAGCGATTTGTGTCCGTTAGAGTTTTTTCGGCCTTTTCTTAAGCCACGACTAGACACGAATAAGCCACAAGCCACAGCTGTTATAAAAATCAACATAACCTATAAAATCGGTCAATATGGCGGTCATTTAAACGATGTTATAGTCTACACATAAGGGCTTTAACAGAGCTTTCAAAAGAATAAAAAATTTCGTTGATATTAATACTTACTTTGGTTTATTTCAATTTAAAGGTAAGAAGCGCTAATTAAAGACCTTAAATAATACGGGAAAATCGTAATACGTACATACGTACATAATTGGTCATTACAACCCTTCAGTCAGGATTGTAACCTGGCTTCTCTCAACACTTATTTTAAGTGGAGGGTGCTACAGTTTAAAGTTGACTTCGAACGACAGATTTCTAGGAAACTTTTCATGACAATTTTATTTCCTCTCAGCAGTTTTCGGGGGAAACTCGCCAAAGAAATATTTTTTTCCATATATCGTTTTGTTGGAGATGACTGACTTGGGGTTTGGACTTTGGCTACACTACCTACTACACTACGACGACTCTAAAAATTATCAAAAATTAATTGAACTTTTCGTATTGTTACGAAAATAGAAAAATTTAGATCCTGATGTCTTGCTCTTACATCGTTTAAGATTAAAATTATAAACAAAAGCTACAAAAACAAAACAATGAACTTGTCTACAAATAATCGCACTGCGTAATATAACAACAAATACCAGCATAAAAAATATGGTAAACAAGTAAACAAAATACAGAAACAACAATAATGAAACAACGATGCTTACATTTATAGAGATCTCGAGAAGGCGTTCATCATCAGTTCATCAGACTGTTTACTTTGCCATCTAAAAGGCAAGGCAAAGCAGGCAACGAAGTAGTAAAAGTTCAGTCAGTCTTGTGTGAAGACGCGGTGCATTTGAAGAGAATAATCGTAGTTTGAAAATCTCCATTACAGTCGAACAATTGTCTAGTAATAGGAATAACAGGAATAACAAACAAAGTAACTGTTGTTGTATACATAAAGTTGTGAACAGTGGCACACAGAATTGTGCAAGTAATAAAGAATTTTAATTAAAACTAAACATAAACAACAATAATGAAACAACAATGCTTACATTAATAGAGATCTCGAGAAGGTGAAGCCACGAATATTCGCCTTCAAGAATATTCATCAGACTGTTTACCCTGCCGACGAGTAAGTCAGTGAAGTTCAGTCGGTCTTGCGTGAAGACGCGGAGTAATCGTGGTTGGAAGATCTTCGTTACAAAGATCTGTCGAACAATAACAGAGAAAAGCAATTGTTGTTGTTTACATTAAATTGTGAGCAGTAACATACAGAATTGTGCAAATAATTAAGAAGAAAACTATACAGAAATTTATTTTTATTTTATTTCCAATCTACGAGCTCATATTTTAAACGTTTTTAAAAGGTAAAAACGTAGCAACATTATAAGGAGTTATTGATCTCCTAATAAAATAATACGGGAAAATCGTATTCGTACAAAATAAAGTTTATAATACTTTAATCAATATTTATTGAATGCATATGAATACATAAAATGACATTTTAAATCTATGCTTTCATCTTAATCACTAGAATAATAAAAAATCATAAAATAATTACGTGTGTATACATAATACAGATCGATAATAATAATCGTAATGTAATCAAAATCAATCTGAGCATATCAATTGAATCCGAATATACTGTATGTTTTAGGATTAAAAATGTTAAATTTTTTAAAGCCTGCATCTTAAATACTAATGGAAGAACTTGGCTGGGATGTTATTTTTAATTTGTTTGTTTTGTTCATTTTCTCTTCATTTTCTTACATTAAATTAATGTAATGTAATGAACATATGAATTTAAGATCTATAATTAATTGGCACTTAATGGAAATTGAATTGAAATGGTGTCGTTGTATGCATATGAGCCTTATTTTCTTTAAAAAGGGTTTAAAAAGAATTAAAAACTTAAACAACTAAATTTCAAGTGTTCTTTTTTATTTTTAATACTTAATTAAGCACTTTGAAGAGTTTATTTCTTAAATATTTTTTTTACAATTTATTTTAAAAATTATTTGAAAAGAATTAGAAAAATAATCCTATAAAGAAAGGATTTTTCTACATTCTAAAACTCAGAGTATTTTAATACATATTCTCGGTCTCGGTTTGTACGCTCGCCCGCTTAAAAAATAATTAAAATATAATTCTTTTGTTTTTTTTCTTATTTTCTGAATTTATATGCTCACGTTTTCTTTTTTCTCTTTATTTTTGGAATTTTTTTTTATTTTTTATTCTTTCAATACGAAGCAAATGTTTTAAAAACTGAATACAATTTGTGGAGTTGTGGTGGATGTTGGAAGTTGGATGTGGATGTGGGTTGAACGGATATTTTAAAAATAATTTATAATTATACGTTAAAAATATGTATTTGTTGCTCTTTTTATTGTTATTTACAGTCTTCTTAATAGATTAATATGCATGTATACGTTTAGCACACTGGCTTGTATATGTACGTATATGAATCATTTCACATTGACAAGTGAATCAAAAATTTTTGTAATCTTTGAAGAAATTTGAACTTGGAACATCAAAATGTAGATTAAAACTGGATCTATACTTGCAGCCTTTCCATTTCTCACACGTCATTTCGGTTCTGGGAGACGTGGATATCCCGGACAACTGCAGAGCGCATGAACTTGCCCAGACACACAGGAGCATCGAACTCTCCGATGAATTCTTGAATATTGAAGTCCCTTTGGGAACCTGCAAGCTCATGGGCAGCTTCGGACAAGGGCACAGAATGGCGATCATAATCTGGCCGAGGTTGGATAGAGGGCATACTGCAAAGCTGCTTAAACTCCAAAGAAGCAAGCTCAGTACGGTTATCGGAGTCGTGACGGGGCATTGCATTATGGGTGTCCACGCGAAGCGTACTGGTCTGGGACACCTCGCAAATGATTTCTGCAGAAGCTACAGGGATAAGGAGGAGGAAGAGACTGTTCTTCATTTACTGAGAACATGCCCGGCACTATGTAAAAGAAGAAAGAAACTTCTTGATGCCTACTACATCGATGATCTAGGTGATTTGTCGAATATTGACATCGGCAGTTTGATACGCTTCATTGGAAGCTCCAAGGGGTTCCAGGACTACAGGATAATTGACATGAACTGTGGCAACACAATGGTGCTCATGGGGCCTAAGTGCGTCCATCCGATTCCTTAGGGGAACGGCCACCTATACCCACCTATCTACCTAGCAGTTAAACGGCAGTCTGTTGTGCTTGAACAGGTCAATAAGGCCGTCACTATCTGAATGAAACACAGGCTTTTAGAAACCAAAGACATTTTGTTTTCCAACCCTGCCTCCCTCCTTGGAGGTCTATACGGTTTGCTTAAAGGGGAATTTATTTTTTGCTAAAACAGTTTAAATTTTTTCAGTTTAAAAAAATATTTTTCTAGTCAGTTTTATTTCAGAACTTATTAATGAACCCTTGACCTTTCATTTTCTGGCATCATTGACCGAGCTTTCTAATATAAAGATTGCTGCATATTGTTTGATCCCTAGATAAGATAGATTGTGGTATCAGAATGGGCCTAAGTGGGATAACTTCCTTTAAAGGGAGCCCACCACTTTACTTAAGATGCATTGTTTGGGCATTGGGCATATTCTTTGACATGCTTGACCAAACTCATTCATATAAAGATTGCTGCAATAGCAAGATTTATTTTTAACTAGGGTTTCATTTATGTATAGTTTGCTCCCTAGGTAGACTAGATTGTGATATCAGAATAGGCCTAATTTCTGACCTAATTGGGATATCTTTCTTTAAGGGAGGCCCACCACTTTACCTAACCTAGTGGACCCTGAAAGATGCACTGTTTCGTGAGAAGGTCTATACAGGGGAAGTTATTTTTTGCTAAAACATTGTAAATTTTTTCAGTTTAAAAGAATATTTGCCAGTAAGATTTATTCCAGAAGTTGTTAATGGACCCTGACCTCGTATGTTCTGAGATCCTTGACCGAGCTCATTCATATAAAGATTGCTGCAATAGCAAGATTTAATTTGGACTTGGGACGGTTTTCTTCAGGGAATGGGCCTAAATTTTGGCCTAAGTGAAATCTCTTCCTTTAAGGGGGTAGCCCGCCAACTTACCTAACCTAATCGAATAGACCCTGCAAGATGCAGTGTGTGATGATGTGATTCTCTTCAAGAACTAGGAAAATCGCAATTTTTCAGTCAATTAGTGACTTCTGTTGCCAGATACTGAGAGAATTGGAAATAATCATGTCAACGAAATGTTTGAACAATCTCATGTTTTGGATCAGTCATGAGGATATATAAAAGGCCTCATGTATTCCCAAAATACATGAATGAATACATGAAAAGGAATAAACCAAATACACTTCCAGCCATGGAAGCAGATCCCACTACACTTATCGCCTCAAATAAATATTTCACTGACTTATGCAAAACATTTTCTGGTTTTTTGACTTTCAAAACCTAAGCGTCCGTTGCAATCGGTTTCGAATATATTGTTATAACCAAATGGAATAGATTTCAAGATGCCTATGCAGTCAATTAAGCTTCCCTACTATTGTCCTTATCTTGTCTTGATCAGACCTTGGACTAATTAGACGAGATATATAACTTTAAGTTTGTTTTACCTTTTCTTTATCTTTGATCTTCTATTGATGCACAGGGTTTACTGAGGCACAATCTAGCTTACGGCTGCCGCAAACTTGCGCGTAAGGACATACTATAATTCAGGAAAGACAGGCTGCAATTCAAAAGAGGAGCTTTGGTTTTAGAAATTCAAAACGGGGACCTTTGGTCTAAAAATACGGAGGTTCCCAGTACGATCCACAAGCTTTATATTGATGAATGGTCGAAGAAGACTTTAAGGGTTCTGATAATCAAATTTTAACTTTCGCACTTATGTCACGACAATTTTGAAAGCGGTGCGGTGTTGGGTGGACATTTCCCAGGGAAATTTCGAATCATTCAAAAGTAACTGTTATAGGAGTTCCATGTATAAGGTTTTCATCGGATATCGTTTTGCTCATGAACTTGCCAGGTACTGTACGCCCTGTACAAAACTCACACTCTCCTACAGGCTGCTGAATATGGATGTTTCTATTGGTAAACTAGACAACCTCATTTCGCTTTCGCGGCACAACTTTGTTGGTAGCAATATGGTACGCGCACTATTGCTTGAATCCGATGGAGTTGTGTTTGTGCTTAAATCGCATGGTGGTCAATCGACTAATTGCTGTCCTCAAGAGCCATTGTACTATCCGAAGGCATGCCGATAGACTTGGCATTCCTTGGCATTCTTTGTTAGAACTGTCTGAAGGGTCTGGGTAGGAGGAAGAGACTATCTATCACTTCTTGCCATGAAGAGATGGAGGTTCTTGGCTTTTCCTTTTCATTCATCCCTAACTGAACTCTCTTATATAAAGATTGTTGCAATAACAAGATTTCTTTTGAGATAGGTTTGTTGTTCTAAAGGGAATATCCGATGCAAGAAATACTTGTGGTATCACAATGGCCATCCGAATATGGTCCGCCACCTAACCTAACTTAAGGAATGAGGGCATTGGGACTAACTGATCAATCTTTTAAACATCAAAAGCTGACTACTATTTTTGAAATTTTGCTTCAGTAAGTAACAGATAAAGGTTGCTCCTGCTATAACTCTGCATGAGATTCATTATAAAAGTTAGCGGGGCAGTAAAATTGCCTGAAAAAAGGGCAACCAAAATGCCTGGCTTATAATTATACATGGCATCAATTGTACAGATAGTTGGCAAGTCGGGTCGATTATTGTCTGTATGTCTCCCTCAAGTAGATTTACAGTTTGTATCATGGTACAGGACTTAAGATGACAGTCCTCAGTCAGCATATTTTCGAATAGTACATTGGCCGCCAAAATTACATGATTTAACGCCTTTATGTACAGGCATAAACCAAATAGACTTCCAGCCGTGGAAACAGTTGCCACTATAGCTGCAGTTGGTGAGACACCGATCCAAATACTGCGTTCTTTAGAGTTCTTTAAACTCTTAAAAATGAAAACCAAAAAAAAATTGTTGAGCGATCTGTTTTGATGTGAAATGACTCTTATATGCACGTGCATAATTGTTTTCCAACGCTCTGTGAGATGATGTTTTGCTAATCGTTGGATGGTAGGGTATGGTATGGACCGGTTAAATAGGATTACACGTTCAATGTTCACACGTCATAATACATATACAAACGTACTAATGCCTGCAGTTATACATGCATTCATGGGCTTAAAAACTAAAACGAATGCTTACAATACTCATGACATGTACTGTTGTAATGTTATTGTAGGTATGTAATGTTTGTGTTCTACTGCACACATACATTTACGAAATACTATTCATTGTCTTTTATTGTACTCATGTGTGGTGTTGATGTTGGTGTTGGTCTTCTCCGTTATCCCGTTATATTTTGACAGCTGCACTTGTTGCAACATTATTACTATTGTTGCCATTGTTATTGTTGCCATTGTTGTTGTTGCTTGAGGAATTGTTAACACCATTATTATTGGCTAAACCATTTGAGATATTGTTGCCGTTATTATTGCTATTGTTGTTGTTGCTGTTGTTGGTAACATTTTGCTGCTGTTGCTGTTGTTGTTGTTGGGTATTTGCATTCACATTAACCGGATTACCAGGTGTATGCATATGATGATGTTGTTGTTGTTGTTGGTGATGATGACCCCTCACCAATTCCATGTACTGAAAGGGCACATGAAAATTTTGTCCTTTGTGTTCAACTATCAAATGGCCACGACACGTTGACGCACCAACAACTGTAACACTTTCGCCTTTTTTCAATTGCTCACTGGGCGGATTGGTAATCGTATCCTCTGGGAAACTCATTTTCATAATGCGATTTTGTGGAAAACACAATTTCGTATTGCCCGTAACGGTATAGTTGCGTGATGGTGGCACCGGTGGTGGACGTTCCTGCAAATGAAGTGCAAGTGAAATTTGCATTACAAAGAAATGTTATTAAAATAATGGGGGGACGGGAGTAAAAATAAATTTTAAATAGAAGAAAATTTATTTTCGATATAAATTAGTATCGTGGAAATAAATGGTCGACGAAATGATCATCTTTGGTTGCTAAAATTAAATTTTTTCTCCTGCTACTATCTTATATATAAAAATGAATGTGTGTTTATTTGTTTGGGGGTTTGTTTGTTTGTTTGAAGTCTATAGACGGCTAAACGGTTGGACCGAATTTCTTGAAATTTTCACAGTATCTTCCTGTATGTCTTGAAGGAGTTTTAGGCTACTTTTTATTTTAAAATTTCAAGTAGTCGAGGTGCCACGTCCACATTCCCAATAAGTATTTAATGTCGCATATCTCACAAACTGCAACAGCTAGAGTCCTCAAATTTTGTATGGTCAACTTTGACGTATATATGAACAAAATGGGCGGATTGGATATAGTGGGCGTGTCATCTCCCATAGTCTATATATATAAAATTGAATGTTTGTTTGTATGTACCTTATAGAATCGTAAACTATGCATTTGATCATGTTATGATCTTTAGCAAAGTTGTTGTGCATGAGCCGGGGAAGGTTTCTAAGTTGGTATGTCTAATTTCCGACAGGTAGTGCCATTGAAAAATGCACCCTTCAACAAAAGTCAAGCTAGTAGGCAAATTGCATCTTTATGTAACTTTTTTGTTTTGCATAAGAGGTGGAAATCTTGCATATATCACCGTTGTTATTGTGTCACCGAACTAGCCAACTTGGCCGTATCTTTTGTACTTCTAGGGCAGCTGCATAATTTTCGCAGCATTTTCAAACGAAAGAATATCACTGATTGCGGTTTCTTAATAATTCGGTATTCTCTGAATCGAGATTTGAACATGTTCCTCAGTTTTGGCTTCACTGGGGAATTGCGGTGTTCATGGTTAAAGTGGTCAAAACAATGTCGTTAAGTTCTATAAATTAATTGTGTTCCGTCAGAACATTACATGATTAATGCTTATCCAACTATCTGTTTCGAAATTTATTAAAGGTTCTCCAGGCATTGCTTTGCCATTTCTGCAGAGATCATCAATTTCTGTCTACTGAATCAGCCAAGTTGACAGAATAAAATTACTCTCCACTGGGTTACAGGTCATGTGTCCCTTCTTGCAAGGGAGCTACGTTAATGGGACTAGAACCGTTCTATAAGTGGAAGCGAATGCTTTGTTAATGGAACCTGAACTCTTCTAGGGAGCAGAAGCGAATGCATGATATGCAAGGGAGGATACAAAGAGGCAAATAATTTTCTCAAATCAACACACGGCCACATATCTGGGCAAGAAATTCACACCGAGAAGGATACATTATAAAATAAAAAGGGAGTAGCATAGTCCGTGCATTTCTTCATACCTATAAGTAATAAAAAATAGTGTAGGCGGCATTCCCCTAACCACCTCTGAAAATTCGTTGCAACATCCACTTTGTAAGCTGCTTGCTCTGAAAATTTTGCCATATGTTGAAGAATTCCCTCCAATATTGGTTTTCTCTGTTTGGAATCTCCTCCAACAACATTATGGACAGGGCATTTGCATTTTTCGTTGCTTTTTTTTCCGGCACGTGCACTTTATGTGAGTTTTAAAATTTAGGCTCTAATCGGTCGTAATGCTTAGATATTCGGTGACCTTCAAAGAGGTATAAAACCTTTTTTATTAATTCAAATCTTATTAATTGGCGAAGTAAGGGTCCTAATTTTATGTTTTGTTCGGTTAAATTTAAATTCATAGACCCCCGGTCAAGTCATATAAACAAGCTCGATCGATAACATTTGAGCATTCTACATAATCATCAGGGAATGCATCTCTACATCTGATCGAGGGATACGTCTCTAAGTCTGCAATTTTAGGTTAAACACTCCGTCGTATAAAATAATTCACAAAACTGACCTCAACACAAAACACGAGGGAACTCCTGCCTTAGTGACGTATAACTCCATACTTTTGTCGGATTCTTAACAATGGATACAGTGTGAGAAATAGTTGCTCGCGAAATGAAACCACAATGTATCATTTGTTTGATTTTATATGTCGGATAATAACGAAATTATTGGCTAACACTACAAGCCTTTACTCAGAATTACAATCTAGCTTCTCACATCACCCATGTTCTAAGTGTGTATTAATTTTATCCATGAGTAGCGGGATCAAGAATTTATTTATTTATTTTATTTATTTATTTGATTTATAATGATCTACATAGCACAACAAGATACTAAATCTTATAAGTGACAGTGCTATGTTTACAATCAACAAGGTATAAAAAATTAACATTAATTAAATATAAAAAATTAGAGAAAGTTAATTTATGTATATAAATATTAAATTAAATTGATAAGGTAAAGTATAAAAATAATAACAATAATAATGATGACCTAAAAAATAAAATCACAAAATTTACAAATATGAGATAAAAATTTTAATTATGAAAATAATTTAAATAACTCCTTTTTGAACGCGTTTGCATTGCCCAGATTTTGGATGTTATTTGGTAAGGAATTCCAAAGACTAATGGTGTGTATAAAGAACTGTCGCTGAGACAGAAGAGTCCTGAATCGTTGCTGTATAATCCCCACACCCCGGTGGGATCTGGCAAACTTAATTTTACAATATAAATACTTCGGCTGTTTCGTGTAAATTATTTTATGAAGTAGAAGGAGGCATCTAGTTTTCAGGAGATTATCAAATTTGATACCAAGAATCAGGTAAGCTAAATGAGAAATGTGATCCCGACGCCCCTTAAGGAAAACATACCTGGCTATGTTATTGTACGCCAGGTTAAGTTTCCGGTTGTCATCATAACTGCAATTTGCGTATATCTCACATCCATATAAAAGTACCGGAATCAAGTACGTTTTAGCAAGTTGCATGCGAATGACAAAAGGAGTTGAATCTATGACAGCCCACAAATTTCGAAGCATGCCATAAATTCTGCCAACAATGACACTTATATGGGTAGACCACGATAATTTGTCATTAAAGACAATACCCAGATTAGTAGCCGACCTGACAAATTCAATTTTATTTCCCCTGATATTCAATTCAGGTATGACAAATGATCCGTTTGTTCTCGAAAGTGTAATACATTTAGACTTAGAAGGATTGATACATAGTCCATTGGCCGAGGCCCATCCGTCAATCCTTGCTAGGTCACGATTAATGTAGTCCAAACAAGAATAAATATTCTCCCTTGGAGTATATGTGTAAAGCTGCACATCGTCAGCATACATGTGAACATTACAGTTAACCAAAACATCAGGTAGATCATTTATATACATGCAAAACAGCAAAGGTCCAAGTATAGACCCCTGTGGAACACCTCTACTAATAGTAAGTGGATCCGAAACTTTGCCATTGAAATGAACCTTCTGAAATCTGTTCGTCAAATAAGAATAAATTAGATTACAGGCAGTTTCGGAGAAATAAAACAGTTTTCGGAGCTTTTTCAATAGAACCGCATGATCGACTGTATCAAAAGCCTTAGAGTAATCAAGCAGAACCAAGAACGCCACACTATTCCCATCAAGTTCCGACCTAAGTTCCTCAACTACATTTACCAGAGCGGTAGTACAACTCCTACCTTTCATGAAGCCCGACTGATTAACCGTTAAGAAATTGTGGCCCCTCAGATATTCATCGATTTGTCTGGCCATGATGTTCTCCAATACTTTGGATAAAAAAGGAAGGATTGCAATTGGCCTGAACTCACAATTAGTTTTCGGAATGGGAAGGATTTTAGCCAGTTTCCAACTTTCAGGAAAAGAAGACTTAGTCAGAACTGTATTGAACAAGTACGTATAGTAAGGCAAAAGTTTAGGAGTCAGAGCCTTCAAGAATAAAGGATGCAAATCATCAGAACCAACTGCATTCGATTTTACCGCTGAAATACATTCCAGAACCTCAAACTGATTTACGCAACGAAAGCTAAAGGAATACTGTGGTGGAACACAACAGAGTTCATCATACAAGTCACCGTTAGACCTTGGGACCCTAGAATTTACGAACTGGTCATTAAGCTTGTCCACATCCACATCAATATCGGCCTTTGGACATTTTCGGCCTATTCCTATTTCACGAATTACATTCCATTTAGACTTGTTGTCCATAGCATTGGAAAACTTTCCGCCATAATACAATCTTTTTGCAGTTCTTATGCTCCTGGTAACTTCCATCCGTGTGAATCTATGTAAAGCTTTACCTTCGACTCCGAATAACAGCATTGAGAAACTTTTCGTGGCAATTCTATTTTACTCTCAGAGTTTTCGTCAGAAGACTGCTGAGAGGTAGTTGCCGCAGAAATATGCAAAAACATATTTCGTGTTGTTGGAAATGTCGGAGCTCGGATTTGAACCATGGGTTCACGTCTAGCACGAAAGGGTGAACTTTTGATTGAATACATAAGGACTGCAGAGCCGAAGAAGTGGAAGATATAAATTGATTTGGCTGTGTTGAGTCCTCTTCAGCTGATTATTTATAATTAGAGGTGCTAACCATTTGAGACACAGAACCCTTGGTTATAGTTACAACACTCCTTAGTCGCCATATATATTTATCCTTTTAGAAAACGGCATTTTAAAAACAAAAAAAAAACAAAAATGATTACTTCTTCTTGAAAATATCGCAACTACTCGCATATAATTTAATTCCATTTTTATGAGCACATCTACAGATAGACTTTTACGATTTACTTCAATATTTACCATCTCCATTTAATCCCTTCTAAATCTATTGACACAGAAAAACTGTTTTCCTATGGTCTTTCGAGATATTAAAAGTCAATTTGTTGGCATTGATTTAAAGCAGCACCACACTATCACTACAGTCTCTGGTACTTGTTTTCATTTCCTTTTGCTTCTTTCTTAAATGGGGGTAGGGGAGGTATTGAAGTCGCGATAAAAATTTTCGTAAATAAGTCATGAGCAACACATAAACGGGATATACAATATGGTATACAATACTGTACAGATACAGTGGGTGGCAAAAGTTATCAAACTTTATAAGAAATTGCATTTTTTAGAAAGTAATTAATTTAAAAATTTATAAATCTATTGGTAGGTATTATTTATTGTTAAAGGCGTAATTTTGTTGGTCGTGTTAGACAAATTCATTGGAATCGTAAAAATTTTAATACAGACAGCTTAGGTAATGTAGAGTTTCCCTTAAAAGAAGAAATTCAAATAAGAAAATAGATTAGAATATCTATCGGTTTAAATTTGACCATTGGTTTTTTCGAATCTGGCAATACTTATGTCATTCTATCCTGTCACAAAATTCAGTCGTATTATTTCCACTGAACCTAATTAATCGATTTACGCTTAAACAACGTTGGAATTTATTTCCAAAACAAAACGAAAATATCGTACAAAATTTGGTCGCAGAGAAGGACCAACACTGCCGGTATACGCAAGTTTATTGCGAAATTGCGTGAAACTGGGATCATTGTTGATGCGCCAAGACGTGAGCGTGCTCGTACATTGCGTTCATTCGAAAATATCAAAGCTGTGGCTGAGAGTATTCGTGAGAGTCCATCAACATCAACTCGTCATCGCTCTCAAGGATTAAAAATTTCATGCACCAGTTTACGTCGAGTTTTGAGAAAAGATCTCGGTATGACGTCTTACAAAGTTTCAATTGAAGCCACATGACCATCTGCTTCGTTTTCGCTTCGCTAGATGGCCAACGAGAAACTGCACGATGATATCAATTTTGCCAAATAAAAAAATTAACTTTTCAGATGAAACTCATTTTCATCTTGGTGGGTACGTTAATAAGCAAAATTGCCGTATTTGGCGCTCAGAAAATCCACACGTGGTTTAATTGAAGCCAATGCACCCATTACGAGTGACTGTTTGTTGCGTCTTGTAGAGTGGAGGAATTATTGGCACATATTTCTTTAAAAATGCGGACGCCGCAACCATTACGGTCAATGGAGACATATATCGCACCATGACAACCGATTTTTTGGTAGGCATTGTTGTGAACGATATTTGGTTTCAACAGGATGGTGCAACTTGCCACGTATCTCATGTCACAATCGATTTCTGGCGTCAAACCTTTGATTACCGTTAATTAGCCGAAATGGTGATGTCAATTGGAGGTCTCACTTAAATACTATCCCAGGAAAGACCAGATATGCCCAAAGGAAGGAAAATCCTGGGCATGTACTATTTCTGGAGTTGCCGTAGTTTAGTACGTAGTGTGAGACCACGGTTCAAACCCCGGGTCAGACATCTGCAACAAAACGAAATACGAAGCAATATTTCTTCGGCGACTTCCTCTCAGCAGATAACTGGCAAAAACTCAGAGCATAAATAAAATTGCCATAAAAAGTTTCTCAAAAATCTGTCGTTCGAAGTCGACCTTAAACTGCAGGTCTCGCCAACCATTTATGAAATTAAAACACAACGCCAGTGATGTAGGAAGCTAGATCGTAATCCAGACTGAAGGGATTCTATTTGATGTATACAGTTTGTTCAAGAATGGATCGAGAGTTTTTTATCCTAGAATTCCAAAACCAAGGAGAAATTCGCAGGTATCTTTCAAGCGGATACACATCGAAGGATGTGTTCAATTCAACTTTAATAGGAGGTAGAAAATGCCGGACATATCAATACTATCTGAAAGTTAGATTATATAGCACTCGACTCTTATGAGTTTAAATCGAAGACAGTATAAGATTATCTGAGGGAGCTGAATCAGATGCTTAGGCAACAGGGGGTAACCTGTTAAGTCCCAGATTATGTGGAAATCAGGGCAATTAGCAAGTAGGTTAGCTTGCGAGGAGGGGAGTTTACACGTCGTTGATGGGAATGGGTGCTGATATTTAGAAATACCTTTCTCAACGAAAGGGAACATAAATAAGAGCAAAGGCTTTTCTCAAACCAAATGCAGCAAACAAACGAACTTGCGAAGATAAAGGCTGCCAAGCCGCTAATGGCACCAGAAATGAATGTTTGGATAAGTATGCTCCAAGTAAGGGAAGATAAAGAGAAATGGATAAACTCTTCTCAAACTAAGAGGGTTAGAAGAAGTCAACACATTCGTTGAGAAATAACAAAAAAAATAAAATTAGGTCATGCATCAGTGTATTCAGGAATAACTTGATGTTGTTCACCAGTCTTTTGATAGGGTACTGTAGACTGTGAATGTACGTATACAGAATGGGGATCGTTTCGAGCCCCATAAAGTTAGAGATACCAATGCTATGACACCCCTTCACGACAACAACGCTATAGTGGGTCAGTGCCTCAAATCTTCTCTGTCTCATACAAAAGAAGGCCAAAGTCTACTGAGAGTAGGTCCTATAATTTCATAGAATAGAGCACCAACTTACTGCAATAAAGGCACTTGGTCCTGAATATCAATATTGGTCCGAGCTGTCAATATTCGTTACGATGTTGCTAAGGAAGTTTTTTCTGATAAAGTACACCTTTTTACATCCCCTTGCAATTTATATTTTTTGTTGCAACACAATACACTACAAGCGTAGGATCTATCCCCTGAGTGTTGGTCGTACTCATAAAAATGAATTCCGGAAAATATCATCAAAATAATCGCAAGAATTTGTATTTAAACGTAACACCCTAATTAGCTTAGAAATAAATGAAAAAAAAATGGTTCCTCTTTAATGTTCTGCATGCGATTATGATTGCGCTGTACTTACCAAATCCAAACCGAAGAGACTGCATGTCTGTTGTATTATCTTTGTGTCACATTTTTCATTGGGATCCGGTGGTGGTGTGCCAGCTATTGGTTGTGGTCTTGGTCGCGTTACAGTGCCTAGATTTGTGGTTTTTGCCGAGAGACGCGGTAGTGAAGTTGTTAAGGTTGCGGCAGCAGCCGCGGCAGCAGCCACAACTGCATTAGAAGCTGAAAAAAAAGAAGAAAAACAGAGAAAATTATAATGAAAATTGAAGTTTTTCTTTCGCTTATTTTCCTCTTAGAATTCTTTAGTAAAATTATGGGTTTTATGGCAATAATGGAAATAATGAATGACTGATTGCATACAGGATAAGTGTGTACGTGAAAGTGTGCAAAGAATATTCATTCTTTAATAGGAAAATTAGGTCATTTGCATTACATATGTACATATGTATGTATGTTGGAAATGTGTAAAATTTACTCACCTCCCAAGCCTATCGTGTTATTGCTGGCATGTCCTTTTTGCAGTTTCGACGAGGGCATCATTATAACAGCACTACTACCCACCCCAGTGCTGGCAACAGTGTGGCGTGATCTGTGCTTAATGCCGCCCATTTTCTTGCGCCATTGCCAGCCACGCCAAGTCGACTGTATGAGCGTGGCACTCTTGTTACGAATTTCAGTGCGCAAGTGTTCCAAGTGTTGGCGTATGCCTTCACTCAGAAAGACATGCCTTTTACCCGGGGCCCAAGCCAACGTAACCGAACCTTCAACCACCGGTGGATTCTCCATCGCATATTGCAAGATAATATTACAACACTCCTCCATTTTATCCTCATTGCGGCGTATCAAATGGAATGGTGCCAACATACGATAACGAGCATTGAACTGCTTGAAACGCATGCGATGTGGAAAACCCGAAGCCATTAGATTAACCGTTTCGAGTACTTGCAGGGAACGTATTTGTTTCACCACTGTAATGCGTTCAAAGCAACCAGCTGCCTCAGAAGAATTACTGCGTATACAGCGCACAAAATGTGGTCGTGCATGAACCAGTGTCCTTAGCAGATTATCCAAACGTGTATGAAAGTCTTGAGTTAATGTTGAGACGGGTTCATCACCATTCAACAGGTCAGTATGAGATGTGGGTGCTATACGGAAGCTTAAACCTCTGGGCACACTTTGTAAGGCATACAATGCCTTCAGCTCGGAACCGAATAAATGCGTGGCAAAACCAAAATTGCAGGTATGCTTGTAAAACACTGCCACCAAATCATCGGGTACAACATCTCGATTTGTATCTAAAAAATCTGTGGCATCGTATTCCACACGCCCAGCAAAATGTCGTATCATGAACATACGCGGATCATGGGGTTCGGTGGTATGTTTTATTTCCAAACGCGGTGAGCTACGATGTTGTACCTTGATTTTGGCCACATAGCTTTCGGCTGTACCTCTCGCGGCACATTCAGCATCCAGCATACTTAGTAAACCGGTACGCAAAGAAGATATCAAATCAATGCAGGGCACATTGTCCACGTAATCGACTTCAGTGTCACACACAATGCCCTCATCACGACACGATTCAACGGAACTCTTAAATATGTGCGTATTATAGAAATGCTGCATTGTTTCGGCGCATAAATTAATACACAAATGTTCCAGTTGGGCATGAGGCGAAGGCTCCTCGAATCCGAACATATCCAATATGCCAATAAAACCATCCGTTGCATGACGCACAGCGTTATTAAGAGCAGCCATTGACTTGGAACCAGAATTGCCACCTATTGTGGAAGCATGCTGGGAAGCTACATCGCCTTGATTGTGCACCGATTCATTGGAATCGGAACTTAAAGTGCCTAAAGTGGAACCCAAACGCTTTAAACTATTGGCCCTTCTCACAATGGTGGCCACCGTACGGCAATAGAGAGCCTTGGCTAAACAATCTCGTGTCATATTCGACATATTGGCATCGCATACGGATTTTATTAATTGTCCACGTGCATTATGAGTGCGTGTGGTTAAACCGCGGAAGAGAGCAGCCGGAGGTACACCCAAGAGACTGGCAACAGCATTTAGTTCTGTTTCACCTTTAACATCAACTTCTAGGCTCTGTAATGAAAGCAAAATGACAATGATTTAGTATAGACAAAAACCTTAACTGTAAAATGTTTGTCTGTGATTCAAGCAGGGTGATTCAGAAATTAAAATTATTTAGTATAGACAGAAACCTTAACTGTAAATGTTTGTCTGTGATTCAAACAGGGCGATTCAGACGGTTTAGCGAAATATTTAAACAATATTAGGGTGGCGCATATAGTTGACTTGTGTAGATTCGATACAATTTTTTGAAAATTAGGAAAATTTAATTAAAAAAGAAAAAAATACACAATGATGGAACAAATTGTGGAGATTTGCTTCTTTCCTATAAAAAAATCATAAAATTTAAAGATATAATAGGGACACTTTTATTAATAATGCTCGACTGATCAAATTTTATCTCAAGAACCTTCAAACAGCCTAAACTATAAACGCAGTGCCACACAATAGAAAAAACTTCTGAAAGAAGTAAAGTAATTGATCGAAAATCCTAGAAAAGTATCTCCTCTCAGCAAACGGTATAACTATGCTATGGAATTTAGTTTATTCTTTATTTAGTTTGTTTGGGTCAGATGGAAAATCCAATATACGGAGACACAAAAGACTGATTAAATACGGCAATCCATTTGAGAACCTTCAATCTTATATGTAATTGACAATGCAATCGTGGACTCCCTCAACAATAGGCGGGCGGCTTCTTACACTCGTAGAATGGTGAGTCACCTGGATGCCTACTATATGAAGGATCTGGATGAACTGTCATGCATTAATATTGGCAGTCTGAGTCGCTTCATCGGAAGCTCCGAGTTGTTCCTGGACTAACTGGAAAATGGGAAACTGTGACATCACAGGCCTATGCTTGGCCTGGGTGTGCCCGCTCGTACTACTTAAGTGAACAGCGACTTCTACCTACCTAATACGGCGTTAGGCTATTAATGAGATGGAATTGCTTTTGCTTACTGATGTTAGTCCAATTGTCTGTATTTAGAGAAAAATAACACATACATAATTGGTCATTACAACCCTTCAGTCAGGATTACGACCTAGTTTCTCACACCACTTATGTTGTGTGTGTTAATTTTATACATGAGTGGTGGGACCTACAGTTTAAAGTCGACTCCGAACGACAGATTTTTGAGAAACTTTTCATGGCAATTTTATTTACTCTCAGAGTTCTTGCCAGAAATCTGCTGAGAGGAAGTCGCCGAAGAAATACTTTTTGTATTTTATTTGATGTCTGGCCTGGGGCTCGAGCCCTGGCTTTTCGTCTAATAAGCCAACACACTACTTACTAGACCACGGCGACTTCATGTGATATTCAACGGAACAATATACATACCATCCTTGTACAAGGACGAAATAATATCAAAAAACTGTGCAAGTTTTCCACTAGAACTGTAAGTCGTCTTTTCCTGCCAATCTTACCTATTTGCTTAATTGGTCTTTACAACCCTTTAGTTGATGTTATAACCTAACTTCCAACAATTTTTAATTAGTTTCAGAGTTTTTGCCGAAAAGAAATCGTCGAAAGAAATATTTTGTTTACATTCCGTTTTGTTCGAGATGTCTGAGCTGGAGTTTAAACCATGGGGACCAGACACTATCAACTAGGCTACGGAGCTTTAATGAAGTATTCTCATTAATCGCTTGATCCAAATACGATGAAGTATCTTTGGGATAAACTCGAAATCAAATTGTTTTCTTTTTCAGGCGAAAAATAATGAAGAATTGTGGAATAAAATTCAGGAAGCCTAGTCCTCTAGAAGTTTAGTCCCACATTTTAATTCAATGAATCGCTGATACCAAAAGGTTGTAAAAGCCAGGGGAGTATCATTAAAAAATTGAATTAATTAAGAACTTAATGGATCTGTAAAACATAAAAATGTCGAAGCCATTAATGCTGCAATAATGCTGTAGCCCCATTTGTATTAAAGGCAACTGAACTTCAGTTGCATTTCCAGTAGTCAAAGGTGGTATTACAGACACAGCAACTGGCAACTAATATTATAAAAAAAAATTTTGTCGACTACAAATTCTATTTGTCAGTTGGCAACGCAACAAGCTCAATTGTTGTTCGTAATGGACTCATAGGCTTGTTTAAATCAGAACTCCAGTTGAATAAACAGACAACATTTGTAATACATTTTTAAAATATTAAAAAAATTTGTGCGTTTTTCCACTCACCTGACCATCGATGAATTGAACATTGCCGAGCAGTAAAACAGCCGCCAAAACACGTACCACATCTAAGAATGGTATACCCAATATGCCCAGACATGTTTTCCATGCCTGAAAGCGAGCTGAATCCTCCTGATCATTTTGCGAAATGTCACCGTGTTGCAAATAGCGCAGATTCAACGGGGAATAGCCTTCCAAATTTAATTTAACACGTTCTTCGCGACTTAAACCGGCCAACATTTGATAGAATATATGATAGTTTTTCTCCTTTGGCAATGGCCTGATGACACGGGTTTGATCCAGAAAATAACAATGAATTTTTGTACGATACAAAGCACCATCGGTTACCTGGACTTCTATGAATTGGCCAATACGACTCGATTCGGAGTTTGTCGACGTTTTGGCCGAACCTAAGGAACGTAATACTGTAAAAGCGGCAGCTAAATGTTTAAAGGCATCTGTTTCGGGACCACCACCAGCAACGGCAAACAATTGACGCAACAGCAACATGGAACAGTGGGTTTTACCAGCACCCGATGTACCCGACAGGATAATGGCTTGAGGATAGCCAGTCTCGGCCTGTTGACGTACCGCCTCCTGTACGATTTTTCGCAGTTGCGGTGCAAGTGGAAATGAACGGGTGGATGATAATGTCAATGGATTGCCCACATTCAAATATGGATTGATGGAAAGTAAAATGGGACCAACATTGGACTGCAAAGGAAGAAGAGCAAAATAAAAAATGGCATTCAATTAAATTTTTTTCATGTACTGTTATATTCAATACGAGACATTGAGTTAATTTTTGAATTATTTTTCTCTGATTAACCCTGTTATTTAGTTCCTATGGACTGTATAAACAAATTTCATTTAATTCACAATGGGTGCGAGTCTTCGCTATAGCAGAAGTGGTAATTGTTTAGGCTAAAATCTATTTTTAACTTTGTATACATAAACACATAGCCAGTGTTTAAAGACCACTGACTGTGGTCGAATGCTTTAAGCATACGACTGCGAAACGTATGGTGCGCGGTTCTATCCCCGCAACGGTTATGAAATGATTCTTGTGATGATGGTCGATATGGGTAATTTACGCCTGAATTTTATACAAGTATGTTGAGAATGTCTTGATATCAACTGAGCAAGAATCTATTTTATTTAAATATTGTACAGGGTCTTCCAATATGGGATATTTCTATACTTGTTGCCGAAAGTTTAAGACAGTATTTCAAGCACCGTTTTAAAACTTAAGAACTGAAAACTGTCGGACAATGTCCTCCAACACGGACTTTCCAATCTCGGTAGTTGATAACGGTGATCTTGTTAAAGCTACATCTGTCACCTTTTATGTCATTTATTCAGACTGTCTAGCCAAACGAGCATGGACGACCAAAGAAAACAACGTGTGTTCGCTGAATACGGGCTCTAGAGCAGTTGTCATGCCGTGACCTGACTGACCTTAATTTTTGCCGAAACATCATTTTCAGCCTATTTCTGAATGAATTGGTAAATTATTACATTCAGGCATTGCACTTGATACTGATTTTGACTCAAAGCTGTAGAACAAACCCTAATTAAACTTAAACTATTTTGAGGTTCTGATGATACCATGTAGCCTCTCAACCCTCTAAGACGCTAAGCTTTCGAGAGTACCTATTCTGTTTACAAGCAATTCTCGGCAACAATAGAGGATGTGGATGACTTCAGCCTAGCAAAAGTTATGATGACCGGATCTGTGAATTTCGGACAAAGCAAATTATCTTTTATGATAAAAGAGTGACCAGATCTGTTGCTTTATAAAATCGGTTCTCTAACCTATATAGTATGTTTCGATTTTCGTAGCACACTCTTCAGCAAGAAGAAGAATATACCGATGAGTTTAGTTCGTCCTTAGCTAGCATATCGGCGATTAGGTTTCTATTATTGCCGGCAAGAGTTTTCCGGCTAGCTAAGGACACCATTAAATTGTTTTGCTGTCTATTCAACATAGGGTTGGATACAGAGTGAACACCGTCCAAGATTTTTAGGGCCGCTTAGTGATTGAAAATCGTCCAAATATTTCAATGAAATTGTCCAGGTGATGTTAAATTGTTATCATTATTATGGGTAAGAAGGTATGGGGATGAGGAAGAGGATAAGACTGTTCTTTACCAACTGTGTAGATGCCCGACACTCGGTCGGAGGAGAAAGAGACACCTGGGTGCCTACTATATGGAGGATCTGAATGAACTATCATGCATTGATATTGGCAATCTGAGTCGCTTCATCGGAAGCTCCTAGTGGTTCCTGGACTACAGAAAAATTTTAAACTGTGGCATCATAACGGACTCTGTGTATGGCCTAAGTTTGTCTGCTTAAAACTCCATTGAGGGGACATCCGCTTCTACCTACCTACTTGCCTATGGGTAAGGAACTCATTGCTATTGAATGGAACACCAAGATAGTAGAAAACCTCACAAAAAAGTGTAAAGAGAGGGTACCCAAAGCTACGACAAACTAAAAACGTTTCTTTATAAATCATAGAGGTTAGATTAGGTAAGGTGGTGGACCCTCGAGTTCCTAATTACGACAGCATTTAAATCCATTGCAGTATCACAATCAATATTCAAACCGCGAATTAAATATTCCCGAGTCTATGGCAGCAATCTTTATAGCCGAAAGCACGATAAAGGATATCAGAAAGTTAAAAACCTGCGAGGTTTCCGTTTTTTACGACAAGAGCAGGGCACTGACACATTAGGAGAAAGACAGCCTTCTCCCAACACCCACAGTTCTGAAAGAAGAAGTCTTTTGATGGAATACTAAGTCTTTCGGAATGCTTATCAGAAGAACATTGGTCCGTGTGAGAATTGCAATTTTGCGATGGATGGCCGTGTGATGTAAGGACAGAAGGAAGTCGGTTCTCTTCTTATTCATACATGTCCAGCAGAGTTTAGCAATATTGCACGTATCCCCTTGCTGCGATAAAACGAGTGGATAACATCTAATATGGTTAAGAAATGCTGCATCAGTAATGCAATTTCCAATGCTATGTCCCGGAATATATACAAGAGTTACAGACGTACATAATTGATCATTGCAGCCCTTCAGTTAGGATTACCACCTAACTTCTCAAACCACTTATGTGTTCGGTGTTAATTTTATACAGGAGTGACGGGATCTACAGTTTAAAGTTTGAACCGTGGTCTCACGTCTAATAAGCCAACACAGTACCTCCTAGACTACGGCGACTTAGTCTACAACAATTACCCTCAAATAATCCGAAATTTCCCTATGAAATCCTAGAAATTTAGGGACAAGGACGGACTTTGAAAAATACATACGTTAGGGACGCAATCGCACGCTGGCTGTCGGAGTAAATCAAGAGATTTTCAGGGGAAATCCCGGCACCCAGCAAGCATTGCTTTCAAAGGCGATAGAGGTGAGTGACATCTCAAGATTTCATCAATCAAGCACAAATTTTAGCTTTGATGTCAAGATGTAAGCCAAATATCAATAAAAATAATTGAAATCATCATGTTATAGCACATTTCCATTGCTTAGGTTTGAATTACTGATTATAATTTGGGGTCAATGGTTTTACAACAGTCTAAATACCTGTTTACATTGCCAATTATTTCTTTCCTGTTTGTGAGTTTCAAGTGTAACTTTAGGACGCCAAATAATTTCTGTTTTCATACCACAATTAATGAAAGTATTTCATATTTTACCTTGAGGCAACAACAACAACAGAAAAAAGAAAAAGTTTTTTTTTTTGGAATTCTTTCTTAATAAACCGTTCATTGAGTAAATATTTCTTACAGGGTGGTAATAAGTGGCCCATAAACAAATAACTGTTTATGGGAATTTGTATATAAAAATGCTGTTAAGAAAAATACCTGTTACCAAGCAGAAATGAAGGAGTTACTTTCACCGCACAGTGGGATAGTGTCGCAAAAATATTGTGTTTAAACAGAATTACTAATAAGGCTCCCCGTTATATTAATTTTACATCTGACTTGTCAAAATTCTCTCTTCGTAGCGTGTACAATTCGTGCGATGCTACGAAAAACATTTACTTTTAAAAAACTAACTGACAGCCGTATTTTTATTTAATTTAGTTTGACGTATCAGCTGTGTCGCCATCACCACCTATTTTGTGTGGTGAATTTGAAAATGGTAGGTAAGTACGTAGGTAGAACTGGCCGTCCCCTCAAAGAATTCGGATGAACGCACTTAGGGCCCATTGTAATACCACAGTTTTCAACAATTATCCTCTAGTCCAGGAACCACTTAGAGCTATGAATGAAGCGGATCAAACTGCCGATGTCAATGTTTGACAGATCATCAAGGTTATCGATTTACTGGGCATCTCTTTCTCCTTTGACATAATGTCGGGCATGTCCCCAGTAGATGAAGAACAGTCTCATCTTCCTCCTCATCTGTGCAGCTTCTACAGAAATCATTTGCAAGGTGCCCTAGACCAATGCGCCTCGCGCGCGTACTTATAATGCAATGCCCCATCACGACTCCGTCAATTACACTGAACATGCTCCTTTGGAGTTTAAGCAACCTTGCAGTGCGCCCTCCATTCAGCCTTGGCCAGAATTTTTGCGCTGCTTCTGTCCACCTACAGTTGACGGAGTCTGTGACCCCATTGTCAATAATGAGCTTTGTAAAAAGCTGAAATGGAGTTGGATAAGGTACAAAGACTGGGATGTATAGGTATAACTGGGGCATTTAGTGCTTGCCCTAATCTGGCTCTAGATGCTCTGTTTGGATTAAAGACAATTGCATGAGGTGAATGGTGACTGTAGTTATTATAATTAGACACAGGTCTAAATCAGATTTTTTAGGAACTGCGCTGATCTGATAGATCGTGTACCAAAATTTGCAGACTGAGTAACAATAATAAGTAAATAAATTCGGAACCCTACTCTTTTAATAGACGGACCATCCTGTGGCATCAAAGGCAGATAGTTGGACGAGAGCGGAATAGTTCGTCTATAACCTATAAGGAAGCTCACAAATGTCTTTCAAGCGATAGTGTGAGCTATCAACTTGGAGACGAAATAAAAGAACGAATCATAATAATATTGTATTAGAGTCAGGCCGCTATTTAAAAAATTAACTCCTAACACTATTAACTTGAGATTAGTGCGGCTGGAAACAAAATTTCCTCTCCTTTTGTTGGATCCCAGGACATAAGATAAGCTCGCCGGAAAGAGAATTTTTCGTGGAGTGAGCAGAGGAGTTGGAACGGATGTACCTGGGAAAAGGGAAACTAGAGGAAGACGGAAACTCTCTTCAAAGCAGACGTGTTTGCGGCAACTTAAACTTACTAACTTACTCATTACAAACCTTTAATCAGGATTACAACCTAGTGGCTGAACCTATAATTTTAAGTCGATTCCGAACGACAGATTTGAAATTAAGACACTTTTAATGGCAATTTTATTTATTTTCAGACTTTTTGCTGCAGATTGCTGAAAGGAAGTAAGCAAAATACATTTTTTTTCATATTTCGTTTTGTTCCAGATGCCTGAGCTGGGGGACTTTCCTCTAATAAGCGACTAGAATGCGACGACTTCAATTTAAACTTAAAATGAGTAATTATAGTGGAAAAATGTGAGTCTTGCATCAGATTACTTAGAAATGCTGACCGACATTTGCTGACCGACATTTTGATCGGGCATTTGTTTGATTCAGCAATGAAAGAAACGAATCACCAGGGCACATACATAGTACTAGAGTAGCGTTAATAAATTTTAGAAATCGTTATAAGGTTTTAGGCATGGAATTATCAGCACTTACAGCGAACACCTCTTTTTTAAGTTTGTCATGCCAATAGAATCGTGGGACCCATAACGGAGCAACCATATGCAAGTTAAGAGCATCTTCTGAAGATGGTATGTGAATGCCATGTGCTTTTAGGTGAGTTAAAAGAAAAGATTACGATAGATGGCGATAGAAAGACTACACGCATACATAACATACATAATTTCTCATTATAATCCTTTACTCAGGATTACAACCTAGCTTCCCACATTACTTAAGTTGTGTGCGTTTGATTTTATACATGAGTAGCACAGCCTACAGTTTAGAACGACAGATTTCTTTTGAGAAACTTTTCATGGCAATTTTATTCATTCCCAGAGTTCTTGCCAGAAATCTGCTGAGAGGAAGTCGCCGCTGGAATATTTTTTTTAAGACAAAACCAAATTAAAAAATATTTGAGAGTTTGGTTTCCAGATCCTCTAATCGCAACGAGAAAATGCGAAAACAAAAGCCGGATAGACGAATGTGTGAATAGAGAAACTAAAGTTTTGCTACTGAAATACTCACACACTTCGATTCGTCAAAGATGAACTGGAATTAGAATGAAAGACGACAAGCCTGACTATCATATAGCCCAGATAAAACATGAACTAGGCGACTTATGTAGGATCAAAGTCTGGACTAAAGGTATAAATTGTGTTTGATGGTATTGACAGGGAATAAAAAAAGTAATTGACAATTTGAAGGCAAGTCATATTGTGAAATCGTTTGCCATGATGATTTGCGTCGAGTGTATGGAGACGTATCTCGGCAATGGCATCACAAATGTTGGCCTTCGAATGCTTAATTGTCTTTGGTTTGTCGGCATAACACTTTACTTTAACGGTGCCCCACAGAAAATACTCCAACGGTGTCAAATCGCAGCTTCTTGGCGGCCATAAATCGATTGTGGCAAGTTATACCATCGTGTTGAAACCAAACATCGTTCACATCAATACCACGAAAATCAGGTACAAACAAATCGGTTATCATGGTGCGATAAGCGTCTCTACTGACCCAAATTGTTGCGACGTCCTCTTTTTTAAAGAAATATGGGCCAATGATGAATCTGCTCCGCAAGCCCCACCAAACAGTCACTCGTAATGGGTGCATTAGCTTTTGTAAGACCACATGTGAGTTTTCTGAGCCCCAAATACGGCAATTTTGCTTATTAGCGTACCTACCAAGATGAAAATGAGCTTCATCCGAAAAGATAATTTTTTTTGGCCAAATCGACATTATCGTGCAATAAATCCATAAGTTGCTTAAGCGTAAATCGATTTAATACGTTCAGTGGAGATAATTTACTGAATTTTGTGACAGAATAGAATGACAGAAGTATTGCCAGATTCAAATTTATGCCGATAGATGGCCCATCCGATATTTTGTGAAATGTATAACTCAGATTTTTCTTCATGATCTGCAACAATTACCCGTGATCACTAATAACGCTGCACAATAAAATAAATCGAATCGGGAGGTATTATTAACTCCGATGATAGAATCCATACGGGAAGAAAAATGTTTCCTATTTATCTGTCTATGTTTGATGAAAACTGATTAAATTCCGAATCACAAAACTTTTAACAATTTATTATCGAAAAATCTGGTCTTATTTGTACCATCAAGACATCTGTTAAAAGAAAAATAGTGTTCTTTTTACTACATCTTATATTTTTATTCGAAAACCGATTTTCTTTAATTGTTTGTGTTCTAATCCTCCCCTCTTTGTCTTCATTTTGCAACCAAAAAAGTTTACAAAAAACTAACATTTTTCTGTGTTAAAAATTTAAAATGAAAACATAAATTTTTATTTGATTATCCTTCTTGAATAGGAAACTTAAAGCAAAAATCACAACAACAACAACACTAATAACAACAAACAAAAGCAACAACTTCACTTAAACATTTGTTTGCGGTTAAACGAGTTGTCTGTCTAAAATGAACAAAATTGTACGTCTTTCAACATTTCAACCACAAAACCATTAGAAACCGAATTAGAATCGTAAAAATCGTTGAAATTTAAAGAAAAACACAAACACAGTGAATATCGTTTGCAGCTGTATTCGTATTGGTTTGGGTGTGTATTTAAGTGGCTTAATTTCGGTTCGGTTAGTCGGGTTGAGCCTGGTTTGTTAACTCAGTAATGATCGTACGAGGGTTGTGTAGTTAGAGTGGGCAATGAGTTTTGATGTTTAATTTAAAAATGGAAATGGAATTTCAATGAAAAACAAAGCGTGTGTGTGAGCTATTATCGACATTTCTTATTTTTTTCCAAAAAATATTCATCGTTCTTGGTAGAGCCCATTCGAAATGTACAATTTTACATGACTCTGGCAGGCAGAATTTGGCAGTTAGCGCGGGATTATGTTGGGTTTGAGAACTGCTGTTGTTTATGGCATATTCGCAAGCACCTGCGCCTAAAAAAGCCCCGCAAGAAAAAGTTTAATGTGATCAAATCACGGTACGATCACGGTGGCCTGTTCACACCAAGCCAACGTGAGCTGGATATCCAATAAGGCACGTAGCGCCATCTTTTTGAAACCACATGTCGTTGGTATCCAGATCATACAATTCAGGACAAAAAAAAAAAGTTGTTAATCACCGTCTGCCCAAAAAAACGCACCAAATATTGACTCTTTCTGGGTGCATTGGATGCTCATGAATCTCATGTGGATTGTTATCGAAACAAATTCGCCAATTTTGTTTATTCACGGACACATTCATCCAAAAATTGGCCTCATCGTCGAAGATATTGTTCGATGCAAATTAGGGTCAGTTTCCATCTGCTCTAGAGCCCATTCGGCAAACACATGTCGAATGACCTTCAGCTCTGAGCTACCAATACATATGTATACATACATACGTGAAAAGTTGAGAGGTTTTGAAAATGTTTGATTTTAGAAATGATTGCAGCAGATGTCTGTCCAATATCTTATCTCATTCACGTGCTAGTTTAAGAAGATTAAAAAAATTTATTATAAGAAGCTCCAGATTAACTTCAATTAAGTCTTCAATAACTTCAGACGGAGGCATAGAAAAGAAATGAATGAAATTCAAACTCAGAACTCTCACTTCTCCTAACAAGGTCGTGAGTCTCTCATTTCCTACCAACTCTGCAGTCAAACAAGGATGTCCTTCACATTCTGAACTCAATGCTGAAATAAAACAAGGATGACCTGCACATTCTCAACTGTTTACCAAGGATCCCAATGATATCAAGAGCAGAGTCGATTCAGAGAGAGAGGTTTAATTACACGCATTCTCTCACGGCGTTCTAGGCTTTGTCTTACTCGAGGTTACATATATACTCGCATATATTCAACTGTGAAGTCTTCTCCGTTGATGTGAAGTGTATTTAGTATTTAGCCGAGGTTACATATATACTCGCATCTAGTCTACTGTGAAGTTTACTCCGCGGATCCGTAGTGAAACCTGGTTAGTTTTGAATCATGATTACAAACACCGAGTATGTATTGTCTCTGTACTGTGCATAGCTCGTCATCTTTCCGAACATGTTACTGTCTGCTTCAGTCCTTCGATGTTTTAAATGTTTTTTACCCTTAACGTCTGATGTCGAGTTTACTTCTTAAAGTGCAAAACATTTCCATGTTGTTTCTGAACGCCTTCATCCCCTGCTACGTTAGTCGTTCTAAGCCCTTGCCTAATTACAGGATTCCTCAGGATATTGTCGAATTTTCTTCTACAGATTTCCGTATTTGTATGGTTAACAATGATTGTGGACTTAAGGCTGTTCGCTATCAGGCCAGTTTTCAGTACGTTACGTAAGCACTAGAATACAAAAATCCGTTATGAGTATGAGAGAAAGAATACACGCGACTATAGGTTGCCTAATTCCAGCTTCCACGTTCACTTTTTCTACTGACATAATAAAACTCTTTCACTACATGTGCACGCATTACAACACTTCAGTTAGGATTACGACATAGCTTCTCATGACATTTATGTTCTGTGCATGAGTGACAGGACCTACAGTTTAAAGTCGATTCCTAACGACAAATTTTTGAGGAAGTTTTCATGACAATTTTCTATTTACTCTGCAAAGTTTTTGCCAGAAAACTGCTGAGAGGAAGTTGCCTAAGAAATATGCAAATTCCGTTTTGTTGGAGATGTCTAACCTGAAGTTTGAGCCGTGGCCTAACACATTGCCTATTAGACTACGGTGACTTTACCAGTTTACAAGAATCCGTTTATTTCGTAATTCTCAGTGACAAATAAAGACAGAAAAAACACATGCTTTGCAGGTGTGTACATGGAACTATCGCTTGCCTAATTCAACCTTCCACGTTCATGGGTTTTATAGACAAAATAAAACTCTTTCATTAGGGTTTCATCAACAAGTGCTTCAAAGTCGTTTGGAGGATCTTCAAACCCAACATCATCAGCATACTTTCAGTAACAGTTATTAGGAGGAAACTTCATAATATCACAAGCTGAGGTCGTTCAACCATTACGTGAAACGCGCAATATTTCAAGAGCTAGGTCAGTGTGATCTTACATGGGAAAGTGCAAAAGTAATACCAATAAACCGTGTATGAGGGAGATGCTGCGTGGAACCCTATATTCCCAAGAGGGGTAACGAAATAAATTAGAAATCGAAATCAACAAAAGATATGCGAGAAAAAACATGTATACTGATAGCCAGCCTTTCAGATTCTAGTCAGAGATCAGCAATGAATCGCTTTTTCGCTACTTATAAGCACTTATGAAATTTGGAATATAAGTGAGGCAACAATATTGAAATTTAACTACTCTGATTCATTCGTACTCACTACAATGTTGATTTATAAGTAACGGTCGCAATGAGTATACGTACAACGTTGACATTAAACTTATACCATTCGAAATATGTTTGAGTAATAAGCCTACTCATTCAGGTTCATAATTTTAGAAAAATACTGTTAAGAATATGGAAATGGTGTACATCGTTTACAATTAAAATGACCAAAAGCTACATAAACAAATACAACGGACTTGTCATAAGTAAACCAGCAACATCGATATGAAAGAAAAGGGGATAGACAAGTAAGCGAGAACGCAATAACAAGCAAGTTTGAACAAAATACACAAAAAACAATTATGTGGCGATAGAGTTCTCAGAAGGCGAATGTTCGACTTCAAGAACCTTCATCAGACTGATTATGTGGGCATATAAAAAGGCAAGATAAAGCAGGCAACGAGTGGTAAGAATTTAGTCAGTCTTGTGTAGAGACGCGTTGCGTGTGAAGAAAACAGTCGTGACAAAGCAGGCAACGAGTAGTAAGAATTCAGTCAGTCTTGTGTGAAGACGCGTTGCGTGTGAAGAAAACAGTCGTGACAAAGCAGGCAACGAGTAGTAAGAATTCAGTCAGTCTTGTGTGGAAACGCGTTGCGTGTGAAGAAAACAGTCGTGACAAAGCAGGCAACGAGTAGTAAGAATTCAGTCAGTCTGGTGTGGAGACGCGTTGCGTGTGAAGAAAACAGTCGTGGTTTTGAAGATCGTCGTTGTAAAAGTCTACCGAACAGTTGTTAGTTCTTACGCGAACAGAAGTGTAGAAATTGTTGTTGTATACGTCAAGTTGTAAACCGTGGCACACAAAAGTAATGCGAACAATAAAGAATTTAATTGAAACTAAACACCAATTTATTTCGATTTTGCTTGCAATCAATGAACTCATATTCTAAATGCTTTTAAAAAGGTAAAAACGCACTTAAATGCTTATAAATGATTTTAATGACTCGAACCATCCATCAAAATTTAGTCTTAGTTGTTGTTGCATTTACAAAAAAAAAAGAACAGACACATAAGCACGGAGCAGCAAGCAGAGCAAACACACAACCTTTTCGTGAGTATTTTAGTGTTCGTACACGAATCATACTTATTTTGTGATTCGTGTATATGTTGAGTCATGGAGAGTCGAAATCAACAACATCATACGTGTTGTTAAGTATGAGTATGATGAGTACCTCAAACTTTGAATATGAGTAGAGGTTTTATCAAACCTAATCTAGCTTCATATGAGGGAAACCCATTGGCATAATCCCATCCTAAGCCACGTAAACAGAATAATAAAAACTGCTTCTGCACAGACTCTATTGAATCACTATGACAACGATAGTATGGATTCCAAATAATAGACGCATACTCCAAAATAGGTCTAACAAGTGAAATGTATAGCAGTCTCGTTATATAAGGATCAATGAATTCCCTAGCCCATCTTTTCACAAAACCAGGAACAGCCCGAACTTTGCCAATCATCATACTAATATGATCAATAAAAGACAGTTTCATATCCAATAATACTCCCAAATCAAGAAATGCGGTCACAGTTTCCAAAGGGCAAGAATTAATCACATAAGTGGACGAAATTACGCCGCCGCGTGAGAAAACCATGCATTTACATTTCCTCAAGTTAAGATCCATTAAATTAATTCTGCACCAAGTTACAAACAAATCAATATTTCGCTGAAGCACAGCCTGACCATGATCATCATCAGAAGTATAAAATAATTTAACGTCGTCAGCATACATCAGAATATTACAATCAGAAATAGCACTAGGAAGATTATTAAGAAACAATAAAAACAGTTAAGGACCTAAATGACTACCCTGCGGAACACCAGAAGTAACATATACTGTCTTAGACAATACATTCGTAAACAATGCCCTCTGCGACCTAAGGGAGAGGTAGGAGTCCAGCCAACGATGAAAAATATCAGGAATACCGATTAATGAAAGTTTAAGAAGCAAAATTCTATGATCAACCCTATCAGAAGCTTTACGGAAATCAGTATAAATTACATCAGTCCGAGCTCTGGCAAGAAAACCCCTGAAAACATGTGTAGTAAATTCAAGAAGATGAGTGACAGTCGACCTACCTTTTAAAAAACCATGCTGGAAAGGGGATATTAAAGATCTCGTATTAAAAAAGAGATAATTCGTCACCAGTTTCTCCATCAACTTGGGAATAGCACTGAGTACATAGCACATGAGGTTCTAAAGGGTGTTTTTTTTATAGTGGTATAGAACTTTAAGTTGCAATAAAACAAGGATGGATTATTCGATTGACATGAATTTTATTTATCCGAAAGGTAATCTTGTGGCATTACATTTTAAATATGATTTCTGGCATATGACCGCCATGGCTGGCGCGGATGTCGTCCAATCTGGACGTCCAATTTTCGATGACTTTTTCCAAAATTTGTGGCCGTATATCGGCAATAATACGGCGAATGTTGTCTTCCAAATGGTCAAGCGTTTGTGGCTTTACCGCATAGACCAATGACTTTACATAGCCCCACAGAAAGTAGTCTAGCGGTGTTAAATCACAAGATCTTGGAGGCCAATTCACAGGTCCAAAACGTGAAATTAGGCGGTCACCAAACGTGTCTTTCAATAAATCTATTGTGGCACGAGCTGTGTGACGTGTTGCGCCGTCTTGTTGAAACCACATCTCCTGGACATCATGGTTATTCAATTCAGAAAGGAAAAAGTTAGTAATCATGGCTCTATACCGATCACCATTGACTGTAACGTTCTGGCCATCATCGTTTTTGAAAAAGTACGGACCAATGATTCCACCAGCCCATAAAGCGCACCAAACAGTCAGTTTTTCTGGATGTAACGGTGTTTCCACATACACTTGAGGATTACCTTCACTCCAAATGCGGCAGTTTTGTTTGTTGACGTAACCATTCAAGCAGAAGTGCGCTTCATCGCTAAACAAATTTCGCTTATGAAAATCGGGAACAACGGTAATCTCGTTCTGGGCCCATTCGATGAATCTACGCCTTACTTGATGATCGTTTGGCTTCAAATCTTGCACGAGTTGGATTTTGTAAGCACACAAACCAAGATCCTTCCGCAAAATTTTCCATAAAGTGGATGGACACAGATCCAATTCCTGTGCTCGATGGCGGATGGACTCATTCGGGTCTTCCTCAATGCTACGCTCTACAGCAGCAATAGCTTCTTCTGTACGCACCGTACAGCGTCTCTGGGGATGCGAGTTATCAATAAGAGTAAACGTGGTGCGAAAACGTTCCATGGTTAATCGAATTAACTGCTCTGATGGACGATTTTGTCGACGATAAAATGGACGTAGTGCGCGATACGTTTTCCGCACAGAACCATTATTTTCGAAATAAAATTTTACTATTTGCAAGCGTTGTTCAGGCGTGAGTCTATTCATGATGAATTGCCAAACCAAACTGAGAATAAATCACTTGACAGCTGTTAAATCCGTCGCCATCTTGAAAAGTAATGCCAACTTAAAGTTCTATACCTCTATAAAAAACACCCTTTATGATATTAAAATAAGTATGAATTCGTTTAAGTATCAGAAATTATGAGTGTGATTCGATTCTATTCATCTTTTTGAACACTCATTACTGATCTCCAGTAAAGTTTATTAAGTATTAAGTATAAAGTATATACGACCCTCGTATACGATTGTTAACAAAATAAATACAAAAAAAAATACAAACAAATATCAAGAAAAAACACAAACAATCATCAGGCAAAAGGCGCCAAAACCTGTTCCAAAACGAAAAATCAACGTTTCGTTCGAAAAAAACGAACAAAAAAAGTTTAAAAATAACAAAAAGACAGACAAAGTGGTACAACAAAAACATGGAATGGACGAATGGAAACCAAAACAATAAATAAGGAAAACATAACAACAACAATAACAAAACGAACATAAAATATAATTCCAGCTTTAATGGATTCTGTTTCGGTTTTTTTCTTTGAAATTTTTTTTGTTTTTGTTTTCAAACGAAAGAAAAAAAAAAATAAAAAATAAAAAAGGAAAGAAAGAAAGAAAACACATTCAAAAATAAAAATAAAATAAAAGAGAGAGAAAAAAATGGAAAAAAAGAAAAAAAATTAGAATTTAAAGTCGTCGTACTAAGCCTCGCCTGGCTTTTTACCTGGACAGGCTGGGAATATTATATCGGGTTTGGCAGTGGCATGGCATGGCCTGAACTGAACTGGACTGGACGGGTATGAGCTAGCATTGTCAGTTGCCTGGTTTTCATGGCTTTTGGCTGTTTAGTTGAGTTAGTTGGTCGCTTGTTTTGGTTTGCGGCAACAATTCTATGCTTTACGTCTGGCAAAGTCCTCATTTTGGTTTTTTTATTTTCTTTTTACGACTCTTAAGCTTACTGGGGGTATGTGTGCGAGTGCCATTGTAAATATTTTCGCCTGCAGGCTTGAGTATCTTTAAATGCAATAATTGTCGTTGTTGTTGTTGTTAAAAAAAATGAAAAAAAAAAACAAAATTTAACTGTGTGGCAAGCATGCGTGCGTGTGGCACATACAAAACACTCTAAAATGCAACTCTTTTGAGTTAAACCAGCTTGTTTTTGTTGTTGTTTTTTGTTGGTTGTTTTGAAAAGTTTTCTTTTTTTTTTAATATGGCTATGGCCTATGGAGTTTAAAGTGACGATATGTCGATTAGTTTGTCTGATCTGACATTGTCTACGTTTGATTTGGTCTATGATCCAATGTCGTTTTGATATGAAAATCTCTTGCAGAGTTGTCCACTGTAAACAAAGACGTTATTTTTGTGCATCATAAATTAACCGCTATAAGCCGTTAATTCTAATGTTACAGCACATTAAATTAGCGTTAGAATGGGTTTTATTATGGAGACTCAAACATATTTTTTAAATAAAAAAAAAACAACAAAATTTTTACGTTCAAATACGATGGGGTTCCACCAGTTCAGTTCAGTTAACACACGTTAAGGTGTGGTAAAAATTGTGTCCATTATCTTTAAAAAATATTGCCTTAGTAATGTGTACACCATGTTGTTTGTTTAAGTAGACTGGCAGCATGCAAGGGTGCTTTTGGAAATACTCGTATACGATTTAGCGCTTAAAATTGTTGTAAAAAAAATCGACAAAATTGCAGTAAAAACTGCAAGACATATAAAAAAATGTAAATAATGTTTGTGTGGAAATTGTTTATGACACTTTTATCGTCAATTTTGATGTCAAAGATGCTGGAAGCTCTTGAATGTCTTTTTTGGAAAATAACTGCCGTAGCCTAGAAGATAGTGTGCAAGCTTATTAAACGTGAGTCCATGGTTTAAAACCTAGTTTGGAGATTTCGAATAAAACGAAATATGTGAAAAAAAACATTTCTTCGGCTACCTCCTCTCAGCACTCTTCTGGATAAAACTCTGAGGTTAAATAACAAATTGTCAGGAAATGTTGCTCAAAAAATCTGTAGTTCGAAATCGACTTTAGACTGATGGTTCCGGTATTCATGGATAAAATTAACATACACAGAATGTACACCATCCAGAAGCAAGGTTTTGTAATCGTGACTTAAGGTTTGTAATGACCAATTAAGTAAATGTATATACATATGCGTAAATTATGTGTATATAACTTACATACATACCAGAGATCAGCAATGAGTATTCAAAAAGGTGAGTAGAATCGAATCATACTCATAATTTCTGATGCTTATACGCATTCATGCTTATTTTAATATCATGGAACCTCGACTCATATTCAAAGTTTGAAGTACTCATCATACTCATACTTAACAACGCGTATGATGTCACTGATTTCGACTCTCCATCACTCAACATATACACGAATCACAAAATAAGTATGAATCGCGTACGAACACTAAAATGCTCACTAGAAGGTTGTTTGTTCGCTTTGCTTACGTGTCTTTTTCTTTTTTTGTAAATGCAACAACAACTAGGACTGTAAATTTTGATGAATGATTCAAATCACTCGAATCATTTATAAGTATTTTTGTAAAGTTATGAATCTGAATGAGTGGGCTTATAAATCAATATATTTCGAATGGTATGAGTTTGATGTCAACGTTGTACACATACTCATTGCAACCTGTACTTATAAATCAACGTTGTAGTGAGTACGAATGAATCAGACTACATAGTTAAATTTCAATGTTACTGACTCCCTTATATTCAAAATTTCATGAGTGTTTATGAGTAGCGCTAAAACGATGCTGATCTCTAAAATCGGATTTGACTTTAAACTTTAGGTTTCGGAATTCATGGATAAAATTAACATACACAATATAGCTGATGTGAGAAGCTAGATTGTAATCCTGACTAGAGGTTTGTAAAGACCAATTAGCCAGATCTGCTCTTCTACGTTTATCACGTTTTACGTGGAGCTCTACAATTAAATACTGCATCGTCTCGATATTAGCTCGTTTAAATCGATTGTCTCAGTTTTTTTTGCTAATACAGACGTGGTTTCCTATCAGATCTTTTCAAAGCTCTTATTATTTTTAAATTTAAATACAAATGTCATCGAAATTTTTTATTAAATTGAAACACTTATTAAGAACAATATGTGTGCAATATAACATCGTTCAAATGGCCGCCACGGCTTCTCTGGGTAGAGAGCATTCAAAATGTCCAATTTTCCTAGACTCGAATGCATAAATAATGCTAATATTCACCGATAGCATGGGTTATATGGACTTTAAGGACTTCTGCGACTTGTGGCTTATTTGTACACACCTGTGGCTTAAGAAAATCGCACAAGAAAAATTCTTACGATGTCAAATTACACTATCTTGGTGGCCAGATCACCTCATCTTCACATAAGGAGACCATGCCTTTAAATGGCTCGTGCGGAATATACAATGTGGCATGGGTTGTGGGACTCTTAGTTCCGTCTTATTAAAACTAAATGCCTCTGGGATATAGATCATTCAATTCAGGCCAAAAGAAGTTGGTAATTATCGACCAATTGTGCTCGCTGTTGGTAGTGATGGTCTGGTCAACACGGTTCTCATAGAAATTTGGATCGATTACGATGCTAACTCAAAATCCACGGCGAACATTGGTTATCATGTGAATTGGTATCGTCCGAAATTCTACAAATTTGTCTGTTCACATACCCATTAATCCCGTAATGGACTTTATGGCTGAAGATGATTTTTCGATGAAAAAAAAAGCGGTATGTGCGGTGCCGGAACAGAACATACATACATATATAATTGGTCATTATAACCCTTCAGCGAGGATTACGACATAGCTTTTCAAACCACTTGTGCTGTGTGTGTTAATTTGGGTGGGACCTACAGTTTAAAGTCAACTCCCAACGACAGATTTTTTGAGTATCTATTCATGGTAATTTTATTTACTGCTCAGCAGTCTTTCGGCAAAAAGCCTGAGAGGAAGCCGCCGAAGAAATATTTCGTCATATCTTTTTGTACGAGATATCTGAGCCAGGGATTTAACCAAGGCCTTGCGTTTAATAAGCCAACACACTATATACTAGAATAAGGCAACCTGATGTATGGGGTTCATACAATGTTTAATAAAAGCAGTGAAAAAAATAAGGCCATCGTACGCCAGTGGATTGCTAAATTAGTCCCTGGTTTATTAGCGACTAGACTGTGTGGGAAGAACTCGATCTGATTTTGATTCTGTATAAGCAGTTTACGTCTACTCTAATGAGGTAACTGGAATGAACTTTCTTCTATTTTGTCAGTCTTCATAGATACCAATCGAAAATCAATTAAATATTGAATCGTATGGGTTAAGGTCTGTGACTATTTCTTAATGAGTCGACAGATTAAGACTGGTTGTAATACTAAGGGCCATTATTACAACTTGCCGTTAACTAAAGGGAGGGTTTTAACGGGCAGATAAATTGTCTTTCGTTATTATGAGTACCCAATAAGATAGAAGTGATCGTTAAGCTAAACCTTTAACATTTAAAGGTCACTTTATGTTTAAACTTGCCATACATATATATTATTTTCATTGTGGCAACTTCAAATTTAAACAAGATGAGCATATACAACAAAAAAACGAAGACCGCGGTTACCACTGTGTTAAAAAAAACTTGTATACTTGAGCAGTTTTATCGACATTGCTTCGGCACTGCCATATTTTTGAAAAATTTTATATGTAAGTTGTAATAACTAAAATAAGTTAAAGGTAACTTTACAGTTCCCTTTAGGTAAAGGTACCTTTACCTAAACGCAAGTTTAACGGCAAGTTGTAATAATGGCCCTAAGACTTTTGTGATAATGAGATGGACCGAGTAAACATTTAAAGTAAAAATCTAAAAAGTCTCTGAAGTAATGAAACAGTTATCAAAAGGGAACGATTAGAAAACTAAGTTTTGTTAAGCGGGACTTAATATCGAAATTAAACTGAGTATATGCGGCTTTAAGAGAGACGTACGGTCTTTGTAAAGGGCTCTGAGAGAACGTACACCGAACTTCTTAGGAAATATATTCTTTCTTGAAACTTTTATGTACGTGATGTCGTTCTGACTTAATAGTTACTTCACGGCATTGGCTAATTCCACGAAAGAGCGTTGTACAGGATGCCAAGGATGCAATCTATCACCTCAATTGTTCACAATCGTGCTGCATGATATCATGAGTCAAGTCCGTGTGGAAAACACATGTCAACTTGAAGGTTTTGAGACTTAATTGTCTTGACACAAAGAACATTAAGGAACAAGACAAAGCAATCAAAGACGTACTTGTGTAAGTACATACATGGCTTCCACTATGGCCAACGGCTCGCAAACAACTGGGTGAAAAAAGCGAGAGCGGCATCTGTTATATTCAGACGAACAAAGCTTAGAACAATTGAATAACCCATGTGTAAACCCGATCGCATACAAGGTTCTTACGAACGTTGTATGTGACGACTGAAGTCACTTGTAAAAACAGTGCGGCTTCAGATCTGGCAAGTCTACCATCGAGCAAATACTTATGTTCTTCTATTCTGTAACAAAACTCAGTATATTATCTCCACTGGACGTAATGAATCGATTTACGATTGAGATTTATTGGATCAACGGGAAACTGCACGATGATGTCGATTTTGCCAAAATAATCAGCTTTTGAGATGAAGCTCATATACATGATGGTGGGTACGTTAATAAGCAAAATTTGGGGCTCAGAAAACCCACACGTGGTCTTACAGAAGCAAATGCAAACATTACGAGTGACTGTTTGGAGCGGCTTGAGGAGCGGAGGCATCATTGGCCCATATTTCCTTGAAAATGAGGACGGCGCGATCATTAAGGTGAATGGAGATACCTACCGCCCCATGATAACCGAATTTTTATACCCGTTCTTTATGGTATTGATGTGAACGATGTTTGGTTTCAACAGGATGGTGCAATTTGCTACACATTTCGTACCACAATCGATTTAATGCGTCAAACGTTTGATGGCCGTTTAATTAGCCGAAATGGCGATGTCAATAGGCGGCCAAGAAGCTGCGATTTGACACCGTTGGACTATTTCCTGTGGAGCAACATTAAAGAAAAGTGTTATGTCGACAAACCAGAGACAATTGGGCATTTGTAGGCCAACATTCGTGATGCTATTGCCGAGATACACTCGAAAAAGTGCATGAAAGTTGGTTTGATCGAATAAGGTACTGTAAGGCCAGACGCGAGAGCCATATGAATGAAATAATATTCCATTTCTAACCGGAACAATTGTACGAATTAAATTTAATAACAATTGTAATAATAAATTTAAACTTTTAAATGACCCGCCCTATATTACACGATCTTGGTTACATCATCTCTACGTGAGATCGTTCGTTCAGAATATCCAATATGGCGTGAGCTGTATGGCACGTAGCGCTGTTCTATTGAAATCACATTACTTGGTGTCCAAGCTATCCAAGCCGGAAAAAGTTAGAGTCGTAGGCTTTTAGCGCCCACCATTGACGGTAATATGGTAGCCCGCCAACGTCGTTCTTAAAGAAACATATACTTATGATGAGGCCAGTCCAATTATATTATGTGGATTACATCATTGCATTGGATGCTATTGGTATGTCCCAAATTCAACAATTTTTCAACAAAAACTTTGATTACCTCAAACCCATTTGATTTGAGAACAGTATTTATCTTCCCTTTTGTTGAGAAACCCTTTCCAAACAACCGCCCCATTCCACAGAGCGGTTGTGGTACCACCAACGGCGTGAAAGCTCCGAGGTAGTTACGCTCTTGAGGTAGTTATACAATATTATCGATTTATTCCCATAAGAGCCGAGTGCTCGAATTGCAGCCTAATTGTCAGATAGTATTGCTATGTCCTGTCTTTGCTACCTCCTACCCAAGTTGAATTTAGTACATCCTTCGATGTCAGTGACTTGTGCTTGGATGATAACCGCAAATATTTCAGTCTGGAATCTAAAACGACTGCTTCTGTGCAAAGATCTACACCACAAAATAGTCCCTCTTTTGAAAAGGAATGCTGTTGCCAGATTACTCTATTCAGCCGTGTTTCCTTTATTGAATTTTTAAATTTAAACTTTAAAATGGACCACTCTATATTTAAATGGAGAAGAGTTGATCGATATATTGATTGGCAAATAACCTCCATTTGTAGCGGTGGTTAGCGTGTAATAAAGAATACGAAACAATGTTTTATCGCCTGCCACATGTGTTTGACTTCCCTGACACACTATAACGCTTTAGCACGCCTTAACAAAAAAGAGAAGTGTTTAGTAGCTCCATAACGAGACATTGAAAAAAGTAAGTGACTACGAATAAAGACAGATAAAGAGCTGGAAAGAGCCAACCAACCAACTGCCAATTACAATTTTGGTCATAAATAATAATGAAAAGAAGTGTGTGAATGAATAAATGAATGAATGAGTGAGTGAAAGAGCGAGTAAGTGAACGGGTGAGTGAGTGAGTGAGTGACTGAGTCTGTCACGATGTTGATTTCAGATTATGATCTGGCAATAATTGTTAGCGATTAAAGCCAAATATAAACATTAAACAATAGGAAATAAAAACTGAAATAAAAAAACAGCAACAAAAAGTCTCATCTAAATTGCAGCAATAACTGCGCTGATAAACACAATTTTAACCAATTATGGCCAATAAACTTTGTTGGTATACACATATGTATGTAAGTGAGTGAGTGAGTAAGTAAGTGAGTGAGTAATAGAGTGAGTGAGGTTAAGTCTCATTGCAATACTTACAAAATAACAATTTTCATTGAATCTCGCCTGTAGTGTACGCATTACAGCATCTTCTGTCAGTGGCCCCGAAAGATGAATTAAATCCTCGAGTTCGTAGGGCTGCTTGTGGTGTGTGTTGCCATTAGTTGAACTGTTCAGTTGATTCGCATACTGATTGGAACGATTAACATTGTGAATGCTGCCAATGATATTGGAATTGCTGAAGCCCATGGGTAGAGTATTAATGCCATGACATGGATTCAAATGTTTCTGAATGGGTATAAAGGGCAACTGTGTGGCCTGATGATATTGATGCTGCTGATGCGAATGATGCGTTTGATGTTGCTGCTGTTGATGCTGGTGATGATACGATGGCTGGTGGGAATGATGATGATGATGATTATGGTGCTGTTGCTGCTGTTGGGTTTGTTGATGCTGATGAAGATGCTGTAAATGGGCAGAGGAGGCGGTATGGTTAGACGAACGCATGGGTAGTGTATTCGAGTTGTGGGACATTGATGTTGACGGTGGTATAACAGGCATGACAATTGAATCCATAAAATTATGGTTGGCTGGAGAAGCTGTAAGAAAAATTAAAAATGATTAAGAATTTAAGAAAGCTACTGATTAAGTCATAAGAACAAATTTATCGATAGATTTCAATTGAAATATTGAGTGCTTTGTCTTTCAAAATATCAATTCAGTTGTATCAGAAAGCGCATTTTAAAAAGAATGGAACCAAAGCACATCATAACGAATACCAGTCCATACCCTGATCGGCTTTCAAGATCTTACCAATTTCCCTGTAAATGGGAAATGTGTGGGCTGATGATATAATAAGGGGTGTTCAGATTGATGTTTTCGATAATGATGATGAGCATCTCGTATTTGCAGCGATTGTAATTGTTGCTGCTGGAAAATATATTTTAAGTTGACAGAAATCCAGATATATGATCTAATAGGTAGACTACACTTACATACATAATTGGTCATTATAACACTTTAGTTAGGATTATGACCTAGTTTCTCAACACCACTTATGTTGTGTGTGTTAATTTTATACATGAGTGGCGGCACCTATAGTTTAAAGTCGACTCAGAACGACAGATTTTTGAGAAGCTATTCATGGCAATTTTATATACTCTCCCAGAGCTTGGCAAAAATCTGTTGAGAGGAAATCTCCGCGAAATATCTTTTTTTTCATGTTTCCTTTTGTTGGAGATGTCTGACCTTTGACTTGAACTGTGGCCTACACTACCTACTAGACTGCGGAGACTTCATAGGTAAAACATTCGTCGTAACGGACATTGATAATCGCCATACAACATTCGTTTTTTTAGCAGCAAGTAAATGAAACCCAAGGGTACCAAAGCAATTGTTCCGTCTTCAATGACCTTTCTCAATGACTTCTTGCTCTTTTTTTGAAATTAATATCATTTGCTTTATCCGTAGAGTAAATTTTGTTTAAATATTGCAAAGAAAAAGCTTAACATGAATGATAAGCTCATATCCGATCTAAAGAAGGTCAGACGACTCCATTACATCTTGGAAAAAGAGTCGTTTAAAAATTAAAAAATGCGACTAATACCTACAAGTCTATATTGTACCTCATCTAACAGATTCCTGCTATGACACAGACAATGATAGTTGCCCGGTCGGAGTCCATACTCATTTAATCCTATGGTCTGGTGAATTATGCCTCCCACGATAGGATAGAAGTATGGGCTGGACTAAGGTGTTATATGACCCGTGCAGTGAGTCAGTCAGGCTGGGGGCCTATCAAATATATCCCAGTCGCTAGCGGAATATCCTAGGTACTTGGTGATTTCCAGGAATAATCAGCCTTACCTTGGCATTGCGGATCTATGCTCAAGTGAACCATCTCCTTATCCACAACTCATGAGACCAAAAATGAAAACAATTAAAAAAATAGCTGAGCAAATGACAAAAAGTCCTCTATTGTAGAGACCGAGAACAGAATTTGAAAAAACAACGGAATGACAGACCAGAAACCTGAAACCTCTAAAAATGCAAGAGCATGTACAGCGACATACTAAAACACAGTATCGAGAAGGCGGTGGTTGATAGCTCGTATCCAGATGACTGCATCACACCATCAAATTGGATGCTATTAGAAGAAGTCCTGGCAAATATCTTCCTAGAGGTGATGAAGTTGCAACCCGGGCCAGTACCAGTTTATTAAATGCGTGGCTGTAACCGTGTGCCGATAAGCGAGCTCTGGATCTCTTCTCTATCGCTATCTCAAGAATGGGAAAAATTAGTTATCAAAAGACGCCATCCATAGCCGTCCACGGACGCTCTCCTAGGTACCACTAAACCCGAAGGAGCCAGAAAAAGTTTTAAGGATGATCAAGATATGCAATCCCAAAGTACCAACGCACAATTGGAAAATTACCAAATTGGAAGACCGTCATGGATCTCGTTGTGTGACTTACACACATACATACGTAATTGATCATTACAACCCTTCAGTCAGGATTACGACCTAGTTTCTCACACCACTTATGTTGTGTGTGTTAATTTAATACATGATTGGCGGGACCTACAGTTTAAAGTCGATCCCGAACGACAGATTTCTGAGAAACTTTTGACGACAATAATGTTTACTCTTAGAGTTTTTGCCAGAAATCTGCTGAGAGGAAGTCGTCGAAGAAATATTTTGTCACGTTCGTTTTATTGGTGATGTCTGATCTGGGATTTGAAATTCTAGTAAGACAACACACATTCGAAATATTCCATGACAAAGGCATATAAATCAGACCGAATTTGATCAATGGATGGGGATATGTTGACTTTGAAGGAACGCTGTGGATTGTGCAATTTAAGAAAACCCCATAAGAGATATTATAATTGGTGTTAAGTCTCAAAATTTTGGCGGCCAGTTCACATCTCCTCTACTTAAGATGATTATGCCCACAAATTGCAAGTGCAGGCACGAAGCCTGTCCTACTACAACACCTCCAGAAAAAAATCCACACCAAACAGTGACTTTTTCGGTATACGTTGGACGCGCTTGGATCTCATGTGGTTTGATGTCGTCTCCCATTCGACAATTTTGTCTTTTCGATTAAAATTAAGGTTCGTGGCCAGCTGCTTCAGAGAATATTCAGAGAACACACGTACTTAACTACGGTAGTCCTTGATGGTTTAGCAAAGCAGACTGAATAAACAACAAATTTGACAGATGTAGCTTCAGCGAGATGATCGGTATCAACTGTCAAAGTTCAGTAGTCTTGCCAGACCGGCGGTTTTTACAACAACAGTAAACGGGACCAAAACCAATTTTGTTAATTGAAAGACAAACACCAGAGTTATTAGAATTTTAAATTAAAAATAATATCGTGACTTATTTTCTAATATTCTTCCAGGAAACAACAAAATTTCGTTGTTCATATTAAAGAGTGAGTAAGTGAGTAAGTAAGTAAGTAAGTATGAAAGTTAAAAGTTTACCTTTTTCATTGATCTGATGTGGCAGTGGATGTGGTATGGAGGTATTTCTAGATGAAACAATACCAGATGCGGATGACGTATTATGTGGCAACGTATGACTAAATAAATGATGTGAGTTCTACAATTAAAATTAAGAAAAAAAAAAAGAAAAAAACAACAAAAAAAACAGTTTTATTAGTAACTACCAACCAAAACAAAACAAACAAATTAAAAACTACAAAATGAAAGATATGGCAACACTAAAGACCACTAGTATTATTAGACTAGAGACTTACTTTATTGTTAAGTATTGTTGTTGTTGTTGTGCTATTTAATGCTGTTGATAATGATGATGATGAATTATGATTATTATTGTTATTATTATGATGTTGTTGTTGTTGTTGTTGTTGTTGCTGTTGTGATTGTTGTGCTTGATGATATGAATGTGATGATGATGGTGGTGGTGGTTGTTGCTGCTGCTGCTGTTGTTGTTGATGGTGATGTTGTTGTTGCTGTTGAACGTTGTTAGTAATTGTTAAACTAACATTATTACTACAATTGTTGTTGCTATTGTTATTGTTGTTGTTATTGTTATTGCTATTTAATGTGGGATATATTGAACCATGTTGTAATTGCTGTTGCTGTTGTTGCTGCTGTAGCAATTGCTGTTGTTGTTGTTGTTGTTGTACTATACTATTGCCATTTGTAGCATAATTATTAAATTGATTATTACTATTGTTGTTGTTATTGTTGTTGTTATTGCTGTTACCGTTATTATTGTTATTATTATTATTATGGCTTAAATTACTATTAATATTATTGCTGTTGTTGCTATTGTTGTTATTGTTGTTAATATTGCTTAAATTTGGATTCGATACATTCAGTTCTAGACCCGTTGTTAGGGGGCCCAATTGTTGTTGTTGTTGTTGCTGCTGCTGTTGCTGATGCTGTTGTTGCTGTTGCTGCTGTGATAAACTATTCGCATTGGCACTGCCATTTGTGATGGCCGCAGTTTGACCCTGGCCAACATGCAAACGATTTCGCAACGTGACTAATTCGGTGCTGAGACTTTTGAGTCGTTGTTGTAGGTGTACAGCCTCATTGGATGATGAGGCGTCTGTAATATAATGTTTTGGATTTTGGATCATCAATAAATGCATGAACAAAAAAACAGAGTATATGAGAAATAAAATTTTGTATTTGAAAACAAATTCAAAGAAGTGAATTTATTGCAAAATTTCGGGCAACGTTCTAAACGGAGGATCACAAAATTAAATTGTTTTTATTTGTTTCATAAACATTTTGTAGTTTTTTGCTATAAAATATTTTGCGTACAATAAAAACTGATGAATATTTTTGCTTAATTGGTCATTACAGCCCTTTAGTAAGGATTACAACCTAGTTTCTTACACCATACAAGTTATGTGTGCTAATTTGGTCCATGAGAGGCAGGACCTACAGTTTAACGTCGACTCCGATGGGACTATAAGTCTTTAGTGTGACAACTTATAAAATGTGTTGCCTTATAAAATCGATTTTTGTTTGTTTTTTATAAAGGGTGTTTTTTATAGAGGTATAGAACTTTAAGTTGGCATTACTTTTCAAGATGGCGACCGATTTAACAGCTGTCAAGTGATTTATTCTCAGTTTGGTTTGGCAATTCATCATGAATAGACTCACGCCTGAACAACGCTTGCAAATAGTGCAATTTTATTTCGAAAATAATGGTTCTGTGCGGAAAACGTATCGCGCACTACGTCCATTTTATCGTCGATAAAATCGTCCATCAGAGCAGTTAATTCGATTAACCATGGAACGTTTTCGCACCACGTTTACTCTTATTGATAACTCGCATTCCCAGAGACGCTGTACGGTGCGTACAGAAGAAGCTATTGCTGCTGTAGAGCGTAGCATTGAGCAAGACCCGAACGAGTCCATCCGCCATCGAGCACAGGAATTGGATCTGTGTCCATCCACTTTATGGAAGATTTTGCGGAAGGATCTTGGTTTGTGTGCTTACAAAATCCAACTCGTGCAAGATTTGAAGCCAAACGATCATCAAGTAAGGCGTAGATTCGTCGAATGGGCCCAAAACGAGATTACCGTTGTTCCCGATTTTCATAAGGGAATTTTGTTTAGCGATGAAGCGCACTTGTGGTTGAATGGCTACGTCAACAAACAAATCTGCCGCATTTGGAGTGAAAGTAATCCTCAAGTGTATGTGGAAACACCGTTACATCCAGAAAAACTGACTGTTTGGTGCGCTTTATGGGCTGGTGGAATCATTGGTCCGTACTTTTTCAAAAACGATGGTGGCCAGAACGTTACAGTCAATGGTGATCGGTATAGAGCCATGATTACTAACTTTTTCATTCCTGAATTGAATAACCATGATCTCCAGGATATGTGGTTTCAACAAGACGGCGCAACATGTCACACAGCTCGTGCCACAATAGATTTATTGAAAGACACATTTGGTGACCGCCTAATTTGACGTTTTGGACCTGTGAATTGGCCTCCAAGATCTTGTGATTTAACACCGCTAGACTACTTTCTGTGGGGCTATGTAAAGTCATTGGTCTATGCGGTAAAGCCACAAACGCTTGACCATTTGGAAGACAACATTCGCCGTATTATTGCCGATATACGGCCACAAATTTTGGAAAAAGTCATCGAAAATTGGACGTCCAGATTGGACTACATCCGCGCCAGCCGTGGCGGTCATATGCCAGAAATCATATTTAAAATGTAATGCCACAAGATTATCTTTCGGATAAATAAAATTCATGTCAATCGAATAATCCATCGTTGTTTTATTGCAACTTAAAGTTCTATACCTCTATAAAAAAATGTGTATGTATGTTTATATATGTAAATCAATGTTCGTACGCGACTCATGCTTATTTTGTGCTTCGTGTATATGTTGAGTTATGGAGAGTCGAAATCAACACCATCATATGTGTTGTTAAGCATGAATATGATGAGTACTTCAAACTTTGAATATGAGTAGAGGTTCCTTGATATTAAAATAAGTATGAATGCGTATAAGTATCAGAGATTGTGAGTATGATTCGATTCTACTCATCTTTTTGAATACTCATTGCTGATCTGCGGTATGAACTGAGGCCTCATGTCTAATAAGTCAACGCACTACCTACTAGACTACGGCGACTACATACATACATACATAATTGGCCATTACAACCCTTCAGTCAGGATTACGGCCTAGCTTCTCACACCACTCATGTTGTGTGCGTTAATTTTATACGTGAGTGGCGGGACCTACAGTTTAACGTCGACTCCGAACGACTGATTTTTGAGAAACTTTTCATGGCAATTTTATTTACTCTCAGAGTTTTTGCCAGAAATCTGCTGAAAGGAAGTCGCCGAAGAAATATTTTTTTTTTCATATTTCATTTTTGATGTCTGACCTGGGATACGAACCCGGGCTTTACGAATAGTAAGCCAACACACTACCTACTACACCACGGCGACTTCAACGACAAGCGACTACATATTTAACCATAATATTAATAGGGATCCTATTTACTACTACTATTCTAAAAACATTTTTTCATTTCAAAACATTAAATAACTTTACACCTGCTTTTAAAAACAAAAACAACAACCAAAAGAAATGGAATTTTTAAAATTAAATTTTTACTCTTTTTGTTGACTAAAACCAGTCATTTAACATCTTTCAAGTGTTTTTGTTTTATTTACGTTTTTCCCTTTTCTCTTACACTCTGCGTCTTCTTTCTTCATTCTGTCACTTAAATTCTGTTACAAAATACTCGTTTCATCTGAAAGCTGCCGGGTCATTGTTTTCTTTTTTTTTTCTTCCATTCTTCAGAATCGTCACAAGTTCAAAACAGAAATAAATTTTACCACAACAAGAAAAGAAAAATAAAAACAAAAACAAAAACAGAAATAAATTCATAAAAATTTACATTTTATTATACAAATTAATTAAGATCTTCAATCTTTTGAATGAATTGTGAATAAAGTTTTCAAACAAACTACCGACACTGATACCGCAGAGTTGCTTTATATGGCGTTTTAAGACGCAGCAACACAACACAATTATAGCGACGCTGACTTTACGTCGCTGGTTTTCAAAAGTTAATGAAGAAAAAGAAAAACTACAACAGATTTTTAAATATAAGTTCGGATGTTAAATTAAGTGAATGAATGGTTATTATATCGTATGTTTATGTTTTATGGAGTGGTAATTGCACGTTACTTGGCAACTTGGCAACTTTTATTTCAACAATGCTTTCAAAAGCGTTTTCAGGAAAATATTGTAATTAACAACAGAGACGCTAATGAATGATTTTAAGCAAGTGTTTATCGTATTCCAAATGGCAGCATGAAAGAAAGAAAATCCAGGAAAGATTCATTAAAACTATTCACACAGAGTTGCACCTTTTAAATCAGCTGTTTAAAGCATTAGCAAGTACAACACCTTTTCAAAACAAATTTAAGAAAACTTAGGTTAGGTCAGAGAACGTGTACATGCCATTGGAACAAGTACAATACCCAGAGGTCAAAATGACTCATTGCAATTTCGTCCTAAAAGAGAAAGAGGTAGGCCAGAAAAGGAGATAAAAAAAATTGGAAAAGGAGAGGTTAAGAAAACTTAAGCAATTCTTAGTTTTATTTCTGGCTTTTAGTTTGGTCTGCAATAGCAAAGTTTTACTATTTTAACTGCGAAAAATGCTTGTGAATAATGGAGTCAAATAAATGCGTACTTTACACAACAAAAATTATCAGAGATGTCACATTTTTCTTCTTATTATTATCGTGAAGACGCAACCGTACGATCTTTTGTACTGCCCTCGTACTTTATAGGGTATCCCTATAATGTATACTCGGCGTCCACAAGCACATTTGCTGCCTATTACCCTTTATGTACTTAGTTCTCTTCTTCTAGGATGCATTCATTAAACACCCCCACAGCTTCCACGCATGTATTTCGATGATTCATTCTTATTGCAACAGGATCCACATGTTGGATTCTGCAGGGCCGTTCACGAATCTCACGTTATTCCTGAAAAGTCTGATGCATGACTCCTGTCATCGTAATTTCCCAACAAATGTTTTAATTGTCTCAAACAAACTTGGCTTGCTTTTCTTTATCTTCTCTTTCGTTAAGCATATCTTTCCAAACATCCGTTCGCAATCCATAGAACTGTTCTGCTCCCATCAACGAGTATAATCTGTCTTCCTCGCAAACTCATCTGGTTGCTCATTGCCGAGAATTTTTAAATGTCCTGGGACCTTTATGTAATCTTATTTATCGTACCTAGCTTAATCGGCTTCCCAAGATCTTCCCATAATATCTTCGATTTGATCTCATAAGAGCCGAATGTCCGAATGGTAGCCTGGCTGTCAGTTGATGCTACTCTATCTTTTGTGTCTCTTATTCAAGTAGAAATGAGCACATCGTTTGCTTCTGTTCCTGTTTCAAAATCCGTTTTTAACCCTTGTGTACAGCATACACTATGTTTCGCTGCGTTTCACTTCCTAAAATTATAGAGTCTACTGGGTTTGTCCAGAGGACCACTGGCCATGGAACAATATATTGAAATACACCAAACGGCAGAATCCAATGATGTTTTCTTTGTTTCCTCTAACAGAAATTCATGCCAAGACAAAAATCGTTTTAAATCATTGAAAGTTAACTATACCCACAATATAAGTTGTTTGGGAAGCTAGGTCGTAATCCTGACTGAATGGTTGTAATGTGTAAATGCTAGATAAGAGAATAAGTTAGCCAGGTACAATGTTCTTAACGGGAAAGAAGAACAATTTGTACATCACGTTTTGTGTTTATTTCAGGTACCATAGGAACATGAATATAAAAACTTGAAAGGAAAGTAGTGTTTGATTCTTGATGAGGTCGCTATTGAAATTTGGGTTCAAATGATGTCATTATGTCTCCCACTTATGGTGAAGCCTATTGGTTTACAAACAAACTCAGGGCTCATTGTTACAACTTGCCATTAATTAAAGGCAGATAACTTGATTTTCATTATTATAAGTACACAATAAGATAAAAGTGAGCTAAAGGTAAGATCATCCTAACTTTAACTTTTAAAGTTCACTTTATCGTTGTGCTTGACATATTAAATATTATATTACCCTAGAGGCAGGCGTATTATGGAGATGGCAGCTCGAACTGGCCTGATCTTCGTGAATGAGGGGAGCGTAGCTACCTTTAGACGACCAGGTTGCGAGGGCACCATCCTTGATATAACTATGGTCTCGGAGAGCATGTATCACAGAGTCAAGGACTGGAAGGTTTTGGAAATATATACGGGCAGTGATCATATCGTACACCTTTGCTTCAAGGAATAGAGTAGAGGAGGACAATCACGCCACGAATTGTCGAAGATGGGATGCACGGAAATTGAATGCGAATCGGCCCCGAAGATCGTTGGACAGCTCAGCAGATTAATGGCGAATATAGGGGGCCCGCTACCGGCGAGAGACTTCTGATGGAGGTTGGAAACAGCATTATGCTCTATGGGAGCGAAATTTGGGCCGAAACGCTAGATGTTAAAAAGCGGGCAAACTCACTTGTATCGGTACAGAGAACGGCTGCATTGAGTATCACGTCGGCATATCGTACAGTGTCCGCCCCAGCCGTACTTGTGATAGCAGGTATAATCCCAATGGATCTGCTGGCAGCATAGCGGATGGAGAGTTATAAAGCGAAATTTGCTGGAAATCACATAAGCGGTCACTTCAGGGAAAACATAGAGGAAGGTGGACGGCGAGACTTATTCCGGACATAAGGCCATGGATTGGTCGGAAATTTGGAGAGGTAAATTACTACGATACACAGATGCTATCTGGTCATTGATATTTTAGGAAATATTTGCACAGAATGGGCAATACCGCCTCCCCTTACTGTCTTTACGAGGAAGGGGAAGTAATTAATGATACAGAGCACACTGCATCACTGCAGAGCTATCGCTCTGTACTGACGTCAATAATTGGAACGATCACGGCCGCTAACATTGTGGAGCGCATTCTAAGACTAAAGAAGAGGAATCTTGAGTCTGTAGAACACGTAGGCACGCCGGCATAGATGATACTGGCACACGTGTCAAACGAAATTCGAAATAGGGACGTGGACGAAAGAAATAGTGGAGACATTTAGATGTCTCCTCATCTTTCGACACGCAATCCGGAAGCGGATATGAGCACGCAGGGACCAAAGGTCCAAAAGGACTCCATTCCGAAGTAATACAACCATAGTCCACGAGAGGAGGGGGAATTTAGTGGGTGAGAGCCCCACACACGGAGGATGTGACGATTTCCTCTATGGTACGGTTAGGTACATTTAACTCTCCTCGGCGAGAAAAAAGAAAATATTAAATATTATTTTCAATATGGCAACTTCAAACATAAAAATGAAAAATAAATGTTAATATATTAACAGTTTCTCAAATCAAAATGGATGTTGGAGTATTCATTAAAACAAGTTATATGAACAAAATGAATAAACATAAGAAATAAAAAGGTACGACGTTGACATTGCATTTTTAAAGCACATGTTTAATTGGGCAGTGTTATCGACATTGTTTCGGCACTGCCATATTTTTGAAAAAGTTAACTTTATTTTATCTGTAGGTTGTAATAACGAAAAGAATCTAAACGTGACTTTATAGTTCACTTTAGCTAAAGTTATCTTTAACTAAACCCGACTTTAACGTTAAGTTGAAATATTGACCCTTAGTATTGGGATTCCTTGCTTCAAAGATTTCTTTATTGGATTCGTTAGAATTATAAATGACTGCCAATAAACGAGTTATTATTTCGCAAACCACAATCTTTAAACATTTAAGGTCAGACTAGTGTGCTCTATTTCTCATCATAATTAGCATGTGGTCTCGAAGTGTGATGTTTCTAAAAAACCAATCAATTAAGTTATGTTTATGAAATAACTTTCTATTCATAAACTTAAAAACAAAATAGAAAACATTTAAATAAAGACACATTAAAGGAAAATATTTGAATAGAATTTCTAAAATTTCAAAAATAAAAAAGTAAAAAAAATTGCAAAAAAAACTTAGAAATGCTGTTTTGGGTTCAATTCTTTTTTTGTTTTCTTTTCGGGAATTTTTCGCTTAATTGGTACAAGCCAGAAAAAATAAGACAGAACAGAGAAAAAAAAGGCCAATAAAGCGAGAAAAGCGAGAAGTTAAAAAAAATATATTCTTTTTTTTTGTTGATTTTTTTTGTTATATTTTTGGTTACCATGTATTTATTGGCTGCAAAGAAACCAGTTTGTGTCAATTTCTGTATCTCAAACAACATTCAACAGTCAAGTCAGTTGAATCCAAAAAAAAAAAATAAACACAAACACACATACACTTCCACTAACACAGTGGAGAGAAGTCAATTTGAAGTTAAAGTTGTTGCCATTGGTATCCAAAAGATACACAAGATTTGTGTTCAAATGCTTAAACTAACATCCCCACATGCCAGCTATTGAAGAGAGTTTTTTTGTTATGGAAAACTTCAATTCCGTTTTATTTCTATGGAGTAACTTGCTGTTGTTGTTGTTGTTTTTAAAGCACATACACAAAACAAAACAAAATTACACATTAAATTTACAAAATAAATCTTTTTCTAAAATTTTGTTTTGGTACTCTTATGGCTTGGTGGATACAACAACAGCAGAATACAGATACAAAAATACAGGTTAAGGCAGGCAACAGCAGCATGCTTATCATGCAAATCCAATACAAAACAGTACCCTACAATACATTCACTAACATTGTATGTACAATGGGTCAATTCGAACTCCGGCTACTGCACTTGTCTTAATTGTACAAGTCCTTTAACTTTCACTAACATTAACTAAGAATTCTACATTTAGACCAAGTCTTCTCTCATCGATATTTGTCGTTGGCAAGGAGCTTTGCCAAAAGAGATGGGTGTGGTATAATACCCTGACCCCCTATAGAGCATAACATCATCAAGAGGTATGACTCAGAAAACAGAGTCTCAGATCATAACACCACTTATAACAACCCAACATATGTATGTCCACAGAGTTCGTTGTTTCTAGGCAACGACAGACCATCCTAAGACTAGCTTAGTCGTCAAAATCTCAGTAATGAAATCGGCACTAAGACACAAAGAAATGATAAGAAAATCGTAGAGTGGATTTGTGACAGTCCTAACGAAACTAGAATTACAATGCAAAGTCTATGACTATACCTTTGCAAAAAGTCTTTTAACTAAGTAATCTCATTTCCCTTTCCCACTTCCTCTCCTTTTTCCCTATCTCCGCTATTAGCCTCTCCCCTTTTGGATGTTGTATAACGGGTCAACTGGACCTCCGGGTGCTATACTTGTCTCAATTGGCAAGTACCCACCCTCTAACCTAATCCTAAACCTAAGTAATCTCATCTCCAAAGGAAAATAGTCATTAAGCCCAGCTTGATTATATTATGAGGATAATGGCGATCATAATAACAAGTATTCTTAGAATTACATCATCTAAGGCAAACCTTGTTGGGTTGGTAAAGCTAAACGCCGCAAAGTATGAGAGTATGGAAGTTATGATCATGCGAAAATCTTGGGCCTTTTGACGGACTCCAACTTTTGATCATAGTTTCTCAACAAAACTGGTGGATAGATCCTATTATGAGAATGGTATCCTATTATGATTATGTTCTCCTTCAGCCAGAGTTTGAGAAACTTTTCATGACAATTTTGTTTACTCTCCGAGTTTTTACCAGAAATCTGTTGAGAGGAAGTCGCCGAAAAATATTTTTTCATATTTCGTTTTGTTGGAGTTGTCTGCCTTGGGATTTGAACCACGGCCTCAGATTTAACAAGCCAACACACTACCTACTAGGCAACGGCGACTGCTTGGTTACTGAAATATTCTATTTAGGCTGAAATAATGTTATAAAGAGAGTTGCTATGTGAATCCGGTATCAGAATGTATGCTGATATACGTATATCTACCATGAATAAAGGGTCCGTTCATTACATCGTGTGTTTTCTTCAGAGAATAAATAGTGAGTTACCACCATATGGTTTCCTGGATACAGGAACAACAAAGCTGACACACTTTCATATGCTGGTACATCATTGTTCCCCTACAAACTTGAGACTCACTTGCAAGAAAAAGATGGAATAATGCATCCACTTGTAGTGAGTGGCACAAGACATATCTGACTCGATATGGATATCTAAGGAATAAAATTTACTTTAAACCTAACTTGAACAACGACTTCTACACAAGCTGTAACGATAAGGTAGAACAGGAGACCACAGAACATATTCCTCGTCAGAGTTGGGCACTCAGAAGAAGAATGTCAATAGAATTCACATCTTTATACAGCTATCGGGATGGCTGAAAGTTACCAACCAAGAGTTACGGATGTCAGAGGTAATGTAGGTGCAACAACGCTTATAGGACTCAAGTAAACTTTGAGGCAACCGCCAATTTAGCCTAACTTAAGCTGTGCGGCCCGTGCACTGACGGGTTTGGTGGAATTCGGTCAGTAGAGGGACTGCGCTTACCAGTGACGTCATAACGGGCCGCTATGCGTGATCAAATGTGCTTTGGTTTTCAAAGCTACCACCTAACCTAACCTAAGTAATCATATAAATTGCCCGTTTGGTTCGATGATGTCATTAGAGCACATTAAACTTTAAAATCTTAGAAAATGATGCTGAATTATGCTGGATAACATTGCTATTGCCAATATGTAAATTTAACAAGACAAACACGATGAAAGAAATACGCTGAAGAAATAATTTCATGAAATGTCATATGCCCGGTGGGGTTTGGTTGAAAAAAAATGGAAAGATATTCGTTGTATGGGTTTCCATTTCAATTTGTTAGCCAATGTTTATCAATGGTTATGAAATCGTAATAGCTAATTACGAAATATTTGTTTGCAACGGATCTTGTTCCGCTATCGCAAAAACGAATCTGGTAGCCGAATGAATAACAAGATAAATTGCAATGATACTCTAATCAATCAATGCAGTTATTGTGGTCTGTGAGATCAGGTACATTGTATAGGATTCTTATAACTCATTTTCGATCATGTATAGTCGTAATATTCCATAATAAATTTGTAATTGCCGAAAAAAGTGCAAATCTCAAGTCGCCGTAGTCTAGTAGATAGCGTGTTGGCTTATTAGACATGAGGCCTCGGCTCAAACCAGAGATCAGCAATGAGTCGTTTTTTCGCTACTCATAAGCACTCATGTAATTTTGAATATAAGTGAGTCAACAATATTGAAGTTTAACTATGTACACTGATTCATTCGTACTCACTACAACGTTGATTTATAAGTACAGGTTGCAATGAGTATGAGTACAACGTTGACATCGAACTCATACCATTCGAAATATGTTTGATTCATATGCCTACTCATTCAGATTCATAACTTTAGAAAAATACTCTTATAATACTTATAAATGATACTTTAATCATTCATCAAAATTTTTAGTCTTAGTTGTTGTTGCATTTACAAAAAAAGAAAAAAGACACATAAGCAGAAGCACAGAGCAGCGAGGAGAACCACACAACCTTTTAGTGAGTATTTAAGTGTTCGTACGCAATTCATACTTATTTTGTTATTCGCATATATGTTGAGTGATGGGGAGTCCAGATCAACAACATCATACATGCTGTTAAGTATGATGAGTACTTCAAACTTTGAGTATGAGTAGAAGTTCCATGATATTAAAATAAGTATGAATGCGTATAAGTATCAGAAATTATTTTTGAATACTCACTGCTGATCTCTGGTACGAAGATCCTCTTATTTAACAATCCTTAACTTTAGAAAAATACTTATAAATGTTTCGAGTGACTCGAATTATTCATCAAAATTTACAGTCTTAGTTGTTGTTGCATTTACAAAAAAAAGACAGAGCAGCAAGCAGATCAAACACACAACCATTTAGTAAGTATTTTAGTGTTCGTACGCGAATCATACTTCTTTTGTGATTCGTGTAAATGTTGAGTTACGGAAAGTCGAAATCAACAACATCACACGTGTTGTTAAGTATGAATATCTTGAGTCTTCAAACTTTGTATATATGTGTAGTATGAGTATGATATTAAAATAAGTATGAATGCGTATTAGTATCAGAAATTGTGAGTATGATTCGATTCTACTCATCTTTTTGAATACTCATTGCTTATCTCTGGTTCAAACACCAGGTCAGACATCTCCAACAAAACGAAATTTGAAAAAATATTTCTTCGGCAACTTCCCCTCAGCAGATTTGTGGCAAAAACTCTGCAGAGTAAATAGAAAATTGCCATGAAAAGTTTCTCAAAAATTTGTCGTTCGGAGTCGACTTTAAACTGTAGGTCCGTATACTCATGTAAACAATTAACACACCCAACATAACTGTAGGTCCCGCCACTCACGTATATAATTAACACACACAACATAAGTGATGTGAGAAGCTAGGTCGTAATTCTGACTGAAGGGTTGTTATGACAAAAAAAAAAAAAAAACAGTAGTATTGGCTGGTCGTCAGTTGCCATTTTTAATACCAATTTAGCTGAAGATTGGTTGCCATCCATAATCGACCCATTAAACTAATTTCCCGCACGACAACTAAATTAAAAAAATAAAGTTTTGATCAGTATTTTCATCCATTTCCCTGGCTACAAGATGCCAGATGCTAAATGAAATTTAGGAAACGGTTTTCCGATCGGATGAATAAACGAATATTTTTTGACAAAAACGAGAAGCGTTGCCACTTGACAGATCGTAGTTCTCTGACTTGTTTTACAATAACATTAGACAGGCTTAGCAGCAGTCATCCCAGTTTTTGGTTAAAGCTTATCAGCCTGAGGGAATTTTAGTTGAGAACCAGAAAGAAAGGAAAAAAAATTATAACACAAGACCCAAAAACAATTACAATAACAACAACAAACATTTCATAAATTATCAGTTGGTTGGGCTTAACAAAAAATGAAAGAAAAAAAGAGAAACAAAACTGATGGACTGAACGACCAGGCAACCGATTGACTTGCCTTTTGTTTCTCGTGAGTGCGTAAGTGTGTGTAAGTGTTTGGCTACTAAAGAGCTCTGCTGCTTACAAACAATCAGGCTGGAGCATCTATGCTAAGGTATTCCAGCCAGCGTGCTAACAACTAATCAAACATGAAACAAATGTTGCATGAAAAAATTCCCCCGAATGAGAATATACAGGGGGTTCTGGAAACGAAAGAGGCAAGAAAGAATGTTTTGGGCATTATAATGAAACAAAAAACAACAACGAATAAAAACGAAACGAAACGAAACATAAAAACAAAGGAAACGATAAGAAGAAAAAGAAAAAATTAAATTCTTTTAAAAATTTCTTTGAAAAAAAGTAGAGATTTTGGTAGAAAACATTATGAACGTAGACTGAATACTCGTGGATAGAAATGCTTGTGTATACAGCAGCAGACAGTCAGTTATTTGGCCCACAAGCCAACCTTAGTGCGATTTATATCAGCAGAAACCTTAGCGAAAATCATTAATTTTAAGCGTGTTTTCTTTAAAGGTTTAGTAGCCATAGACATACATACGTACATGCGATTCATACATACGATCCATACATACATACTTTGTACATACTTTGTATGGCGCATAAATCTCAACTCATCTTAATTAGAAAGAAAATATTTTTTTTAAAGTCTTTTGAGACTTTCGAAATAACATTTGAATGTTGAAGATGACTTAACAAACGAATGCCGGCTGATGATGACGCTGCTGACCTGCAAAAGGGTTTCAAACAAATTTTTTTATGAAATGGCAGGCGACTATTCGTGACATGAAGTGACATGGGTAGGACAGAGAATTTTACGCCGTAAATATTATTTTAAAACACAACACAACTATAGTTCTCAAGTTTGGTGTCATAGATTTGCACGTTATGGACTTATTAAAGTCAATATAAGTCACTGAGTCCTACATACGATACGTGGAGTGCCCATATTCAGTTGAGTGCCCATTCACATACATACAGGGTGGCTGATATATAATGCAACAAAGTAAAGCGCTATATTTTTTTAATTTTCTTTTTTAATTTTATTGTTCAAAAGCAAAAAAATGTTGGAAATAACATCAAATTTTAGAATCAGTTTAGATTTGTTCGAATTGCCCACTTTTGGTACGAATTATTGCCTTCAAACGGCCGACAAAGCAATCACAGGTTGCACGAAAGTGGCTCTGCGGTATTTTGACCCATCCCCGGCGAAGCGCCATTTTGGTGGCCATTGTGCGGTAGAAATGAAGCGAGGAACCTCATTTGTAAGCCATTCTTGGTTGACGCATGCTGAGTGCGGTGGTGCTGAGTCCTGTTGGATTGTCCATGGTCTGCGGCCGAAATGTTTGTCTGCCCAGGGCTTCAATACTGTCTTTAAGACATTTTCCCGATAATATTCGGCATTTATTTTGACCCCACGGTCGATGAATACAAGCGGGGAGCGACCATCGGCCGTTACGGCGGCCCACACCGGTACCATCGGTGGCGCTTGAGTTCAGGTGGCCAATCGCAGGTGTAAATTTTCAGCTGACCTCTTTGGCAAGTAAACCCGATCATTTTGTTTGTTCACAAACTGCTCAATTTGGAATGGCTTCTCATCGGAGAAAACCAAATTCGGTAACTGGCCACTTTCGTGCCAGCGAAGTAACTCCTTGACTCTTTCCAGTCTAACTTCTTTTGTCCATCGGTGAGCTCTTGCACTTTTTGGAACTTCAATGGCTTTAGTCCAAGCTCATTTTTCAATATGTGTTGCATTCGTTCTCGCGATATGTTCAGCTCACGAGCAATTTTTCTACCACTGCGGCGTGGATTTCGCTCCAATCTGGCCTTCACTTTTCGGATCATTTCTGGTGTTGTTACCGTTTCTTTCGTCCACTTTTTGGACGCGATGCAACACTGCCAGTATCACGGTAACGAGCAATGGTACGAGAAACAAAATATTTATTCACATTTAAATGCTGGAGGGCTCTAACGATAGCCACCTGTGGTTTTCCAGCCAAATATAAAGCAATCACACACTATCACGCTTGAATTCCATCACGAATAACTTTTTTTCTGAATGCAATTGATCAAAATGCTTTTGTAAGCTTGTAAATAATAAAATGAACTGTCGCTGGAATAAATCTGTCAGCTGTCAGACGAGCGGTTTACAAATGATAACAACCTGAAGTTGGTTGCAATACATATCAGCCACCCTGTCCATAATTGGTCATTACAACCCTTTAGTCAGGACTATGACCTTGTTTCTCACACCACTTATGTTGTGTACGTTAATTTTTACACATGATTGGCAGGACCTACAGTTTAAAGTCGATTCCGAACGACAGATTTTTGGGAAACTTTTCATGGCAATTTTATTTATTCTCAGAGTTTTTGCCAGAAATCTGCTGAGAGAAAGTCGCCGAAGAAATATTTTCAGATGCCTGACCTGGTGATTGAACCGCGGCCATCACGTCTAATAAGCCAACACACTACCTACTAGACCACGGCGACTTCGTGCTAGTCCTCAAGCTAATTAAAATGTTGGGTAAAAGGCTACTTTCGAAATCGTCAACTAATATCAACGAACGCCGACTCGAGGTTCTAATGTAACTTTGGTATGAGCGGCAGGCTGTTAGCTTTTAATTTTGTGTGCACTTTCCAGATGCTCCTCGGACTTATAGCGATGGATCGCTTTTGAGAGTTCCCTCTCCTTGAGTTTAAAAAACAAAATGTGTACAAGATGTTACCGAAATTATGAGTGGAATCGATCAAATGTCCGCCACATTTCGCATTCGAAATGTCCAATTTTCTATGACACAATGTGATCTAAGAAAACCCAGCAAGAAAGTGTCAAGAGCGTTATAACATCGAATTTGAACCATCGTGTTATTTCGAATCTGGCAATACTTATGTCATTCTATTGTATCACAAATTCAGTATCTGCATTGAAAAATTCAGTATCTCCACCTAACGCAATAAATCGATTTGCGTTTAAGGAACGTTGGGATTTATTGGGCCAACGGAAACTGCCGATTTTGTCAAAAAATTATCTTTTCGGATGAAGCTTATTTTCATCTTGGTGAATACGTTAATAAGCAAAATTGCCGTATTTGGGGCTCAGAAAACCCCCATATTGTCTTACAGAAGCCAATGCATCCATTACGAGTGACTGTTTGGTGCGGCTTGTGGAGCGGAGGCATCATTGGCCCATATTTCTTTGAAAATGAGGACAGTGCAATCATTTGGGTCAATAGAGACACCTATTGCACCGTGATAATCGATTTTTGTCCGCGCTCTTCATAGCATTGATGTGAACGATGTTGGGCGATGCCGCCCATCTCACCCCACAATCGATTTATTGCGTAAAAGGTTTGACGGCCGTTTAATTAGTCGAAATGGTGATGTCAATTGACTGCCAAGAAGCTGGGATTTGCCAGCGCCGAACTATTTTCTATGGGGCGCTGTTAAAGAAAATGTTATGCCAACATTCGTGAGGCCATTGCCGAGATACGACGCCTTACACTCGAAAAAGTGCACGAAAATTGGTCCGATCGAATGAAGTACTGTGAGGCCAGTCTCGGCAGCCATATGAATGAAATAATATTCCATTTCTAATCGAAACAATTGTACTTCATAACAAAAAAATAAGTTTGGAAAAATTTCAAACCGTTTTTGTTAGATCACCCACCCTATATTACACGCTCTTAGTTTACATCATCTCTACGTGAGATCGTTCGTGCAGAATATCCAATGTGGCGTGGGCTATATGGCACTTAACGCTGTTCTATTGAAATCACATTACTTGGTGTCCAAACCAATCTGGTTGAAAAAAATTGGAATAACAGGCCTTTAGTCCCCCCATTGAAGGCTGTATAGTAGCCCGCCAACGTCGTACTTATGATGAGACCAGTCCAACTATATTATGTGGATTACATCATTGCATTGGATGCTATTGGTATGTCCCAAATTCGACAATTTTTCAACAAAAACTTTGATTGCCTCAAACTCATTTTATTTAAGAACAGTATTTATCTTCCCTTTTGTTGAGAATCCCTTTTCAAACAACCACCCCACTCCACAGAACGGTTCTGGTCCCTTCAACGGTGTGAAAGCTCCCCTGATGGCCAGCTTGTCTGCTTGCTAACTGCCTAGAATTCCCACATGGCATAGGACCCAGCAGAGGATAACTTTATTCTGTCTAGCTGATTCAGTTCCTTCAAACAGTTCCACACTATCTTCGATTTATCCTCGTTAGAGCCGAGTGCTCGAATGGCAGCGTGACTGTCATATAGTAATGCTATGTCCTGCTTTTTGTACCTCCTATCCTAGTTGAATTTAGCACATCTGTCCATTTCAGAGACGTCTGCTTAGAAGACCCCCGCGAATATTTCAGTCTGGAATCAAAACCGACTGCTCCTGTTCAAAGTTTCGCACCCCAAAATAGTGCCTCTTTTGAAAAGGAATGCTGCCAGATTACTCCATTAATTTCCGTTACTATGACTCGTTGCGAAGCACATCTACTGGTTCTATTCAGAACAGTTAAAATCATGACTAATCATGTTGAATTAATACTTTTTAATCTCTTGATTTATTATTCGATTATGAATCTTGTCTACCAAATAAAGAAATGTTTCAATATTTTAAATATTTTTCAACTTTTTGTTACCAAAATCGCAAAATATGTTAATTTTATTGAGAAAATATCAACCTTGACTTTGTTTAAAGCCATAAACATAACAGAAATACAAATTTTTTTAAGCTAGGAAAACAAAATGGATTTTAAATGGATTTCCCATTAAAATCACAATGACCCCCAAATTATTTGCATAACAAAGTGATCATTTATCATAACACATCGTATAGAAGAAACACGATATTTTAAAGAAATTAACGTATAATTTATTGTTCTTTAGTTTTGTTTTTACTTAAAACAGCTTAAAATAATTTATTATGGATTTTACAAGAACGTAATTTAAACTGTAACACTCTGAGAAGTTTCAAAGAATTTTAATTTTCTATTTTACAGTCGTCGATAAATTTTTAATTGGCTTTGTACATACATAATTGGTCATTACAATCCTTCAGTTTGTATTACGGCCTAGCTTCCACATGACTTAAGTTGTGTGTGTTAATTTTATATATGAGTGGCGGGACCTAGAGTTTAAAGTCGACTCCGAATGACAAATTTTTGAGAAACTTTTCATGGCAAATTTTATTCAAGTTTACTTGGGGTTTGAACCATGGCCATCACGTCTAAAAAGCCAACCCACTACCTACTAGACTACGGCGGCTTCAGGGAACAATTCTTACCATAATTAACAAAGGCCAGATCTGCCAAAATGATATGTGGAAGGCTTATAAATCCTGAAAATACAACCCAGGAATTGTAAGCTGGATGTCAAGTCGGGCCAATGGTTACCTAAAGGGCAATTGTAAGGACAGGGTTGGACAAGATACAGAAACTAGCGTGTGATGACATAACAGAGGCAATGAGAACATGTTCTACAGCGGCGGTGTAACATAAAAATGTAATTTCGCGACTTAAGGCTGTCAGTTTCCTCCTTAATTGTCCCCTCGACAGAAACAATAGAATAGAATAAGATTTTGGAAAATGCTTTGTAACAAAAATAAATGGAGTAATTCGAAAGCTGTATTCTGTTTTAAAAGCGTGACTATTTTGTGGTACCTGTGTCAATAACAGATCTTGGAAAAGGAGCACAAGTTTTTGACCCCAGAATAATCTTCGAGCGGAAGTCTATGCCATCGAAAGTTGTGCTCAATTTAACTTGGATACAAAGTGCAGAGGAAAGGACATAGGAAAACTATCTGACTGACAGTCTCTGACCTCCGCGGTCTCAGATCCTATGAAGTTGACTAGGTATAAGAATGGAAAACTAAATGTGCTAGGCAGGACTTAATCCCCGGTCAAACAGAAATTTGTGGTGAACTGCGGGTCGCCGATGAAACCGGAACCTTTCACTGGAGAAGGAAGAAGCATTGGGAAGAGTATGAAGAGAAACAATCTTCGCATCTCGAACGGATTAGATTTTGTTGGATAATTACAATGAAAATTGACTTAAGTTATAAATCGCACTATCGTGAAGTAGCTTAAGAGTTGTAACCGGTATTATACCGGGCACAATTGAGCACTAGTTTAAGAATAACGATCGATTCATGCTCAATATGCAAACTGCGTGATGAGAACAACGAATTACCGAACACGTACTTGTGGCCTATGCAACTTAAATGCATCTCAGCAGGAAACAACTGTAGGCAGGGAGTAATTCTTACTGATAACGAACAGACTCCTCAAGAGGATGCAGAAGACATGTTGTACAATAAATCGTCGGATTTTCGTATTCCACTACCTTTGCGTAGTAATGAGTAAATTAAGTTTGTTTAATTTAAATTAATTCTGTTAACAAAAATCAAATAATACACAGGAAACATCTATTAATTTGTGGAAAATCGATATAATATCCTTTCTTCTTTGTGATGCATTGTATCGAGAAAAACATCAATGTTTTGTTGTAATACTCTATTTATACATCGGTCTGGCAACTTCCAGAACTTATTGCTGCTTTATTATTGTTTTTTTTTTGCTATCTTGCGTGATCTTGTATTGAATGTAATTTTTGTGATTGTAATTTGAGCTTTGTCTATCTCTATTAATAGTGTTTATTCCATTTTTTTTTAATAATATTTTAAAGATTTTCTTATATTACCCATAAATTTTATGAAATTTTGTGAATTGAATGAATTTTTGTTATTTTTTTTTTCTGTAAAAAAATATATTTTTGAACAATTTTTGTTGCTGAATAAACCTGTAAAGCAACTCGCCTCTAAGGCAACACTCCTCCAAGGCAGCAAGCCTCCAACACGCCCCTAAAGCCACTCGGCTCTAAGGCAACTCGCCTTTAAGGCAACATGCTTCTAAGGCAATACGCCTCTAAGGCAACTCGCCTCTAAAGCAACTCGTCTCTAAGGCAACTTGCCTCTAAAGCAACTAACCTCTAAGGCAACACGCTTCTAAGGCAACACGCCTCTAAGGCAACTCGCCTCTAAGGCAACTCGCCTCTAAGGGAACTCGCCTCTAAGGCAACTCGCATCTAAGGCAACTCGCCTCTAAGGCAACATGCCTCTAAAGCAACACGCCTCTAAGGTAACTCGCCTCTAAGGCAACACGCCTCCAAGGCAGCACGCCCCTAAAGCTACTCGCTTCTAAGACAACTCGCCTCTAAAGCAACTCGTCTCTAGGGCAACTCGCCTCTAAAGCAACTCGTCTCTAAGTCAACTCGCCTCTAAAGCAACTCGCCTCTAAAGCAACTCGTCTCTAAGGCAACACGCATCTAAGGCAACACGCCTCTAAGGCAACTCCCCTCTAAGGGAATTCGCCTCTAAGGCAACTCGCCTCTAAGGCAACATGCCTCTAAAGCAACACGCCTCTAAGGTAACTCGCCTCGAAGGCAACACGCCTCTAAGGCAACTCGCCTCTAAGGCAACATGCCTCTAAAGCAACTAGCTTCTAAGGCAACACGACCCTAAAGCTACTCGCCTATAAAGCAACTCGTCTCTAAGGCAACACGCCTCTAAGGCAACACGCCTCTAAGGCAACACGCCTCTAAGGCAACTCGCCTCTAAGGCAACATGCCTCTAAGGCAACACGCCTCTAAGGCAACACGTCTCTAAGGCAACACGCCTCTAAGGCAACATGCCTATAAAGCAACACGGCTCTAAGGTAACTCGCATCGAAGGCAACACGCCTCTAAGGCAACTCGCCTCTAAGGCAACATGCCTCTAAAGCAACTCGCCTCTAAGGCAACACGACTCTAAGGCAACACGACTCTAAGGCAACACGCCTCTAAGGCAACACGTCTCGAAGGCAACACGCCACCAAGGCAACACTCCACTAAAGTTACTCGCTTCTAAGACAACTCGCCTATAAAACTATTCACCTCTAAGATTATTCGCCTGTAGGGCTACTCGCCTCTAAGCCAACTCGCCTCTAAAGCAACTCGTCTCTAAGGCAACTCGCCTCTAAGGCAACACGCCTCTAAGGCAACACGCCTCTAAGGCAACTCGCCCCGAAGGCAACAAGCTTCTAAGGCAACACGCCCCGAAGGCAACACGCCTCCAAGGCATCACGCCCCTAAAGCTACTCGTCTCTAAGGCAACACTCCTCCAAGGCAGCAAGCCTCCAAGGCAACACGCCCCTAAAGCCACTCGCATTTAAGGAAACATGCCTCTGAGGCAACTCGCCTTTAAGGCAACATGCCTCTAAGTCAACTTGCCTTTAAGGCAACATGCCTCTAAGGCAACACGCCTCTAAGGCAACTCGCCCATAAGGCAACTCGGCTTTAAGGCAACTCGCCTATAAGGCAACATGCCTCTAAGGCAACTCTCCTATAAGGCAACATGCCTCTAAGGCAACACGTCTCTAAGGCAATTCGCCTCTAAAGCAACTCGTCTCTAAGGCAACATGCCTCTAAGGCAACACGACTCTAAAGCAACTCGTCTCTAAGGCAACACGCCTCTAAGGCAACACGCCCTAAGGCAACACGCCTCTAAGGCAACATGTTTCTAAGGCAACTCGCCTCTAAGGCAACATGCCTCTAAGGCAACATGCCTCTAAGGCAACACGCCTCTAAGGCAACACGCCTCTAAGGCAACACGCCTCTAAGGCAACATGCCTATAAAGCAACACGGCTCTAAGGTAACTCGCATCGAAGGCAACACGCCTCTAAGGCAACTCGCCTCTAAGGCAACATGCCTCTAAAGCAACTCGCCTCTAAGGCAACACGACTCTAAGGCAACACGACTCTAAGGCAACACGCCTCTAAGGCAACACGTCTCGAAGGCAACACGCCACCAAGGCAACACTCCACTAAAGTTACTCGCTTCTAAGACAACTCGCCTATAAAACTATTCACCTCTAAGATTATTCGCCTGTAGGGCTACTCGCCTCTAAGCCAACTCGCCTCTAAAGCAACTCGTCTCTAAGGCAACACGCCTCTAAGGCAACACGCCTCTAAGGCAACTCGCCCCGAAGGTAACAAGCTTCTAAGGCAACACGCCCCGAAGGCAACACGCCTCCAAGGCATCACGCCCCTAAAGCTACTCGTCTCTAAGGCAACACTCCTCCAAGGCAGCAAGCCTCCAAGGCAACACGCCCCTAAAGCCACTCGCAATTAAGGAAACATGCCTCTGAGGCAACTCGCCTTTAAGGCAACATGCCTCTAAGTCAACTTGCCTTTAAGGCAACATGCCTCTAAGGCAACACGCCTCTAAGGCAACTCGCCCATAAGGCAACTCGGCTTTAAGGCAACTCGCCTATAAGGCAACATGCCTCTAAGGCAACTCTCCTATAAGGCAACATGCCTCTAAGGCAACATGCCTCTAAGGCAACATGCCTCTAAGGCAACATGCCTCTAAGGCAACACGACTCTAAGGCAACACGCCTCGAAGGCAATATGCCTCTAAGGCAACTCGCCTCTAAGGCAACTCGCCTCTAAGGCAACATTCCTCTAAGGCAGCAAGCCTCCAAGGCAACACGCCGCTAAAGCCACTCAGCTCTAAGGCAACTCGCCTTTAAGGCAACATGCCTCTAAAGCTACTCGGCTCTAAGGCAACTCGCCTCTAAGGCAACTCGCCTCTAAGGCAACTCGCCTCTAAGGCAACTCGCCTCTAAGGCAACTTGCCTCTAAGGCAACTCGCCTCTAAGGCAACTCGCCTCTAAGGCAACTCGCCTCTAAGGCAACTCGCCTCTAAGGCAGCACGCCTCCAAGGCAACACGCCCTTAAACTCGGCTCTAAGGCAACTTTTTTCTTACAAATTACACGAATAATTTGAAAAATAAGATGTAACTTGAAGAATCATGTTGTTAAAGTACTTAATTTTTAGTTACGTATAGCTTCATATTACTCTACCAAGTTGGGGTTTTTAAATTCAGTTTTAAAACTTCAAATAAATTGCAAATACTTCACGTGTAAAATGCATTCTTATTTCATAGGACACCATAGAATTGTTAAACAACAACAGAAGACAAAAAGAAAATCGATAAACTTACCCTGCAACTTCTTCTCCGTCTCCCAAAATTTTTGTAATTCCGTAAAATATTTATCCAGTATGAAGACTTTTGAAAGGCCTAATGTGGCCATCGTTAATCAACATTTGTGTGCAAATAATCGTATTGAGAAATTTTGATACATTGAAAACACTTTATTTTCTTCAGATTTTCTTATAAAGAAGGTAACATTAAGGCAGGAATTAGTTATCGATAAATAATATTTTGTATTCTTAAGACATTTTGCTTTTTTATTTTCTTTCTTTAATTAATTTTTTTTTATTTAAACGTTAACACGTTTTTTTTCTTTAATATTTGGCACAGGAAGTCAATTCCATTATAAATTTATTTTCAGTATTTTTTTTTATTTTTTTTTAATTCTTTAAACATTCCTTAAGAAAAAGGAATAAATTAAAAAATAAATATGAAAATATGACACTTAACACATATTCCAACAACACTTTTTTTGAAATACAATGGGATATGTAAGCGACGTTTATTAAGCGAGAAACATTCCTCACTTTTCGTTGAAATTTTTACACAAAAACAGGACACGTTAAAAACTGTCTCACTTTAATGGTTAATTTGGCAAAGATCACACAATTGCATCACTCATACAACTAAACACACATACACGTACGATTTCACTCGTTCACCAATAAAACCACATTTGCTCCCAACATACATACATATTCGGATGTTCGTTTATTTTTCTTTTTTTTTTCTCTTGAAATTCTTTTCGTTTTTCGTTATTTTACACAAAATTCGGTTATTGCTGGTTCTGTTGTTGTTATTTGGGTTTAGAAATGATCATTTGTTTTGGTTTGTTTTCCTATTATCATTGTTGTTGTTGTTGTTATTGCAATTACTTGTTTATCATAATCATTGCCTTTGCTGTTATTGTTGTTGTTATTGTCATTTATACACTTTACCTCTCTTTAACATTGTTTTGTTTGATTTTTATTTCCCAGTGGTAGTTGTTGCTTTTGAAACAAGTTACCTACTACATATATCAACAACAACCACAACAACATCGTCATCATCTCCACACTACACCACACTATGCCACCATCACAGTTACCATCACCATTAATGAAGTCTGTTTAGATTTGAGTTTTTCTTCTTTGAAATGCTAAGTATGGCTGGCACATTGTAGTGTGGTGTGGTGTGGTGCGGTATATTATTAACATACTCCACCACTCAGCCATACACACACACGCACACAAACATGTGCACATAAACTCAATAGCTCTTTAAAGAAATACAAAAACAATAAACATTTCATTATTTTTGTTTTTATTTCTTTTGTTGTTGTTTTTTCTTCCTCTTGTGCACTCACATTTCAACACCATAAACAAAAATAAAGAAATACACACACATACAAGCTTTAAATGATCATTTAGGTGGTGGAGTTGGTATCACTTATTGTAGTACCTTACACATATGCAATAGAGTTGCCAAGACTCATTAAAATGTAATTTCTGCTTTAAGGTATTGAAAATTGCCCATGAATTGAAGTGCAGAAGTTGCAGATGTTAACTGCACACAATAGAAATGTTAATAATGTTGACGCTGAATTTACACAGGGTCTTTCAGGTTTAATTTAGTTTCCTTTAATAGATTTTTCTTTTACTTATTCTCTTTTGGCAAATGACAATGTGAAAACAATATTTCTTAATATAAAGAATCGTTTCATTTAAAAAATTCTTAAGAAACTTTTATTACACAGTTCATGGACGATGTCGCTGTAGTTAACCCCCCAATAATAAAAAAAAAATGTTCTACTATATCCAAAAAAAATTCAAAATATGATTAAACTCTGGATGAAGTCATTAAATTTTAATCTGGCAAAGCTTGAAATTGAAGCTGAGTTCGAAGAACACGGGAACAAAATTATGTGGCACTGACTGTTCGATATGGAGTCAAAGTTTATAAAATATCTAAGGATAAAATCTGGGATCTGGGGATCGCCTTTGGCCTCAAGAGTTTTATGGAGTCACACCATTCATGTTTTCTGTCTTATGTGCGGTTTCTGTAAGGCGTATGGTTTCACACGTTCTTCTTTTCGGTATATGGAAAACACAAACAAAAACACACAAAATTTGCTTAAAGACCTGTTTCTGTAAGACGAATGATCGCACACGTTCGTCTATTTGTTTGGGAAACATAAGCAATATTGAGTGTTTAATTCATGAGTGGCGTCAATAGACCGATTAATGACGACTCCGAACGATAGATTTGAGTAGCTTTTCATTGATTTTTTTTTTACTCTCAGAGTTTTTGCCAGAAGACTGCTGAGAGGAAATCGCCGAAAGATATTTTTTTCATATTTCGTTTGAGATATCTGAACTTTCGTCTAATAAGCTACCATCCTGCCTATTAGACAATAGGGACTGTACATAACTTTTTTCAGTTTAACTACATCTGATCAAATCAATACCATATTAGGTGATTGATCTATCGTATATGCTTCTAGGACGATAGCTTTGCCAATTGTCATTGCACATTTTTTTGGTATTTTTTAAGGAATTGGCGATATGCGATCTGCTTGTGCTGATGATAAAAATTTAGTCACTTTCAACCGGATTTGAAACTTGGTTGCACAATTTTGGAGCCAAACATTTTAACCCCTAATCAATCAAGGTACTTATCGGTTGTTAGACTTATAACAGATGTTAAGGCGGTCACACAAATCGTACAACACGTTACGTTTTTGCTTATAAGAGAGTGGATAGTATCGTGTAAACTCAAACTGTAATGAAAGCGTATGGTATTTAGAGAAAATACGGAATACGGATTGTTTTCTGATATTTTTCAAAAACTATCGCAATTTATTAGATCATAAATGAATTAATTTTACTTTGTTTTCGTATATAAACACAAAAAGTCTGACGTAAGATGTTTTCTTTATGACTTTACGTTCGCAAAGGCCAATCGTGTCAGTTAGTCTTTATTCTTGTCAATCAACATTTTCTTTTTAAATTTAATCCCTGCTTTATAAATAATGCTTACAAAATGTCAATATTTTTAACACATGAAGAACTGTTTCTATATTTACCGCACTGTGTATTAATTAGCAGTATTACCAGAATAAAATAATTAACAAACACTAATTCATTAAACACTCTTTCAAAATCAAAACCTGTTTTCTTAATTTTCTTAACAGAATTTTAACGATTTTTCCCTTCTATTAAGGGCACACAATGAATTTATTCCTGTATACATGGCAATACTATTAGTAGCACAATGGAAGTACATCTTGTATTTGTTGTTGGTTTTAAATGTAGTTTTTTTTTGTAATATTTTTTCCTATAAACCGTCGGATACATACAAGATTCAAATACTCAGCCACCACTAGCATTTAATAACAATAACAACACAGCACAGGCAACACCAACACCAACACAAACAAGAACGATAATAACGATAATAAAACAAAATGTGTAGAGGAAAGAGAGACCATTAAACCAACCAACAAACGATACCTTTAAGGTATCCACACAAAACAAGATTTGAATTTTTTCTTTTCCTTTTTCTTCATTTTCAAACTGAAATGAATTTTTTTTCTTTCTTTCTTTTTTTCTTTTTGTTGTTTGTTAAATAAGTTTAAAATTCCTTTAAACAAATTTTTTATATATTTTTTCACTATACTTTTTTGTTATTTATTTGTTTTAATTAAATGGCATTTTGTTGTTGTGGTGTATGATTGATTGACTGATTAACAAAAGAATCCATTAAAAATTATTGATTCCAATTAGAAATTCAAACATTTTTTTGAGCACTGTGTATGCAATGATAAACTCCACTTATTAAGAAAAATCTTTTCTTTTTGTTCTCCCGTTTAATTTTTGAACTCGTTTTTAACGTCCTTAACACTCCAAAAGTTCTGCACGAACTGAAAAGTTGCTTTTGAAAATGTACTGATCAAACGGTTGGTTTTAAAAAATGTTCATTACTCTCTTGCTTTTCCTCTTTCTTAATTGTTGCTCTCTGTGTAAACGTTCTCTCTCTCTCTCTCTCTCTGTTTACTTTGGGTTGTTTGTTGTCTATCATTTGGTACAAACAGTGTTGTCAGATTTTGTAGTGGGGATAAAAATTATTTTCTGGGGATGGGGCTATTATTCGGGAAATATTTTTGATATTTTAGGAATTTAATTTTTTTTTTTAATTTACAGTCGATCTTAATAAATTATATCTTCCACTTTTGTGTGGATTTTTAGGGACCAAAGTAAACAAGATTTGGGGGTTTAGAATTTCCAAATCGGTATAGAAACTTGAAAATAATCTGCCAACCCCGTTGAGTAGGTGTGGCCCGGCTGGGGTGATCACAAAAAAATTATTTTTTCAATGTGGTGAGTTTTAAGTGTGGTGAGTTTCGGTGTGGTGAATTTCCCCGGTATTGTGAATATAATGAAATTCTCCACAAGTACCGTTACATTAAAATGAACGGCATTACCGTCATTCCAATATTACCATTAGTTGCACCATATTACCAATGGTGAATTGTGGGGTTTGTAACTGGAATAAGTAAATTTCAGTTCGATTAGAAGTCATTGGTCAAAAAGTCATTATTGTAAGCAAACCCGCCACAAATTGAAAAATGGTTTATATAGGATACTATGTATCTAGGACGTATTTATTTATCGTAAAGTAAAAAACTTTTAAACAATCCGACAACACTGTTTTAAATTAGGCTTCAGCTCTGTGTTTATTTTTGTTGGGCAAGTTTGAAAGCAGGTGAGTTTCTACAGTGTTGAGTTGCGTTGCTTTTTGAGCATGTTTTTCTTTGTCTTCATAATAACCCCAGTTTATAATAATACAGTTCGAAAAACGCTGTATTTTATTTTATAAATGCGTAAAGTATGCAACACTTATTATCGTAGTGATTAATGACGTTATTTTTGTTCTTTTGGATTTTATTGTTATGTAAGATGAGAAAGTGATTGTTCTTAGAATTTGATTTTCATTTTCCATAAGAATTCAGACGCAACTATTCATTTGTGGTAAACGATATCGAAAACATTCGATGTAACTTATCGATACAATCGATATATCCATATATTCGATAATTGGAGGCTGTGCTAAATTTAGGCCCTTTGCTAAAGGTAGTGAGAACCAGTGCATGGGGACTATTGTTAGGGTAATGGAAGACAAGTCTGATATGAGATTCGCTAGGTGGCATCTTCACCTTATAAGTCTAGTGGCTGATAGCTCCTCCCTGAGAGTTTAAGGAATAATTTTACGACAGGGAACATTCAGTGGTATACAGGTGGTTCAAGGACATATGGCAGTGGTGTAAAGTATTGAAAACAAGCGATTTGTTTTCAAAGTGAGTGTTTATGCTACCTAAAGATGTGCCCAATTTAACTTTGGATATATTTATTTGACAGTCAGGCCGTCATAGGAACTCATAGCTTCATTGAAATTGAATCGAGATTAAAACAGAAAGCTGAATCAGCTAGGCAGGACTGAATCCCAAGTCATGTGAGCAACGAGCAGCCAGAATCGTTCTGTGAACTAGAAAAAATGTTTTGGAAAAGTATACTCAGCGAAAGGAAAAATAAAGTATGCGGGCACTACTCTGAACAAAAATTCATTTGAGTTATGTGTCAGACTATCGAGAATTAGCCTGACAATAGTAACAAACTTTTTACAAGGCATTCCAAACTCAAACAAAACTTGATTTAAAATACAAATCGATTCAAATCCAACATGAGAGCCAGGAGCGTCCAATGCATGCGTCAATCAGTCCACATTTTTTTTGGGAAAGACGTTGGCCACTGTCAGCTTACCAACTTATTTTGGCCTAAATTGGAAGATCTGGATACAAACGATATGTGTGATTTCAATAGGTTGGCGCACAATGTTTCCACTTCATAAATTTTTTTGTAAAAATTAAAAGGAGTGGTGTGAGATCATTGGAAATTGGTTAAATTAAGAAAACAATATGATTTCATCAGAATTGGCAACGCCACGCCCATCACACGCCGCCCCTAAAATCTAATTCGAGTTTTTCGTAATTTTTTTTTTAAGAACAAGACTTAGGAGATGGATTCCTACTCATAGAGTGCATATTTTGGTGGAATAACGGAAAGATAGTTAGAAAGGAAAGGAAAGAGGAGAAGTGTGCGACAATTTTTTACTTTGTTTTGTACTAATTCCCATTTTCTTATTCTATTGCGGCTAATCACATAAAATTAATGTCAAAAATCAGACAAACACAAAGCATCCAGGGTCTCTGGTGGTAATCATAATCACAGTTTCAGCACTTGAAGTTTGGCATACTAAAAAGTAGACTATAGGGCTACCCTATCCAAGCAAAAGTTTTCGAAATTAATACATGCCAAGTTCCCTTAAATTCGGCCACGCCTAACACTCAGCTCTTACTTTTTGCTTCGATTGCAGAAAGCTACATGAAGTATGCCTTCCAATAATTTCATTCAAGAGTTTTTGTAACGAAATGCCCAATTTCCATCCCTTTTTCTTTAAAATTGCTTTCAAATCGTTCATTTCGGAGGGTTGGGCTTTGAAAATATAACATACCGTTGCAAAATCGTTACTCGTAAGCTCTTTTAGGTAATCTATAAGTTATTCAGCGATGGTGGAAATCGGTGTTTATTTGTTTTCGATATTTAAATTTGATACTAAATGGTGGGCCATTTAAAAGTTTAAATTTAAAAATGCAATAAAGCAAAAACGGTTTTAACTTTTGCCAAATTTATTTCTTCAAAAAAAAAAAAAAAAAAAAAAATATGGGCTCCGCTCCACAAGCCGCACCAAACAGTCACTCGTAAGGGATGCATTGGCTTCTGTAAGATCACGTGTGGGTTTTCTGAGCCCCATTTACGGCGATTTTGTTTTTTAACGTACCCACCAAGATGAAAATGAGCTTCATCAGAAAAGAAATCATCGTGCAGATTCTCGTTGGCTCATCTAGCGAAGCGGAAACGAAGCGGATGGTCATGCGGCTTCAACTCTTGAACCAATTGAACTTTGTACGGCGTAATACTGTGATCTTTTCCCAAAATTGGACGTAAACTGTTGCGTGGAATGTTCAATTCTTGAGAACGATGAGTGACCAAATTTTGTACGACATTTTCGTTTTGTTTTGGAAATAAATTTCCATTAAATCCCAACGTTGCTCAAGCGAAAATCGATTCATTATGTTCAGTGGAGATAATTTACTGAATTTTGTCACAGAATAGAATGACATAAGTATTGTTAGATTCGAATTTAAATCAATAGATGGCCCTCCTAATAGTAGGACAACAGAGGTATATGGCGCTACCATCACTTTTTCACTGTGCGGCGCTTCGTGCCAAAGAGGTCTACGACTTGCAAGTTGGATGGTAGCCCCAAGTTCAGGGGTCTAATTCTCGCAGTCGTGATCGAAATTGCGTTCGAGTAGAAAATAATTTCGATAGCGAGAAATTTTCTGATGATGTTACTCGATACGAAACGAATCGATTTGTTGCTTAGGTGTTGTGAAACGAGTTAATTATTTCGTTTTACAGCACTGACTAAAATGCAAAAATTGTAAACAAAAAACATATGTTTTCTTACAAAAATAAAAGAAATTTAATTAATCCAAGGAAGAAAGTTTTATTAAAATTGTAATCTTTCGTATAATGGATAATATATTTTGGTTTTACCTTATTATTAGCTGAGGCTGAAGTTTCTTCTGCAGTATCATCTTTAAATTCTATAAAAGAAAATATGGTAGGTTCCATTTTGTCTTCTTCATAATTCGATAAACAGCCGGAAGGATACGTCAGGAATACTATTTTTTGGTAAAGTTGTTGGGGTAACATTTTCTTTGTCGCAATTCTCTTTTGGGCTGCCTTCTGATGTTTTTGAAGACCCAAAAGTTTGCACATTTTTTAGACCCTCAACAGAATTTTAAACCGCCTTGAGCCACATTTTTGCATGTTTTATTGGTGGGCCGGAAGCATTGAACTTAGTTGTGAGCTGTTTCCACCGCAGATTAGCTCTTGCCTTTCCCTGAGAAGTATTTGGTATAATACTCTTTGCCAATTCTGAATGCTTAACCATGAAATTTCCAAGAATTTCCTTCTGGGTGTAATTAATTTTTGAAAGTTTTGACCTACAAATACTGGAATTAATTTTTTTTTTTCATAAATTATTATAAATTTGTTACTTACATTTTTTTATATTGTTCTTTACAGCAGAAAAACGTTAATTCGAAAGCTTTAGTGCTTACGGGTAAAAACTCGCAAGGTGGCATTCGAATCACGTTATCGAATGCCATCATTAGAAATTTCGATACACTTTATTCGATAACGAATAAGAGAATCCCAAAATTAAAAAAACTCGCACGTTCGAGTAAAAATTCGTTCATATACGACCGCCAGAATTAGCCCCCAGTTTTTAGAAGCTCAAGCGTGTGCAGCAATAATTTGCTTACAACTTAAAATAATTCAATAAATCAAGAGCACTTGGACCTGAGTTAACAGTAATGTTTTGCTGACATTGAATTGCAAGACACTTTTACGTCTTAGGTTACGTCTCAATGCGCTTTTAAACTAAATATCCATTTCCATTACGTGAATTATATTTGATTAAAAATACTCTTCTTAAAACTAACAAATGACTTAAGCTGGCATAAGATTGAACTTAAATTTACTTGAACTTACCAAATACTATAGCAGCCACGTTATCGGCATTTTCCAGTCTTCTCTTTGGTAATGTATAAATAGCCGAACGTTTCTTAAAACGTTGAACTTCCTCCGATGAAGTGGTGGTGGTGGTGGCATTCGGTGTCGTATCAACTGGCAGAGATGGTGATGACAGTTTTCTCTCACAATGTTGTACAAGCTTTGAGAAGGATTTTGTCGATATTTTATCACAAGTTGCCACAGCGATTTTCTTTGTTGATGAACTTTTCGTTTGAGAATGTTTGCTGGAGGAAGATGGTGAGGTTGATTGGCTGCTGCAAGAGACGGTGAGGGATTAAATAATGTTTAGTTTCAGTTATTTTCGAGTGGACTCACCTGACAGCCTTGTAATACTGACAAAAGAAGTCGGGTCGTATGCGATATTGTTGTATGAGAGCTTCACAGGTACGTAAAAATATAGGATTTGTTGATAAATCTTCATTGCCTGTAGCCGAATCATTTTGATCTCCATGATTAGCATTAAATTTAAGCTGACGATCTTCATTTTTGCCCGCAGTCTTATGCTTTTCATGCTCCTCCTCTGCTTGATCGTTGGCTGCTGGTATATTTTCAAAGAAATCTTTTGCAGGCTTACAGTCGCTACTGCTGTTACTAGTGCTGGTTGCACTTTCTCCACCACTGCACTTTTCGATTGCCTTTGCACATTTGCCTACGCTGCTATCCTTATATACGTTTGCTACTGTAAGGGGATGTGACGTGATTTTTGTTGCTATTGCTGCTGTTGTTGTTGTTGTTGTTGATGTTGCTGAAGTAATGTTGCTATCTAAACGTTCTTTATAATCTTCGTACGTTTCATCCGGGAACAACATATCATTTTGATTAATTTTATGACTCTGTCCAATGATAATCTCCTCACTCTCTCTATGATGCTACTAGGCTAACTGCTGCCATAACGGTATAAACTGTAAATAAAACGTAAAGAAGAGTGAATCAGCAGGGGTACGCTATCAAAAATGTGACATTCTAGGAGGTCCCAATTAATTTTATTTTAAATATGATTTCATCTGCGGAATTATGTTACATAATCGTGACAAAATCTAGAATTTGCAAGAATACATAGGCAAATGTTGCATGTAAAGAAGATGTCGCCTCTTGTGGTATAAATATGAAAACGAAGAATAAATGCTGTTGGTATGCTTACGCCAAGTAACCGAATTAATATTTTAAATTGAAAATATTGTTACGCAAAGCGAAACGACCTAATATCGTTTAACAACAAAAACGATAAACAAAAGCCACACGATACAAATACACACTAACGCTAAGAATACAATTAAGGTGTTGATTATCTAAAGCTGCACACACACATATGTACAACGAACCTGGTTGCGCCTGGTACGAACAACAACATGTATATGACAAAAAGGGATAGACAACATAAGCAAAGTACACAAACAACAATGTATTAGCAATAGAGCTCTCGAGAAGGCGAGATCACGAACCTTCCACTTCAAGAATATTCGTTAGACTGGTTGTGTCGGACTATAAAAGGGCTGGAAAAAGCAGGCAGCAGTCAGTGTTAATTCAGTCAGCCTTGTGTGAAGTTGCGTGTGAACAAAATAAGTCGTGGTTGTAAAGATCCAGTGAATACTTGTGTGAACTAGTAAAGTAAATAAAATAGATTATTATTGTTGTATCGTTAAGTTGTATACGGTGGCACACAAAAGTAGTGTAAAGAATAAAGAGAGTTTAAGAAAAACTAAAGACATATTTGTTTTTACTTGGTTTGCAATTAACGAACTCATATTTAAACGTTTTTAAAAAGGTAAAAATAGCTCAGTCAAAATTGAATGAAACCTTAACTACGAACAGTATCCGCTGTAGTCTAGTAAGTAGTGTGTTGGCTTATTAGACGTGAGGGCATGGTTCAAAACCTATGTCAGACATCTCAAACAAAAAACGAAATATGAAAAAAAAATTTCTTCGGCGGCTTCCTCTCAGAAGATTTCTGGTAAAAACTTTTTCAAAACTCTGTCGTTCAGAGTCAACTTTAAACTATAGGGCCTGCCACACATGTATAAAATTAACACACACAAACAAGTGGTGTAAGAAGCTAGGTCAGAATCTTGAGTGTATGTACAGTGAGCGTCAAAAGAAACTGTACACTAAGGATAAAATTCTAACAAATACCAAACTCAACTTTTAACATTTAAGGAGAGTGCCCAAAAAATTTGACAATGTTTATAAATTTTTTGTATTTTTTTTTGTTTAAATTTTAAAAACTAGCAATAAAACAATTTTAAAATAAAAATAACGGTAATTTATTAATGAATATTTTTTCTTAATGTACAGTTTCCTTTTGACGCTCACTGTACCTACGAATCTATTGATTAATACTGTGACTAAAGTCTTAATTGGTTAGTTTGTATTTTATTAGAATAATATCAGGAAAAACGCTGATAATAATTTGGTTAAGGAGGTTTGTTTGTCATATTTTAACGCTTTCATGTTCGGGGTTGTCATAGAAACCATGTTGGTTTTCGTGATTATCGTTTTCATTTGGTGTCATGAAACCAAGTTGATTTCGTTAATTTCGAACGTAAATTAAAACCAATGTTCGAATCAGCAGTTTTGATAAAAATTTATAAAAAAAAAATTCCGAAATAGTTATAAAAAGAAAATTTTGTTAAAAATTGAAGTGATTTATGTTAAGAAATAAATACAAAGTTAAAAGAAAAGCAATCAGAGAGAGTGAGGAGAAGAATACTGAGAGATTTTAATACTCCACTGGAGCTGCCGGAGGCAATGTAAGTAGTTTTTTAATTAGGAGGAAGTTTCATATACTCATATATTTGACTAAATTTTACAGATTTCTAATCTTCTAATTCTTCTTTCTAATTATCGCTTAAACAAAGAAGCATTTCGTATGGTACTTAATGATATTAAAGAACATTTGTCGCGATCTAAAATTCTTGTGATTTTACAACTTGCTGCTACGTTTCGCTTTTTAGCAGAAGTCAGGAACGATTTATGTATAAGCCTTGGTAGAAGTACAGTATCAGAAGTTTTAACTGATGTAATCAAAGTCATGGAGTGGTACATTTACCGGCAGTGGGTCCAGCTGAAAATGAACGGAAATGAAAAACGTAGGTCGAGAGACTATTTCTCCAACAAATATAAAATTCCTTCAATAATTTGTTACATCGATGGGTCTCACATAAAAATTATAAAACCTACAACGAGCATTTATACAACGAAAACGATATGCTTTTGCCATTCAATGATATAAAAAAAAGAAAATGTTCCATTACCACTGCCAACGTCTCAACAAAGTGAAGCTCAGGGAATCAGGGATGAAATAGTAAGTAATTTATAAAAAAAATTAAAAACTTTTAGTAAAAATCAGGATATCGTTGGCCTATATCAAAAATGTTCTATCTGCAGTATATTTGTTCTGTGGATAAACCATTTTGGATAAAGGATGACGATATATATTGTTACATAAATCGAAATGACCTAATATCGTTTAACAATAAAAACGATAAACAAAAGCTACCAGCTACACCAACACAATACACACGACACAAATACACACCAACACTAACAATACAATGAACGTGTTGATTATCTAAAGCTGCACACACACACATATGTACGACGAACCTGGTTGCGCCTAGTACCAACGGCAACATAAGCAAGGTACACAAACAACAATGTATTAACAATAGAGCTCTCGAGAAGGCGAGATCACGAACCTTCCACATCGAGAACGTTCATCATACTGATTACGTGCGTGCAGACTATAAAAGGGCCGGACAAAGCAAGCAGCAGTCAGAGTTAATTTAGTCAGCCTTGTGTGAAGACGCGTTGCGGTTTGAACGTACAAGTGGTATTGATTGCAAAAAGGTTGTAAGCAGAGAAGACTAACGAACAGTTGTTAGTGTTAACGCGGGCAGAAGTGTGAAATAGAATAGTGTACAATAGTATCGTTAAGTTGGATACAGTGGCACAAACGAAGTGTGAATAATAAAGAGAGTTTAACTGAAATTAAACCCATATTTGTTTTTACTTTGGTTGCAATTAACGAACGCATATTTAAACGTTTTTAAAAAGGTAAAAAAGTAACAATATTTTTTTAATAACAACAACAACCAAAATTCAGCCTTTTTTTAAGTTTTTTTTATTAAAACTGACAACTGTCAGCTGGTTGGTTTATTTCCAATATGAAAACCGAAAACCTTGGTGTCTGTGACACCTAAAACCGATATTAATTCCAATTCGAACATAAAAACGATAATATCGGTTTTCATGATACCATAGCATTTTTTCTCCTCGTTTTAAAACCAATTCTGACAAGGTTGGTTTCTATGACAACCCCGATTATAGTCTGCATGAATAATTTTGTTGGTCAACGACGTGCCTTTATAGAAGAAATATCTATTATTCCCGTTTTTTTTTTCCTCCAATTGGGACGATAAAAGCGAAGCATATTTGACCTAAGCCGGGTCATGTTTAGCTAACAGCAGCTGCCATTTTTTTTAAATAAACAATTTCTTTATACCACAATTCCTGCAAATACATGTAAATAAATTCTTTCATTAGTTAATAACGTAAACATTTCCACAGAAATTTAAATCTTAATGGGCGTATTAACAGCATGTTAACGCCGTATAATGACTTTTAGGCGTCTAACCGTAGTTAAACATTTAGAGACGCGGTTATTAATTTAAAAAACAAACACCAGGACAAAAGCAAGAAATGCTGCTGCTGTTTTTTCTACTGAAGAATAAAACAAAAAGAATTTTACCTGGAGATTATTATCAGCATGTTTACATGGAATAACCCATATTTTAAATACATATTCTTGTAGTCGTTATTATTATTGTGTCGTTTTCCAACAAAGCAACATACTAATTAACACTTGCCACTTATTTGCATGTTGCATGAGTATTTTAAGTTTTTTTTTTTTAAGATTTTCCTCATTTTTCTGTTTCCAAACGTCTAAGAATGAAGAATCTTTTGTTCATCGTAGTTTTATGTCATCATTTAAATACATTTTGTTGTCTTTCTCTCTTGCTTTTATAGTTTCTTTCCTTGAGATTTACATGTTGATAGTATTTTTATATTTTTTTCTTATATAAGCAAAGTTTTCCTTCTTTTTGCTTTTTGAGGCATGCACCGCATGAACATGCCCTCTTGTGTTGCTGAAAGGAAGACAAAACATTATTGAGACGAAGTAATACGATCATAAACTTGCAAAATGTACGTGAATGGTTTTAAAATTGATTTGAAAATTCTGCAAAAATATTTATATCGGGTCTTCCGAACAGAGACTGCCGAACGAAGGTGTCGTTTATTCGTTCCATAAGCCACCATAGACAACATCGCTTATGTTCGCTGAATAGACTCTGGAGCAGTTGTCAGTTGAGCCTCATTTTCATTGAAAAATTGTCTTCAGCCATGAATCCCATTTCTAGATGAATGGATACGTGAACAAATTTCTTCAATTTTAGAAGATATCAAGCCACATGCGGACCAAGAATGTGCATTGCATCCCTTAAAAGTCCCTGTTTTGTGTGGATTTTCAGTTTTAGGCGTCATCGGTTCATATTACTTTGAGAACGACGTTAGTCATATCATCACTATCAACGGCAAGCTCTTTCCTATCTGCTCTGAGTAGGTCAGTTTCGAGTGCAGTGCAGAGCAGATAGAGTATGCAACAGCGAGAGCAGCTAGAATAACAACTCAACTAAGTAGACTGATGGCAAACATGGGTGGACCCCTCCCAAATAAGAGGAAGCTACTCCAGGAGGCTGGAAATAGCATACTCCTCTATGGGTCTGAAATCGGGGCTACTACTTTGGAAACCTGGATCAGGGCTAGAAAACTACTGTCTGCGCAGAGAATAGCTGCTCTATGAGTGACATCCACGTATCGCACAGTATCGACAGTATCCTAGTTATAGCCGGAATGGTTCCCATAGACCTACAAGCATATGAGCGCCGGATGATCTTCAACCAAAGGCAAAGTACGACTCAACCACAAAGCATAGAAGTGATAAAGCACCAAGTCTTCCTAAAATGGCAATTTCGCTGGGAAAATGAACAGTGGACATATAAACTGTTTCCCGAGTTGCAAGTGTGGAAAAACAGAAAAAACGGCGATGGTGACGACCATCAATGAAAAAAAGCTCTCTCCTATCCATTTGGTCCTCAAGCTTGCACTCTTCAGATCCAACAGTTCCTCAACAAATTTACTGATTTCTGTCTACGTCCTCTCAAACAAGGAGAGTAGCCTAAAATACGAGCCATCGTTTCTTCTGCCCTTTCACATATACGAGTGTACATACATTATTGGTCATTACAACCCTTCGGACAGAATTACGACGTAGCTTCTCCCACCACTTATGTTGTGTGCTTTAATTTTATACATGAGTGTACAGAACCTACAGTTTAAACCGAAAGACAGATTTTCTGTTTAAGAAACTTAGCAATTTTATTTTACTCTCAGAGTTTTTGCCAGAAATCAGCTGAGAGGAGGTCGCCGAAGAATTATTTTTTCATATTTCGCTTTGTTCGAGATGTCTGGCCTAGGGTTTGAACCGTGACCCCACGTCTAATAAGCCAAAACACTTCCTACTAGACAACGGCGACATAAAGCCTTAAAAAATAGCGGCATCCCTGTTTTATTCTACATCCAAGGGGCTATGCCCCGTTAGGATTTCTAAAATAGTTCTCATCGCCCTGAAGTCGCCGTAGTCTAGTAGGTATTGTGTTGGCTTATTAGACGTAAAGCCAGGGTTCGAGCCCAGGCCAGACATCAAGACAAAAAACAAAAAGTATTTCTTCGGCGACTTTCTCTCAGCAGATTTCTGGCAAAAACTCTCAGAGTAAATAAAATTGCCATGAAAAAGTTTCTCAAAAATCTGTCGTTCGGAGTCGACTTTAAACTGTAGGTCCCACCACTCATGTATAAAATTAACACACACACAACATAAGTGGTGTGAGAAACTAGGACGTTGTACAATGGGTCAATTCGACCTCCGGGTACTGTACTTGTCTTAATTGACAAGTACATGTCCTCTAACCTAACCTAACCTCTCATCGCCCTACTACCACTTCTTAAAGCTGGTTATGTAGTATTCAGCTTTGACCATAAGGCTCTTACAACATTATCATCCGATGTACTTATCTATGCATGATTGCTAAAGGAATCGAACATTTTTCCAGTAATTCAAAAGAAGAAGTATCTCCTAGCCTTACTTCCCAAACCGATTCTGATCTTGCCAATTTATCCGCAACTTTGTTACGAGTAACGTTGGTACCCAAGTTAATAAAGGCTAGTTCTACACTTCCAGTCCATATATGATCTAAAGGCCTTTAGTATTGTCTGATTATCTACAAAAATTGTTCAGCTTTAGCTCTTCGGAATATGCTTTCTGACTAGTTCGGTGGCCTTAACAACCCCTAGAATCTTCCCTTGAAGAACCCCACTTTCTTCTGAAAAACTACAAGATTACCTGACATTGATTCCTGCTCCTGTGCCCGTCTCCATTTTTAAATTATCTGAGAAAATTGACCAGCCATTAAAGATCTTATCTGTACCTATTCAAAATTCCATATCTGATGTTACTGCCTATCAGGTATTGATCTAAATTGGCTTCTAGGTGCCATCTTCTTTACAGATTCCTCAATTCGCAATAAGTGCAGAATGACATCTAGAGCGGTCTCAGGTGTACTTTTACTGGCACTTATTGTATCAACAAAAGGACTTCTCTGGACTTTAAACAGAATGTTGTTGTTGTTCTTTATTTTCCAGAGGTAGCGACGTTTAAATCCAATTTACCATACTAGGTCTGAGAGCCTAGCCTTTAAATATTGAATTTCTGCACGTGTAGTATACATTAACACACTTTCAAATCTTCTTCTGAGCACTCAGTTTCCAATTACAACTTGGAGTCAAGTATAATTCTTAAGTAGTTCCAACTATCTGGCAGTCTTAACGCCAAACCGTTTAGAAACGGCGGTCTAAACCAAATATATCTTTTAGTGAATTAGATTACTTCACTTTGGTCCGGCTTAATCTCAAGATCCTTTCTACAATCCTAAGAGGATAGATCCTCTGGAGCTGACTGCTGACTAATTGTTATCAAAAAAAACCCATGACTAGAAATATTTTATCATCAAAATAGGCCACAATCTTCCTTCTTCTGCTTTCTCAATGTTTCAATATAATATTAGCCGCCTATAGCCACAACAATTGAGACAGGACTCTCCGCAAGTTGTGATGATTGGGTAATCAGTTTCTAAGCTCTTCCTTCCTCCTTATCGATTAATTATATTTTCCAGGGTTTCTTTTCATATTGGTCACCCGAAAACACTGCCTCGTTATTCTCTAAATTAATAAGCTCTTAAGCGCTGGTTGGCCAAACGCATATGCTCATTAGGCAATCAGTTTCTCAGTTCTTCCTTTCCTCATATCGATTAATTATATTTCCCAGGTCACACTCACTCGATGCTCTCTACATAAATAAACTCTTAAGCCCTGGTTAGCCAAACGTCCACGACACGTAACGGAACATACAATTGTTTTTAGCACATGCAAAGAATGTAAGTGCTTACCAAAATTGCATTATCGTGCGGTAATCGCTCACATTGCTTTTCGTATTCTAAAAACGAACGTACGTTCCGTTACGTTTGGCTAATCGGGGCTTTACTCTGTAAAGCAGGCATATGTTTGAAAAACAGTTTATTAACCTGTGTAAACACTTTGGGATTTACCATTAATTCGGTGAAAATCCCTTTCAATGTGAGTATTTTCCATTTTCCCTTTTTCCAACGATCGTCTTTTCTCGCCACTTTCATTATAAACTGCAACGCATCACTGCTTTACTTTGACGTCCAAAAGGTTTTTATAACTTGCAATGCTTCATTGCAATACCAATTTTAAGTGAATGCAGTCAACAGAAGAGTAAAAGAAAAATCTTTTGTTCCGGTAGATATGGTCGGTAGTCGTTCACTTGCTCCACAGGCAATAAGTACGATGGGTATGTGCATTAAAATATTTGAAATTCACACAGAATTTCTGTTGCGCGAAATTATTTTGAGGTGGCGGCAACCGGCAGTTACAATTGGTTGGTTTGTGTGGTTACAGTTGTGCATATAATTACTGGAAGAGTTTTTAACCCTCATTTGAGAAAATGAGAGCATGAGGGCCATGTTTTTAATTTGAAGAGGAGAGGAAGTGATAGATGTCAGAATAATATTTATTAAGAAGAAGAATAGGAATAGAAACTTTGCCAATGAAAATAAATTACCAGTCTAACTGGGGACACAAACGGCTTGGCCTTATATTGGCTACTTGGCCTTGTATTTTGCAAAAGCAACTATCCAGTAGAGATGAACTGTTACGATAACCTGTTCCCATACTCTTTGGTCAAAAGCAACCCTTTAGTGAGGATTACGACCTAGCTTCTCTCACTGCTTATAGTGTGTGTGTTAAAGTTATAGTAGATTCCGAGCGACATACTTTTGAGAAGCCCTTTCATGGCAATTTTATTTATTCTTTAGAGTTTTTGCCAGAAATCTGCTGAGAGAAAGTCGCCAAAAATATTTTTTTTTTATATTTTGTTTTGTTGGAGAAGTCCGACCCGGGGGTTTGAATTGGGACTTCTTGTCTAATAAGCCAACACACTACTTACTAGACTACGGCATCATAGATTAGGTTAGGTTGAAGTGATAGCCTTGATTAACAAGGCATACTTGATACACATAGTGACCCGTTGCGTCCCCACAGCTAAGCGCAGTCCCTGTACTGATCGAATTCTAGCAATCAAATCGAAGAAATTGGTTAGGGCAGAGGCTGCGCATCAAAAACATCATAATACTTAATAATATTCAGTAAAATCACCGTAGTCTAGTAGGTAGTGTGTTGCCTTATTAAAATGCAAGTCTCGACACTCATGGATAAAATTAACATATGGAATATGGGTGATGTGAGAAACTAGGTCGTAGCTCTAACTAAAGTGTTGTAATTAAGTAACGTATTGTTTATATATTCTCAATGAATCGCTTTTTCGTTACTCATAAGCACTCATGAAATTTTGAATATAAGTGAGTCAACAATATTGAAGTTTAACTATGTACTCTGATTCATTCGTACTCACTACAACGTTTATTTATAAGTACAAGTTGCAATGAGTATGAGTACAACGTTGACATCAAACTCATACCATTCGAAATATGTTTGATTCAGAAGTCTACTCATTTATATTCATAACTTTAGAAAAATAAGTACGAGTGACTCGAATCATTTAACAAAATTTACAGTCTTGGTTGTTGTTGCATTTACAACAAAAGAAAAAAGACACATAAGCATAAAAGACAGAGCAGCAAGCCGAGCAAACATACAACCTTCTAGTGAGTATTTTAGTGTTCATATGCGAATTATATTTATTTTTTGCTTCGTCTGTATGTTGAGTTATGGAGAGTCGCAGTCAACAACATCATACGTGTTGTTAAGTATGGGTACGATGAGTACTTCAAACTTTGAATATGAGTCGAGGTTCCATGATATTAAAGGAAGTATGAATGCGTATAAGTATCAGAAATTGTGAGTATGATTCGATTCTATTCATCTTTTTGAATAATCATTGCCGATCTGTGGTAGGAAGGGTAATGAATACTTTTTTCTAAACACAATAAAAAATTCCTCTTATTTGACAAGCCTTTTGAAGTCTTATAACTTAAAGCCTTAAGCTTTAAGAGGGTGTAAATACAACAAATGGAGGATTGGCGGTATGAAGCCATTTTTCATAAATTTTGTGAAAATCCCTTCAACGATTACCACCCTAATAATACTAAAAAGAAGTCTTCTGTATCCATTTAATGTGGATAAAAATAGAAACATTTTTTAAAGAAAACTGAAAAACAATTTTAATTATGGAGTATGTTTTCAACACTTGTCTTAATTGTCATTCCATTGTTCGTTCGTTGCATTTATTCTGTCTGGGAATTACTGGCTGATGCATCTTCATGGTGCAAGTGCTCTTTGTGGTTCAATCGAAATGAAAAAGAAAGAATGAAAGAAAGAAAAAAGATGAATGCTGATTATGGGTTGCAGCAGTTGAGGTGATAAACCTTTTGTAGGTGCAAATGAGTGAACGATTTATTATATTCGTAAGACACCGATTGCGATACGATTGCAATTCATTGCCTATTTTTTTTTTGTTTTAAATTATATTCACATGTATGTATCGTTAGTTTGTATTCGCATATGAATTAATTTTAAATATTTTATTTCAAAGAGGAAATTATACACAGGTTTTCTTTTTGGTTCGGCGGTTACATTGTTTTTATGCGAATCAAATTGCCAGAAAGTATAAGAATAAATTGTTTTGCAGTTACAAGTGAAATAAGACTGGTTTAAGCCGGGCTTACATAATATAATACAATATTAAAATAATTCGCTTTCTTTTATTAATTAATTAAGGCGACATTTGTTTTATTTCGACTTAAGCTTGCTACTCATCTATTAATTAAGCTACTGTTACCGATTAAAAATGGGTCTCAATAGCAGAGTTAAACTTCAGGTCTTTTTAAAGCGCTTCCTATCCTTACTTTAAATTTACACTCTCGTAATTTTTTATTCTCTTGAAAGACCTATTTACGTAATCATGTGTGGAATATAACATCGTTTAAATATTCGCGTATCCAAATTGTAAAATTTTTGATAACTCTGGCGCATAAATTAGCCTGTATTTAGCCAACAGCTTGGGATATATTGGCTTTGTAGGGTACTGAGGTTTACAGCGTGGAAGTCGCCGTAGTCTAGTAGGTAGTGCGTCGGCTTATTAGACGTAAGGCCGGACTACTGCAGCGTGTTTCAGGCGGAGGTGACGGCAATTTACTGGGCCGCTCAATGGATCCTCGTCAACTGTGCTGCTTTCACTCGCGTCTCGGTCTTTTCTGATAGTCAGGCCGCGATAAAATCTCTATCGTATTTCGTGAATAACTCTAGGATCGTTAGGGAATGTCGCCGCTGTCTCGAACTTCTTTCTGGGCGCTTCACCAGTGTCTCACTGGTGTGGGTCCCCGGGCACAGTAATATTCCGGGAAACTGTAGAGCCGACGACCTCGCCAGAGCTGCTGCGCTCCTTTCGGAATCCTCTTCAATTGAACTGGGTATGCTACTTGCCTCGGTCAAGTTGGACATTGCGCGGAAACTCTCTCGGGACGCCAACCTATCCTGGGTCAATGAGGAGTCCTGCTCCACCGCTAGACTCACCTGGCCCTTGATGGATGGAAGGCGTACCAACCAATTACTTGGTCTTGGTCGTGACGTCATCTCAACCACAGTGGCCGTGCTTACAGGTCATTGCGTTATGGGTAGACGCGCGGAGAGAATGAGGCTCCCATTTAACGACTTCTGCCGTGGATGCAGATCCGCTGAGGAAGAGGAGACTGTTATCCACTTTCTTTGTCAGTGCCCGTCGCTTGCTAGGTGTAGATATAGGTTATTTGGCTCTGCATTTCTTGTCAGCTTGACGGAGCTATCATCTATTGATATCAAGGATATAGCTTCGTTCATCAAACTTTCTGGCTGGTTTTCTAGTGTAGGGTAGTCGTGCTTTTGATGTGCAGCCCTTGCGCTTTAAAGTGTAGGTCCCGCCGCTCATGTATGAAACTAAAACACACAACATAAGTTGTGTGCGAAACTAAGTGGTAATCCTGACTGAAGGGTTGTAATGACCAGTTATTTTATGTATGTGTGTGGGTTATAGCTTATTCCAATATACCTACGACTTAAGTATGCCCCATAAGAAATCGTCTAACGAAGTTAAAAGGTACAATCTCGGAGGCTAGTTGACGTAAGATGATTATGCCCCCAAATCGCTCATACAGGACATCCAATGTGGCACAAGTTGTGTTGCACGTAATGCCATCCAATTAAAACCTCAGATCATCAAATTCAGGCCAAAAGAAATTGGTTATCATCGACCTATAGTGCTCACCGTTGACAATTTTCACCGCATCAATGCCGTTCTCAAAGGACTATGCAGCTAAGCCGCCGCCAGGCCAAAATCCATATCAAACAGTTACTTTTCTGTGACGCATTGGGCATTCTTGAACCTCATATTGATTTTTATTGCTCCTAATTCTACAATTTTGTTCTAATATCCTATTCAGTGAGAAATGGGCCTCTTCGGTGAAGAGAATTTTTCGATGAAATTGAGGCAAAAATCAGTCGCTTTCTATGGTCGTTTTCTATTTAGTAAAACGTACTGAATAAATAACAACTAGTTTGACAGACATAGCTTCAACAAGATGTCCCGACTTCCATTCCCGGATATATTCCTTGCTTTTAATTTCATTCACAGATACGATTGAAGTATACACTTGACCGTCCATCTCACAATAGCTGCACGATTCATTGAAACTAAAGGGTCCGCCAAATAACTTTTTTTTTTGAAAATGCTTTAAAAAGAAAACTACTGAATATTTTCTTCTTTTTTTATTTGAAATACAATCCTTCCGGTTAATAATGGAAAATAATTTAATTCAATTGATTGCCTCGGCTGGCCATGCAGTAGCCTACACCAGAAGATGCCGATTTTGGCAAAAAAATCATCTTTTCAGATGAAGGCTCATTTTGATCTTGGCGGGTATGTAAACAAGCAAAATTGTCGCATTTGGGGCACAGAAACCCGCACGCATACATTGAAAAGCCGACGCACCCAAAACGAGTCACTTTTTGGTGCGGATTTTGGTCCAGAGGCATAATTGGGCCATTTTTCTTCGAAAATGAGCAAGGAGTGGCCGTTACAGTCAGTGGCGATCGTTATCGGGCCATGTTGAACGAATTTTTGTTTACAAAAATTGAAGAGGAGGATATTGGTCACATTTGGTTTCAACAGGACGGCGCTACGTGCCACACAGCCGAAGCTACACTCGATGTTTTGCGCCTTGTTTTTGAAGATTGCATTATCAGCCACAGAGCTGATGTCGTTTGGCCACCTCGGAGCTGCGATTTGACACCGTTGGACTATTATTTGTGGCGTGCCGTCAAATATAGGTGTTACGCCGACAAGCCAGAGACAATTGACGCTTTAAAGGACAATATTCGTGAAGCCATTGGTGAAATACAGCTGCACACAATCGATAATGTGCTTAAAAACTGGACCGATCGTGTAGGCTACTGCATGGCCAGCCGAGGCAGCCATTGGAATGAAATTATTTTCCATTATTAACCGGAAGGATTGTATTTTCAAATAAAACAAGAAATTTGAGAAAATATTCAGTAGTTTTCTTTTTAAAGTATTTTCCAAAAAAAAGTTATTTGGTGGACCCTTTACTTGACGCTCACTTTAGACCACTAACACAGAATTTATTTAAAGTTTCTCTACTACTTTAAGATGTTTATACAAATTAGAAAATATTTTAAAAACAAGAAAATATCGCCGGAAAATATTAAGAAAAAAAGTAAGAAGGAAAACAGAAGATTGAAACATTTATCTCGAACAAGTTTTTTTTTTCTTAATGAGATGTCGACAGCTTTTATCTTGAAGACTCTGACTTTCGCTTTCAGTGCCATTGTGGCTCTGCGATCTGTCAGTAGCAAGTGATGGAATGAACTCAAACACGCAATCTTGACTGCAGACAAGTAGAACAAGATGAAGCTGCAACATGAGAGATTCTATCTTGAAAAGGAAAAGAAAATAGTCTGTATCAACGACAATGCAAAACGCTTTTAGTTTTTACTTACCGGCTTACTTAAGTATTTTTTCTTCGCTCAAAACGATTTTAATTGGAAATAATTTTTATTTTAAAAACTTTGACTTTCATTGTGTATACGAGTATGGTAAGAGGAGCTCGAAAGTGTTTTTACCACATAATGGCCAGCAGTCTGTTGCATTGCCATACTCAAATGGAAAATATTGCAGGCAACCAACAACATTTTCTTACTTTCAACATCAATTATAAAATATTTGAAAAAGAAAAAAAAATGTATTTTTTTCAAAACTCTTCGTTTGTAGGACGTGCGAAAAATAATCGATAACTGGTCGTTACCAACTTATTGTCCGATGACTAAACATAAACGCAGCAGTGGTCCATAACTTCCCAAGGCAACGCATTGCTCCAATGACAAAGAACAAAAAAAAGGAATGAAGCAATAAAATATTGGACAAGTTTTTATTAGTTTTTCTTTGTTCCACAAAAAAAAAACGATTAAAAAAAAAAATAAAATCGATCTCTTCATGGCATAGCTAGTGGCATAACAAACGTAACTTGTCATATGATTGCGTTTTAAGCAGTAAAACGAGAAGTTTCTGCCATTTAAGCATTCTGAAACACTTTTTTTTAATCGAATTGTAATTGAAAACCTTTTTTTTTCTCAGATCATGAACTTTTTTCGATGTCTGTAGACATCGCTACAGTAAAGCCCCATTAAAAGCATTGCAATTAAGGGAATGGGTACTCATTCTTTCTATAGAGTGCCCACTTTAAATGCCTTAAATGTCAATTGTGATCAATGGGGCTTGTAATACAAGCATTTAAAGATGATGGATTTTGATGAGTTGCTATTTAGGGTAAGAAACTTTAAAAAGAATTCCAAAAAGTTATTTATTTATATCGCGTAATAGTTTTTGTTCCTTTTACAAAGAAACAGTGTTTGAAAAAATCATATTCATTATACAGGTTCTTTCAATTGCAGGCTTATTTTTTAAACACAAATTTGTAAAACAGTTTGCATACAAACAGTTTATGAATTATGGAAAATAATTGATTATAAAGGGTGGGCATTTCATTGTTTGAAATGTAAAGATGCAATCATAGTTTTATAGAAAGAAAATGAAGATATTTTGTAGAATAATATTATGTTACAAAGTATATTCGAACATATTGCATGTGGTTAAAATAGAAAATCATGGCATTTCCAATGAAATAAATGTCTTTATAAAACAGTATTGCCGTAATACTAAAAACACATACGACGCGTCAAGTACTGCGCAACAACAACCTATCAAAAATAGAATACATGCGTGCATATGTAGGGTGAGTGATTTAAAAGTTTAAATTTAAAAATGCTAGAAAACAAAAACGGCTTGAACATTTGCCAAATTTACTTTTTTGTTGTGACGTACAATTGTTCCGGTTAGAAATAGAATATTATTTCATTCATATGGTATCTCATGGTACCTCATTCGATCACGCCAAGTTATTGCATATTTTCGAGTGTATTGGGTCATATCTCGGCAAAGCAATCACGAATGTTTGCCTTAAAATGCTCAATTGTCACTGGTTTGTCGGCATACAACTTTTCTTTAACGGCGCATCGCAGAAAATAGTCCAACGTTGTCAAATCTCAGCTTCTTGGCGGCCAAATGTCGTCACCATTTCGGCTACATAAACGACCATCAATGTTTGACGCAATAAATCAATTGTGACATGAGATGTGTGGCAAGTTGCACTATCCTGTTGAAACCAAACATTGTTCACATCAATAGCATGAAGAGCAGATACAACAAAAATCGGTTATTATGGTGCGCTAAGTGTCTCCATTGACCGTAATGGTTGTGCCGTCCTCATTTTCAAAGAAATATGTGACAATGATGCCTCCAAACCACAAACCACACCAAACAGTCACTCGTAATGAGTGCATTGGCTTCTGTAAGACTGCGTGTGGGTTTCATGAGCTCCAAATACGGCTATTGTGCTTATTAACGAAAGATGAAAATGTGCTTCATCCGAAAAGATGATGTTTTTGGCAAAATCGACATCATAGTGCAGTTTCTCGTTGGTCCAATAAATCCCAACGTTGCTCAAGCGTTAAAGTCGCCGTAGTCTAGTAGGTAGTGTGTTGGCTTATTAGACGTAAGGCCACGGTTCAAACCCCAGGTCAGACCTCAAAATGAAAATATGAAAAAATATTTCTTCGGCGACTTCCTCTCAGCAGATTTCTTTCAGCGACTTTAAACTGTAGGTCCCTCCACTCATATATAAAATTAACACACACAACATGAGTGGTGTAGGAATCTAAGCCGTAATCCTGACTGAAGGGCTGTAATGGCCAAGTATGTATGTATTTTGTTCAAGCGTAAATCGATTCAATGCGTTCAGTCACGATAATATACTGAATTTTAGGACAGAATGGAATGACATAAGTATTGGCAGATTTGAAATAATCTATGGTTCAAATTTAAACCGAAAGGTGACCCACCCGATACATACAAAGTGTTGAGTTCCTGGCTTCGATTCTTTCTGATTTGCTCGAAAACATTCTCCATCTTTAAAATGTTCCAAATAAAATGGTGGATAGGAATTAAATATGGCTGCAATGTGCAGCCACTTTGACCACATATTAATGACCTCAACTAAATGCCCATATTAGCAACAATTAGTCAAAAAAAGAGTTTTCAAGATTTGACGATGTCAAATATTTTGATGCCTAAAGGAAAACTTACAGTACTCAGATCCATCAAGAAAATATAGTATACTACAGATGATAGCGATTAGACTTCAGGCAAAAGTTATATCGGATTATCTATAAAGATGTCTCGATAACGCCGGTCTCGTAAGGCTATCAGCTGTTAAATGTCTTTCATCTGAAGTGAAAGTTATGGAAAAGCTGTTCTGGTCTTTTCATTATTAGAATGTAGAATAACCTTTATCTTTATTCGAAACCTACAATTGAAGATTATGAAATGGTTTGAAGTCGCCATAGTCTAGTATGTAGTGTGTTGGCTCATTAGACGGGAGCCTATGGTTCGAACCGTAGCTTAAACAGCTTGAATAATGAAATATTAAAAATATTTCATTGACAACTTCCTCTCAGCAGTCTTTTGATAAAAACATTGAGAGTAAATACAATTGCAATGAAATGTTTTTTAAAAATTTGTTGTTCGGAGTCGACTTTAAACTGTGGGTCCCGGCACCCATGGATAAAATTAACCAGGAGATAATCTTGATTCAAGGTTTGTAATGACCAATTCAGTCAGTATATAAGAAAAGATTTAAACAATAGAAAGCCACAAGGCCATAGAATATAATCGATTTTGGCTTTACAGCGCTAGAAGTTACTAGAAAGAATAACGCCACGACTTTGCGACAATAATTGGCCACTAACATTATGCGGTTATGCGGTTTAGACTTTTTATTCAGCTAGATTTGTCGACATGCATAATTCCCTACCGAGCCTTCATTTGGAAACTAAGATCTGTTGAATTATCACCGAAAAGGCGGTCGAAAACTACTTTGAAAGATTCAATTGCTACAATCAATCCTGATAGGTAAGGTTCTGAACGCTATATGTAAAAAGGTTTTTTAAACATTTATTTTTAATCTATATATATAAAAATGAATGTTTGTTTGTATGTAATTAATAAAATCGTAAACTATGCATTTCATCATGTTATGATCTTCAGCCAAGTTGTTGCGCATGAGCCGGGGAAGGTTCCTAAATTGGTATGACCAATTTCCAACAGGTGGCGCAACTGAAAATTGCTTAAAATGAATTAAATCGTAAACTGTGCATTTAATCATGTTATGATCTTTAGCAAAGTATTTGCGCATGAGCCGACGAAGTTTTATAAGTTGGCATGACCAATTTAGGACAGGTGACGCCACTGAAAATTACTCAAAATGAATTAAATCGTAATTTGTGCATTTGATCATGATATGAACTTTTGCAAAGTTGTTGCGCACAAGTCGACGGAGGTTTCTAAGTTAGTGCGATTAATTTCCGATAGATAGCGCCACTGAAAATTATTCAAAATTAATTGAATCGTAAACTATGCATTTGATCATGTATTAATCGGACAAATATCAGACATTTTAGGATTCATCATTTATGATTTTAATAACATTAAAACATTAACATAACTCATTCCCGTAAATGTCAATCACAACTTTGAAACATTTTAATTTTGAAAATTTTTTAAAAATGCTGTTGGGTTCAATTGGATTGTGTTCATTGTGAGATTATAATAAATTTAAACGCATTTTTCATGTCATTCCCGTGCAATCATGCCTCCAAAGCGACAAGCAATTGGAAAATCATCGAGTACAAGCCGCTGAGACCCGATCGAATGCGTACTACTTATTTCCGTTCGTCTGAGTCATCTCGACAACGATGATTCAAAATTAATTGGATATTTGTGTAATGTCTTTCCTTCGTATCTATTTTTGTTGGTGGCGCAGTAACACGTGCAGGGTCCAGCTAGTTTTAAATAAAACAAATTTTTTTATTCATTCGAAAAGCAAATTGATGACATTATGTGTGGAATATAAAAACAAATGTCCTGTACTACTTCATTGGGAGCAACGCATCAGATGTGTCTGAAGTGGATCTGGAGTATAAATTTGGCCGATGGCATGTTTGTGGTTGTCATTCGCACACATCAGTGACTTAAGAAAGCCGCTTAAGAAAAAGTCGTATGCGGTTAAACCGCATGATCTCATATCCACGTAAGATGGCCACTAACTTTTTCGGGGTGTATTGGACACTCTTGGGTCTCATGTAGACTAATATTGTCTCCGATGGAAGATCTTATACAATGTCAAACTATTTTCCGTTTTGAACTAGGTAATGATGTCATAACCGAATTTCTTAAGAAGGGAGATCTCACTGAATGTAGAAACTGTAGAGATATCGCACGGCTGACTATAATCTCCATAATGCCAGCAGCTACGATCGTCATATTCAGACTCAAAAAATCATCGAAATGAACCAGCCAGGTTTAGGCCAATTCGATGCTGCACCATTTACATAAGACATCTACGTGCATCTTAATGAATAGAATATGGTTACGAAGCATGTTTCCTCGCGCATAACCTTTCTGGTATATACACCAAAATAGATGTAATATAATAAATAGCATTTAAAGACGACCTGCATACTTAGTTACTAAATTAGTTATTATAACCATTTAGTCAGGATTACAATCTAGTTTGTTATACCATCCATATTGTGTGTAAAAGATCTACAGTTTAAAGTTGATTCCTAACGACGGACTTGATAAACTTTTCAGGCCAATTTTATTTACTCTCAGAGTTGTTGCCAGTCAAATGCAGAGTGGAAGTCGCTGAAAGAAATATTTTTTCCATATTTTGCTTTGTTCGGTATGTCTGAACTGGAGTTCGCTTCTATTAAGACAACGAACCACCTGCGAAATTTAAAACTACTGAAAAAGACTTCAATAATGCCATAAAAGATATCAAGACAAGACCAACTTGCATAACTTATCAGGCTAAAGCGTGTTCTCTTTGCTATCAAATGAATTTGTCTAATTTCAAAACTTATTTCATGGTTCTACTTCGAGTATTTATGTAACAGACCGTAACTCAACAACCCAATTATTATAAATGTCTGGTCCATATACACAAGAAATATTACACTGTGATCCTATTGTCGATCACACACGAACCATAGTTGTACGAGTAATTTCTTTTAAAATTTATTTTTTTCATAACTTACAATACAATTTCAATGTGTGTGTGTTAATAAATATTGTGTTGGAACATATCCAATTTATTTTGATGACGTTGTACTAATAATTCCTGAGTTCAAGTTCAAATCAATACGTAAATCACTCGCGTATGTTTATTTTAGTTGTACTCTGGACACACAAAACATCCAAAGAACAATAATTTGTTACGTCAGACAAACAGATAATCGTTGAGGTAAACGATTCCAATACAAAAGTGAACAAAACTAGCAACAGTTTACTTAAGGTGACCAACTGACCAACATTTGGATACGAGTGTCTTAAACTCGTTTTGATGTTTTTATTGAGATCTTCACGTGTGTTTCTCTTCCTATGATGATTCATTTTGTAAATGAAAAATGGAATTCCCAAAATTTTTTTTGTTAACATAGATTAAGGTCTCTATAGGGTGGATCATCTATCGGTTTAACTTTGAACCATGGTTTATTTCGAATCTGGCGATACTTATGTCACAAAATTCAGAATATTATCTCCGCTGAACGTAATGAACCGATTTACGCTTAAGCAACGTTGGGATTTATTGGAAAGCAAAGACATTTGGTCGGAAATTGCACGAAAATGTCGTACAAAATTTGATAGCAGAAAAGAACCAACAGTGCCCGGTATACGCAAGTTTATTGCCAAAGTTCGTGAAACTGGTGTCATTGCTCATGCAGTGTGTACACCCGACAATATCGAAACTGTGGCTGACAGTTTGCGTGAGAATTCATCAAGATTAACTCGTCATCGTTCTGAAGAATTGAAGATTTCATATGGTACGACGTGATGATCGGAGGCATAAGTGGCTCATATTTCTTTGAAAATGAGAACGGTGCAACCATTGCGGTCAATGAAGACACCATGATAACCGATTTTTTTCTACCCACTCTTCATGTTATTGATATGATGCACCAAGACGTGAGCATACTCGTACAGTGAGTACACCCTAAAATATCGAAGCTGTAGCTGAGAGTGTGCGTGAGAATCCATCAACATTAACTCGTCATCGTTCCCAAGTATAGAAGAATTCGTACACCAGTTTACGTCGAATTTTGCGAAAAGATCTCGGTATGACGGCTTACAAAGTTCAATTGGTTCAAGAGTTGAAGCCGCATGATTTAACAACTTAACTTAACAACTTTCTTTAACCTGAATTGGATATAGTTAAACGGATTGCAACACTTACAGCATCAGTGAAGAGAAGACGAACAGAATAACTCGGGAATTAAATTCAAAATTTAAATTTCTAAGTAATGATGCTGATTTAAAAGCGTTAAAGCAACGAATTGTTGTTGTCTGGGCAATTTATTTTGTTGCTTAATCGGTAGTTGCATGTATGTTCGAATGGATATGCAAAACCCGTTGGCAGTATTGGAGATTCCATGCTCATACAATAATGTTGCGTAGTGCATGATGGTTGTCTACATCACATCAAAGGGACGAACATAAACATCAGAAGGCAAGAAAATATCATGATAAGAAGGAAACAGAGTTTATGTCGTTGTTGTGTAAGGATGTGACGGCCAGCTTTGATTTTGATCTTTAAACTGAAACGAACACACCCACAATTGGTTGGTTGTTCTCAGCTGGTTTAGACACTGGATTGGCCACTTTAGTCATCTGGTTGTTGCATGTTTATATGAAGAAACATGTTTATATGAAGAAACGATTATCTGTTAGGCACAAGAAACAGGCATAATTTTTAAATTAAAAAAATTAAGAAAAACATACAAAGAATTGAAGGAACTTAATGGAGAAAAGGTTAAGGTTAAGAGCGCAGCAGCGCCATCAATCCACATTTATGCGCTGCCTTTAAAATAATCGTTTCTATAGGGTGGGCCTTCTATCGGTTTAAATTTGAACCACCGATTATTACGACTTTGGCAATACTTCTGTCATTCTATTCTGTAACAAAATTCAGTATATTATCTCCACTGAACATAATGAATCGACTTACGCTTGAGCAACGAAGGGATTTATTGGGCCAACGAGAAACTGCACGATGATGTCGATTTTGCCAAAAAAAATCATTTTTTCGAATGAAGTTCCTTTTCATCTTGCCGGGTACGTTTATAAGCAAAATTGCCGTATTTGGGGCTAAGAAAACCCACACGTGGTCTTACAGAAGCCAATGCATCGATTAGGAGTGACTGTTTGATGCGGCTTGTGGAGCGGAGAAATCATTGGCCCATATTTCTTTGAAACAGGAGGATGGCGCAACCATTACGGTCAATGAAGACACCTATCGCTTCATGATAACCGATTTTTTGTACCCGCTCTTCATGGTATTGATGTGAACGATGTTTGGTTTCAACAGGATGGTGCAACTTGCCATACATTTCATGTCACAATTGATTTATTGCGTCAAACGTTTGATGGCCGTTTAATTAGCCGAAATGGTGATGTCAATTGGTAGCCAAGAAGCTGCGTTTTGGCACCGTTGGACTAACATTCGTAATGCCATTGCCCAAACACGACTCCTTATACTCGAAAAAGTGCATGATCGAACGATGTACTGTGAGGCTACCCGCGGCACAATTGTACTTCACAAAAAAAAAAAAGAATAAATCTGGAAGAATTTCAAACCCTTTATGTTTTCTATCATTTTTAAATTTAATCTTTTAAATCACCCACCCTACATATGCACGCATGTATTCTATTTTGATAGATGGTTGTTGCGCAGCACTTGACGTGTCGTATGTGTTTTTAATATTACGGCAAAACTCTTTTGTAAAGACATTTATTCCATTGGAAATACCATGATTTTCTATCCTAACCACATGTAATATGTGCGAATATACTTTGTAACATAATATTATTCTACAAAATATCTTCATTTTCTTTTTATAAAACTATGATTGCATCTCTTGGATGTTCTTAAGCGCCTGGCATTTGTTATGAACTGCATTACAAAATCTGATGTGAAATCACAGTGACAACAATCACAATATCTTAGAATAAGCCACAGTATTGACTGGTGACCACAGCAACTGGTTATCTAAGACACACGATACGTACGACTGTGCGCAGTTAGTGCGGCTCTTGATATGCCACATCTTGTATTAGTGACTGTACAATGCGGATTAAGTTTAATTTAATGAAAATGGACGTTTTGTTGCAATTACAACACTAATAAAGAGTGACAAATGGCGAAGGATTATTTCGTCTTCTTCTTTTTTTTGTGCTACGTGAACACTAGACTTCACTTATAAATGCGAAATAATTTTTTAGGATTTTATTTTTCTTCTACGCTTATATGGAATTAGAAAGTTTAAATACAAAGATAACTTGCAGAACACTGTACATTAGAAGGAAATAATTTCTATTCCACAAATATACGCTTAGAACTCACTTGAACGTATTTCTGACAAAAACCACACGGTAACAAAAGGTTCACAGAGGTCCATTAGCTTGACGGAGCTGCAAAAGTTGCTCAACGTCATTCTGCAAAGCCTTACCAGCTTCGCAGGTATACCGAGCTTGGCAAAAACACGCTTCCTTATGGGGCTATCGAAAGCTGCCTTATAGTCGACAAAAAGATGGCGTGAACCGACTTGTTTTTCATGCGACTTCTTCAGAATTTGACGTAGTGTGAAGATCTGGTCAATGGTGGATTTGATACCACTAATAAGGTCTACCGTACTACTGCCGTACTTAAAAGGTCCAATCAATGTTTTGGCGAATAGCTTCAATGGTGCACTCAATACGTGGTAGGGAGAAGACTTGTTTGTACCCCTGTAGGTGACGCATATCTTGGGTCTCCCTTTTTTAGGACAGGGCAGAAAACACAGAGGTGCCAATCGTTGGACATACTTTTCTCTAACCATATTTTGCTGGTGCATGCACCCTATCAGCTTATTACCTCTGGTCTTTAACAATTCAGCGGTCAGGCTATTAGCACCTGCAGCTTTATTGTTCTTAAGCCGTAAAATCGCGTCTTTAACCTCTTCATGGCTAGGCGGCGGAATCTCCACGCCGTCATCATTGATTGGGTTCGGTGCATCATCTCTAAAGGCGGTATTGGTGTCGTCATCGCCTCGTAACAAAGTAGAGAAGTGTTTTTTCCTGACCTCAGCACTCCTTTGAATCTGTTCCCGGTTTCCATTCTCACCTTAGCAATAAGAGGCTCTGGGCTTAAAACCTTCGGTTAGACGCTTAACCTTTTGATAGAATTTTCGAGCGTCATTCCTACATACGTACTTCCTCATGCTCCCGCCCTTCCTGCTCCCTCTTCTTGCGCCTGAAAACGCGTCTCTCAACACTTCTCCTCTCTCTATAGTTCTCGACAATGGCTCGCGTAGCGGCGAACCGCAACGTTTTTTGTATGCGGCGTTTTTCGCTGCAGGTGCCACGCGACACTCCTCATCATACAATTGGCTTCGATGGGGCGGACGTTCGAAGCCAAGGACTGTTTCCCCCGTAGTAGTGCGCAAGGAGATGTTGGCCCAATGTCGCTAAGATTAGATAGGCAACGACGGAGCTTATCCGAGAGTTGAGCGGAGAACGCCTCAGCTGTCCTTTGTAATCAACTTCTTTTGTCCTAAATTGGATGATCTGGACACCACCGCGTCACATATCGTGCGATTTGACCTCGTTAGACCCTTTATAACCAGCGCAGTCAAACTTTATTTCCTTGGCATCAATTGGAAAATTTAAAACGAAATTGTACTCCGAACAATGTTTCCATTGCATGTGATCATCACTAATATTTGGTTGACCGTTAAGACTGATGCAATTTCAATTGTGAGATCATCATTGATCATTTGAAAATTAATTGCACAGGTTTTGTAGTCGCGTCTGTTATCATCAGTATTTTTATTTTTAAATCCAATTTTTATTACAGAATTATTTACGATACATAGACGAGTAATTTTATTGGAACAACTACCTACTATCACTCTACTCTGGTTGAAGAACATTAACTTGATAATTTATGTTCCTCCATAACACTTACTGCTGCACAAATTAAATCACAACGTAACGTAACGTAACGTAACGTAACGGATTCAACAACAATTTTGATGTTTTCCAACGAAATCTAAAAACACAATTATTTTGATGACGAAATGAAAAGGAAAAGTTTGAACGCAACAGAATACTTGAATGAATATCTTAACGTGATGCAGCTGTGATGCCCGCTTTAAACCAGTTCATGCCAATAACAGTCAATAACCATTCTGTGATGATTTACTGGAGTAGTAGAACAACTCGTAACTTGTCGTTCTGGAATGAACAGTTTCAGTGTGTCATTGCATGGGTGACTGACTGACTGGTTGGTTTGATGGTTTGACTGGTTGTTGATTGTAACTGAAGAGATGCATCCAATGCATCTCTGAATGGATGATAATGATGTTGTTGATGATGCTGCTAAACATTGTGTTACACTGTAATTATCAACAAATAGGCGATAAACATACAGTTCTTAAGACTTTAAGCTGCAAACAAAGTCTTTGATCATGACGCAAAGCTGAATTTGATGATTTTGTCAATCCAGACAGCAAGATGTTCGTTACTACACATTGGAATGTAGAATAACGGCCGTAAATTGAATGAGTTTTAGTTCATCCCTGGTTGCATTAAAGATCCAGGAACAAATTAAATAAAAATAAAAATACTTTGTCATAAAGTTTGCACAAACTTTTTGCGATCACGCGAAAGAACCAAATTGCTTAAGCCTTCTCCAGTTTAGTCAAACATCTTCAAATGAAAATTTGTAAGAAGCAATTTTTATTTTGCCTCAATTAAAGGCGGCAATTTACAAAAAAACTAAGCCTTTTATTGAAGACAAATATCGGAAATCCCTTTGAAAAATCTGGTGAACTATAATCCATCAATTTCAAGGATTGAAACGTGTTTGACAGAAAAAAATTGTGGTCGCATAATACCAAACGTTCTGGGTATGAAAAGTTTACCGAGTTTGGTCAGTTATTTACTATCAAATTGATCACGACGTAGCTATTCACATCAACCTTGTTGTGTGTGTTAGATTTTATCTATAGGGTGGGCGATTTATTGGTTTAATTTTGAATCATTGATTATTTCGAATCTGGCAATACTTCTGTCATTCTATTCTGTCTCAAAATTCTGTCTATTAGCTCCGCTGAAGGTAACGAATCGATTTATGCTTGAGCAACGTTGGGATTAATTGGGTCAACGAGAAACAGCACGATGATGTCAGTTTTGCAAAAAAAAATCTTCTTTTCGGGTGAAGCTCAAATTCATCTTGGCGAGTACATTAATAAGCAAAACTGCAGTAATTGGGGCTCAGAAAAACCATACGCGGTCTTACAGAAGCCAACGTACCCATTACTAGTGACTGTTTGCTGCGGCTTGTGAAGCGTAGGCATCATTGGCCCATATTTCTTTGAAAATAAGGACGGTGCAACTTTTACGGTCAATGGAGACACCAATAGCACCAGAATAACCGATTTTTGGTACCCCCTCTTCATGATATTGAGGTAAACAATGTTTGGTTTCAACAGGATGGTGCAACTTGCCACACATCTCATGCCACAATCGATTTATTGCGTCAAACGTTTGATGGCCGTTTAATTAGCCGAAATGATGATGTTAATGGGCCGCCAAGAAGCTGAGATTTGACAGCGCTGGACTATTTTCTGTGGGGCGCCGTTAAGGAAAAATGTTATGCCAACTACCAGAGACAATTGAGGATTTGAAGGCAAACATTCGTAAGGCCATTGCCGAGATAGAAAAAGTCCACGAAAATTGTTCCGACCGAGTGGGGTACTGTGAGACTAGCCGCTGCAGCCATATGAATGAAATAATACTCCATTCCTAACCGGAATAATCGTACTTCACAACAAAAGGATAAATTTGTCAAAATTTCAAAACGTTTTTGTTTTCTAGCATTTTTAAATTTAAACTTTTAAATCAGCCACCCTATAGAAGTAGCGGTATCTTCAGTTTAACCTCAACTTCGAACGCAGAAGCTTTTAATATTTTACTCTCAGAGTTTTTGCCAGAAGTTTGCCGAGAGGAAGTCGCCGAAAGAATTTTTTTTTTCGTTATATTTTGTTATTTGTGCGAGCTGCCTTAGCTGTGATTTGAACCCTGAACAATTCATTTTATCAAAACCTTCGGTATCATATCTCAAGGTCCTGTTGGCCTTTTTCAAAGACTTTCAACATAAATAAGTAAGAATTTTTGTAAGTTTATCAAAGGCATGGCTGACATTATTATAACTAAAAATTTCAGTAAAATATGTGTATGTTTGCAATTTAGAATCTCCTAACATTTCTAGCTATTGGCCACACAGTTGTGTTGCATATTTATTCCTTTTTAACTTGTTTAGTTGCAATTGCAATTTGTTACTCTCCTTACATTGCATTGCACTGCAGCCGAAACATGTGTTCTAAGAATTTATAACATGTGCAGGATTTGCTGCATCACCTAGATTATTCGCAATGTAAAGGCTTGTGGCTCTTCTCTAATGGTGGCAATCTAAACTGCAACAAATTTTTGATTTGGCTGTAGTACGGGATTATAAATTGAAATGAAAATGTTTTTACAAATGACGGTTAGATTTCGTTCCATCAATTGAAATCAAGATAAATTAGATGTCATCCACTGTAGACAAAATAGTTCTGTTGCATTCTGTCTCTAAAACAAATCGATGACATGAACATTGTTAGACCTGATGGACAGAGGAAATGCTTTCAAACAAATGTTATTTCACGAAGAATTGTCGCAAAGTAAATTAAGAAAATAAAACACTTCATTATTTTAACGAAATATTTAATTAAATGAAAATATTTCGGAAACTTTGTTGGGACTTTCTGAGGCACCCATTTCCTAAAGGAGCCAAAAGACAAATAGCATCTATATAATCAAGATCCTTTAACAGCCCTGCCATTATGAAAGATTTTTTCGAGGATCGTGTCTGCATACATGTAAATGCCGAACACCAGTTCGAATTGCCATCGTTCTACTCATCAATTTGTCACCCTTAATTCTATAGGAAGCGCTACAGGCTGATAGCCATTCAAGGGATTTTCCTATTCGACAGAATTCTCCAAATCAGCCGTGATAAAGTTTATCATATGATTTGTCGAACTCTATGAAACATAAATGCAGTGTCATTTCATAGAGTGTTCCACGAGCCTTAGTGTAGTATGTTGGCTTATTAGACCTGAGCCCATGGTTCAAATCCCATGTCAGACATCTCCTGTAAAACGTAAATTGCGCAAATATTTCTTCGGCAACTTCCTCTCAGCAGATATCTGGCAAAGAACTCTGCGAGTAAATAAAATTGCCATGAAAGGGTTTCTCAAACATCTGTCGTTCGGAGTCGACTTCAAACTGTAGGTTTTGCCACTCATGTACACAACATAAGTGATTTCAGAAGCTAGGTCGTTATCCTGACTGAAGGGTTGTAATGATCAATTATGTATTATGTTATGTTCCACAATGACGTAGAAGTTGTTGATGTGATCAATTATGAATTATTTCAGTAATGACCTGATGAATGTTGCAGAGCAAAGTGTTACCACGCCAGCCCTTCAACCAGATCATTGGGCAAATTCTCTTTATCTTGGTACCTCGTTTATTATTGAAAGTATTATCCCAGCACTCGTAAGCGGATTACATTATTGTAGCTAAACTGAATACCATCAACCCTGACGTATATACACGTATTTCGCCTTGATGTACTACGTACGTCGTGGAATAAATAGCTCTCCGTCTCGATTTTTTAAGCGTTCAATATAAATATCGTGGTTTTGCGTAGTACACTTTACTTCTTATTGAAAATTCACTCTTCTCTCATGCTTTACCTGTGACCGAGAATGCGGAGGGCAGGTGCCATAAACAAGGACAACTTCCAGTACTTTGGATCAAGATTGACGGGAAGTGAACTATTTAACAGTGATTAACTGTTTCCATATATTTTAAGTCACTGAACGTGGTTGTTTTTTATGGTTCGAAACGAAAATTAGCATCGCACTAAACCTTAAGGGCCATTATTACAACTTGCCGTTAACTTAAGGGGGATTTTAACGGGCAGATAACTTGTTTTTTATTATTATAAGTGGACGATAAGGTAGAAGTGAATGTTAAGATAAAGGGAAGATCATGCTACCTTTAACATTTAAAGTTAAGTTTATGTTTGAACTTGGCATATTATATAATATTTTCAATATGGCAAGTTCAAACATAAGCTTAACTTTAAAAGTTAGAGAATATAAACAAAATGAGCATATACAACAAAAAACAAAGCCCGTCGTTGCCACTGCTTAAAAAACTTGTTTAATTGAACAGTGTTATCGACATTGCTGAAGCACTACTATATTTTTGAACAAATTGACTTTATTTTATCTGTAGGTTGTAATAATGAAAAGAAGTTAAAGGTGACTTTAAAGTTCACTTTACCTAAAGCTACCTTTAACTAAACCCAACTTTAACGCAAGTTGTAATAATGGCCCTAAGTCTATGTTTTATACGATTTCCACTGTTCTCCCAGGAAACATATTTTGAACTTTGCTGTCATTAAGAGCGCAAAAAGAAAGGCTTAGAGAGACTTAAAGTACTTTAGTAGACCTGTAAACATTCGGCTGCGAAACTTTTATGTACCCATTGAGTCATTTATGTACGTGTAACATATGGGGCTATATGACCAATATTGAATGGAATCGTTAACATTGTTACACATCAAGTTTCCAAACCAAATAGTACATACATACATACATATTTTATATTACAACCGAGCTTTATTGTTTTTTGTTTAGAAAAAATAAATTTTCAGGTATGCCCTGAACTGGATATAAGGTTTAATACGTCTATTGAGCAGGAAACTATTCAATCAAGTAAATCTTATGCCAGTCTCTCTACCTTTAATGTGCATTACAATAACTAAACGATAAACAAAAAGGCATTAAGCACAGGCAGACTAAAATTTATGTCATCTATTAAACGTGTAGGAGTTTCTAGAAGAGATTCCTTTCGTTTACTCACAACACTCGCTTGATCTTAAGGGAAAACTTATGAAAAAAAGAAAGAAATATTTGTCTATGAAATATGACTGACCAATCGTCATAAAGAAATGTATTGTAAAGGAAAACAAAACAAACAATCGATTAAACGCAACTTAATGATACCCTATGCCATGGGATTCAAGGGCAGAGCTGTCACAAGAGATGCACCAATTTCTGTGTGAAGAAATGTTGTTTTTTTCGACTTTCATGTCGCCTAGGCATCGTTTGCCATGTGGACTCTATTCGTACACTGTTTCCTTCTACTTATTTGGACATAATTTGCTACCCTCTGAAGAATTTTGTTTCGGACGTTTTGTCAGTCAGAATACAACCTCTGTCTTGTAGCCTATGAGGCAATTGTCTGGACAGACAGAAAGAATCTGAAAACAGCTCAATTGAAGTTAAGCAAGATGCAGAGACTATCGTGTGTTGGTATAACAAGGGCAATGAGAACCTATTCTATAACGGCGCTGGAAGCTGTGTTGGATTTATAACCGCTGAACATGGTTGTAAAGATCAAAGCTTTAAAAAGGGTTAGGGGTTAGGGTTAGGTTAATGGGAGACAAGTTTTACATGAAATTCATTAGAGACCTAAAAAGTCGATTGGCTGACAGTTCCCGCCTTAACTTTCTCCACTAGACTCTATGATTTTGGAGAGTCATTCGCAACGAGATTTAATAAAGACAATGAATGGAGAAATCTGAAAGCTGCATGCTTTTTTAAAAAAGGGGATTATTTTGTAGTAACAGATGGCTCAAGAATGGATCTTGGCACAGGAGCAGGAATATTTAGTCGCAGAATCAAATATTTTAAATCCATGTCGATTTCATGAGTATCTGAATTGAACGTGGTCAAATCGTCAAAGGATGAGCTCAATGTAACTTGGAAAGGCAGTACAAACGACAATACATAGTAATACTACCCGCCATTCGAGTATTCGGTTCTTATGAGGTTAGATCGAAGATAACTATACTGCCTGGGGAAGCTGACTTAGCTAGGTAGCTAAAATGAGGTTAAGGTTGTGTTAAGTTATGTGGAATTTCTCTGCAATGAGCAAGAAGACAAGCTAATGAGAAGATGAACTTCCACGCCCTTGATGGAGATGGGAAACTACAATAAGAGGGCATACATTCGACTATCCAGGAATAACCTGACTTTGGTAACCCGTCTTTAGAAGTCGCCGTAGTCTAGTAGGTAGTGTGTTGGCTTATTAGATGCAAAAGCCTGAGTTCGAGCCCCAGGCCAGGCATCAAAGACAAAATACAAAAAGTATTTTTTCGGGGACTACCTCTCAGTAGATTTCTGGCAAAAACTCTGAGAGTAAATAAAAATTGCCATTAAAAGTTTTTTAATAAATAAAAATCTGTCGTTCGGAATCGACTTTAAACTGTAAGTCCCACCACTCATATATAAAATTAACACACACATAAGTGGTGTGAGATTTTAAGACGTTGTACAATGGGTCAATTCGACCTCCGGGTACTGTACTTGTCTTAATTGACCTAACCTGACCTAACCCGTCTTTTGACAGGGCACTGCAGACTCAGAGTATACTTATTTAGAATGGGAGATGTCTCGAGCCCAACTTATATATTCTGTGACAATGAGAATGAAGCATCGGAATACATTCTTGGACCCTATAGGGAATTAATGCATCCCAAGAGGAAACACATGGCCAGAATACTGGAGTATGACAGGACAATAAGCTTGGAGGAGACACTGTAGGGCTGTCCTATAAAGTTTGAAGTACAATAGATACATGTCTGTTAAGAATGGAAACATCGGGGTATTTAAACTTTAAAACTTACACTGTAATATTGTACACTGGATAGTCGCCTAATCTAGTAGGTAGCGTGTTGGCTTATTAGACGTGAGTCACGGTTCAAGCTCCAGGTCAGGCATCCCCAACATAACGAAAATGAAAAAATATTTCTTCAACAACTTCCTCTCAGCAGATATCTGGCAAAGAACTCTGACAGTAAATAAAATTGCCATGAAAAGTTTCTCAAAAATCTATCGTTCGGAGTTGACTTTAAACTGTACGTCCCGCCACTCATACATAAAATTAGCACATACAACATAAGTGGTGTGAGAAGCTGGGTCGTAATACTGACCTGGATTATAATGACCAATTATGTTTGTATCAGACCAATAAGCAACCAAGCTTTGTGTTTGGTGGTCTGTGCAACCGGTTGCATGTCATTCGACTTGGTCCATTAGCACAATTAAAAGTCTTTGTATAACTCATGTTTTAAAAAATCCTAGAAATGTTTGCTCCAGCAAAATATACTAACGTACCATACCGTACGGCCATACATAAGGCATACAAATCGCATCGAAGTATCGATAATAAATAATAACTTCAATAATAAATTGATCGAAAACATAATTCGAAATAAATCACGAGCATACAACAACTATTTGTTTAAATCAAAAACTTGACCTTCATATATCAATCTTCTTTATCGCTTTACTTAGTACGAACACATTCGTTTCTTTTGCAAAATTTCTGCTAAAGTAACACACATACATGCCGGAGCTATTATTGCTAAGATTTGTGTATGTATGTCGTATATCGTCGTTGCTTGGTTTGCTAGTGATTCGTAAGTATTTCTGTTTATTCGATTTTTTTCAAGTTTAACTTTGTGAACTTTACTTAAAACTTTGTTCAATTCAATGTCTTACATGAGTTTTGGGTAGACAACCATTCAGACAAGTATTTACAACAATAATTTACACCTCAGCCACGAAGTCGCGGTAGTCTATTAAGTATGTACATACATACATATTTGGCTATTACAACCTTTCAGTCAGGACTACAACCCGTACCACTTATGTTGTGTGCATTAATTTTATACATGAGTGGTTGGGGCCTACAGTTTAAAGTCGATTCCGAATGACAATTTTTCTGAGAAACTTTTAATGGGAATTTTATTTACTCTTCAGAGTTTTTGCTAGAAATCTGCTGAGAGGAAGTCGCCGAAGAAATATTTTTTCATTTTTCGTTTTGTGGGAGATGTCTAACCTGGGGTTTGAACCAAGGCCTCACGTATAACAAGCCCACACTGCCTTCTAGACTACGACGACTAGTCTAGCCACTCCTCTCAAACATGTGTTAATTTGATCCGTCACTCATGAGTCAACATGGATGGTGAGAGAAAGTATGTTGTAATACTGATTAATGCTTTGTAATGACAAGTTAGGCAAGTAAAGTTCATAGAAACTATCATCCAAATTAGTTGGGATTAATACCCATACAGACAATGGATGTAAAGGGTGGGCCATTTAAAAGTTTAGATTTAAAAATGAAATAAAACAAAAACGGTTTGAAATTTTGCAAAATTTATTTTCTTGCAGTGGAGTACAATTGTTCCGCTTGGAAATGAAATATAATTTCATTCATAAGGCCACCGTGGCTGGCCTCACAGTACCTCATGCGGTCGGACAAATTTTCGTACACTTTTTCGAATATACGGGGTCATACCTCATTCGGTAGGACCAATTTTTGTGATAGTACCCGGCAATGGCATCACGAATATTTGCCTTCAAATACTCAATTGTCTCTGGTTTGTCGACACAACACTTTTCTTTAATGGCGCCCCACAGAAAATAGTCCAATGGTGTCAAATCGCAGCTTCTTGGCGGTCAATTGACATTAACATTTCGGCTAATTAAACGACCATCAAACATTTGACGCAATAAATCGATTGTGGCATGAAACGTGTGGGAAGTTGCACCATTCTGTTGAAACCAAACATCGTTAACATCAATACCATGAAGAACAAGTTCAAAAACAATCGGTTATCATGTTGCTATAGGTGTCTCCAGTAAAGGTTGCGCCGTCCTCATTTTCAAAGAAATAAAGGGTCCGCCAAATAACTTTTTTTTTTAAATGCTTAAAAGAAAAACTACTGAATATTTCTTTTTTTTTATTTGAAAGTACAATCCTTCCGGTTAATAATGGAAAATAATTTCATTCAAATGGCTGCCTCGGCTGGCCATGCAGTAGCCTACACGATCGGTCTAATTTTTAAGCACATTATCGATTGTGTGCAGCTGTATTTCACCAATGGCTTCACGAATATTGTCCTTTAAAGCGACAATTGTCTCTGGCTTGTCGGCGTAACACTTATCTTTCACGGCACCCCACAAATAATAGTCCAACGGTGTAAAATTGCTGCTCCGAGGTGGCCAAACGACATCAGCTCTGCGGCTGATAATGCGATCTTTAAAACCAGGGCGCAAAACATCGAGTGTAGCTTCGGCTGTGTGGCACGTAGCGCCGTCCTGTTGAAACCAAATGTTGCCAATATCCTCCTCTTCAATTTTTGTGAACAAAAAATTCGTTCAACATGGCCCGATAACGATCGCCATTGACTGTAACGGCCACTCCTTGCTCATTTTCGAAGAAAAATGGCCCAATTATGCCTCTGGACCAAAATCCGCACCAAACAGTGACTCGTTTTATTTTCTGTTTTCGGTTTTCTGTGCCCCAAATGTGACAATTTTGCTTGTTTACATACCCGCCAAGATCAAAATGAGCTTCATCTGAAAAAATGATTTTTTTTTTTTTGCCAAAATCGGCATCTTCTGGTGTAGGCTACTGCATGGCCAGCCGAGGCAGCCATTTGAATGAAATTATTTTCCATTATTAACCGGAAGAATTGTACTTTCAAATAAAAGAAATTTGAGAAAATATTCAGTAGTTTTTTTAAGCATTTTCAAAAAAAAAAATATTTGGCGGATCCTTTATAAGCCACTTATGCCTCCGCTCCTCAAGCCGCACTAAATGAAATGTTCAATTCTCGAGAACGATGGCGCGTTGAAGTTGATGGATTCTCACGTACACTCTCAGCCACAGCTTCGATATTTTAAGGTTTACGCACTGTACGAGCACGCTCACGTCTTAGTGCATCAACAATGAAACCAGTTTCACGAACTTTAGCAATAAACTTGCATATTCCGGCCTCTGTTGGTCCTTCTTTGCGACCAAATTTTGTACGGCATTCTCATGAAATTTCCGACCAATTGTCTTTGTTTTGGAAATAAATTTCCAATAAATCTCAACTCGGAACTCAGATGTAAATCGGTTCATTACGTTCAGCGTAGACAATATTCTGAATTTTGTGACATAAGCATTGCCAGATTCAAAATATCCGATGGTTCAAATTTAAACCGATAGATGGCCCAAACGATGTATGGATGTCAAAACGGCTTAGTCATCAATCATTGCTTCTGAGGATATTAAATAAAGCTTTGATCTTTACTTATCTGTTAATGACGGAGAACAAAAAACCTCACAGATTTCTTCGTCGTAACTTGCACAACCCGTACATCGAGACACATATGTATGTACGTCAGACTTTAAAACGTAAAATTGTTTTTGTTTACATTGTTTACGTTGTATTTCCTTACTTCGTCCATTGGATTCTTCTTTAAATACGTACAATAAGTACGTAAGTATTGTTTTTGGTATGTTGATCGTGTAGCAGTTGATGTTGTTGTTGTTGCATTGATTTTCCGAATATAAAACGCCTTAAGGATGTTCCTTCAAAATCAATAGATGGGGGGATAATCATGTAATTTTCTTAATGTTACAACATTACAACACCCACGGCAAGATTATAACAACAAACAACAACAACAACAATAATAACAATTACAACAAGAGAGAAAAAAGAGAAAAAATCACCCGTATCACCACCACCACTCAGTTGGACTGAGTAAATTGCCACAATCAAATTGAAGATTGCGCTTGAAACTAGCATTTATGTTGGCCGCATACCGACATAGCTAAACGCACGAACAATACGATGAGTAAGTAAGTGAACGAACGCATTTCAAGATAAGCTACGAATCGACGACCAACGGGCAAGATGCACGTTACCACTTGTCATACACAATTGCGCTGTTGCAACGATTCTCATGACATGTTGCAAACACAAGTTAAGAATTTGCATGAAATTATTCTTTGTGATGGTGTGTGTCCCATAAGCATTCAAGTAAACGACGTAGAGAATATGGATAGCATTGCCAGACTTTAGAAAATATATTTACGGTTGTTTTATTTTTATTTCCAAGTAAACAACGTAGAGAATATAATCCTATCCATATTCTCTCTTTAGAAAATATATTTAAAATATTTTTATTTTTATTTTTGATGAGATGAGGTCTTCTAATTTCGGAGAATTTAATTCGGGAGCTCCGTGGAATTCGCGAATGTCCGAATGTGCAATAGATCGATCGTTACGTGAGGAGCGGTTTTCTAATGAATGTTATATTGATAGGGGAAATATTTTAGGGGGAAAAAGGCGAAAAGTAGCACAGGGCTTAAGGCTTATTCTCAACAGCAATTACGTTTGAGAATTTTGGCTTCTAGAAGAGTTTAATTCGGAGCCATTTAGAGCCCCTTATTTGTAACACGCGAAGGCTTAAAACTTACCAATATTTTGCAGAGAAAACGATCGTTATCCTTTGACAACGAGCTCAATAGCTCACTATCATTCAGAACTATGGACCTTAAAGTGCTTTTAAATATTCGCTCTTAAGGGCGGTAGAAATCGCCATAGTCTAGTAGGTGGTGTGTTGGCTTATTAGATGTCAGGCCACGCTTCAAAACTCCAGATCAGACATCTCGAATAAAACAAAATAGGCGACTTCCCCTCAGCAGATTTCTGGCAAAAACTCTGAGAGTAAATAAAATCGGCATGAAAGGTTCCTCAAAAATTTGTCGTTCGGTGTCGACCGCACGCAACATATGTGGTGTGAGATGCTGGATTGTAATCTTGACTGAAGGGTTGTAATTACCAATTACGTATGAATGTATGTAGAGGCAGAAGAAACGGGAAAGGAACTCCATACCACGTTAAGCATACCATGCTCAAGATTTTCTTGTTTGAATCGAACCACTTGTTTTAATAGAACAGAGGACCACCATCAGCATAACTAGGCATCAGTATGACATCAAGTCCTTTAGTTTACCTTCATGCCAGAAAAGAAGGTGTGTATGCAGGCTGATTAATACATAATTATTCATTACAACACTTCAGTCGGGCCAACATTCGTGATGTCATTGCCGAGACGAAAAGTGTATGATAGATAGCGCCGATCGAATGAGGAATTGTGGGGTCAGCCACGGCAGCCATATAACATACATAATTGACCTTTACAAGCCTTTAGTCAGGTTTACTACGTAGCCGCTCACACCATTGATGTTGTGTGCATTAATTTTATGCATTAGTGGCGGAATCTACAGTTTAAAGCCGATTTCGAGCAACAGATTTTTAAGGAACTTTTCATGACAATTTTATTTACTTCTCAGAGTTTTTGCCTGAAATGTGCTGAGAGGAAGTCGCCGATATTTTTTCAAATTTTCGTTTTGATCTGGGATTTGAACCACGGCATCACGTCTAATAAGTCAACACATTACTTAGAGGACTACATGGCTATTTTTATCTGACACTGGGCGATTGAAGATATGGCCCGCCGGGTTACAGTGCATATACAGTAAATGTGTGATGTTGACTTGATGTGACTTATGGTTGCCTTATCACTTTCTTGCTTTCAATGACTTCCAAACGAAAGCAAAATAATGGCGGGTTAATCATCTAACACGACTCTATAGAGTGTGTTTAAAGCCTACTAATCAAATTTTTTTTTTAAAATTTTGTTTTCGTCTCCATGAGCATTTTGTTATGCAAGTTATTCACGCTTCTATCATTATCAACCACCCCATCCACCATCATAATCGTTTGCAGCATTATTCTTTCGTTTCTTTTCCTCCTAATCCCAGTCACTGTCTGCTTAAACTGTGTTGCAACAGGCAACATCAACATGATTACACCGATGGATTGAAGTCTTTCGTTCTTTTTGAAAAATTCTGTTGTCGTTGCCGATCTTCATGATGTTCCTACATACACACATACGTAGTAATTTGTTGTTGTATTCGTGAATTTAGTTACCGAATCAATCTTATGAAAAAAGAAGACACTTTACGAAATTCTTTGTTGTGGTTGTTGTCTTGTTGCAGAAGTTAAAATTCACTTCATTCACTAGCAAATGCTCAGATTCACTAAACATGCCTGTGCCTTGAATTGGTTGTCTGTGGTTGTGTTGCATTTCAAATGTTTACAAATTTGTTGTGGTTAATTAAACCTCTGAAGGCTTTTTAAAATTCAAATGCGTGAACACTTATTAAATTATAATCCATCTTAACAGCAGTATTTGGTTACACTTAAGCTGCCACAATGCAAATGTTGCAAAGCTTTGCAGGAAATCGTGACAGTAAACTCCAAAAAAATTGAGGGAATTGGAAGATGAATTCATTCCTTTTTTAAGCTGTTATCCGTTTTACTAGAAACGTTGGTGAATACGCAAATATAGTCGCCGCAGTCTAGTAAGTAGTTTGTTGGCTTATTAGACGAGAGTTCATGGTTCAAATCCCAGCTTAGACATCTCAAACAAAATGAAATTTGACTTCCCTTCAGCAGATTTCTGGCAACAACTCTGAGAAGAAATAAAATTGCCACGAAAAGTTTCTCAAAAATCTGTCCTTAGGAGTCGACTTTAAATTGTAAGTCCAGCCATTCTTGGATAAAATATAACACACAGTACATGGGTTGTGTGACAAGGTAGGTTGTTATCTATAGTGTCTCTACATGTAGCATACTTACAAGATGAATCAAAGCTCACGTGAGAACAATGCCTTAGAATTATTTGTCATGCCAAGCTTAATTGATCTGGACAATTAACATATAGCTCTAGCTTTAAAACATGGCTCTCCAAGATCAAGCTGACGACCAGCCTTAAAGTTTAATCAATCTGGCAATTAATCTGTTTTTAAGGAACGACTTAAGCAAAATCAGAGAAGCCTATACCGTTCCAGAAACTGTGAAGAACCATCGCGACTAAAACAGTCGTATACTAGACAGAGGAAGTGATACTTTATTCAGTTTTGATAGTTAGGATGGGTTAGGTTAGGTCGGAGTGGTAGCTCTGATATCACAAAGCTCACTTGAGCACGCATAGCACGGGTGAACGTAGTCGCTGTACTGACCAAGTTCCACCAAAATCAGGGAAGAGGAAGAAGTTGGTCAGCGCAAGGGCTGCACATCAAAAACAAGACTAGTTTTGATAGTGGTTTATTGCTTTCCGTCAAGTAAGAATTATTAAAAAAAAAATAAATCTAAAAGGTTAGGATTTCAACACGGCTAGCGAATCAATTTAACATCGTCTACCACCCTTTAAACGAATGACAAAAACTTCTTATTGCCTTTAGTTTAGGTTAGGTTTGATGACGTGTACTTGTCAGTACAGGACAGCCCTTGCGCTGACCAACATCCTCGATAAGTCTTGTGGTATTTGGTCAATAAAGGTAATGCGCTTATCTGTGGCGTCACAACGGCCCTCTATGCGTGCTCAAGTATATTTTGGTAATCAAGGCCTACACTTCGACCTAGCCTAACCTAACCTAAGTCGTCATTACCGCCGTTTAGCAAAAAAAAAGCTTTAGTGAGAATGGGCTGCTCGTATCTAGATTTTTCGTATTCCCCTTCCTTATCTGATTAGAAGTTCTTCATCCTCTGTGTTATTATCTTTCTGATCAGTTTTGTTACTACATTACTACACACTCATTCGTGATTAAACACATTCACCTGTTGAAATTCCAATAGAAGGCGTAATGCTCAGCCTAACTGCGCTGAAACGTCACGATATTGTGAAAACTCGAATTCACCAATTGCGCAAGTTGGTAATGTCGTCTTAGTAGAGTAGTAGTAGTAGTAGAGTAGTAGTAGTAGAGTAGTAGAGTAGTGTGTTGACTTATTAGACGCTAGGCCAGGGTCTCTGAGAGTAAAGAAAATTATCGACTTTAAACTCTAGGTCCCGCCACTCGTGTATAAAATTAACACACACAACATAAGTGGTGTGAGAAGCTAGGCCGCAACCCTCACTGAAGAATTGTAATGAGCAAACTATGTAAGTAAGGAGTCGCCGTAGTCTAGTAGGTAGTGTGTTGGCTTATTAGACAAAAAGCCCGGGTTCACATCCCAGGTCAGACATCAAAAAAAAACGAAAATATAAAAAAAATATTTCTCGGCGACTTCCTCCCAGCAGATTTCTGGCAAAAACTCTGAGAGTAAATAAAAGTGCTATGAAAAGTTTCTCAAAAATATGTCGTTCGGAGTCGACGTTAAACTGTAGGTCCCGCCACTCACGTATAAAATTAACGCACACAACATGAGTGGTGTGAGAAGCTAGGCCGTAATCCTGAATGTAGGGTTGTAATGGCCAATTATGTATGTATTTATGTCCTAACCTAGTTTTGTTACTGGACTTTTATTCTTGATTAAACACATTCACCTGTTGAAATTCCAAAAGAAGGTCTTAAAATCAACCTAAAGTGCCATATCGTACATAAGCACGTTTGTGAAACGTCACCAAATGCTGAAAACTTTAATTCACTAATTTCGCGACGAGGTAATGCGTGTCAAGTAATTGAAAATATTGTCCTTCTAGCGTTGCTTGGCTCAATTTGCATAAAATTGTCCTCCTACAAAGAGCGCAGTAAAAGAGCTTCAATAAATTTTCTGAACAACTTTCCAATTTGGCTCCAACGCATGCATTTTATTAAGGTTCTGTCCATTGCTTTACACTTTGCCATCAATCTGCCTTCTTTATGTGTGGTTAGGACGGATCCTTCGCCTACAACCTTGTGGGTTTTAGTCTGCCTTCTAACCTTGGTCCCTTCGAACCCTATGCCGATTTCAGTCTATTTACGAATTCTTATTTGATTCGATAGGAGTTGTTGTCCTGCTCTTTACGCTCTGCAGCTTTCCAAGTTTCGTAAACCTACAGAAGGGTGTTTTTAATTTGTCATTCCAAATTTGAATTCACATTGTATTTGGGCCATTATTCGATCGTTAAAGATGTTCACAATTTCAAATTTTCTTCTTAATTTGTTCCAGAGACGTACAGAGTATCTAAATTAATCTACAAACTCTACATGGTGTAAATTATGTAAACTTTAGAATTTTAATTAGAATTTGCAGGCATTTAATTTGAATAAAATTCTAATCAAGCTTGCTATACAAATTGATAAACTAGCAATGGCTTCAAACTGTAAAAGTTTCACATCAATTGGCAAGTGATTCAAAACCAACCAAACTTTAACGGCAAACATGTTCTATTGCATCTGTTAAAATTCTATTGGAAACATTCATTCATTCATTGATTCCTATACTTGCTATTGAAATTTGAGGCAATTTATAGCCATGACGTTGAGCATACACTCGTGCTGTATCGTCAAGTTCAAATCAACACGTAAATCATTAACGAACACAATTCTGTGTTGCATGCTTTACTTGTGTGTGCAACTGATTTTTGAAAACTCTTGCATACAATGTGCACTCGCGTCACATGTCAGCACAAACTAGTTTGACAATCGTTAAATCGTGTGTTTGATCGAACAAATTTGGTTGACATTCGTAAAAAAAATTTTTGGTTTTTATTTACGGAATGTACTTAGAATTCAATCTTAACGGCAGCAGGAGCAAATAAATCCGTTTAAAGAAACAAACGACTTGCAAGGCATGCAAGGAATTGTGTTTTCGTTGAATGTTGTACGACTGACTAGACATGAATTATGTTTGTTTTCAAAAAGACATCGTTCTACGATGTATTTTCTATGAAATTAATTCTAAAAAAATACCACAGCAGATGGATAGCTTCAGAGGTGCAAAGAGATTCTATGAATCTTAAGCAGAAGCAAACAACAACAAACTTGCAAAAGAAGTATCATTGATAAGGCAAAACCGATTAGAGTCATACAAGCAACAGCATAGGAAACAACGCATTTGGGAAATTGAAAGAAAAAAATCATGAGAACAAGACAATTTAGCAAAAATTTTCACCAATAAAATAAAGTGTAGTAATTGGGATGTTGGCTTATTAGACATGAGGCCCAGGTTCAATCCCTAGGTCAGACAAAAAACAAAAATGAAACAAATATTTCTTCCGCAACTTCCATTCAGCAGTTTTCCAGCTAAACTCTGAGAGTAAAATAAAAGTTTCTCAAAAATCTGTTGTTCGGAGTAGACTTTAAACTCTAGAACCTGCCACTCATGTATAAAATTAACACACATGAGTGGTGTGAGAAAGCCGCCGTAGTCTAGTAGGTAATGTGTTGGCTTATTAGACGTAAAGCCAGAGTTCGAACCCCAGGCCAGGCATCAAAACAAAATACAAACATTGCGATTGCAGATTTCTGGCAATAAAATTGCCATGAAAAGTTTCTCAGTGTTTCTGTCGTTCGGAGTCGACTTTAAACAGTAGGTCCCGCCACTCACGCATAAAACAAACACACACAACATAAGTGGTGTGAGAAACTAGGTCGTAATCCTGACTGAAGGATTGTAATGACCATTTATAGTGTATGTATGTATGAGTTTTAATGTTGGAACCTTGAACTATGAGAGGAAAGGTAGGCCGCGTTGATTGTGATGTTTCGGGTGAGCCATCTATCGGTTTAAATTTGAACCATCGGTTATTTTGAATCTGACAATACTTATGTCATTCTATTCTGTCACAAAATTCAGTATATTATCTCCACTGCATGTAATGAATCGATTTACGCTTTAGCGACGTTGGGATTTAATGGGCCAACGAGAAACTGCACGATGATGTTGATTTTGCAAAAAAAAAGTCATCTTTCCCGACAGAGCTTATTTACATCTTGGTGGTTACGTTAATAAGCTAAATTGCCGTATTTGGGGCTCAGAAAACCCGCATGTGGTCTTACAGAAGCCAATGCACCCAATGCGAGTAATTTTATGGTGCGGCTTGTAGAGCGGCGGCATCATTGGCTCTTATTTCTTTGAAAATGAGGACGGCGCAACCATTACGGTCAGTGGAAATACCAATAGCACCAGAATAACCGATTTTTTCTGTACCCGCTCTTCATGGTATTGATGTGAACGATATTTGGTTTCAACAGGATGTTGCAACTTGACAACACACAACACGCAACACATCTCATGCCACAACCGATTTATTGCGTCAAACGTTTGATTGCCGTTTAATTAGCCGAAATGTTGATGTCAATTGGCCGCCAAGAAGCTGCGACTTGACACCGTTGAAGTAGTTTCTGGGGGGCGCCGTTTAACAAAAATGTTATGCCGACAAACCAGAGGCAATTGAGCATTTGAATGCCAACATTCGTGATGCCATTGCCGACAACGAATCCATACACTCGAAAAAGTGCACCAAAATTTATCCCATAGAATGAGGTACTATGAGGCTAGCCGCGGCAGCCATATGAATGAAATAATATTCCATTTCTAACCGGAACATTTGTACTTCACAATAGAAAAATAAATTTGAAAGAATTTCAAATCGTTTTGTGTTTTATTGAATTTTTAAATTTAAACTTTCAAATGGCCCACCCTATATATTGGGATCGTAAGGGTACTGAGATTGTGATTGATTCATTTCCATATTATAAAATCAAATAATTGATGTTGATGTCAAGAATTAGGAGTGTCTTTATAACTCCCGTATTTGGCACCAAAACTAACCTAACCTACATGATATCTATAAGGGGCAGATGCTAATTTGAAATTCAAAACAAACGGCATTTTAGACTTGTATTATAATCTGATGGTATATCTCTTCCCCGTTTAGTTAAATTATATATGCTTCTGCTTATGAGACCGTGTTCTAACCGATCAGTTTCGGTATTCATTTACTCAGAGTAAATTTATTGACATCCTTATGATATCAACAACAGTGGGGACAGTGTAGGGGCATTATCTGAATAGCTTTGACCGCGTGTAGTATATTTAAAAATTTTTTTTTTTAATTAATACAAGCTTAGTGTAGGCTCAAAAGCAAATCAAAAACCATACAAATTTCCTTGTAATAAATAAAGTCAACATCTTCATTGGCTTGAACATCATCAGGAGAGCGGTAAATATTATCGTTAATGCAAAATTAATGTCTGACAAAATACGCCTAATCAGAGTCAACGTGGGCCAGCTAAACTAAACAATCTGTTAACTAACGTACTACAGCGTACATTACAATCAAGTTGTTTGATGATAAAGTGGCAATAAATACGTCGATTATTTGGTAATACACGATACGTGTTTACCAACATCACAGTTTTGTATGAGTAAAAGTGTTGTTGATCAACCTACATACACAATTGTAAAGAATTTCAACGAAGGTGATGCAAGTAAATGCATTAAATTTCGCAAAGAGCACAATAATGGAAAGTAAATAAATAACGTGCGTCAATCATATTCGCCATCAATATGATGTTGACCTTATACCAATAGGGCCAGCACAGTTCAGGACATTTTATTGACCGTTACTCAACGAGAACCATTCCAATAACGGAAAGTGATTTCAATTTTAGCTAAACCAAGGCACGCAAATAACAGTAGAAGATAATCTAAGCATAAGTCATGGTAATCTAGTACAGTAATCCTTCGATTTACGTCGCCTCGATTAACGTTGTTTCGATTTACATCATCAAATTTTTTTCCCTTTAACTTCAATTTGCGTCGTCATTCGATTTACGTCGCCTTTATTTGGAACCAACTGCGACTTAAATCGAGGGATTACTGTAGTAGGCTTATTAGACGTGAGGCCACTGTTCCCTGGTCATTATCGACAAAACGAAATATGAAAAAAAATATTTCTTCGGCGACTGCCCTTTTTGCCATAAAAAGTTTCTCAAAACGCTGTTGTTCGGAGTCGCCATTACACAATATGTGTATAAAATTACACACAATATAAGTGCTGTGAGAAACTAGGTTGTAATCCTACTAAAGGGTTGTAATGACCAATTACAAGGTAGGTTAGGTAAAGAAATAGGAATAGGAAGCACTTAATAAGAAACCCGATACAAAGACTCAATTTTATTTCCATCTGAGGGTGCCCTGGTAGTCTAGTGGGTAGTGTGCTAGACTGTTAGCGTGAGGGTTATGGGTTCGATTCCCACCAGAGACTCTGATCTGAACACTACACCGAGCAGATGGTCAAATTAATCCGCTCGTATATAATTAAAATATGATTTGTAATTGTATTGTAATTAATAAATAATAATAATATTTCAATCTGAATATATGGAATTTATACAGGGTGGGCCATTTAAAAGTTTATATATAAAAATGCAATAAAACAAATCGCGGTTTGAAATTTTGCAAAAAAATTATTTTTTGGTTTTGAAGTACGATTGTTCCGGTTAGAAATGGAATATTATTTCATTCATATGGCTGCCGCGGCTGGCCTCACAGTACCTCATTCGATCGAACCAATTTTCGTATACTTTTTCTAGTGTATGGGGTCGTATCTCGGCAATGGCATTACGAATGTCGGCCTACAAATTGTCACATTTTTCTTTAAAGTCGCTCCACAGAAAATAGTCCAACGGTACCAAGTCGCAGCGTCTTGGCGGCAAGTTGACATCACCATTTCATCTAATTAAACGGCTATCAAATGTTTGACGCAATGAATCGATTGTGGCATGAGATGTGTAGCAAGTTGCACCATTCTGTTGTAACCGAACATCGTTCACATCACTAGCATGAAGAGCGGGTACAGAAAAATCGGTTATTATGGTGCGATTGGTGTCTCCATTGACCGTAATTGTTGCGCCGTCCTCATTTCCAAAGAAATATGAGCCAATGATGCCTCCACTCCAAAAGTTCTGTAAGACCAGGTGTGGGTTTTCTGAGCAACAAATACGGCAAATTTGTTTATTAAGGTACCCATCAGAGATCAGCAATGAATCGCTTTTTCGCTACTCATAAGTACTCATGAAATTTTGAGTATGAGTGAGTCAGTAGTATTGAAATCCAACTAATCTGATTCATTCGTACTCACTACAACGTTGATTTATAAGTACAAGTTGCAATGAGTATGACTACAACGTTGACATCGAACTCATAACATTCGAACTATGTTTGATTCACACGCCTACTCATTCAGATTTATAAATTTAGAAAAATACTCTCGAATCCTTCATCAAAATTTACAGTCTTAGTTGTTGCTGCATTTACAAAGAAAGAAGAAAAACACATAAACAAAAAAAGACAAAGACAGCAAGCAGAGCAAACACAACCCTCTTGTGAGTATTGTAGTGTTCGTACGCGAATCATACTTATTTTGTGATTCGTGTATACGATGAGTCATGGAGTGTCGAAATCAATAATATCATGCGTATTGTTAGGTATGAGTACAATGAGTATTTCAAACTTTGAATATGAGTAGTATGAGTATGACATTAAAATAAGTATGAATGCGTATAAGTATCAGAAATTATAAGTATGATTCGAATCTACTCATCGTTTTGAATACTCATTGCTGACCTCTGGTACCCATCAAAATGAAAATGAGCTTCATCCGAAAAGATGATATAAATAACAATAAACCCCAACGTTGCTCAAGAGTAAATCGATTTATTACATTCAGTGGAGATAATATACTGAATTTTGAGACCGAATATAATGCCATAAGTATTGTCAGATTCGAAATAATCAATGGTTTAAATTTAAACCGACAAATGACCCACCCTTTAAAAGACATGCAATCCAAATAATAAGCTTCAGTTTTAAATTTCGCAATCGAATATGTTTTCTGAAATTATCATGAATAAACATGACACAATGTCAACGATTTTTTTAATGTTTTTCCTTTTAAAATATTTTAAATTGCCGCAACTTGTTAGTGATGGCATGCAATGCCCTTTTGAAAGTTGATTGAAACCCGTTTCATATTGAATACCTACCCGGTTAGCCAATTGCACTTAAATTATACACGAGGTTGCTTTGGAAAACCAATATTAATGTGTAGCATTTGTGTCTTGCTTTATAAACAGATGTTAATGGTGTTTAAATAAAACCGTTTAACAACCAAATCCTTTTAAAATTCTTCAACAATTTTGTCATTACACCCTTTCGCCCCACTATCGAATTTCGTTTGAATGTTATCACAACACTTTTACCAACGAGTGGTGACTGTAGCGAAAAAAAAATAAAAACGACAACGCTCTGAACAGAACTGTTCAAATATAATTTATTTACGGACTGGTAAGCTGCTGCCTTTTTGTGTCTTATGATTGGCCATCATTCATGTGGCAAATCAACCAGGATATGTAACAATTTTCCCTGCATTACCTTAGACACGAACATATTCATGATCATCTTCAATAAATATTTTGAAAGATTTTATCTTCAAAATTTCTTTGAACTTCAACTAATGATTTCCTTCGATTATGTTGTGTTCGTTTCAATGTCGTATGGTTTTACCTGTGTTAAGTAAGATTACGGACCCTCTTTAAAAAAATAGAGATCCCGCTTATTCCACCATAGAGTCCCATTTCCTAAAGCAAACCAAACCATGATCAAAATAAGTCTTATAATTGCAGAAATTATTATACAACTCGGTTAAGTCATGTCAGAAAGCAAGGCACAAGGTGAATGACGGTCTATTCCTCAGATCAGTAGCTCTCTCAGAAGTCATTTGCCGTAATGCAAAGTCTTTCAGTATGCCTACCAAAAGGACAGTGGCCGATAAGAAGTATTCCAATGTGGTTTTTGACAAAGAAAGTGCAGTCTCCCCTTCCTCAGCGGATCTGCACCCGCCGCAGAAGTCGTTAAATGGGAGCCGCCTCCTTTCCGCGTGTCTACTCATAACACTGTGATTGAGATGATGCCACGACCAAGTCCAAGTAACTGGTGGGTCCGCTCTTTATCCATCAAGGGCCAGGTGAGTCTAGCGGTGTAGCAAGACTCCTCATTGACCCAGGATAGGCTGGCGTCGCGAAAAAATTTCCGCGCAATATTCAAATTGACCGAGACTAGTGGCATACCCAAATCGATTGAAGAGGATTCCGGAAGGAGTGCATCAGCTCTGGCGAGCTCGTCGGCCCATCAGAGCCGTCGGTGTATATATCCAGGAGTTTCTGGGGAACGATCGTGTCAGGGTCCCAGTCGTCCCAGTTCGAGATAGTGAAAACCCCTGGCAAGACTATATTCCGCAGGGGTTCAATGGGGCCACAGGATCAACCTCCAAAATAGAGGAGTGACCAGAGCGTACGATGTGCCAACGAGACAGGGAATTAAGTCTAGTCGCAGCAAACTTAGCTGCCTGCTTAGCGAGAAATCAGTATGAAGCCAGTTGAGCATTGCGATCAAGGCCTATATGGTGGAGTTTATTCTAGAGTTTAAAGTCGACTCCGAACGACAAATTTTTCATGGCAATTTTATTTACTTTCAGAGTTTTTTTGCCAGAAATCTGCTGAGAGGAAGTCCCCGAAGAAATACTTTTTGTATTTTGTTTTGATGTCTCGCCTGGTGCTCGAACCCTGGCTTTACGTCTAATAAGCCAACACACTATCTACTAGACTACGGCGACTTCACTAGTTAATGTGTTGGCTTATTAGACGTGAGGCCTCGGTCCAAACGCCAGATCAGTTACTTCCAACCAAATAAAGTACGAAAAAAGATTTTCTCGGTGCCTTCCTTTCACCGAAAACTGTGACATTAAATAAAATCACAATAAAAAGTTTCACAAAAAATATTTAAACTGTGGCTTGAGAAACTAGGTCGTAATCCTGACTAAAGCGTTACGTATGTATGTAAAGGGTGTTTTTTATAGAGGTATAAAACTTTAAGTTGCAATAAAACAACGATGGATTGATTATTCGATTGACATGAATTTTATTTATCCGAAAGATAATCTTGTGGCATTACATTTTAAATATGATTTCTGGCATATGATCGCCACGGCTGGCGCGGATGTAGTCCAATCTGGACGTCCAATTTTCGATGACTTTTTCCAACATTTGTGGCCGTATATCGGCAATAATACGGCGAATGTTGTCTTCCAAATGGGCAAGCGTTTGTGGCTTTACCGCATAGACCAATGACTTTACATAGCCCCACAGAAAGTAGTCTAGCGGTGTTAAATCACAAGATCTTGGAGGCCAATTCACAGGTCCAAAACGTGAAATTAGGCGGTCACCAAACGTGTCTTTCAATAAATCTATTGTGGCACGAGCTGTGCGACATGTTGCGCCGTCTTGTTGAAACCACATCTCCTGAACATCATGGTTATTCAATTCAGGAATGAAAAAGTTAGTAATCATGGCTCTATACCGATCACCATTGACTGTAACATTCTGGCCACCATTGTTTTTGAAAAAGTACGGACCAATGATTCCACCAGCCCATAAAGCGCACCAAACAGTCAGTTTTTCTGGATGTAACGGTGTTTCCACATACACTTGAGGATTACCTTCACTCCAAATGCGGCAGTTTTGTTTGTTGACGTAGCCATTCAACCCGAAGTGCGCTTCATCACTAAACAAAATTCGTGCGATACGTTTTCCGCACAGAACCATTATTTTCGAAATAAAATTGCACTATTTGCAAGCGTTGTTCAGGCGTGAGTCTATTCATGATGAATTGCCAAACCAAAGTGAGAATAAATCACTTGACAGCTGTTAAATCGGTCGCCATCTTGAAAAGTAATGCCAACTTAAAGTTATATACCTCTGTAAAAAACACCCTTTACATATGTAGGCCCATCGTGATACCACAATCGATATTCAACAAGCAGATCAAACATTCCCTAAGGAAAGCCAACCCGTGATCAAAATAACTCGTCGTATTGCAGCAATTATTACACAGCTCAGTGAGGCATGTCAAAAATCAACAATAGGGTACAAACTCACGAGGTGAAAGCAGTCCCTTCCTTCTTTTCAGACCAACAGCTTCTGCAGAAATCATTTGCCGGAATGCCGGTAAGGCGTGTGAGAAGTCTTCGAATATTTTGCTTCTATTACTGCTTTTGAGAGGATATGGCTTCTATAAAGCACCACCAGCTACCGCAGGTATTTGTGGGCTTAGCAGTAATAGCGCACTATTCTTACTTTTGAGGAACTTTAAATCTCCAGGTGTACTTTAGGCAACCACAGCTGCGTGAAACTTAAACAGTCCTCTGTAGCGCCATCCTTGTGATATACTACTACTTTTGGGTATGGCGTTGTTTGATATGTTGTTTAAGGCATAATCAGGCACTGAAATTAAAAATCTTTTAATCAGGTTTGTAGAGGAAATCTTAAAGGTGTTTGGCCACTCTAAACTGAATAACTAACGCTTCCTTATTTACAGTATTTCAATGAAGAATAAGAAAATGGTTTGTAAAGATTTTATTTTAGAATAATTAACTAACGTAAGCACACGTTCTAATGCAAAAAGTAATTACGTCTGTTGCGCGTTCATACTGCTTAAGAGCTGTTAATGAAAATAATAAACGAATTAGGCCATAAAACTTATGTTAAAGAAACGATTCTAAATTGGGTCTACAGCCACTTAAGGCCTATAAAATTAAGATCATATGGAACGCATTCACATTTGGATCACAACGAAACAAACATAATGAATTGGATGTTTAGGATGAAAAGGTGATAAAAGAGGCAATTGAACAACATTCAACAATTCGACACGAACAATTTCATGTAATTCCGAAAGAGAGTGCGCTTTGTGTACATTTTCATTTCATTGGGTGAAATGTATCAAGTGATCTTGTTTACAAAGCTTATGTAAAGGGTGTTTTTTATAGAGGTATAGAACTTTAAGTTGGCATTACTTTTCAAGATGGCGACCGATTTAACAGCTGTCAAGTGATTTATTCTCAGTTTGTTTTGGCAATTCATCATGAATAGACTCACGCCTGAACAACGCTTGCAAATAGTGCAATTTTATTTCGAAAATAATGGTTCTGTGCGGAAAACGTATCGCGCACTACGTCCATTTTATCGTCGACAAAATCGTCCATCAGAGCAGTTAATTCGATTAACCATGGAACGTTTTCGCACCACGTTTACTCTTATTGATAACTCGCATCCCCAGAGACGCTGTACGGTGCGTACAGAAGAAGCTATTGCTGCTGTAGAGCGTAGCATTGAGGAAGACCCGAATGAGTCCATCCGCCATCGAGCACAGGAATTGGATCTGTGTCCATCCACTTTATTTAAGATTTTGCGGAAGGATCTTAGTTTGCATGCTTACAAAATCCAACTCGTGCAAGATTTGAAGCCAAACGATCATCAAGTAAGGCGTAGATTCGTCGAATGGGCCCAAAACGAGATTACCGTTGTTCCCGATTTTCATAAGCGAATTTTGTTTAGCGATGAAGCGCACTTCTGGTTGAATGGCTACGTCAACAAACAAAACTGCCGCATTTGGAGTGAAGGTAATCCTCAAGTGTATGTGGAAACACCGTTACATCCAGAAAAACTGACTGTTTGGTGCGCTTTATGGTCTGGTGGAATCATTGGTCCGTACTTTTTCAAAAACGATGGTGGCCAGAACGTTACAGTCAATGGTGATCGGTATAGAGCCATGATTACTAACTTTTTCATTCCTGAATTGAATAACCATGATGTCCAGGAGATGTGGTTTCAACAAGACGGCGGAACATGCCACACAACTCGTGCCACAATAGATTTATTGAAAGACACGTTTGGTGACCGGCTAATTTCACGTTTTGGACCTGTGAATTGACCTCCAAGATCTTGTGATTTAACCCCGCTAGACTATTTTCTGTGGGGCTATGTAAAGTCATTGGTCTATGCCACAAACGCTTGACCATTTGGAAGACAACATTCGCCGTATTATTGCCGGTGTACGGCCACAAATGTTGGAAAAAGTCATCGAAAATTGGACGTCCAAATTGGACTTCATCCACGCCAGCCGTGGCGGTCATATGCCAGAAATCATATTTAAAATGTAATGCCACAAGATTATCTTTCGGATAAATAAAATTCATGTCAATCGAATAATCCATCGTTGTTGTATTGCAACTTAAAGTTCTATACCTCTATAAAAAAACACCCTTTATATTGTAAATACATACATACATAGTTGGTCATTACAACCCTGCAGTCAGGATTACGGCCTAGCTTCTCACGCCACTTATGTTGTGTGTGTTAAGTTCTTGCATGAATGGTGGGACCTAAAGTTTAAAGTCGACTTCGAACGACAAATTTATGAGAAACTTTTTCATGGCAGTTTTTTTTTACTCTCAGAATTTTTGCCAGAAGGCTGCTGAGACTGCAGAAAGAAATATTTTTTTAATTTTATTTTGAGCAGAGATTCGAACCTGTTAAGCCAACACATTTCCTAGATTATGGCCACTTATTCGGTTTAAATACTTTTGCTTAAGAGTCTCATAAATATCAATATCACACTTTCTTAAATTTCGTAAAACTTTTTCGCGGCAGTAATTTACTGTATTGTTTACCACCAAAATTTAGGCTTAAATCAACGGTGAAAATGTATGTAAAAAAGAAATGTAAAAATACTGATCATTAGCATGGAGATGACATGTTAAAAGCAAAGATTTTCTTTGTATTGAAAATTTAAAGGCAATTGCCGTTGCGAAAACATTGAAAAAAAAATTGCAAAAACTGCATTATCATTCTTTCAAATGTTGTAATGATGATTAATGAAAAGACTTAATGGGATAGCATTACCTGGGATCTTTTCGTAATACACACGACATAAGCAAATCGAATTTAATTATCATTGGACAATACCAATCGGCTGTAAAAACAATTTAACGGATCGAAAGCGGTTTCTGCATTAAAATAAACCGGAAACCATCACATAAAAAAATTTCGGTTTTCCAATGTTTGTTTGTTTACTTTTTTCTCCCAGTGTATTTTTTATGTATGTATGTTAACTACTGCGTTTGTGTATCTTAATTAACTGCAGATTTTCTTAACTTTTCTTTACGTTACGTTTTCCCGCATTACAACAACAATAAATTACAGTAACTCAGTGGCATAATAAATTACTTGCATGTATAGGAGAGGTTAATTATGGGCCTTTTTTATGCCAACAGAAATTGATTTGTGTGTGTGTACTCTTTTCGAAAACAAATAGTGTAGATGAATAGAAAATAAGGTGTAGTAAAAAGAATTAGATTCTAAGGTTAGGTGGCGTTAGACTAAAAGAAATTATTTGGAAGTTTGGTGACGACTTCACTAAATATAATGGGACACGTACCAATAGAAAACAAAATGAACATCAGGAATGAGATGACAGTACATACATGTAAACGGAGAGTTCTTATATCGAAATCCTGCACCTGATAGCAAATAGCCTCGTGTCATTCAAGCTGTTAGAATTCTATTTATCTCACTGACAGCACTAGCTTCGTATTCGATGGAATACCATGTGGTCGTAGAGTGCTTTGATAATCTTCTACAACTCGATGTGGTGAACAAAGTTGGAATTTGAGGAGTACGCGTGTCACTAGAGGATCACTGCGAAGAAATGTGTAAAGGAAATGGATACGCAACAGATTTTATAGGCATAGTCAAGACTCCTATTGTAGCATTAACTAGGCAGAGAGTTAGGTTGTTGAAAAACCCGAGACCTGAACTTGGCCAGATTACATACATTGGTCATTAGAACCCTTCAGTCAGGATTACGATCAGCTTCGCACACCATTTATGCCGTGTGTGTTCATTTTATAAATGAGTGGCGGGACCTACAGTTTAAAGTCGACTCCGAACGACAGATTTTTGAGAAACTTTTCATGGCAAATTTATTTACTCTCAGAGTTTTTGCCAGAAATCTTATGAGAAGAAATAGCCACAGTAATATTTTTTCATTTTTCGTTTTGTTTGAGAAGTCTGATCTGGGGTTTGAACCGTGGCTTCACGTCGAAAGACGCACTGTTATTCGATTGTAGGTTTTCTATCACGAATCAATTACGATTGCATTATGGCAGTTGGTTACATCTTCTGGATTGAGCAGAGAGTAGCCTCTGCCTCTGTGAGACACCTCTATGAGATGAATAGTTGGAAATAGTTTCAGTACATTTTAAAGCAAATGTCAAGATTGCATAAGTTTCAGTGCTACGAAGTGGGAAATTCTTTGGCTTGATCATAATAACAGTTAAAGTTTTATAGAGAAGATCTGATCGCGTCAGGACCCGCATTTGAATGAGGACAAATTCACAATTCGCACACATGCTTTAAGAAATTGAATGGAATTGCATTAATTCATATAGCAAGGTTTTACGACTTCAAATGAGCAGAAACTAAAAATTTTAAGAAAATTTAAATAGAGCTGAGAAAAAAAGAAAAAGTAGGGGTCCCATATAAGCTAAAACAAAAATTTTTTTGTAGAACGAGTTTAATTTGTCAATCTATACTGAAGAGTAGCAGTCGCCGTTGTCTAGTAGGTAGTATGTTGGCTTATTAGACGTGAAATATGAAACGAAATATGAAAAAATGTTTCTTCGGATACAGTTTCTCAAATATCTGTCGTTCGTAGCCGACTTTGAACAGTAAGTTCCGCTACTGACGTATAAAATTAACACGCACAACATAAGTGGTGTAAGAAGCTAGGTCGTAATCCGGACTGAAAGGTTGTAATGTCGCATGATAACTGGTAATGGAAAAAGAGTCACTGCCAATAACCTCAACTCAAAAACAATTGAAATTGAATAGCGGTGAGCTAAGATCAAGATAATTGTCTTCCAAAAACTGTCTGAATCTTAACTTAGTGACGGCACTCATGCATAAAAATATCACACACAACATAAGTGGTGTGAGAAGCTAGGACGTAATCCAGACTCACGATTTGTAAGGACCAATTATGTATGTATGTAAATGCCAGAGATGTTTCTATGTTGGTGCTGGATAAGAATGTCTGGGATATGAATCTAACGCCTTTGCTGATAAATATCTGTAGTTTTTCTTTTCTAGGGCTAACACTAGGGTTCCTATGACTACTTCTTCTCATATCAAGGGGGTTTGAGGCATTCAAAACTTTTGTTGGGAACTCAGACTATCAAGAAATAATCTGAGGTTGATAATCCGTCTTTTTACAGGACTCTGTAGACTCAGAGTAAACTTATTCCAAGAAGGGGTTGTCTCGAACCCAACATGCAGATTCTGCAATATGACTGTGAATCATCGAACCAGATTCTTGGAATCGGTAAGGCATTAATTCATCCCAAAAGGAAACGCCTGCGTGCTGAGTAGGAAATTGGAATTGTTGACGTCAAGCACCATCTTGAAATTTGTCAGGAAAATAAGCTTGAAGGTGACATTAAGGAGATGGCCTATAAAGTATTAGAGGACTATAATAAATCGTATGGTACCTCTCCGCCACAATAATAAATACGTCATAAACCTAACTATCTGCCTCCCCAGTATCAAGGAGGTTGGGTTTGGTTCGTACAATAAAATGAACGACAAAGGTTGGGTAATATGTGGATTACGACCTAGCTTTTCACATCACTTATTTCACACAGTTTAAAGTCGATTTTGAACGACAGATTTTTTAGAAATTTATCATGGCAATTTGATTTACTCCCCGAGTTTTTGCCAGAAATCTGCTGAGAGGAAGTCGCCGAAGAAATATTTTTTCATATTTCGTTTTGTTCGAGATGCCCGAACTGGGGTTTGAACCGCATCTCACGTCTAATAAGCTAACACGCTACCTACTAGACTAAGCCGATTTCATGGATGTTTATTAGCTTCTCTATATTAATTGCAATCTTTCGTATGCAGTAACCGCTTTGTTGAGCAACCTGTTTACATATATTTCACAGCCACTAGTTGTTGTCATTATAGCGCCTAGTTAGCGCTACCTGAAGCCTATGTCGTTAATGAAGGTCTCTTTGCAAGTTTGTTTTTCTTGCTATTTATCTCAAGTCCAACATTACGTGCTCATCTTTCCCAATCTTTTATATTCATGGCATTAATGTCTGACGAGAGTTTTCATGAATATTTGTGGTAATACGTAGCGGATCCATGTTTTACTCCAGCATTGCATTCATGGTAAAGAACTGAGAGTTTATGCCACAGCAATGGTGATTCGAATAATTTTCGGTCTAATAGCGTTAGAAATCGAATATCAGAAGAAATAATTCACCCCAAGCAACCTAATTTGCTTAGTAGAGAAGGAATAGTGTTCCGCTAAAACGTCAGTACACTCATGGAGAATTTAGTATATGAAGCCATGGGAGCTAAGATCGATGATGATGCCAAGACATTCGCAATCTGGAGATTATATAGAATTGAGGACTGTACTAAATAACTGTTAATTAGTGCTTCTAAACATTTTAGAACCATGACTTCAAATTTTTCTTAAATAAAAATTATAAAAATTGTTTCTTTCTTTATTCAACATAGAATAGCGACCCATGAGTTAAAGTCAACTACAAAAAAGTATTTTTTCTTACCACCCATTCTCATTAATTAATTGTAAGAAAACATGGAATGTAAAAATTATTTTTGTTCCCAAATTAATCACGAGTGTTTAGCACTGCAACAAAGCCATTGTTTTTGTTGGCATTGCCGTAATGCTTTCAGTCAACGCAAACGAAGTAAGCAACCGCATCAACTGTAGCAGCAGCAGTTGTAGTTGCGGTTGTAGAAAATATAAACAAGTTCGTTGTATCATGACATTTACTGTCATTAATGTCAATGTGACAGCTGTTTTGACGGCTTAAAAACAAAGAAATACAGAAACAATTACACGAAGCAAGTGGAACACATTCAACCTGTTTTTCTAAAATATTTCTGTGAGTATTTAACAAAACAAAAAAAAAATGGAAAATAAAAAAGAATTCCAATTCCATTCATTGAACAGAGAACACGAAAGTAATGTTCATAAAACAAGAGTGCAAGATGTGTCAAAAACAATTTTCAAAAGAAGAAAAGAAATAAAATCCGTACCATAGAGAAATTGAAGTATTTTTAAGAAACATTGCTTTTAAATGTTGGTTTTTATATGTCAATCCGGTCAAAATGATACTTCCGCTATTTATGTCATATTGAGTTGAGTCAGTCTAAAATCGTCAAGAAAGTTTAAGGAATATTAATCTTATTCAGGACGGACGATAATAACGGGTGATTTTTTTAGCTATTATCTTTTTGGCAACACTGGTTTAAACAGCACACGCACGTTTCGTGTTTTGTTTCACTATCAAACATCTTCAGTTTGGTGTATAATTTAAGCATGAATCGTCTTACAAACGAACAACGCTTGCAAATCATTGAATTTTATTATCAAAATGCGTACTCTGTTAAGAAAGTTCATCGCGCGCTTCTTCCATTTTATGGTCAGTTTAATCGACCCACTGAAGCGGCTATCCGGGCTATTGTGACTAAATTTCGCACCAAATTTACATTGTTGGACATTAAACCACCAAAACGCTTAAGTAGAGTGCGAACTAAAGAAAATATCGCAGCTGTATCGGCCAATGTTAATGATGACCATCAATTATCAATTTGTCGCCGTTCGCAGCAATTGGGCCCACCGTGAGATGATATCCAACATTTTTTTTTATCAAAAATGCAAGAGCTTGACTTGCATGACATGTGGTTTCAACAAGACGGTGCCACATGTCACACAGCACGCGTAACAATGGACTTATTGAGAGGCGAGTTCGGTGAACATTTTATTTCACGTTCGGGACCGGTCAATTGGCCGCCTAGATCGTGCGATTTAACGCCTTTAGACTATTTTTTGTGTGGCTATGTTAAAGCTCATGTCTATATAGACAAGCCCGCTTCAATTGAAGCAATTGGAAGACAACATTGAAGCATTTATTCGTGAGATACCGGCCGAAATGTTGGAAAGAGTATGCCAAAATTGGACTAAGCGGATGGACCATTTGAGGCGCAGTTGCGGTCAACATTTGCATGAAATAATCTTCAAACATTAAATTATATGGACCGTACTATCGATTCAAAGAAAGATTTCATGCATTTTTCTGAATTTTGTGTTTTTTTTTTAAACATTTTCCTATAGCTCTTAAAAAATCACCCATTATATGCGTGACATTTACTCTTAGTGTACAGATCCTTCTAAATTACCGACTACAAGCCTCCGCTTATTCCTGAATAGCCTGAAGCATGACTCAAATCTGCTCTTATTGTAATTTCCTAACAAAAGTTTTGATTGGCTCAAACTTACTTGGTTTGAGACCAGTCTTTGTCTCTTTTTGTTTACGCATAGTTTTCCAAACATCCGCTCTCACTCCACAAAAAGCTTCTTCTGCCATCTAAGGTGGGGAAGATTTCAACCTCACAACATACTTGCTCATTTCTATATTACCGAACTCAGTAGTTAATAACCTTACTTTTCCTTCCTAGCCGTTTCATTTTCTCTAGACAGTCCCATAACCTCATACGACCCGAATACTTGAATGGCACCATGACTGTCAGATAGTATTGCTATGTCCTGTCTTTTGTACTTCCAATCCAAGTTAAATTGAGCACAACTTTCGAAGACATAAATTTGCGGTTGGAAGACAATCGCGAGTTTTCCAATAAGTTCTGAACATTTCATTCTGAAACTCTTGCTTCTGTCCCAAGATGTGGTCTTGACCATTCTGCGTACCCCAAAGTGGGCCCTCATTTAAAAGAGTACGCAGCTTCCAGATTCATTCTATTCTGTTTTATTACAAAGTTTCTTTTACTGCTTCAGTCTGTGCTGCTTTGCAAATATGCCACATTGTCACTGTGCCAACAATTGAGTTACATTTTACATTTTTGACATAGTGCCCGCAGCAATCACGTCGTTTTTATATAAAATTGTCATCCAATAAACTTAATTTCATAATAATTTATGATTCCATAACTACAGTGACAGCGTCAACAGACATTAAAGCCAACAGTTTGTCAAACTTCTGACAGTTGTTTACAAAGTCAAGGATGAGTATTAAAGGTGGTCGGACAGTCAACAATACAGTCATCTGTCATCATCCACTGACGTTAAACAAACAAAAAAAAGATCAAGAGAGGAGAATGCGAAATTAAAATGTCAGGGTATTAATGTTAAATAATTATTATGACAGATTTGGTGCAACAAAATGTTACAATCTTGTCAATGTAATCTAAACAATTGACAGAAAGGAAAAACAGATTTATTTTTGCTTTTTCCTTTATATGAGTCGTTTATTTTGAAAGTGGTTTAAGTCCGTTTTTAAAATAATTTAGTTAATGATAACAATAATCACAATCCCATATAATCTTTTTGTTTATAAACAATTTAAGTCTAGTATCATTAAAATCGCTATGATTTGGGGCACTTGAAAATTAGCTAGTTAACGAAATGCATACAAATTTATTTTGAAACTGGTTTAAGTCCATTGTTTAAGTCTGGTTTAAGTAACATGGTTGAAAATTGTGCAATCGACAGAAAAAATGCAGATATTATTGACCATAAGTTTTTACTATCACGACATTCATTTTTGCCAAATGATAGTGATTTTGGAGTGACAGAAATGACTTTGAGGAAAAATATTTTAAGGTACGTCCCCCAGGGTTTCTGTGAGTAAAAAATATTAGATTATGAAACGTAAAGATTTTTTCTACAAAACCTCTGGAGAAGCAATTCATAAAAGATTAAAAAACTTTAGTGGCGAACCTTTAAATTGGCTGAGGATATGTTGGATGCGATTTATAAAAAATGAACACTATAAAATGATTTATAAAGAATCTATGGAAGTGGAAACAGAATTCAAAATACTTGATTTATTACCTTGTCGGGGAAGACCAAGGAACTTTAACAAAATAAAATTAAATCCATTATACAAAAATGTACGTCCCATTCCAACTCCTAAGTATTAGGACAACTATTTAGAGGAATCACTATCACTAGTGGAGTAACTTTAAGTGAAAAAATTAACTTATAATAATATTAAACAAAGAACACAAAGTGGACTTATTCGTTTTCACAAACAAAAAAGACATTTTATTCATTTTGAAAGTGGTTTAATTCCATTTGAGGTTCTGAAACACAGCTTGTTTTTCTAGTAAAGTATACAAAACGTATTACGTTATATTCTAACATGTTTAAGGTCACATAGCCATAAAAACAACTTAATACCAGTTAACAATATTTTTGAAACAATTCAAACGGAAACCCTTAAATAGCTCAATATAAGAAAAAATGGACTTAAACCACTTTCAAAATAAACAGCTCATATTTCTGTTGTTTTATTTTTATACTTCAAATTCAAATTTAATTTAAAATTCAAAATATTAAGAGATCTCAGCAGATTTCTAGCAAAAACTATGAGACGTAATAAAATTGCAACGAAAAGTTACCCAAAAATCTATCGTTTGACGTCGACTTTAAAATGTAGGTCCCACCACTCATGTATTAAATTAACACAACATAAGTGGCATAAGAAGCTAGGCCGTAAACCTAACTGAAGGGTCGTACTGATCAATAAAGAAACCTTGTCATTTGGAACCTTTAACGAGTAGTGTGAACAACATAATCATCAAAAAGATCTACAGAAAGAAGACATAGATGTATTCGCCATGCTATTAGTTGCAATTTTCTTAAGAAGACAAAATCGACCAAACAGCTGCTGAAAACACCTGATCATACAAGAGTTGCGACAGTACAACCTCACTTGGGAAGGAGAAAAAATTCTACGCAATAGAAGGCACCTGCAAACTGTGTGAAATGTAGATGGTTTGTGAAAACTACACACTCTTAAGACATTTCATAGAAAACAAAATTCATTAATATCCTGAAGTTATAATCTACTTTTCCCACTTTATTGTTCTTCTTTTAACCCTTTCTTCCGTTCATTACTATCATAACCTTTATGTCGAGTCTTCCAACAGGCTCTTCCAAGCTCTTTGTCGTTCGTTACTTATTAGTTGTCTGTTTTGCCAAATGGTCTGTTGACATATATACATAATTGGTCATTATTACACTTTAGTTAAAATTACGACCTAGCTTCTGACACTGTTTATATTGCGAGTGTCGCCTCCGAACGACAGATTTTTTTTTTGAAAAAGTTTTCCATTGCAATTTTATTAACTGAGAGTTCTGGCTAGAAATCAGCTGAGAAGAAGTCGCCGAAGTCATATTTCGTTTTGTTGGAGATTTTTAAACTGAGGTTTGAACTGTGGCCTCACGTCTAATAAGTCAACAAACTACCTTCTAGACTTGAAGTCGCCGCAGTCTAGTAGGTAGTGTGTTGGCTTATTAGACGCAAAAGCCTGGGTTCGAGCCCCAGGCCAGGCATCAAAGACAAAATACAAAAAGTATTTTTTCGGTGACTTCCTCTCAGTAGATTTCTGGCAAAAACTCTGAGAGTAAATAAGAATTGCCATGAAAAGTTTCTCAATAAATAAAAATCTGTCGTTCGGTGTCGACTTTAAACTGTAGGTCCCACCACTCATGTATAAAATTAACACACACAACATAAGTGGTGTTAGAAACTAGGACGTTGTACAATGGGTCAATTCGACCTCCGGGTACTGTACTTGTCTTAATTGTCAAGTACACGTCCTCTAACCTAACGTAACCTAACCTTCTAGACTTCGGCGATTACAAACGTAACCTCAACTTGAAGAATAAACCTTCAAGTAAGGAAACTTCACTAAGCAAGAAACTAGACTGTTAGTCTTTAGTTATCATTTCTTCAGTCTGTTTTTTCTAAATTATGACCTGTACAACCATAACAACGACGTGTGTTTGCTGAATGGCCTCTGGGGCAGTTGACAAGTGACTTTAATTATAATCGAAAAGCCATCCTCGACAATGAAGTCCATTTATAGATGCCTGACTACTTTACCAAGCAAAAATGTTGCCGGTCAGGATTACAATCTGGCAGAACACACCACTTATGTTCTGTGTGTTAATATTATCCATTAGTGGCGGGATCTACAGTTTAACATTCGAACGACAGGTTTTTGAGAAACTTTTCATGGCAATTTTATTTACTCTCCGAGGTTTTGCCAGAAGGCTGCTGGGAGGAAGTCGATGATTTGTCGAGTCGAGTCGATTTTTTTGTTTACATATTTCTTTTTGTTCGATATGTCTGAGCTGAGGTATGACTACGATCTATCGTCTACTAAGTCAGTAGGCAATAATGCCTTACGGCTACTTTAACATTGTCTATACAAAGACTAGGATATTATTGACCATGGAAATGAGATAAAATGATAGCCGATGAAGAAAACTAGCGTATGACAATAATGTCAATGGTTGCTACAAGTTGATGTAACAGTTTGCTGATCAGGCAAATTAGCGGCCGCAAGCTGTAGGATGGACAGAAGAGACCAACCAAAGGTAAATGTCAACTACATGGCAGAAGGAAATCACTCTGAAGTAATGCAAAAGTATTTGCTGAGTTTAAGCCACCGCAGTCTAGTAGATAGAGAGTTGGCTCATGCCGATGAGAGTTCTTGAGTTCACTAATAAGCTTAGTCACGGGACACTCAGTCTTACAAGCAGCCTGAATGCACGAAAATGATGACTGCAGGGCATTTAGTCAAGATATCGAAACATTGGAAAGTTTTTTATATCATTGCACAGCATTCCTAATACCAAGATATAGATATAGTGTAGTCGCCATAGTCAAGTAGGTAGTATGCTCGCTTAAGCCTACTTTACACGGTCCCACATGTAATATGATCTGTCAAAATTTTGTGTAGAAGAGTACGGATGTGATCGTCTGAACCTACGATGTAATGAAACCATCACACATTGAGAGAAAATACGGATGAAAAGTTTGACAGTCGTATGGCTATCTTAATTTTTTGAAATGATTCAAAAAACAAGCAAGTCGCATTAGATCAGGGATGTATTTTTATGTAAACACATAGAAAAAAAGTGTAACAGCTGTTTTCATTTTACTTTGTTATTGTCTTATACCGATCATGTAAACGCAAAACATATAAATCATACAACTTTTATTATCTTTTTTTGTCATACGGATGGAATTTCGTTTTACTTTTTCATTAGACTTTACGTACGTAAAGTATTACCGTGTGAAGTGGGCTTTATTAGACGTTAGGCCGCGGTTTAAACACCAAGACAAACATCTCCAACAAAAACGAAATATGAAAAAATATTTCTACGGCGACTTCCCCTCAGCAGATTTCTGGCAAAAACTTTGAAGAGTAAATAAAATTGCCATGAAAAGTTTCTCAAAAATCTGTGGTTAGGAGTCGACTTTAAGTTGTAGGTCCCCGCCACTCATGTATAAAATTAGCACACACAACATTGTATGTGGTGTGAGAAGCTAGATCGTAATCCTGACTGAAGGGGTGATAATGATCACTCGGTAGTTGCTGGTTTTATAAAAAATTAAGAAGAAGCAAAAAGAGATTGTTAAGATGTCCTATGCCAATATAACACTCTGAGTGGCTTGCACGTGCTTGTTTTAAGAGTTGTTTTGCTTGTTTTACCACAAAGTGAAAAATAGTTTAAGATTGTATATGACATCTTATCCACAGTGTTTTAATATCCTCTTTGCTGAATTATCTGACTTATCCGCAGATTTAATTTAAACAAAGGCGTTGAAATATTCCATTTTTTAAACAGTGTATCACAAAATTTTTTTATTCTTAATTGCGAGGAGTTTTACACAACATTGCAACATTTTTAAACACTTTTATAATAACAAATACAAACAAAATTTCAATCAATTTACTTTATTCTTTTATTTCTTTTTTTAATATTTTTATTCGTGTTTCATATATTATTTTGAAAACTCATTACTGTGTGCATATGAACACTTTTGGTTATACTACGTAAGAACTCATTTCAATTCATTTTTTTTTTCTCTTTATTTTCCATTTTATTTTCTTCCTTTCAATTGATCACATTGTAACGATTTATTTACTCTGCTGTTCGAAAATGTTTTTTTTTCTTTCACGCGCAATTTCAATTCACTTCGTGTAGAACGAACCGTCACTTTCAAAAAACACAACCGTCCGTGAAACAAATCAGCCCGCATCTAAACTTGCCGCAAATATTGATGCAACATTCAGCATGTGTAGCTAAGCGAAACAAACAAGTATGAGTTGTTGTCAAACATAAAGTTGATGTTGCAAGATCAAGGTCACGTTTTAGCCGATGGCTTACACACACACAAATCAAGTTTAGCAAAGTAAACAAATATCGCAGAGGAGAAGTAAAATATTTCATTAACGTGTCGCCTGTCTTTTTATAGCGGACTTGCTCCACTTAAAAATCTCTGTAAAATTTTGCAAATGAAAACGTTCCTAAATGTCGAACCTTTAGATATCAAACGTATTTGGTGCATGAAATATGTGTAGGGTCCTCCAACAGAGACTCCGAACTTTGACAGTTCATATGGGTCATCTTGTTAAAACTACATCCGTCAAATTAGTTGTCATTTATACAATCTATTTGCCAAATTATCATGCTCATCCATAGACTACGATGTATGTTCTCTGAAAGGGGCTCCAGAGCAGAGGGCAACTGGTCCTAATTTTTATAGAAAAATCATCTTCAGTGATGAGGCACTTTTCTAAATAAAGGGGGTATGTGAACAAACAAAATTATTGAACTTGGAACGATACATACATAATTGGTCATTACAACCCTTCAGTCAGGACTGCAACCTCGTTTCTCACACACATATATTTTGTGCGTGTTAATTTTATACATGAGTGGCGGGATCTACAGTTTAAAGTCGACTCCGAACGACAGATTTTTGAGAAACTTTTCATGACAATTTTATTTACTTTCGAGTTTTTCCCAGAAATCTGCTGAGAGAAAGTCGCCGAAGAAATTGTTTTTGTATTTTGTTTTGATGTCTGGCCTGGGGCTCGAACCCTGGCTCTACGTCTAATAAGCCAACACACTACCTACTAGACTACGGCGACTTCAACGATATCAATCCATATAAGATAAAAGAGCTTCCAATGGATATCGAAAAAATTACTGTTTCTGTGGAATTTCGCTGTCGAAGTTTATATTTCTTTGGCCAGACCGTCACTGTCAACGGCGAGCAATAAAGGCTGATGATTATCAACTACTTTTAGTCATGATCTGAAAGATTGAGACTTCTCCTTTGATCATCCATAAAATAGCATCACAAAATCACAATGCGCATATCGTGTCTATGAATCTATGACTGATCAGATATCACCTTCTTATTTGTAGGATTGGTAGGATTGTTGCCTCATCCAGGAGAGGAAAAACTTTCAAAAATTATGCAATCAAAGTCCGTCTTAACTGATTGAAAGTCGCCGTAGTCTAGTAGGTAGTGGGTTGACTTATTAGACGTGAGGCCAGAGTTCAAACTCCAGCCCAGGCATCTCCAACAAAACGAAATATGAAGAAAATATTTTTTCGGTAACTTCCTCTCAGCGGATTTCTGTCAAAAACTCTGAGAGTAAATAAAATTGCAATGAAAAGTTTCTCAAAAAATCTGTTGTTCGGAGTCCACTTTGAAATGTGGGTTCCACTTACAACATATGTGGTATGAGAAGCTAGGTTGTAATCCTGACTGAAGGGTTATAATGACTACTTATGTATGTGTTAACTGGTTTATCTGCCCCCATTTGTTTTTCACTGCCTGCATTACAATTCCATCCAGAATGGATGTCAAGTAAAGACAATCTGGGACTATTTGATTTTCCATAAGGACCCAAATATTTTCTCCGTTTAATCGGTAATATCTTCCACGTCACTCTACAGCCTTATTATATATTGTGGAAACTTCAGCCTGGGGAATACTACATGGAATCATTAGCCTGATGCTAATTTTTTCCGGCCATTCCTTTAATATAGAAGCTTTCACAGTTGCGCGACTTATAGCCGTGCTTAAGCTTAATTGTATTTATACCATCATTGATGACATGATGATATATTCACATGGAAAAGCCATTACTGATATAGGGAAAATGAAGGCAGTAGTCTCTCTACTACTGAGGTATGATTTACGGCCTGATAGAATTCAAGACCTGAAGTGAATTTATATCGGTACTTACCTTTCAATCAGGATTGTCACCTAGCTTCACACACCACTTCTGTTGTGTGTGTTAAGTTTATACATGAGTGGCGGTACCTCCAGTTTAAAGTCGACTTCGAACGCCAAATTTTTGAGAAACTTTTCATGACAATCCAGAGTTTTTGCTAGAAATCTGCTGAGGGGAAAGCGTCGATGAAATATTTCTTCATATTTCGTTTTGTTGGAGATGTCTGACCCACGGTTTGGGCCGTGGTGTCACATTTAATAAGTCAACACACTAACTACTAGGCTACGGAGACTTCTATATGGATTTACTAGTTTAATTAACCGTTATTTTTGCCTTTAGTTGTTGAGGAGGCCCCTTTTATGATAAGAAGGCAGCTGAAGGGAACATTCTCAATATCTTGATAATAAATGAAGTATAGGACGATGGTAAGCAAATAAACTACAAGAGAGCACCGAGCCGCATGCATAATCAACTGTGATTAAGATATACAGTCAAAGAAAAAAGTCTACATACACCGCTGTATGTAACCTTTTTTCCCCATGATTTTTATCAAATTGAAAAAGGTGTTATAGGGTTGTTTAAGGCAATTACAATTCAAAATGTTTTAAGACGAATATAAAAAGATGTAACTTAGAAATGATTAGAGAAATACAAAAAAATTAGCAGGAATAAAGTCAATATACACCGTTCACACCGTTTCTGGGACTGTACATACCTTCGACAAAATGACCAAACCAGACGATGAGGTGATCACAGTGTTGTATCACAAGTATTCTCTTATGAAATCATATGACATCGAATACTCATCCATTAATTGGTACCGAGAACACGCAATTGACTTTTCAATACGCTTCATGCAGTAGATGAAGTCGCCGTAGTCTAGTAGGTAGTGTGTTGTCTTATTAGACCTAAAGCCAGGGTTCGAGCCCCAGGCCAGACATCAAAACAAAATACAAAGGGTATTTCTTCGGCGACTTCCTCTCAGCAGATTTCTGGCAAACAAAATCTGAGAGTAAAAAATTGCCATGAAAAATGTTTGTCAAAAATCTGTGGTTCGGAGTCGACTTTAAACTTAAGTCCCGCCACTCATGAATAAAATTAACACACACAACATAAGTGGTATGAGCAGCTAGGTTGTAATCCTGACTGAAGGGTTGTAATGACCAATTATGTATGTATATATGCAATGTCTACGTACACCGTTTACACTGTTTCTGTGACTGTATATACCTTCGACATAATGACCAAACCAGATGGTGAGGTAATCGTAGTATTGTAACACAAGTGTTCTCTTATGAAATCGTAGGACGTCGAACCACATCCATTAATTGGCATCGTGTACACTCAACTGACTTTTCAATACGGTTCTTGCAGTAGATCTTTGAAACGAACAGACTGGTTTTATAATCTGCATTGATCCGATAGAAATCTGCACGTCATGGTAAACAATGTTATGGAATGGTCATACATAATTCGTCATTACAATCCTTCAGTCAGGATTACGACCAAGTTTCTCACACCACTTATGTTATGTGTATTAATTTTATACATGAGTGGGGGGACTTACAGTTTAAATTCGACTCAGAACGACAAATTTTTGGAAACTTTTCATGGAAATTTTCTATTTACTCTCTGAGTTTTTGCCAGAAATATGCTGGGAGGTAGTCGCCGTTTTTGATATCTGACCTGGGATGTGAACCATGGCCTCACGTCTAATAAGACAACATACTACCTACTAGACTTCATAATCAGGTCAAACCCTTCATAATTAGATAACCAGATACGCACTGTAATGCAAGGGAACTCTTTCTTGTTTTTACAATTTCTATAAACCCTGATCGTAGTAGTCGAGTGTTTAGTGTATTGGTTTACTAGATTTACACTCAACCACAAAAGTATACATACGGATAACAAATTTCAGAAATTTTTTAACCAAACCCTTTTCGTTGAAAATATTTATAATTGTCTGACATCTTTCTTCAATTTTACGGCGGTCTTTTGCATTGGTTCAGAAATTTGTGAAATTTGTAAATCGGATTGCCTTTGTGGGCCTGTGCAGGGCCACAATTCAGATCAATTTCAGAAATTTTTTAACCAATTCAAAAGACCGTCTTAACGTCAAGGAAACTATAAAGATTTTCAACGAAAACGGATTATTTAAAAAAAATTCTGAAATTTTTTAACCGTATGTATAATTTAGTAACTGCGTGTATGCCCGGGAGTTCACGCCTCAGTTCTATGACTTCTTAATAGTAAAAAATATGACAAAAACATTTCTTAAGGCCACCAAAAGCTCTTCTAATTGTTGTGAAAGATCTTCTCAAGTCTAATTGTTCAATCTCGATGTTCAATTTCTTTTCAAGTCTAATTTTTCGGCCCCGATGTTCAACTGTATGTCTCATCATGTATGGATTAAATTAACATGCACAACAGGGCTATTGTGAGAATCTATGGCACAGTTTAGAGACAGTTTAAGTTTATTTAAATTTTTTAGACGTATGATTTGTACATCTTTATCCCTATCTTGATAAAAATCAGTTAAAGTCTCATTCCAATAACATTATATTGAGTCTTGGCAGTGTCTTGTAGGGTATAAGAGAACCAATATGGATTGAATTTAAGTTTTTTTTTAATTGTTTGTCTCTGCAGTAAAAAGATATTCGCGACATTGTCACACATTTATTTTTAATTTAATGAAAATCATTTTAAACACGCAAATGTTTGTTTTCAACACGTCATTAAAACAATGTTGCACTTAATGTTGCAAAATGAAAAAATCAAAAAAATAACCGGCAGACAAACCAGTCACATATGGCATGACATATATACATGGTATGTATACATATGATAATGTGTATATGATTTGCTGCTTTAATATGCATAACTCAGGTGAATAATTCAGGTGCAATGATAAATATATATATATAAATAAAATCCATATATATAAATAAAATCCATATGAATGCATCCAATGAGGATATTTAATTGAAAGTGTTACATACATATGGTATATACATATGTATACATATATGGAGTGTTTGTTTGTTGTTATAAAATATACTTTCTCTTATTAGCACAATGGCTCAGGTTCAAAATGAATTTTTAATTAATTGTGGAATCATTTTATTTTTTCAAAGTAATACGGAATCGTTTCTAAGACAGCACAGATGAAGTTCGTTATCTACTTGGATAAAAATTAAAACTAGGTTGGGTTAGGTTAGAGGATGTGTTCATGTCTCTGGGACAAGTACAATTCCCAGAGGTCAAAAAGACCCATTGTAATTTCGTCCTAGAAGAGAGAGAGAGAGAGAGAGAGGATAGCAAAGGAGATAATAAATTTGGAAAAGGAGATGAGGTTGGAAAGAGAGGAATAAGAAACGAAAAGGATGGAAAAAAGATGGACCACAAACACACAAAAGATCGCGACTATAACCTTGATGCCCTAGCAGTTCTCAACTAGCTCAATCTGTAACAGTAACAGTAACAGTAAAAAAATATGACAAAAACATTTCTTAATGCCACCTAAAGCTCTGAGAGTAACTTCAATCAATGAAGAGCCGTAATATCGGTTCTAGACAAAGAGTTCAAGCCATCGGAGAAGCCCCTGCCCAGGGTCCTCAACCTCAACCTGCTATGAATCTATGAAGAGCCCTAATATCGGCTCTAGACAAAGAGTTCAAGCCTTCGAAGAAACCCCTGCCCAGGGTCCTCAGCCTGAACCTGCTAAGGGCTGGACAGTTACAGAGGAGGTATTTGATAGTCTACAACTACTCTGCTCTTCCCCCCTGACCTATCCAGTGATGAGGCCATAGAAGCGGTTGATTGGGATATCAGAAGCAATTATGAAATCGCCCTCAGAAAGTGAACCTAACCTAGCGAGAGCATCCGCCGTCACATTACCAAGTGTAGCGCTATATCCCGGAACCCAGCACAAACGGATTCGATCTGCTCCAAAGGGCTTTAAAGACCCTTTGCACTTACGAATAAGCAGACCGAGGCAATGGCCCTTAGGGCAGCTTGTCTGTCTACGAAGATTATATAAGATTCCGAATCTGAAGTGGGCCTACTAGCTACGGCCTCAATAGCTTTCAGGAAACATGCTACAGTCATCCGTTAACTTAAAGTGAAACTGAGCTATGATCTGTGCAATTGCCTGTATCTATCAGATAACAAATTATATACATACATACATAATTAGTCATTACAACCTCCCAGTCAGGATTACGACCTAGCTTCTCACACCACTTATGTCGTGAGCGTTAATTTTATACATTTTATACATAGATTTCAGAGGAACTTTTCATGGCAATTTTATTTATTCTCAGAGTTCTTGCCAGAAATTTGCTGAGAGGAAATCGCCGAAGAAATATTTTTTCAAATTTCGTTTTGTTGGAGATGACTAACCTGGGTTTTTAACCGGGTTTTCAACAAATTACTTTCGCTTATTGTAGGACGATATGGAATAGAAATGACGGTTTTTTCTTGCACTTTTAGGCCGCACAACATCGCTTAAACTTACCCGGCCCAATATTTGTACTTTCGTTTTCTTTTTTATGAATGTTCAGTACTTACAATTTGTGCCATGTTGGAGAGATGGGCGAAGTGGTGTAAACAGACATCTGAAATAGTTTCCGTTCTTAGAAACAGAAAAGTCTGTAATTGGATGAGCATGCCTCAGAAAATGAATAGCACTGGTGTCAATACTTTCTGCAAACGCCGAGCATTAGTGTTGACAGCGTTTGTTGAGTAGGAATAGAAGGAGAGAAACAATCAAATTTTATTCTCTTTTTTTAAGAAATGTTATGGTCCTGAAAAAGACCGATATTATGCGTATTCTTCGATGATGGCGACAGATAATAATGCTGCTTCCTCTGGAAGATCTTGCAAATTGGATAAAATCAAATAAATACTTGGGTTTTCAAGTGCATATAATTAAATTTAGGTAGGTAGGTAGGTATGTTGGAAGCGAGGATACCAACCAAGGGTTTCATGGCTATTGACATAGACTTAAGACATCATGTAGGCTTGTCGAGTGCTCCGCATTAGGAATACTGCCTTACTTACTAGTCAGGGAATTGACGTTGTTAACATCGAGCAGTGTGTTGAAATTTATCAGGGCATTAGGCTTGGAAGAGAAATTATATAGATACCCTATAAAGTTAGAGAGGACAATAACAATAATAATAACCAGTCTATGTTGTGCCATTATGGTATCTCGAGCAGAGAATCGTCATATCGATGCAACCAAATAAAACAGTCTTGACAATTGCGGCAACCCCGATTTTCTTACTTTCAACTGAATACCACACTGTGAGTTCAATGAATCTAACAATTGGTCCGATATCAAGAAATGATAGTTCCGTGTATATCTAGAAATAAACATTGGCTTCTTCTACCACTCTAAAGCCTCTGCAGTACTCAGTAGTTGGTAACCGAAGTCTTGGCACATGCTTGGCTGTAAAGCAAGAATCGATTTCAGCCCAGGTCAAATAAAAACATATTGTTACGAAAATGAAAAATGAAGATACTGGTGTTTTGTTTTTACATCGCTTAATATTAAAATTAAGTAGGTGTAGTAGGTAGTGTGTTAGCTTACTATTCGTAAAGCCCGGGTTCGTATCCCAGGTCAGACATCAAAAATGAAATATGAAAAAAAAAAATATTTCTTCGGCGACTTCCTCTCAGCAGATTTCTGGCAAAAACTCTGAGAGTAAAATAAACTGCCATGAAAAAGTTTCTCAAAATTCTGTCGTTCGGAGTCGACGTTAAACTGTAGGTCCCGCCACTCACGTATAAAATTAACGCACACAACATGAATGGTGTGAGAAGCTAGGCCGTAATCCTGACTGAAGGGTTGTAATGGCCAATTATGTATGTATGTTATGTATGTATGTATGAATATTAAAATTATAAACAAAAGCTACAAAAACAAAACAATGCAGTAAACAAACCTGTTTACAAATTATCGCACTGCGTAATATAACAACAAACACTAGCATAAAAAATGGCAAACAAGTAAACAAAAATACAACAACAAACACCAGCATAAAAAAATTATAAACAAGTAAACAAAAATACAATAACAACACTACAAGAATAAATGTAAAGATATTTACATTTATAGAGATTTAGAGAAGACGAAGTCATGAGCATTCGCCTTCAAGAACATTCATCAGACTTTTTACGTTGTCATATAAAAGGAAAGGCAAAGCAGGCGACTGAGTTAGTGAAGTTCAGTCAGCCTTGTGTGAAGACGCAATGGTTTGAAGAGAGTAACCGTGTTTTGAACATCTCCGTTACAAAGATCTGTCGAATAATTGGCTAGTAGTTGTTATTGTTTATGAAAAGGGTGTAAACAGTGGAATAACAAAGAAAAGCAATTGTTGTTGTTTACATCAAGTTGTGAACAGTGGCACATATAATTGTGCGAATAACAAAGAATTTTAATTAAAACTAAATACAAATTTATTTTTATTTTATTTGCAATCTGCGAGCTCATATTTTAAACGTTTTTAAAAGGTAAAAACGTAACGTATTATTCTACATTTATGAGAGAAAATTTTTAACTGCTATTGAGAATTGCAATGGAAATGGTAACTGTAATTCAGCTGATGGTAATTGGCAATTGAAATTATGTAAGTCGTCAGTAACATTTACACAATGCTTAAGTGATCTATATTTTAGATACACATTACACACGAAGTATTTAAGCATGTTATCATCCCTCACGTACTAACAGGGAATTTATTTCGATAAAAAGCATACAATAGGTTAATAACAGTTTTGTAATGATTTCTAGGTCCTACCTCCATTTCTGGGTTGACTTTTACTGCGTTTTAGCGACATAAAACATTTCACACGCAGCTTAGGTTGACCATATACCATAAAAATTTCAGTGTCAATTCCAAGTGTATAAAAACCTATTAAAAGGGTGTCAACTTGAGTTAAGTCGCCGTAGGTAGTGTGCTGGCTTATTAGACGTAAAGCCAGGGTTCGAGCCTCAGGCCTGACATCAAGACAAAATACAAAAAGTATTTCTTCGGCGACTTCCTCTCAGCGGATTTCTGGCAAAAACTCTGAGAGTAAATAAAATTGCCATGAAAAACTGTAGCTCCCACCACTCATGTATAACATTAACTCACACTACATAAGTGGTGTGAGAAACTAGGACGTTGTACAATGGGGCAATTCGACCTCAGGGTACTGTACTTGTCTTAATTGACAAGTATACGTCCTCTAACCTAACCTAGTCTAAGGAGTTCTCTATTACCGGAAATTCTGCTCTCGGACAGAAACACAGAACCGCAAGCTTTGTGTTAGAACTGGGAGTAGGAATTACATATAGAGACCATATGTTTGCAATTTGATTGCATTTAACCGGTACTTCGCAAGTCTTAAACAAGTAGCGATGTTCTTAAGTAAAGTGGAGTTGTTATTAATTTTATAAATTATTATTTCAAATCCTGTGAAGCCTTTCAGAAGGTTTGGACGGAGTTAAACACATTTCCAGAACTAACTCTTCATTTTCCTATTGCCTAAATCCGTTTAACTGACATTGTTTAGATCGTCTATCTGCAACTGTTGCCAACGAAAATTTTTAAACATAAGACTGCTATTTGATTACATTTCTTCACTACTATCAACCTAAAGTTTAAAATGTATTCAAATAAAAAAATAAAAAACAAAAGCAAAATAATTTTTTACTCAAGCATTTGCAATCAATTGCTGTGTGTACACTGCATTTATTTTGACCCTCAGTTGCCAGTTGCATGCACGTATGGGTATGGAAAGCCTTATGGTTGCACTTAATTCCTTTGGCTTTCCATCCACATTTAATAATGTCTTGAATGTGATGGTTCTCTGCATCATCATATCAAAAGGACAGGCACACTAATAAGAAGAAGGCAAGAACACATCATGATAAGACTGAGGGAGAGTTTATGTTTTCGTGTAAATTATTGTATTAAAGCGGGAAACTATTTAACAGGAACAGCAACCAAACCCAACCTTGATCTTGAACGAACACACCTACAAATCACAGTTTGATAACAGCTGCCTTGAATCCAACGTTTACTTCAGTTGTCGGTCAGTCTATTCATCTGGTGGTTGTGGCTGTTAATGTTCTTTGCGGGGCATTTATTTATGTTCCAGAAAAAAAAGAAGAAAATAAAAAATAAGAAAAGAATTGTAAGAATTGTTTTTCTTTTAAATTTATAGAAAATTTACGTTTAAGGATTTCAACAAAAAAAGACAAAAATTTGTATAAAAAAAATTAGTTTTAATCTGGAGAACATAACAAAGGCATAAGTTGGCTTTAATATTCCGACTAGAATCAGACCAGACTGCGAGTATTGAAATTATGTATCGGGTCCGCCATCTAACATTTTTTTTCAACTAGTGCTTATTTCGTGAATGGTAACACTTATCCTTCCGCTGAACGAATATGGTTGTGTATACGTTTGAACTACGCTGGGAAATATTGTGACATTACTTTGAAAAACATGGTAATGTTGCAGAATGTGTGCGAAAATTGCGTACGGATTTTGGAAGAGGAGAAGCACCGTCAGCTCCGTATGTTCGTTAAAAAGGTGAAAGAAACTGACATCCTCATCGATAAACCAAAGCGTGAAAAGCCAAAACCAAAGCGTTAAAAGCCAAAAACAGTGCGTACACCCGAGAATATTGCTGCTGTGGCAGAAAGTGTGCGTGAAGCGCCGTCAACATGAATTCACTGTCGTTCTCAACAATTGAACATTTCGGAGACATCATTGAGACAAATTTTGCATAAAGACCTTGGTATGACGCCATGCAAAGTCCAATTGGTTCAGGAGTTGAAGCCAATTGACCATCAAATGCGTTTTCGCTTCGCTAAGTGGGCCTGCGATCGACTTACAGAAGATGCCGATTTTGGCAAAAAAAAAAAACAATCTTTTCAGATGAAGCTCAGAATGAAGCTGCGATTTGACACCGTTGGACTATTATTTGTGTGGTGCCGTCAAAAATAAGTGTTACGCCGACAAGCCAGAGACAATTACCACAAAAAAAAAATTACCACAACAAGCCAACAGTCAGATTCTGGAAGTTGCTTATTGAAATCAAATGAGGGTTAAATAGTACGTAAGATAACGTGTCAATCTATTCTGTCACAAAATTCATTATATTATCTCCACTGAACGTAATGAATCGATTTAAAATTGAACAACGTTGGGAATTATTGGGCCAACGAGAAACAGCACGATGATGTTGATTTTGCAAAAAAAAAATCATCTTTTCGGATGAAGCTTATTTTCACTTTGGGTGGGTACGTTAATAAGCAAAACTGCGGTATTTGGGTCTCAGAAAACCCCCATATGAATGACTGTTTGTTGTGGCTTGTAGAGCGAAGGCATCATTGGCGTAAATTTCTTTAAAAATGAGGACGGCGTAACCGTTATGGTCAATGAAGACACCTATCACACCATGATAACCTATTTTTTTGTAAACATTCTTCATGGTATTGATGTGAACGATGTTTGGTTTCAACAGGATGTTACAACTTGCCACACATCTCATGCCACATTTAATTAATTGCGTCGAACGTTTGATGGCCGTTTAATTGGCCGAAATTGTGATGTCAATTGGCCCCCAAGAAGCAACAATTTTACAACGTTGGATGTTATGCCGACAAACCTGATATTCGGGGTTGTCATAGAAACCATGTCGGCTTTCGTGATTGTCGTTTTTGAAAACCAATGTTGGTTTCATTTGGTGTCATGAAACCAAGTTGGTTTCTTTAATTTCGAACGTAAATTAAAACCAATGTTCGAATCAGCTGTTTTGATAAAAATTAATAAAAAAAAAAATTCCAAAATACTTATAAAAAGAAAATTTTGTTAAAAATTGAAGTGATTTATGTTAAGAAATAAATACGTCAACAGCAATAGTGATATTTCTATTATTAGAAGAAATGCGATTAGAAAGAGTGAGGAGAAGAATCCTGAGAGACTGTAGCAATCCACTGGAGCTGCCGGAGGCAATGTAAGTAGTTTTTTAATCAGGAGGAAGTTTCTTGTACTCATATACATATTTAACTATATTTTTTAGATTTGTTTCTAATTAGTGCTTAAACAAAGAAGCTTCTCCTATGGTACTTAATGAAATTAAAGAACATTTGTCGCGATCTAAAATTCTTGTGATTTTAAACTTGCTGCTACGTTTCGCTTTTTAGCGGAAGGGTCATAACAAAGATCAGTCGGGAACGATTTATGTATAAGCCTTGGTAGAAGTACAGTATCAGAAGTTTTGACTGATGTAATCAAAGTCATGGAGTGGTACATTTACCGGCAGTGGGTCCAGCTGAAAATGAACGGAAATGAAAAACGTAGGTCGAGAGACTATTTCTCCAACAAAATATAAAATTCCTTCAATAATTTGTTACATCGATGGGACTTACATAAAAATTATAAAACCTAGTATCAACGAGCATTTATACAACGAAAACGATATGCTTTTGCCATTCAATGATATAAAAAAAGAAAATGTTCCATTACCACTGCCAACGTCTCAACAAAGTGAAGCTGAGGGAATCAGGGATGAAATAGCAAGTATTTTATAAAAAAAATGAAAAACTTTTAGTAAAAATCAGGATATCGTTGGCCTATATCAAATATGTTCTATATGCAGTATATTTGTTCTGTGGATAAACCATTTTGGATATAGAATGACGATATATATTTTTTTTAATAACAACAACAACTAAAATTCAGCCTTTTTTAAGTTTTTTTTTATTAAAACTGACAACTTGTTGGTTGGTTGGTTTATTTCCAATAAGAAAACCGAAAACCTTGGTTTCTGTGACACCTAAAACCGATATTAATTCCAATTCGAACATAAAAACGATAATATCGGTTTTCATGATACCATAGCATTTTTTCTCCTCGTTTTTAAAACCAATTCTTACAAGATTGGTTTCTACGATAACCCCGATTATTGAGTATTTGAAGGAGAACATTCATGATGCCATTACCAAGATACGACTCCTTACACTCGAAAAAGTGCACGAAAATTGGCACGATCGAATGAAGTACTGTGAGGCCAGCCATATGAATGAAATAATATTCAATGGTCCTATCAAATATCGAACAGAAGTCGCGTAGTCTAGTAGGTAGTGTGTTGGCTTATTAGGCGTGAGGCCACGCTTCAAACCCTGTATCAGACATCTCTATCCTCTAGATTTACATTCAGAATGTTCGAACCAAATCGTTACTAAGACCTGGAGAAATTGGTGGCTTTAGCGGAGAAACCCACCGGTTTGGACACGCGATTGAATAACAAAATTCCTGATATACCCACAGATTATACACATTCATTCTTCAAATGAACTATTCAATGGCTTTTTGCCATCTAAAAATAACTAATTGATCGTATGGACTGATGACAGTGATGTAGGAGCTGCTTTTTGTACAAGAAAAAACGCATCTGTAAGTACCTGCTTGAATTTGAATTGAATATTGTGCTTATTTCAGCAGATTGCTGCAAAAAATCTGAGAGTAAATAAAATTACCATGAAAACTTTCTCAGAAATCTGCCATTCGGAGTCGACTTTAAACTATAGGTCCCGCCACTCATGTATAAAATTAATACACACAACATAAGTGGTGTGAGAAGCTACGACGTAATCATGACTGAAGGGTTGTAATGACCAAGTATGTATGTGAGAGCCGCGTTTTGAACTTAGAGGTATAGTCTAGTAAGTTAATACCCTCTAAACTAAGGCGACAGGTTATTATTTTTTTTAGCTCTCAAAAGAAGACGAGAAAAAGTGGCAAAAATTGCTGTTATTGGAAGTAGTTGGGGACCACAGTTAGCCAAGCTTTATCTAATCAGATTACATGAAATTTCATCTACAGTAATTGCCCTGTAAAGGGTGCATCTGACACTATTCAGTATTATTGGCTGACTTCCAAAATGTATCAATACAAAGTTTGTATGCAGTTCTACTACGGTATATAAATTTTGTAGATATGCAAAGTTATCAAACAATGCATCAACTATAAAACCGATGCCTGATTGCTTTTTGACTGCGTTAAAAATACACCTTGACGATGTTTTGAAATAGTATACATTGTAAACATTTTGTACAGCGGCTTTATGAAACACGATACTTTGTTCAAATACAAAGCAACTAACATTTTTTAAGTCAGCCATTCTGTGTGTGCAGCTATAGTATCAACATTTTTAGTGTTCAAATTTTATGACATGCCACGAAATAATGTCACCAGTATTTCAAAGATTTAATTTCCTTGAATTTTTCGCATCAGTAAAGAACGTAAATAAGAGTTTTATATTCGATTATTGCCCCCTAATTTCCACTTTAAGACAATAATTTCATTTAATTCGCCAGATTCCATCAGCTTTTCTTTGTTTCCATGTCAAATACTATTTACGAGCACACTTTGTAACATAATACAGCCAAGTAAAGTTCCTTTGAAAATGTTTTTGTTTTCCCCCTTTTTTAAAATTGTGAATTTTGTTGCATCTTCAATAAGCATCTTCTTAAGCGCCTAACATTTCCATGTAACCACAAACAAAGTGGTTAATGCGTTACGAGATATGACTTGAAATCACAGAGACATCATCCGCAATAAGACTCTCCATCTACAGTCAAGGAATAGCCACAGTTTTGACTTGTAGCCACAGAAACTGGTTTCCTAAGCCATACAATATGACTGTGTTTGAGAGTCTATGAGAGGAGTGCGACACTCGATGCCACAACGTGCGTCTGTCATTGTGTAGTGTAGTGTAGTGTAGTGTAGTGAGGAGGATTAAGTTTAATTTAATGAAAGTGGAAGTTTTGTTGCAATTACAACAACTAATAAAGAGTGACAAATGACGATGGATTATTTCCTCTCTTCCATCTTCTCTTTTTCTAAATGAATACAAACAAACAAACAACCCACAATATTTATTAGCATTGTGTGTTCCCCTTTGCCACATACAAATATGTGGCATAACAAAGTCCGAAAGGTCATATGACACGGAAGTGTTGTACAGTTTTATATTGACTGGGTAATGTGGAAACAAATTGTTTTTCTTCAGGTTTAAGAAATATATTCTGATGCAGTGATCCAAAGCAAGTCACTGGGAATCTCACCAGAAAGGCTTTAACACTGAGCATAAAGTAGACCATGGGGTTTTTTTGAATAACTTGAATTAAGAATATTTCTCCGCCATCCTGCCTACTGAAGTATTTTTCAGGACGAAATCATGACCACATATCACGCTGTATAATTATTCCTGAGTAAGTTATCTCTCCAAATGAGGGCAAAATGAAGTATATGTTATCGACAAGTAGGGACATGCAGCGTATCAGAACCCAGATCTTGGCCGATAATTATACTTTCGGTGTTGTCGAAGAATTTATTTATCTTAGCAATGATGTCAGTCTGGAGAACAAGCGGAGAATCACTCTTGCCAACAGGTGCTATGGTCTCAATAGGCAATTAAGTAGCACAGACCTCTCTCATACGACAAAACTAATACTCTTCAAGGCACTCATCCTCCCCGTGCTTTTTTAAGGCGCTGATGCATGAACACTACTGAGTACTGATGCAGCAGCCTTAAGAATATTCGAAAGAAAAGTCCTACGTAAGATCTTCGGTCCAGTGCAAGTTAGCGATGATTTCCGCATCTGATCCAACACTGAGTTTAATGAGCTCCTCAACGACATGGATGGTGTGCAGCGTATTAACATCCAGCGGCTGCTATGGCTCGTTCATGTCGTTCGAATGGAGGAGGATGCTCCGACGAGACGGGTATTTGATGCGAGGTTCTGCGACCTTGTTTGCGCTGGAACGACCAAATCGATACCATCGATTGGTGTGACCAACGGGCGAAGTCGCGCAAGAAGCAAAGGCGCCTGAAAGGTTGTGTTAAGGCAGGCCGTAATTCGTTAATCGGATTGTTAATGGCCAATTAAGTAAGTAAGTAAATAAGGTATCTGTCCTACTATTGGTAGTTAAGACTCTGAGAGTCAAGCAGCAGTCAGGTCATAGATCAACCTTAGGTCTGGAATGGACCGACAGACCCTATGATTTTGCGAAATGTTTTGTAATGATACTTTGTAAAAAAAATGAATGGAGTAATCTGGAAGTCACTTACTCCTTTAAAAATAAGTGTACAGGTAGATTAAGAACGGATCTTTAAATAGGAGCAGAAGAAATATGAAATATTCCGAGATCAAGGGAAACATGCGGGTATATCCTAAGCAAAAGTCTATGTTCAGTTCAACTTGAATAGGAGGTACAGAAGACAGGACATAACAATACTATCTGACGAGGTTGCGAGGAGGGAAGCTTCCAGGCCAATGGTGGGATCTAAACACTCCTATGGAATTTGAGAAAATGTTTAGAGAGGAATGTTAAGCGAAAGGGAAGATAAAGTAAGGCTTTTCAATCAAAGTGGGTTTGAGACAATCGAAACTTTTATCAGGCAACTGCAAAAATAGGACATCATGCATCAGAGTACTAGGAAATAAATAGAGGACATTTATTCAGAATGGAAGTTGACCTAACGATGCTAATGAATCATCGGAACACATTCTTAGAACCTGTGTGGTGTTTTAATGCATCCCAGAAGGAAACAGCTACGAGCACATTAGGCGCTAAGCAGAGAATTGCCACCCTAGATCGGTGGATACTCTATAAAGTTTGAGAAAAGTACAATAGATCGTATGGTGCTTCTCTTCACCACGATGATATCAATAATAACCTCACGTCTAAACTGGCTGGTATTAATCGGGTTTTCCAACAGGGACTTGCGAACTTTGATCATCTGGTTAAAGCTACATTTGCCGATTTTGTTCTCATTTATTCAGCCTGTTTTGCCAAATCCCCATGGACGACAATAGGCAACGGTTGGAGTTCGTGAAGCGAGCCCTAGAGCCGTTAGCAACTGACCCTAACTTTCGATGAAAAATGATTTGACGAGATTCATTTCTGGTTGAAAGGGTACATGATCAAACAAAACAAACTGGATATGTGATCAAACCATTTCCTATGATATTCATCAGCATTCCATGCGGAAAAAGTCACTTTTCGATGTAGGTTTTGGGCAGACGACGTCATTGGTACATATATATTTGACAACGCCGTTGGCCACGCCTTTACTGTCAACGGCGAACACTAAAGGTCACTACTTAGCAACTTCTTGATCATGACTTGAACTAAATGATCTGGACACCAGCAACATGTGGTTTTATAAGTTCAATGTTACGTGCCATACATTGGATATTCTGCTCGCGGGATTTAAGGAGGATAGAAGTGATGCAAATTCATATCATGTGATTTGTCCTCCTTTGATTTTTTCTTATGGGGAGTTTTAAAGCTACAGGCGTTTGCGGATAAGCCACAAGCCATAACGGTTCTCAAAGCCAACATAACTCATGCCGTCGGTCAAAGACGGCATGCTTTATGTGTCAGAGTAATGGAAAATTGGATATTTACCCTTAATGGCAAGTCGCCATAGTCTAGTAGGTAGTGTTGGCTTAATAAACAACAGGTCAGACCGAACTCACTTAACGAAATTTGAAAAAAATATTTCGTCGGCGACATCCCCTCAGCAGATTTCTAGAAAAAACTATGAAGAGTAAATAAAATCGCCATGAAAAGTTTCTTAAAGATCTGTCGTTCGGAGTCGACAGATTTAAATGTAGGTCCCACCACACATGTACAAAATTAACACACACAACATAAGTGGTGTCAGAAACAAGGTTGTAATCCTGACTGAAGAGTTGTAATGACCAATTATGTAAGCGCTTAATGGCAGACCAGACATAAACTTGAATATTTTGTTTAAAATTATTAAAAACATGCTCAAAGTGTTGCTTGTTGCCACCAAGAAATTTCCTTGAGACAAGAACTCAAAAGGTGATGAATGTGGTCAGCAATTGAGTACGAACATGATCAGTAGCACAATTCATTACATCAATGCTAATGGTGGTCAATAATAATTTCTTATCATTTGGATCTGTCTGTACAGCAGCCCATTAATGGCATGTGCCCCATACAAGAGATCACATTACTTTGGCGTATTTCTGCAATCGCTAAACGTGCGTAACATGGACAAGTAATTGGCGCGGGGGATTGGCAACAAAAAAGTAATCGAAACTATACTGCAAAGTTTTTTTCCTTTGAAAGAACTCTCGGTTAAGCTCATACTGGTTTTATGATTTTATGGACTTTAACTTCTGACATAACATGTCTTAGGCATTTGGCAACATGCAAGAGAATGGCAGCCAAAATGTGTTTTAAGTGTGAATGAATTCTAATTTGGATTTGGATTCCATTTAGAGGCATGGCGACAGCAATATGCTGTTGATTTTGTGTCACAAATGAGCTGAATTACGAGCAATGGAATTACTTTCCTATACTTTTTCGCTTATACCAGTTATACTAGACTGTTGTTTACATTTTTAGGAAAGCGAAGACCAGTAAAAAGTATTCAGTGAAAAGGAAATTTTATAAGATGTGTGATTAAAGTAAAGTACAGAAGATTTGCAAAAAAATATTGATTTGGGGCGGAAAACGTTATCCATTGGTCCATCCCTGATCTATAATTTTGCAACTCATTTCCAGTATTTCATATGATATTTCACCAGTGGCAGCCGAATTGTTTTCGTCTATCTATTCTATTCATGTTAGCATGGCAGCAAACTCTACTAAGCATGTTTAACATTTATGGTGTAAAATTTTACGCTGAAAAAACCATTCAACCGTGTTCCTAACTCTTCTCTCTTTTCCATTTTCCCTACATCCTTTACTATCCTCTCTCTCTCTCTCTCTGCTAGGACGAATTTACAATGTGTCATTTTGACATCTGGCTCGTGCACTTGGCCCAATGATAAATACAACCTAACCATTAACCGTTATTTAACCGTTATTATATTAATTCCACGTTATATTAAGTACGATGTGTGAGATACCCATATACGACCAACTCGTCAATCGTCAATTACGGCAGTTACTAGACACAACGCAGCACTTTCATTTCAATTAGCGCTGGATACGCAATCCGTCAATAAAGCTTTTATCCAAGTTCCTGTACACGCTGAAAGACCGCAGTAGATAAAGTGAAAAGCAGTTCAATTATCTTACACATCATTGCAACTCTTGCAGTAATCGTTATATACACACATTCCTACATAATTACATACACACTCATTGCAACCCTTTAGCCAGGATTACGACCTAGCTTCTAACACCACTTATGTCGTGTATGTGAATTTTTAAAAGTGGCGGGACCTACAGTTTAAAGTCGACTCCGAATGACACATATTTTTTTAGAAACCTTTCACGGCAATTTTATTTACTCCCAGGGGGGGTTACTCTCTATTGCGATACGAAAAGAAAATGGTACGTAATCGAATAATTGGTACTTTTTATTGGTACTTTTGCGCTTTCGTATTTTACTTACGCATTCCCTTGCGCAAATCTGGCATAATTTTAAACTAATTTTGCGAAAGTTTTGCGTAAGCGATACAGAGTACCAAATTGTACTCTTAACGCATTTAACTTACGCTTCGAACTTGCTTTTGCATCGCAATATAGAGAGTAACCCCCCTGAGCTTTTACCAGAAATTTTGCTGAAAGGAAGTCGTTGAAAAAATACTTTTTGTATTTTGTTTTGATGTCTGGCCTGGGGCTCGAAACCTGGCTTTACGTCTAATAAGCCAACACACTACCTACTAGACTACGGCGACTTATAGGAAGAGAGCAATTGGAAAAAAATTTAAGTAGTTGTGCTGTTCTTTGTTACATCAAATCCACATACATACCTACATAATACATAATTGGTCATTACAAACCTTCAGTAAGGATTAGGACCTAGTTTCTCGCACCACTTATGTTGGGTGTGTTAATTTTATACATCAGTGGTGGGACCTACAGTTTAAAGTCGACTCCGAAGGACAGATTTTCGAGAACCTTTTTAAGGCAATTTCATTAACTGTCATAGTTTTTGCCAGAAATCTGCTGATAGAAATGAATTATTTTTTCATATTTCGTTTTGTTGGAGATGTCTGACCTGGGGCTTGAACCGTTGCCTCACGTTTAATAAGCCAATACACTATCTACGAGACTACATTCAATCCTTCAAATTTAATCAATAGTCTGAATTTTAACGCTGGCCCATATTTTCGTATATTTTTTATGTCTTTTAGAGTTCACTCTCATAATTCTCTTCAAATTTAAGGTACACACTTTATGTATCGGGTCCGCCATCTAACGTGTTTTTTTTTTCAATTAGTGCTTATTTCGTGAATGGTAACACTTAGCTCATGTCTGATTTGACAGATAATTAGTTTTATCCTTCCGCTGAACGAATATGGTTGTTTATACGCTTGAACAACGCTGGGAAATATTGCGACATTACTTTGAAAATCATGGTCATGTTGCAGAATGTGTGCGCAAATTGGGTACGGATTTTGGTAGAAGAGGAGAAGCATCGTCAGCTCTGTATGTTCGTTATCTTGTGAAAAAAGTGAAAGAAACTGGCATCCTCATCGATAAACCAAAGCGTGAAAAGTCAAAAACAGTGCGTACATCCGAGAATATTGCTGCTGTGGCAGAAAGTGTGCGTGAAGCGCCATCAACATCAATTCACCGTCGTTCTCAACAATTGAACATTTCGGAGACATCATTGAGACGAATTTTGCATAAAGACCTTGGTATGACGCCATACAAAGACCAATTGGTTCAGGAGTTGAAGCCAATTGACCATCCAATGCGTTTTCGCTTCGCTAAGTGGGCCTGCGCTCGACTTACAGAAGATGCCGATTTTAGCAAAAAAAAAAAAATCATCTTTTCAGATGAAACTCATTTTGATCTTGGCGGGCATGTAAACAAGCAAAATTATCGCATTTGGGGCACAGAAAACCCGCACGCATACATTGAAAAGCCGACGCGCCCAAAATGAGTCACTGTTTGGTGCGGATTTTGGTCCAGAGGCATAATTGGGCCATTTTTCTTCGAAAATGAGCAAGGAGTGGCCGTTACAGTCAATGGCGATCGTTATCGGGCCATGTTGAACGAATTTTTGTTCACAAAAATTGAAGAGGAGGATATTGGCAACATTTGGTTTCAACAGGACGGCGCTACGGCCACACAGCCGAAGCTACACTCGATGTTTTGCGCCCTGTTTTTGAAGATCGCATTATCAGCAGCAGAGCTGATGTCGTTTGGCCACCTCGGAGCTGCGATTTGACACCGTTGGACTATTATTTGTTTGGTGCCGTCAAAGATAACTGTTAAGCCGACAAGGCAGAGACAATTGACGCTTTAAAGGACAATATTCGTGAAGCCATTGGTGAAATACAGCTGCACATAATCGATAATGTGCTTAAAAATTGGACCGATTGTGTAGGCTACTGCATGGCCAGACGTGGCAACCATTTGAATGAAATTATTTTCCATTATTAACCGGAAGGATTGTACTTTCAAATAAAAAAAGAAATTTGAGAAAATATTCAGTAGTTTTTTTAAAGCATTTTCAAAAAAAAAGTTATTTCGCGGACCCTTTACACATATACATACATAATTACATACACACTCATTGCAACCCTTTAGCCAGGATTACGAACTAGCTTCTAACACCACTTATGTTGTGTATGTTAATTTTTAAAAGTGGCGGCACCTAAAGTTTAAAGTCGACTCCGAATGACACATATTTTTTTGAGAAACTTTTCATGGCATTTTTTTTTTGCTCTCAAAGTTTTTGCCAGAAATCTGCTGAGAGGAAGTCGCCGAAGAAATACTTTTTGTATTTTGTTTTGATGTCTGGCCTGGTGCTCGAACCCTGGCTTTACGTCTAATAAGCCAACACAGTGCCTACTAGACTACGGCGAATTTAACGATGATCGCTTTTCTATTTTTACTATGACCACTGAGATCGCCAAGAAATGTTTGGTAATAAAAAATATTTAAAAAAAAATTTAATTGAAATGAAAAGTGAATTACAACTGAAAGAAAATCCTGGTGCATGCAACATGAAAATTCTATTTTCAACATTCCATCAATGACATTAAATATCATGGGGTAAAATCTATTGGTTTTTGTTATACGTTGACAATATGATGCATCATGTTGCATGATGTGCCATTACAGCAGTTGGATGATTTGTAAATGCCAGTTGAGAAGAGTGGCTTAAAGGCAACCTAAAGTGAGTAAATAAAATGGCTCTGCATTATGTATTAATTTTATTGGCATTTTTTGTTTGTTTTTTGTTTTCTTTAGAACTCGAAGCAGGTGGGATTTCAAGTTTTATTTTTACTGACTTCTGCTGTTTGCATTTGTTTTATTGTTTTACTTTGACAATCAAAAACATCCATTGTTACTTCCGTTCTCTGCAATGATTTGTAGATCCGATGGCAGAATTGTTATTTATGTGACGTCATTACATAGATGATCTATTGTTGATGTGTAGTGACACAAACGTTTTGTTGTTATTTTGCGAAGGAGATACAGATATACGGTAGAAATAGCAGAAAATAAAGAAGTTCCCATATACTGTTTATTATGATATTTTATAGCGACAATATTTCTAACAGAAATGCCATCCAACATTATAAGTTTTTAAAGTATTTTTCAACTTAAATTTGAATTCAGGAAATAAGCGAGGAATTACGCGAAAGAAAAACCAAAACTGAAATCATATTGTTTTTATTGTTCAAAACAACTACTCATTCCGTTCTTATTTAATTTTCTATTGACAGTATCATGTTCAGTTGTTCAAAAACTGAGTACAATTATGCTGGGTTCACATACTTCTGTTATATATATTGTTACGCAAATCGAAACGACCTAATATCGTTTAACAACAAAACCGATAAATAAATGCCACATGATACAAATACACACTAACACTAAGAATACAATGAATGTGTTGATAATCTACAGCTGCACACACACATATGTACGACGAACCTGGTTGCGCCTGGTACCAACATCAACATGTATGTGACAAAAAGCAAAGTACACAAACAATAACGTAATGCTAATATAGCTCTCGAGAAGGCGAGATCACGAACCTTCCACTTCAAGAATGTTCGTTAGACTGGTTGTGTCCGACTATAAAAGGGCTGGACAAAGCAGGCAGCAGTCAGTATGAATTCAGTCAGCCTTTTGTGAAGTTGCGTGTGAACAAAATAAGTCGTGGTTGTAAAGATCTAGCAAATAGTTGTGTGAACTAGTGAATAAAACAGATTATTATTGTTGTATCGTTAAGTTGTATACGGTGGCACACAAAAGTAGTGTAAAGAATAAAGAGTTTAACTGAAATTAAACACATATTTGTTTTTACTTGATTTACAATTAACGAATTCATATTTAAACGTTTTTAAAAGGGTAAAAACGTTTAAAATATGAGCTCGTAGATTGCAAATAAAATAAAAAAATTGTTTATGATTTTTTAATTTAAAAAATAAATATTTAAACCTTATTTGTTCCCATATACTGTTTATTATGATATCGTATTTAAATTAAATTCAAAAATACTAAAAAGCACTCAGAATATATGTACGTTAGATTTTATGACTCAACTCTGTTTACATCTTTCAAAAAAAAGTTAAAACACTTCAGTTTTTATGGCACTAAATTCGCTTTAAAGCAGTAGTAGTAGTAGCATGTAACACATTATTCCCTGTATTCCCTGTGCAATTGAACTTATGCCGAACATCTAATTCTGCATACTTACACATCAATTTTTAGATGATGTGTTTTGAGATGATGAAAGAAGTACTCCACTAACATTTCCTGAATTTGACTTCAAAATGTTTCCTTTCTATTTTAAATTTATGACTCTTAATTGCTTGCAGAGAGGCAGGTTAACAAACTGACGTATGTTTTTTTATGGCCTAATTTAAGAGCAAATGCTACCTCAATTTCCATGTAAAATTCTATAAATGCTACAGCGTAATTATGTTTTCCATTGGTTATGAGCATTCGTTGCTTTTTTAAATTAAAGTTTATACACCATTTCCATTTGTTCTCGCTGTACACATGTCAAAAATGATATGCGCTCAAGAGCGACTAGTTGCACGTGCTAATTAGCGTTTAATGGCGTCGAAATAAAGTGATTAGGGAGGCTTAATGAATATTCATAATTCCATGCTGTATACGTTAAAAAAAATTAAAATTCAAAGCAGTACTTGCAACGTTCCTAAAGGCCAAGGTATCAAGTGGGCCTCTTTTACCGTTTGCTTTCTAGACTTCATGTGTGATTGTAATCATCCTAGTGTTGTGGAGAATTGCAAAGATATCAAAATGTCAGCAGATGTGCAATTATCTCAAAAAGATTAGACAATATTGTTAATATTCGGGTCAACGAATTGGTCATTACAACCCTTCAGTCAGGATTAAGACCTAGTTTCTCACACCACTTATGTTGTGCCTGTTAATTTTATACATGACTGGCGGGACCTACAGTTTAAAGTCGACTCCGAACGACAGATTTTTGAGAAACTTTTCATGGCAATTTTATTTACTCTCAGAGTTTTTGCCAGAAATCTGCTGAGAGGAAGACGCCGAAAAAATACTTTTTGATTTTTATTTTTTGGGGCGCTAAACCTGGCTTTTCATCTAATAAGCCAACCACGGCTTCCATTCAACCAATAAGCCGGCTTTAGTAGCATATGAATTTCTGAACTTTCTTAAGATCTTCTTACTCGCTAAAGGCAACGATTGGAGTGCGATCTGTCAATGCATTTTTTCAGCCTTTATGAAAGAGCTTAAGCCATCAATAAAAACTCTTTTTGTTCCCCTTAATGAACTCAACGTATACCACACTGCATTACAGATAGAATTCGTTTTTTAGCCGGACTATCTGTATGAGGAACTGCCTACCTGCAGAGGTTTTCCCTGGCATTTATAATATAAAAAGTTTCAAATCTAATTAAACGCATCTCCCTCTGTCTTACTTCCCTTCACCTATTTTCCTAATTCCAACGCAATGTACTGTATGAGTAGGGGCCACCCCTAAGTGTCCACAAACACTCTGTCCTTCTTCCCTTAACCTATTTTTCTAATTCCAATACAATGCATTGCATGAGTAGGGGCCATCCCCTGAGTGTAAAAAAATCTCTTGTGTATATGGAATCTTTTTAAGCGATAGGGTGCGCCTTCAATTTAAATAAAACAAAATGGGTGTGAGATATCATCGACTTATTAATGTTGTTATATGTGGCATATAACATCACTCAAATGTTCGTCACGGCTTCTATGGGAGGAGCGCATTCGAAATGTTTAATTTTCCTTGACTCAGACTTTGAGAACGATATCGCTTATCAAATGTCTCAGTCGGAAGTACCAATAAATTCAATGGTAAATTAAAATTAAATGTAGAAATTCAATTAGAAAGTCGTAGTTTGGCAACCAATAATCGATTTCAATCCGAAGAGCGCACTGATCGTTACATTTTAAATTAAACAATGAAGCTGAATATTAGTAGCAGAACAGGTCAATACATCCCAGACTTTTTGAATTTCCAGCCATTAATTGAAAGAAACCAACCATTTGACATCTTATAGATATAGTGGCTTCGTCATTGAGTATCTTCTTCACCCAGTACTTTGAGAAAAAAATGGAAAACACGCACAGCAACGACAAGCTTAATAAATATTATGAAAGCTTAGCATCCAATATTTCAATGGTAAAAAGAAGTGGTTTAAGAATTGTAGTAGTCGCCATATAAGTGCATAAAATATGGAGCGTTCTGGGAGTCGCTTGGTTATGAGAAAACTTCACAATCATGCTGTACCACAATTGTTTGAAAATTTTGGAAGAGTTATTCTACCAGAAAATTGATGAGTTTTCGTCGTTTTGTTATCGTTGGCGGAATGTGGTACGTGGTTCATGGAACATTTGGTGGTATGTGTAACATTTGATAGCCAAAAATCGAGATCACTTTTTCATGTGCTTATGGTGCAATTAATACTCCGTATCTTTAGGTATGAAGAATTGTTTAATGTTCCTATTTCAACACCATCACACTTATTTATGGCATAAATAACCTTTTTGTTATTTTTTAAAAGCTACAACTGATTAGTTATCAGCGGCACATAATAAAGGAATGTGTGTGAAGGTAGATTTTAAAATCTATCTCCCCAGACGCAAACCAAATCAGTTAACAGAGCTCTGTTATATTATTAACAGAACTCTTTTCAACATTTAATTTCAGGTTGGGAAAGAAAAACAGGAAAAATTAATTAAATTCCTGGGTAGAATAAGAAAAAAAAGAAAAAATTATAAAAATAAGTCCTATAGTCACTGTTGCAAAATATTGCGAAATAAGAACCACAATAAACAGATAATCATACATTTCCGAAAGCTATTGTAATCCGATAAAAAATCAATATTGTAGAAAAACAAGACAACATGGGCGGACAATGAAAATTGTTTTTAAAGCATTTTACGTCCCTTTAACTAAATCAAGCGCCAGAACCCTTAACAGCGCGAGTTTTCATAGCAGATTTTGAAATTTTCTGAGATTTCAGATTTTAAAATCCACTAAGTGTCCTTTTGTTAGAAAGCAGCATTGTTTCTAAGGAATGGAGCAGTACGCGATTAGGTTTTTGCCAAACACTTTATTGTAGACGGTATACCGGGTATTTATTGGGCATCACCGTAGTATAATAGGCACACCACGTCCCTCACGCCATGTGTCTCTTACACCACGTCCCTCACACCATGTGTCTCTTACACCACGTCCCTCACACCATGTCCCTCACACTATCTGTCCCTCACACCATGTCTCTCACACCACGTATCCCTCACACCACGTGTCCTTAACACCACGTCCCTCACACCAATTGTCTCTCACACCACGTACCTCACACCACTTCCTTACACCACGTGTCCCTCACACCACGTTCCTCACACCACGTGTCCCTCACACCACGTCCATCACACCACGTCCCTCACACCACGTGTCCCTAACACCACGTCCCTCGCACAATGTGTCCCTCACACCATGACCCTCACACCACGTCCCTCACACCACGTCCCTCACACCACGAGTCCCTCACACCACGTGTCCCTCACACCACGTCCCTCGCACAAAGTGTCCCTCGCACCATGACCTTCACACCATGTCCCTCACACCACGTCCCTACGGCCGGACGGCTACGGCTTCTCACAGAACTCATGTTGTGTGTGTTAGTTTTATACATGAGTGGCGGGACCTACAGTTTAAAGTCAACTTCAAACGACAGATTTTTGAGAAACTTTTCATGGCAATTTTATTTTACTCTCTGAGTTTTTGCAAGAAATCTGCTGAGAGGCAACAGTCGCCGAAGAAATATTTTTTTTTTCATATTTTCTTTTTGATGTGTGACTTGGGGTTTGAACGCGGGCCATACGTCTAATATGCCAATACACTACCTACTAGGCTACGACGACTTCTTATATATAATACAGGCTCTTTTTTAAAGGGCTTCCTATCTTAACGTGTAAATAAATCAAATTGTGTGTGTGTGAGATATCATTGTGTCCCTATCTTACATACTCGCTACTGTAGCCTGAAGGCTTTTGATCATTGAGTTTCAAACAATATCGATATTTTGTGTTTTAGTACCCCTATTTAACATTACACAGTAATACTAACTAATTGCGTTCCACGAATAGTTTTAATAATCTTTGTAAAATACTTAAGAAATGCATTTGATTCTCATTTAAATTTTCTTTCATACTTTATCTCCTCTATTCTATCTGTCACCCGTTGTAATACTTATTTAAATCATGTTACACATTACTTTACTTCCTATCTTGTAAGTTGCAACTGCAACTCGTGCTCTTCACATGATACAAACAGTAGAAACATGTGTCTTAAAAATCGAAAACATTTGGAAGATTTGTTAAATTTGTTACTTCATCTAGATTACCCGCATAAAATGTAAACTCATGTGTCCAATGTGGACACAAATTGTTGTGTGGAACAAATTGTTTGCAGTGAGACAGTAGTGCATGTGTGTGGTTATAAAACGGAATGAATATACTTTTACAAGAGGTAGAGAGAGCAGTACTCGTAACGGTTACAGTTTCGTTCCATCAATTAAAAAGAAGATTAATTTGATGTCAGTGACTGGACAAAATGGATCAGGTACGTTTGCTTCTTAAACAATTCGAAGATACATGTTGCTGTCCATGCTGACCGAATGGAATGTTTGCAGATTCAAATTGCTTTTGAATTTTATTTTAAATATGGCTGTTGGCTTTTGGGTATTCAAGAAAATAAATAAATTAGGCGCTCAACTATTTTTACGATATATTAAAATGTTATTCTTCAGCTGCGCTATTCGTATGTGGAACTCTTTACACTGTTCTTTACAATACAAACAGATTGAAATGTAACGTCCCTAAACACTACTCCCTCTTTCCTTTCTCCGTCAAACTGTTTTCCTATATCCAACACAATGTACAGCATGAGTAGTCCACTGGGGCTAGTGTTTATAGTGTACTGGTACTAGGTAGACCGGAGTTAAGCCTGAAGGATGAACAACTAATTGGTAGACAACAACTACCGTCAGTTTGTTAAAACCATAGTAGACCTCAGAGCACGTTGTCTGTCGCCATTACTTTGTTTGTGCAGGTTCAGTAGCGACAGAATTCTAATTACAACTGATTCGGTACTGAGCACTTGTACCATAATCATCCCTAAGCAAACCACCAATCATTACTGCAGTCTTCTAATTTTTCCCTGCAGGCCTGGACTCTCCAAACTTATTAGTGACATCCTTAAGGAGACGTCTATGTTCTGGTTCTAGTCAAAGGAATATTTTTTCTTTTGAACACAAAACTATACAAGAGTATGCCGAAAATTTCAGATACCGACTTGCAAGGGTCAGAATATTAAATAAAAAATTCGTGAAAGACCCCTAAAATTCAACTGACTTATGCTCATCAAGGCAAAGATGTTAGGCCCGATGCTGCCAGAACATTTTCAGGGAGATTCAAGGAACTAAAACAACAACATCGCAAATTGCACTGTAAACCAACAATTTTGTTGATCTAGGAAAGAAACAACGATTGAATAAGACAGTAAGAGAGACCTTAACGTCATATCGGACAGATTCGCCTGCTATCTTGGCGCAAACATTCTCATTTCATGTCACAAACGCAGGTTATGAATACGTATGTCCCTTCATTTAACCACGTGGTGACTCTCTTGTGGGTTCCCCAATCATTTCAAAGAGGTATCCAACGTTAAAATCACGTGCAACATTGCTAGGTTCTGCCTTCTCTTCTTAAATTGCATGACCCTCCATCAGGTTATTGCAGTTTTCATGAAAAGACATACCGATAAACTTGTCATTCCCTCCTTCACTTTAGGTTTCGGTACACCGCTATTGCTTTGAGGTTAATTTTTCAACTTTTTTTTCTTAGTCTTTGAATAAACCTTCCAAAATAAGGATTAACGCAGTAGCGATTTATTTCAAAGTCGGGATGATTTGGTAAACGGCTTGAATTTTGATTTATAATGTCACAAAGGACCTAAGCCTTAAATAAGTACTGACTTGCTTAACTTTTCCTACTATACAGCACGATAATCGATTGATCATTGGTTATTACAGGCCTCTAGTCAGGATTACGACCTAGTTTCTTACACCATCGACAGATTTTTGAGAACGACAGATTTTTGAGAAACTATTCATAGCACCTTTTATTTACTTTCTGAGTTTTTGCCAGAACAACGCAGAGAGGAAGTTACCGAAAGAAATATTATTTTAATATTTGCACTTGTGTCAGGTGTCTAAGCTGGGCTTTGAACCATAGGCTCTCGTCTAAACAGCCAATACACTAGCTAATAGAACACTGCAACTAGCTACGACTATCAAGGTCCAAACAGTTGGACTATTTATTTACAACGAGGTTTATAATTTGTACTTTGCCCGTACCGATCGCCAATTGTGAAGGAAAAATCTGCTCCAAAAACATCGTTTCTGACAATTTTTCAAAAAGTGGAAGTTTTGAGTTCAATCGCCTAAATCCCGTGTTTGACAATTGTTATGCCATGGGTGATGAAGTCGCCGTAGTCTAGTAGGTAGTGTGTTGGCTTATTAGACGTAAGGCCAGGGTTCGAGCCCCAGGCTCCACTCATGTATAAAATTAACACACACAACATAAGTGGTGTGAGAAGCTAGGACGTTGTACAATGAATCAATTCGACCACCGGGTACTGTACTTGTCTTAATTGACAAGTACACGTCCTCTAACCTAACCTAACCTATGCCATGGGTGATAGACTTTTGAATCATTCATGATATTAGTGACGCTACAGAAAAAAATTTCAGACCTACATTGTAAGTGGGTTCAAATCATAATAAAAACCGGGTGCTTCTAAATGTAATAGAATTTCTTTACAATTTTTTTTTTAATTTTAAAATTATTTTACTTCTCATTGAATATTTTGATATGCAACTTATTTACGCTTCCATCACTATCCACCACCCCATCATCATAATCTCTTACGCATCATCGTGATGCCTTTTTCTTGTAGGCGCAGCCGATGCGTTCGTAACCATGGTTGGAACGAACAACATCAATGTGATCACACCGGTTAATACGAATGTATTCTGTTTAGCTTTACTGCTGCTGTTGTGCTTTCGTTGCACATGAAAAATAATTTTTTATTTATGCATTGAGTTACCGCATCAATGTTGTAAGACAACAAAGATTTATTTTGTTATTGTAGTTGTTGTTGTTTAATATCAAAGTAAAGATTCACTCACTCTCACTCACATTCACATTCAATGTATTCAGATTTACTGCATTTGTATGTGATCAAAGATATGTACGTTGGCTGTTAACGTCCTTTAAATAGCCCTTGCAATAAACGCGTGTGTGCCACAACTTTTCGTATATCTTTTGTGGTTAATTAAATCGCACAAACGCATATGAAATTATATTCCAGCTTAAAAACAGCAACAAGAACAAGAAGATTTTATTAAAACTAATGAGCCTTAAGCAAATTTTGTAAATCTTTACAAGAAATCGTGACAGCAAATGCAATATTTTAAAAAGCCACTGAATGTATACGTTGTCAAATGTATTAAAAATACTAAGTCTTGCTGTTGCAGCAATCTTTATATTAGAGAGCTCGGTCAAGGACATCACAAAGAGGGAGATCGGAAACTTTTGTATTTTCATGACAAGGACAGGGAACTGATACATGAGGTGGAAGACAGTTCAGACCCACAGCTGGTGTCGAACTAAATTGCCGGAATGCAAAGTCTTTTGGAATGCTTATCAGAAAGACAATGGGCTGTAAGAATCGCTATTGTGCGATAGATGGCAATGGGATTTAAGCATAGAAGTGGGTCGATGCTCTTATATGTGTCCAGCTGAGTCTAGCAACATTGCAAGTACCGTCTTGGTGCCAAAAGGATTTCAGCCTCCCTGTCAAACGTGTCGTTTCTATCCAATTTAGCTGAGTCAGTTGGAATACCTAAGCCTTGCAACATATCGACAATCGCGGCAATAGTCAGATCATCAACAATACAATTTCCAATGACATCCTTATGTCAAGGAACATATATAAGAGTTACCTTTGACGAATCCAAAAATTTCTCTGAAAAATCGTCGGCATTTATGGACTAGCATGGAAATTGAAAATAAGTTCGTAAGTTCCCAGCCTAGCTGAAAGTGTAAATCAAGAGATTTTCAGAGAATATCCCTCCAAATCATATTATTTGGATCCCGTTCTTTTTTCTGATTTTTCTTTCATTAATCAAGCTGGTCTACTCTAACAAATCTTAGAGGGACAATATTGTCAGCTGACGTTGCCTGACCATACATGCATGCATAGGCTGACTTCCAAAATATTAGTTGCTTTGTGTTTGAACAAAGTATCATAATGCCGCTGTACAAAATATATACAATGTATTCTATTTCAAAACGTATACGTGATGCAGTTCATTTTATTTCCATCATAAACTTTGTGGAAATCAAATTTTATTGGATTTTTTTTAAAGCATTTTGAGTAGAAAAATATTTTCGCTTCACTTGCTTAAGTAGAGGAAGATCGATTCACTCCAAATCCTCAATAGATCATCTAGTTGGAGTTGCCACATAAATAACAATTTTGTCATTGAATCAATATTACATATAAACACAATGAGAACGAAAGATTGATGTTTTATTGCCAAAGGAAACATAAAATAAAGTCAACAGAAGATGGCTTTGATTTCTAATAAAAAACAAAAAGAAAAACAAATAAAACGAAGAATCAAAGCCAGGGATTTGTACTTTATTGAACCTAGTTTTTCTCAAAACGGTCTTTGTTTCTTTGCTATGGGAGTATTTTTAAATGGTATTTGCATACATCTCCATACATCCAATGACTGTAATGGCTAAACGGCAACATGATGCATGATCCATTGATTGACGTTAATGAAATTTCGAAATATAATTTTGTTTGTATTGCATGCATCGTTAATTTTTTTATAAGGAAATTGAAGTTCACTTTCCGTTTTATTTCCTTTTTGAAATTGATTATCTTATCGAATCGAAATCGAATACAAAAACTTAAATTTTTCGTACATTCCTAAGAACCACTTATGCATGTATAGGGTGGGCCATTTAAGAGTTTAAATTTAAAAATGCAGAACAAAACAGCAACGGCTTGAAATTTATATTTTTGTTGTGAAGTACAATTGTTCCGGTTAGAAATGGAATATTATTTCATTTATATAGCTGCCGCGGCTGGCCTCACAGTACCTCATTCGGTCGGAACAATTTTCGGGCAATTTTTAAAGTGTGTGGGGTTGCGTCTTGGCGACGGCATCACAAATATTGGCCTTCACTGTCGGCGTAATACTTTTCTTTAAAGTTACCCCACAGAAAATAGTCCAACGGTGTCAAATAACAGCTTCTTGGCGGCCAATTAACATTACTACATACATACATACATACATACATTGGTCATTACAACCCTTTAGTCAGTATTACGACCTAGCTTCTCACACCACTTATGTTGTGTGCGTTAATTTTATGCATGAGTGGAGGGACCTACAGTTTAAAGTCGACTCCGAACGACAAATTTTTTTATAAAACTTTTTCGTGGCAATTTTATTTACTCCTCAGAGTTTTTGCCAGAAATCTGCTGAGAGGAAGTCGCCGAAGAAATCTTTTTCATATTTTCGTTTTGATGTCTGACCTGGGGTTTGAACCGTTTAAGCCGACACACTACCTACTAGACTACGGCGACTTAACATTACTATTTCGGCTAATTAAACGGTATCTCGTCAATGGCATCACGAATTTTTACCTTCAATTGTCCTCAATTGTCTCTGGTTTCTCGGCATAACACTTTTCTTTTCGCCCCACAGAAAATAGTCCAGCGCTGTCAAATCGAAGCTTCTTGGCGGCCCATTAAAATCATCATTTCGGCTAATTAAAGGGCCATCAAACGTTTGACGCAATAAATCGATTGTAGCATGAGATGTGAGGCAAGTTGCACCAAACTGTTGAAACCAAACATCGTTCACATCAATACCATGAAGAGTGAGTACAAGAAAATCGGTTATCATGGTGCGATAGTTGCCTCCAATGACCGTAATGGTTGGCCGTCTTCATTTTCAAAGAAATATGGGTCTATGATGCCACCGCTCCACAAGCCGCATCAAAGAGTCATTTCTAATAGATGTATTGGCTTTTGTAAGACCACGTGTGAGGTTTTCTGAGCCCCAAATCCGGCAAATTTTGCTTATTAACGTACCCACCAAGATGAATATGAGCTTCATCCGAAAAGATAATTTTTTTTGGGGCAAAATCGACATCAACATGCAGTTGTAAGTGGTGTGAGAAACTAGGTCGTAATCCTGGCTAAAGGGTTGTGATGACCAACTATGTATGGACGAGCGTTGTGTACAGCCAAAAGTGATGTTCGATGGAAATCACAACTTCGCCCAACCTATCGAAATGGCTGAGAGAAATTTGATTCAAATTTTGATTAATGTTAACATTCCTTTAAAGCTGCTTAAAAAAGCTGCCTTCAAAAATGTTAGTTGCTTTGTGTTTGAACAAAGTATCGTGTTTCATAATGTCGCTGTACAAAATATATACAATGTATTCCATTTCAAAAACGTCGTCAATGTGTATTTATAACGCAGTCAAAAAGCAATCAGGCATCGGATTTATAGTTGATGCATTGTTTGGTTACTTTGCATATCTACATAGTTTATATACAGGAGTAGAACTGCATACACACTTTGTATTGATACATTTTGGAAGGCAGCCAAACTGTCTTTTTGCGTGAAATATCCACTTTATGGCATTGAATTGTAATCCAAAGAAATCTTCAATCATTGCATGACATCTTTTAAAAGCTTCTTCTGTATTAACAATACAACCATGTAGAGTGTACGATAAGTTTAAAGTTATTGGAATGCCAAAATAATTAAAAATTAAAAAAAAGTTATTACAACTGCTTTACGGCTATAAACCGTAAATATTTTTGTAACATATTTCGGCCATGTCATGGAAAGCGTTTCATGCACAATCTCACCAATGTTGCAGTAGAATGAATGAAGAAGAAGAAGAAAACTATTTTAATTGTAGGAAATTGAAGAAAATACAAGTACAATGCGTTTCATGATGAATGGTTGCTCATAAATACAGTGAATAACTGGCTATTCAGTGTCCATTGCAGTGTGCAGGTGATTTAGCGACAAAGTGAATGTCACCGTTTATGGTTACAATGAACGGATTTTTGTGTGTAACGTCACTTACGATCATTTGGATCGCAAATAAATTCTAAGCCAAACAAAACAAATAAATCTCATGCAAGTATTTTGTAGTCATACTCGATCCACTTTTTTTCCAGATTACAACACACATTAATCTTCAGTAACTTGATTGAATTGGAAGATAAAAGTAACCAACAGTAGTTTTGTTTTCTAATCGTATTTGTCCTACTTTGGAATACATGGAACACATACGCTCAAGCAAAAAATGTTTGTTCTCCACCAATGCTATGAAGGAAAAAAAACAGTTGTAGGAAAGGACACATTTCTTTTAAATACAACCAACACTCAGCGTATAATATGGTATGGAAGGAAGGTAAGGAAGGAAAGAGAGAGTATTCATTACACACATTCATAATTGGTCATTCTAACTCTTCAGACAGGATTACGACTTATTTTCTTACACCATCCATGTTGTATGTGTTAATTTGTGTTAATTTTATCTATAGTCTCTCTTGTAATCGTTCAATAAGTTTCTAAAGACTACGAGGCACCGGTTAATACCTCAGAGTAGTATTTTATTTTCGGTCAGATAGTATCGAGTGGGCCATCCATCGGTTTAATTTTGAACCATCGGTTACTTCGAATCTGGCAATACTTGTATGTCATTCTATTCTATCACAAAAATTCTGTTTATTATCTAAAATGAACGCTATGATTCGACTTATGCTTTGAATTTATTAGGCCAACGAGAATCCGCACGGCAATGACGATTTTGCAAAAAAAAACATTTTCATCTCTCGTTAATAAACAAAATTGACTCTTTGATGCGGCTCTTTGATGCGGCTTTTGGAGCGGTGGCATCATAGACCCATATTTCTTTGAAAATGAGGACGGCGCAACCATTACGATCAATGGAGACACCTATCGCACCATGATATCCGATTTTTGTACCTGCTCTGCATGGTATTGATGTGAATGATGATTGGTTTCAACAGGATGGTACAACTTGTCACACATCTTATAACACAATCGATTTATTGCGTCAAACGTTTGATGGCCGTTTAATTAATCGAAAAGGTGATGGCAATTGGCCGCCAAGAAGCTGTTATTTAACACCGTTTGGACAATATTCTGTATGGCGCCGTTAAAGAAAAGTGTCATGCCGACAAATCAGAGACAATTGAGCATTTAAAGGCCAACATCCGTGATGAAAAAGTGCACGAAAAGTGGTCCAATCAAAAGAGGTACTGTGTGGCCAGCCGCGGCAGCCACATTAATGAAATAATATTACGTTTCTAACAGGAACAATTGTACTTCACAACAAAAAAATTACTGTCATTGTTTATTCGTGCAACTGGCAACTCTGAAATTTGACAGCTGACAGCTGAATTCAACGCCATGAGAAAGAATGACGAAAACTTACTACAAACATTTGGAAAGTTATGCGGATACTTGGTCATTACAACCCCTTATGTTGTGTGTGTTAATTGGCGAGATCAACAGTTTAAAGAAAATTCCGAATGACAGATTTTTGGAAACTTTTCATGGCAATTTTATTTTGTCATATTTCGTTTAGTTGGAGATATCTGGGCTGATAATAAGCCAATACACTATCTACTAGACTTCTGCGACTTCAGTTAAGTTATGCTGATACCGCTTGCCAATTTCGAAGACTTTTCAGTCGAGAAAGTTCACACAATATGTCAACAATTCGCAGAGTCGATTACGGCAGTAAGACATGTCGCCATAAACTCGAAAACATGAAGATTTTAAAATATCTTCAAGGATATTGCAGTGAAGTTAGAGCAACGGAGTTCTTGTGTCCCCATCCGGACGGCATGGATTCGGACGATATGTGATTTCAGCAGGATGGTGACTCCTGCGTCACCTCGAGAGCTACAACCGACTTATTACAGCAAAGATTTGAAATTTACTCAATTTGATTTTCACTTAGAGCTTTTGCCAAAATACTACTGAGAGGAAGTCACAATAATATTTCTTTTATGTTTGAACACCCCTAATAAAACTTTATTGAATTTCAATTACAAAATTAAAACCGAATATGACAAGTCTATTATTACTAGATTTCAGGGCAAATTAGAGCCATTTTTTTTTGGCAAATAATTTCCTTCATTTTATTTTGTTTATTGTTTACTATCCACACTACAATATTTGGATGAGTTAATCTACTCTCCACTGCTAATCACCACTAAAACTGAAGAGGATTTAATTGAAAACGTATGCTACATTACATTTACTGTTGAAATTAATTTGAAGCAACTTAACGGATTAAAAATTATCTTCAACTGATTAAAAGTCAATTTGAAAACATTTTTTGCACAAAATTCAACAAAATTTTTCAATTCCAAAATCATTTCCAGTTTCAGTGCAAATGCCGATGATGCAATTTGTCTTGCATCGTGTTAAAAGGAAACATTTTATCTTCAATTCACCAACGTAGCTATTGAAGGCTTCTTCTGGTGTTCCAGTTCACAGCAAAGCTGGCAACAATCATGTCGCAAAACTTTTATAAGAAAACAAAATTCATCATATCGTTCTCAGTGTGTCACAAGCAGGACAACTGGTTGTTCGATTCTACTGAAATAGTTTAATCAAGTGTAACTGAAGAGTGTATCGCTATTTATGAATGGATGACGCTTAAGTTGTACACATTGCTAGACAATATCACCGAATATAATTTGCAATAAATAATCGATAATAATATTCAATTGAAGTAACGGCAATTAGTTCAGCTTTGTGAGAGTCTTTAGCGATATTCTTGATGTCTTTATTGCTTTAAGCACTTTAAGGCAGACATGTTTGGTGATGCCACCAAATCAAAGTAAATGCTTTGGTCAGGTCAGTCAGTACACCAGTAGATGTAAAATGTGTGTGTGGTATGTGCATGTATGACAGTACTGTAAAATCAAAACGAAAGCGTTCAATAGAAGCCTTCTTCTTAAACGAAATTCTGTTCAGGCTGATTAAATAATTTGTAAGGAAATGTGATTTAGCGCAGCTCTTTGTACTTTTACCGGAGCAAATTTTTACCTTCTAAAGGTGATTTATTAACACTTACACTCCTGCGCATACCACCGGTGAACCGGACTAGACTGCCTTATCGGGCGACGCGTACCACCGGTGGTCCGCACTAGACCGTCTTATGGGTGGTACGCAATTGATCATGCTATTAGACGATACGTAATACCAAATCTTTAGATCTTTAACACTTCGACTGGCGAAAAAAAATACCTGAGTCACGTTCTCTTAAACTAATTTATTTTTAATAACAATTACTAATTAATAACGTCTTATAAACACAACAGCCGTCAGTAGGCTACAAGCATGAATTAAAGAGCTGGCGTGAAAGTTTTAATGACGCCATCACAGGAAATTCGAAATTAGAACAGGATAAACAAAAATACCAAATATCGGTACTTAAATCACCAAGGCCTGATGGCGTTACTCAATTTCAAACGAAATCCGCAGATGAAGTTATCAATTTGAATTCGTAGGGGCACGAAAGCAATATAACCCACTTTCACACTTAACACCTCGCAGCAAGAACAAGACCGTAATTTAGTAGGTGTTCTATACCCTGCTCTTCATTAGTATTTTCATAGCAATGGCAGCAGCCTTAATCTGAAGAATATTAAAGAATCTGTACGTTTACTGTCAAAATGGAGTTATCATTCCAAGGCTAACCGGTAGGACTTTTTCCGGTCCGTAAGAATATTATTCAGTTACTAACATTATTCCTCGGTGACCAGGAACCTTTATAATCCAAACATAAAATTGGTCAAATACCTCGTTCGGAGATAGGCGGCACTTGAGCACATTTCTCGGCAGCGAAGATTTTAAGGCGGGAATAGCGGAAAGGCTGTCCTTCATGTCGCCGCAGTCTAGTAGGTAGACATCTCCAGGTTAGACATCCCCAACAAAACGAAATTTGAATATTTCTTCGGCGACTTCCTCTCAGCAGATTTCTGGCAAAAACTCTAAGATAAATTTCCGTGAAAAGCTTCGACTTTAAACTGTAGGTTCCGCCACTCATGAATAAAATTAACACACACAAACAACTTAAATAATACGCGAAACTAGTTTGTAATCCTAACTGAAGGGTTGCATGACCAATTACGTAAACTAAGTAATGAACTGTAAGCAAGCTCCCTTAAAAGCTTCCGAAAACTTAGGTCAGTCTAATAAGCCAACACACTAACACAACCAGCCAAAATAGGATCCAAGTCCCAAATGCAGACTGCAGTTTCAAACATAATTTTAAGTTCAAAACTGACTGACTAACCTCACACTAATCTAGTAGGTAGTGTGTTGGCTTCCAAGACGGAAGCTCACAGTTCAAACCTCAGCTTTGAAATATCAGCAGTCTTCTGACAAAAACTGTATAAATAAATAAATAAATAAAATTGTCATGCTACTAATGTCTAAAATTAAAACGAAAAACGTAGGTGGTGTGAAAAGTCATTAAATTGCAAACGCAATGGATTGAATGAGATTTTTATTTCTTAGTGGAATCAAACTGTGATTAATTAATGTTTAAAAAATTTTAAAAGATTTGGTTGCATTGCAAAAATTATTCTGTTTTATTTGGAAGTTTGCTTTGAGGTTAAACTTCCTTTCGTAAAAAATATTGTTCTTAACCTCACTTATTTGTTTCTCTTGCTATAATTTTCTACTTTTTTTAAATAATTTTATTCACACTTACCGAATAGTATAGCACCCTTATTATCGGCATTTTCCAGTCTCCTCTTTGAAGAACTTTTTGGAAAATTTTTACTCGCTTTTAATCTTATTACTGCCAGTGTTAAACAGCCGCGATTCAATGTGGATTTTGTTGAGCTGATGTTACTGGTGTAATGTTGCTGTATAAATGTTTTTTTAAAATCTTTCTACGTTTCATTCGGTAGCAGCATATCATTATTTGACTAACTTTATGACTCAGTCCAACCATAATCTCCTCTCTTTCTCTGTATGACGCTTTAACTATTTGGATAACTGCTGTCATTATGATATGAACTGTAAATAAAACGGAAAGAAGAGAGTATCAAAATATGAAATTCTAGGAGGTACTAATTAATTTTATTTTGAATATGCATTCGCTTGTGGTATTATGTTACATAATCGTAATAAAATCTGTCGTTTACAAACATACATTGGCAATGTTGCCTGTAAGAAAGATGTTGCCCCTTATGGAATAAATTTGAAAACTCCATATCATGGACGCTAACCCCTTCTAAGTTTATTCTATTTTAAATCTTTGGAAAACAATAAAAAAAATTAAAAAAACAAAAGTTCGATTAGTCGAATAGCCATGGTCTGGTTCAATTGAATACGCCGCCAATGCCTTAAGAACAGTCCCAGCCATTAAAACTGATCGTGTCTTACTCATTTACTACCACCCAAAACATCACTCCAGCTACCAGAGTACTCATGTGAGAAAAACTCTTAGTGTTCTGGTACTCAATGTTTAATAAATCCAACACTTTCCAAGAAATTTAACGTTTAATGGGCGTATCAACAACATTTAAACGCCATGTCATTACGAACTGTCATCTAAGGTAGTTAAATATTTAGACACGGCTATTAATTTAGAAAATAAACACCAAGAAAAAGGAAAAATGTTGCTAATTTTTTGCTTAAAGTCATAAATTTAAAAAGAAAAACATGAATACTAATAGAGATTACTGTCATCTTTTAACGGAACGACCCATATTTTAATTATTCATCGCGTTATTACCATGTTTTCCACAACGAACATACTAATTAACGCTCATGCTACTCATTTGCATAAACCATGAGCGTATTTTGTAGCAGCAATTTTCCTCATTTCTTAATAACCGACAAGGAAGAATTTGTTGCTTTTCAATGTCGTCTTTAAAATGCATTTTGTTGTGTTATTGCTTATGTTTTCGAAATTCGCATAATGATGGTTTTCCTTTTCTTTATAAGAAAAGTTTTCTTTTGTTTTTTGAGGCATGTACCGCATGAAAATGCGCTCTTATGTTTCTCGAATGATGACAAAACATTGAATAAAAAAATTCACGTGGTTTGAAATCGTCATAGTATAGTAAATAGTGTGATAGTCCACGGTGCAAATATAGGTCATCTCCCATAAAACGAAATATGAAAAAAATATTTCTTCAGCGTCTTCCCCTCAGCAGATTTCTGGCAAAAACACTGTAGAGTAAATAAAATTGCCATGAAAAGTTTCTCAAAAAATCGGTCATTCGAAGTCGACTTTAAACTATAACTCCAGCTACTCATGTATAAAATTAACCCACACAATATAAGTGGTGTGAGAAGCTAGGTCGTAATCCTGACTGAAGGATAAGCAATAACCAATTATGTATGTATATGTATATACGTGGTTTGATTTAAAATTAAACTAAATATACGTATACTATATATGAGACTAAGGGCCATTATTAGAACTTCCCGTTAAAATTGGGTTTAGTTAAACGTAACTTTAGCTAAAGTGAATTTTAAAGTCACCTTTAACTTCTTTTCGTTATTACAACCTACAGATAAAATAAAGTCAACTTTTTCAAAAATATGGCAGTGCCGGAGCAATATCGGTAGCACTGCTCAATTAAACAAGTTTTTTTTAAACGCAGTGGCAACCGCGGGCTTCGTTTTTTGTTGTCATTTTGTTTATATTTGAAGTTACCATATTGAAAATAATATATAATATGGCAAATTCAAACATAAACTTAACTTTAAAAGTTACCGGTAGGATGACCCTCCCTTTAGCTTAACGCTCACTTCTACCTTATCGTCCACTCATACTAATGAAAAACAATTTATCTGCCCATTAAAATCCTCCCTTTAGTTGTAATAATGGCCCTAAATTAATGTGTTCAGTTCAGATCTATCGTAAGCTATTGGTTTTATTCCATTCCATGTTTTCCTTGTAATTTCAACTTTTTAAGCCGTCTGTATCCGTTACGTGTGAGCTGCCTTTCTCTTTCTGGGCTACTTTCAGGATTCTGTCATTATTCGTAGTGCTCGTGCTAGTCAGTTTTACTTTCACCTCCGAATTTCTTCGATTTCTTGATTTCGATTTTCTAGCTTGAGGTTGATATTAGCTATTATGCCTTGCAAAAAATGTCAAGTATATTGGATTTTGTTTCCCCAATTCTAAAATTCGTAACTCCCATTCACTTGTCCAATCGAACTCTGCTGGCGATTTGCGTAGCATTCTTCTTTACAGCATAATGAATGATGTTAAACCATATCGGAGACATAACGCAACCCTGGCTTAACCTAGCTTTCAATTCCATCCCATTGTTAAGATTACTTGCATACACTTACGGCGGTTGTACGAACTTCTAATAACTGAGGCAAATTTTTAACGTTACAGTCATGAAAAGCTTAATTTATTAATCAGGTGTTCGAGTTGTCAGTTCGTTAGGCCTGGTTCAGACATACATAATTGGTGATTACATCCCTTCAGTCCGGATTACGACCTAGCTTCTCTTTAAACTTCACTACCTAAAATTCCAATAGTCGAAGAGGAACAGACTCCCACTGTGTAAAACCTAGTTCGATTTTAATATTGATTAGACGAAGACCTTCTAAATGAAAATATTGAACTCAGTCAGTGGAAGCGTTTATGTTTAATTTAAGAAGATTTAAAACCGAAAACGTTTAAGGTTCCCCCTTTCTAAAACTGAAATCTCCATCTATACATCAGGCTGGCTAATTTTAAGACCCCCTACTCTCCCATTTTCTCACCTTTTAAGTCATGTTGGTTCTCGCTCCTCGACTTCGATTTACTGTTGGGATTCTTTGATAGATTCACCAACCATTTCTTTGTGCACATAGTGCGTCTTTGGTTATCTATGGCTATATTTACTAAACTGTTGATCTATCGCCGTGCTTTTGCTGCCATGTCTAGGAGAATAATTTGCACAACCGCATCAAACGACATATTTATCACCACTAATGTGGGACCTACTTATTAATCATATACTGGAATTGAAAATCGATGGCTTCAAAATGATAGCATATACGAAAGACGTTGTGATACTCGTCACGAGGAAGCAGCTTTCAACGACCAGTGATCTTACCGGCACTGGCAAAGGTACAGAAGTAGGCGGAGAAGAATGAATTGCGTGTGAAGCCAGGTAAAACAAAACTTATATTTTTCACTCGGAAGTACGAGGACCTGAGCGTCCCCAATTAAAAAAATGAACGGAACAACTCTGAAACTCTCAAAGTAGACAAAGTACTTGGGTATCGTTTTGGAATCCAAACAATCCACGCTTCAATACTGCATCAAATAGAACCGAAACACACAGGCTTTAGATGTAACTGCACGGTATCAGAAACGGTTTTCACACTCCCTGGGATCTACCGCCTTCGGTACTTGATAATATGTGTGGACAGTCAAGCAGCAATCAAAGTGCTGGGATCGCATCTCGTCAAATCAAAGAGCGTTAGGAGTTGCATGGACTCTCTACACCGTTTACGTCGATACAACACCCAACTCTACTGGGTCCGGGACTCTGTGGCATAGAGAAAAACGATAAGGCGGACGATCTAGCAGAGAAGCGATCGGAGACGTATGCGGAGGAAATGATATAGGGGATATATCCGCCCGTACAAGAACTAGTTTTCAAATTAAAAAAAGCAACATGGTATTCAACAAACCTGTCTCCCGATTAGCAGTTACTATTGGTCGGTAATCTAGTTATACTCGCCCATATAATAATTGAAGAGTTTTTAACCCCCATTATAAAAACGAAACCACGACGCGATATTAATTCTTAATTGCAAAAGTGCAAGCTCGTGATTTCAAACCCTAACTCTGACATCTCGAACAAAATGAAATATGAAAGCACCAGTCTGTCAAAGGAAATATTTTTTTTTTTCAAATTTCGATTTGTTCAAGATGTTTGAGGGGTTTAAAACACGGACTCTCGTCTAATAAGCCAAAACACTAACTACTAGACTAAGGCGATTTCCTCTTAGGAACTTTTCAATTTAATTAATGTACAAAGTGCCTGTTCATGCGATTACAACCGAGAATAGTGCTTAGTGAGCAACTCCTAGCGTGATACATTTCTGAATGTGCTTTGTATGAGTATTAAAATAAAGCAGACGGCATGTCAAGATATAGTGGGGCTTGCAAAGTATGGAATAGAAAACTCAACTGGAAATTTTTATTATTTTTGTGGAGATCCTTCGAACAATTACTACCCTAATAATAAAACTATTCTTCAATACTCATCTTATGGATAAAAATAGAAAACTTATAAGAAACCTTAAACCAACTAAAATTGCAGAGTATGTTTTCAACACTTGTTTTATTTGTCATTCCATTGTTCGTTGCATTAATTTCTAAAAATGGCTGGGAATTACTGACTACGTCTCATTGTAATTCAATAGAAGAGGAATTAAAATAAGATGAGTGCTGATTATGGGTTGCAGCTCAAGCGATAAACTTTTTGTAGGTGCAAATGACTGAATGAATGATTTATTATATCCGTAACCCATCACTGGTGTAATTATAATTCTTTGTCTATTTCAAATTCATTCTTTTCTTTGTCATTTCTTTGTTTTACTTTTCATTCGTATTTGAATGAATTTTAAGTATTTATTTTATAAGAGGAAATTATACACTCTTTTTTAGTCGGCGGTTACATTAAATGTATAAAAACAAGTGCAATTATTTGTGTTACAACAGTCGACCCTTTCGAGGTAGTTTTCCACCATCTTTTCGCACATTTCGTACGGTATCTCAGCGATAACCTGGCTTACGTTGATTTTCATTAGCTCCAAAATTAAGGCGATATCCACCTAAACACAAAAAGTTTAACAGTGTCAAATCGCTTGATCTTGGTGGCTAAATTAATGTCACAAGAACGTGAAATTACTCTTTCGTGGCACTGTCTAGTTGAAATCACTTTCCTTGCAATTCATAATCTTCAATTCAGGCCACAAAAATGATTTATTAGACGGCCATAACGATCTAACTGAACGGTAACAGTTTCTCAAGACCCTAGTGTGCGTTAAACAGTCACTTTTTCCGAATGTAATGGTTGTTAGTCGCCGTAGTCTAGTAGGTGGTGTGTCGCCTTATTAGACGTTAGGCCACGGTTCAAACCCCAGTTCAGACCTCAAAACGAAAATATGAAAAAATATTTCCTCAGCGACTGCCTCTCAGCAGATTTCTGGCAAAAACTCTGAGAGTAAATAAAATTGTCATGAAGAGTTTCTCAAAAATCTGTCGTTCGGAATCGACTTGAAATTGTAGGTCCCGCCATTCATGTATAAAATAACGCACACAACATAAGAAGCTAGGTCGTAATCCTGACTGAAGGGTAGTAATGACCAATTATGTATGTGTTATGTGAATGGTTTTTCCACAATAAATCCTGGGTTCTACGAATCTTATGTAAGAGAATCATCAAAAGAAAAATGAGTTTCAGAAGAATGATTTTTTTTTTGATAAACCACCATTGAAAACCTGATGCTCTAGCACGCCATCACCATATCTAAGGGATTGCAAATGATCAACTGGCTTTAATTAATACGTGAGTTGGACCTTTTATAGCCTATGCATATATTTTTGCAAAAGATGCCGTAATGAGTCGAAGGATAGGCCAAATTGCTGTGATCGCCGTGAAGTATACAAATTCGGATTATTCGCTACACTTTCTCTAACAGATATTTTTGATAGAGCCTAGATTGCAGTGATACAACTGTAGCGCTTCCAATCTCTTAAACTTTCTTTATATTCACGATCTTAATCACCCCGATATCCTCAAAACGTTTCTGCTGTTGAATTAAAACTTTTTTTATAATCCTTCAGTTAGGATTACGGCCTAGCTTCTCACACCACTTATGTTGTGTGTGTTCATTTTATACATGAGTGGCGGGACATTCAGTTTAAAGTCGACTCCTACCAACAAATATTTGAGAAACCTTTCATGACAATTTTATTTACTCTCCCGAGTTTTTGCCAGAAATATGTTGAGAGGTAGTCTCCGGAGAAATATTTTTTCATATTTTGTTTTGTTGGAGTTGTCTGATCTGGGGTTAGAACCGTGGCCTCATGTCTAATAAGCCAACATATTACCTACTAGACCCAAAACAAGAATTTATATGATGACGATGTTTTCCTTTAGGTTGCTCCATTGTGCTTTTAATTGAGGAAGGAGATCTCACTCGCAAAGCTGCTGCACCGTTAAAAAAATCTGCGTATCACAATATGACAATCGATTAAAGTTGGCCACCTTTGTCACAACTGGTCTGCTGACTGACTACTCATATTGTAATGATCAAAACAACAAGCCGACTATTGCATAAACGCTTAGGAGCGCTATTATTCAACACTAAACTTGGTTTGCTTACTACATATACGCCTCAGAAAGCCTATCACGTGACATATAAATGGTCGAATTGAAAATTTAATTCTAGAATTCGAATTAAATTTCAAGTCAAGTCTTATTCCCAGATAATTTACTATCGCTTAGTGCATCTTATCTATTCATTACATTTATTACCACGGGTGTATATCGCCTGGTGAGTACTAAGCCCCGGTTAAGCAAACGTCTACGGATCGTAACGGAATCGACGTTCGCTTTTAGAATACGAAATGCAATGAGAGTGATTAGCGAACCGTAATATAATTTTGGTAACAAATGCAGTTCACATGCAAAAAACGAACGTACACATAGCCACAAAAGTATACATACAGATAACAAATTTCAGAAATTTTTTTAACTAATCCGTTATCGTTGAAAATCTTTGTAATTGTCTGACAACTTTCCTCGATTTTAAGACGGTCTTGGTTAAAAAATTTCCGAAATTTGCTAACTTTTGTGGGCCTGATGTACACTTTTGTGGGCCTGCACGTTTGGCTAATCGGGACTTTATTGGTTCATCTTATGGATCGTTCATTAGGAAACATGTTCATTAAGCCATATTTTTGTTCATTTAATATCAATATTTAATAAGTCAAGTTTTTCTGTAGAAGGCAGCTGGTAGTATGGTGCGAACTCAATATGTAATGAGGGAAGAGAAGAGGAAGAGAAAATACGAAGGAAATTTAGTAGTCGTACGACTTCCCTCGTTTTTCTGAAATTTTTTAAAAACTATCACATTTCATTAGGTCAGGGAGCATTTTTAAAAATGCGAAAGGGAATCTGTGATATTTTCTCTCTGACTTTATGTATGTTCGTAAATCCTTAGCGTGTAAATTGGTCTTTTACAACATGTTTTATGTGGTTGCCTCTATACAACAAAATTACTGCTGCCGTCTATACCTTATGTCAGCTGTTCTCGTAGATGTTTTCCTAGAATTTATGAATTTTCCAATTCTTTATAAAAAAATTTCTGATTCATTTAAATTACTTGTTACTCGCTTTATACCGCTAACATGGAATTTTTTTAAATCTCTTCTATTAGTTCAAAACGTCTACACAAATTGAAAAATATTGTAAAAACAATAAAATATCGGAGATAAAAGTCTGGTAAGACAACATTTATCTTGAACACGTTTTTTTAACGAGATGTCGACAACTTTTATCTTAAAGACACAGACTTTCCCTTTCAATGCCATTGTGGCTTTGTGATCTGACAGTAGCAAGTGATGGCATGAATTCAAACACGCAATCTTAACTGCAGACAAGTAAAACGAAATGAGGCTGCAAGATGAGCGATTCTATCTTAAAAAGAAAAAATCGTATCAACGACAATGCAAAAGACTTTCAGTTTTTACTTACCGCCTCACTTAAATATTTCACTCAACGATTTTAATTGGAAATAATTTTTATTTTAAAAGCTTTGACATTCATTGTACAAGCAAACAATTTTCCATTTTTAAACTACAATATCCTGGAAGTAGTTTTACCACATAATGGCCAGCAGAAAGGCTGCATTGCCATACTCAAATGGAAAGAATTTTGTGACTTCGAACATCAATTATAAAATATTTGAAAGCATAAAAAAATCTTTTTTTCAAAACTCTTTATTTAAAGAACGTGCGAAAAATAATCGATAACTCATTGTTATCAACTTATTGTCAGATGACTAAGCATAAACGCAGCAGTGATCCATAACTTCCAACGCAATATTGTCTCAATGACGAAGAAGAAGTATAGAAATGAAGGAATAAAATATTGAACAAGTTTTTATTAGTTTTTCTTTTTCCTATAAAGGAAACAATTAAAAGCATAACGAAAACAAACATTACAAAACACTTTAAATCGAATTGAAATAGAAAACTGTTTCGCGTTAACAATTCTTTAAAGTCATCTGTACATAGTGTTACAGCAAAATACATTTAAAAACTTTTGATAGTAAACGAATTAGCACTTATCCTTTTGATAGGGCATCCACTTTAAATGCCTTAAACGTCAATAGTGATCAATAGGGCCTTGTACGTTTTACAACCATTTAAAGATCATGGATTTTCATGAGTTGCTATTTAGGTTAAGAAACTTTGAAAACTTACTTATATATTGTTAGGTTAGGTTAGGTTAGGTTGGAGGACGTGTACTTGTCAATTAAGACAAGTACAGTACCCGGAGGTCGAATTGACCCATTGTACAACGTCCTAGTTTCTCACACCACTTATGTTGTGTGTTAATTTTATACATGAGTGGTGGGACCTACAGTTTAAAGTCGACTCCGAACTTTTTTGTGTGTGTTTTTTTATACATGAGTGGCGGGACCTAAAGTTTAAAATCGACTCCGAACGACAGATTCGATAGGATATGCTGCAATAAAATAATTCCGAAGATTCAAAGAATATGTTTCTTTGGGGATAAGTGGAGCAATAAGAGCATCAGAATGATACTTTTTGAAGGCGTATTGCTCTCAGGCTATGGTGGCATAGAATTGCATTATTCTGATACCAGACCGATTTTCTAGATTAAACTGATCCATGATAAAGGTTAATAGGCAACAGAATCAAGAACTGTCCTGGACTGTAAAGAATTGGTTGACAATTACTCCAAGCATGTCACGGAATGCATAATATGCTAAGAATGCTAAGGAAGTGGTAGGGAACATCGCATCGCCTATTGTAGGACAATAAAACAGTGGAAAGTATTAAAAAGTTACTCTTGGGTAATCGCGGTGAGAGTTATATCATGCCTTGAGTACACTAATAAGAATAGTCACGGGCCACACGATCTTACATGCATGCCTGAACAGGCGTGGTGGCCAATGGTGAATGTAGGGCATGTGGTGCATATATCGAAACACTTTTTTTTTATCATTGCACGGCTTCCGTAAGATCAAGATAAATTTGAGAAACTACCGTACCAGACATAACTCATTTAAGAGCATTGTATTGGCAGAATATAAGAAAGTGTGTACAAGATGAAGACTTCCTATAGAAAATAGATTTGTTAACCTTTAAATGTGAGACAACAAGCCCACTTGATTGCTTGAGTTCTCAAACCTAATGGTTGGCTTTTCCTTCTTAAATCTACCTGTCTACCATATAAGTCGTGCTGCCACGCAACTGTCTGGCAATATTCCCCTTTTTTCTGTTTATGTTTCATTTATTTTCGGTCTGGTATTTTCTATGAACTTAATGTTGTTTTGTTATCGTAATTTCTTTGTTTTGTTTGTTTTTCTTGTGCTTTTTCTAGTGTGTGTCTTCAATCCAGCAATGCAGTTACTCTACCATTAAATTCAAAAGAAACTCCTCCGTTATATTTCGGAACTTATATGCTAAAGTAGTCATCATAGCTCAATTTCTGATTGTGCTTCCGAAGAATATTTTAAAATTTCGTTACTACGAGAATCGTTTCTGATCAAAAACTTTCCCGTTTTAACCATTTTCGTACTGTATTGCCTAAATTCATTCAAATAGTGCTGGTGTCGTTGTCTACAGCTGAAGGCGGGTGTTTGCAACAGCCAACCTCAAGAAAAAGTTTTTTTTTTTTAAGAAAACTTAAGAAATTTTACGTCTGATGCAAAAGCAGAGAGGCAATACAAAATCTTAAAAAATAAAGTGAAAATAAAAAAAAACATTTGCAACATTGAAAACGTAAATAATTTATACTTCGTGGATTTGGACATGTTGATTGCAATGCAAAGAATTGGTTGCAAGCACCACAAACACTTGGCAAATAAGTCAAACGGATTGCAACACTGAGAATATCCGAGCCGAGAAGGAAAGTAGAATAATTCAAATTCGCATACAAAATTTAAATTTCTAAGTAATGATGCTGATTTAAAAGCTTTAAAGCAAAGAATTGTTGTTGGCTGCGCAATTTATTTTGTCGCTTAATCGCCAGTTGCATGTATGTTCGAATGAGTATGGAATACCTTGAGGCAGCATTTAAATCTTTTAGCTTTGCAGTGATGTGGCGTACATATGTAAAAAGACAGACACTTAAAATAGGAAGGCAAGAACCTATCATGATAAGACTGAAGGAATACTTATGTATTTATGTATGTATGTAGTTGTGTAAATTATTAAATTTTAAAAATATTTTCAACCAACAGCAGAAGAATGCAAACGAAAAGGGATGTTATGAACGGCTGTGATTTTGATCTTTAAGTTCAAACGAACACACCCACAATTGTAATCAAATGATTACAGCTGGTCTGGACACAGGGCCGGTCATGTAATTCATCTGGTAGTGGTTGCATGTTTATGCAAAGTAATTATATGTGAACCACGTGGAAAAAATAAATGTTTAAGGGCCATTATTACAACTTGCCGTTAAACTTGGGTTTAGTTAAAGGCCTTTAGCTAAAGGGAACTGTAAAATTACCTTTAACTTATTTTCGTTATTACAGCTTACAGATAAAATTTTTCAAAAATATGCTAGTCACCGTATAACCAGTATAGAAACCTTTGACGTTTGACAAACGCTCATAGCAGCAAATTATTAGCCAATTTAGAGGGAGAAAAAAATGCTATAATGTTTTGCGAATCAAATGTCTTAGAAGCAACAGATATACAGACTGAAAACTGGCGGATAAAGCAGAAAAATTAAATGTAAACAAACATTTATTTTTAGAAGTCGCCGTAGTCTAGTAGGTAGTGTGTTGGCTTATTAGACGCAAAAGCCTGGGTTCGAGCCCCAGGCCAGGCATCAAAGACAAAATACAAAAAGTATTTTTTCGGCGACTTCCTCTCAGTAGATTTCGGGCAAAAACTCTGAGAGTAAATAAAAATTTGCCATGAAAAGTTTCTCAATAAATAAAAATCTGTCGTTCGGAGTCGACTTTAAACTGTAGGTCCCACCACTCATGTATAAAATTAACACACACAACATAAGTGGTGTGAGAAACTAGGGCGTTGTACAATGGGTCAATTCGACCTCCGGGTACTGTACTTGGCTTAATTGACAAGTACACGTCCTCTAACCTAACCTACCCTAACCTAACATTTATTTTGTGTTAAAAAAGGGAAATTTGGAATATTTTTTTAATTTCTTCAATGAAAAGTTTAAAGATTCTTAAATATTTAAATATTAATCGAAATGTGTGTGATTTTCGGTCACAATGAATATAGTTTCTTGTGCAAGAGGTAATTAAGAAGCTAAATATTACAAAATTTAAAATAAGACGTACTGCCCATAAAAAATTTTTCTGGGTGAAAGTTGTCAATATTTTGTAATTTCTTAAAAGAAAAAGTAAAAAATTGTTATTGTTATTAGTTGTTTTTATTATTTATTAATAGTTTTACACAAAAATTACATTTTTTTTTATTAACTCTCGCCAATAAACAGAGTTACAATCAGAGAGGGACAGAAATACTTTTTGGTAATATTAGCTGTCCCTTTCATAATTCGCTGGTAAACGTCAAAATTGCGTTTCTATAATGGTTATACGGTGATGCCAGTGCCGGAGCAATGTCGATAAAACTGCTCAATTATACAAGTTTTTTTTTAACGCAGTGGCAACCGCGGTCTTCGTTTTTTTGTTGTATATGATCATTTTGTTTAAATTTGAAGTTGCCATAATGAAAATAATATACAATATGGCAAGTTCAAACATAAAGTGACCTTTAAATGTTAAAGGTAGGATGATCCTCCCTTTAGCTTAACGATCACTTCTATCTTATTGGGTACTCATAATAACGAAAAACAATTTATCTGCCCGTTAAAATCCTCCCTTTAGTTAACGCCGAGTTGTAATAATGGCCCTAAGGGTCTCAAATTTCCAATGAAATTCGGGAATATTCATGTGGAAATAATAACAGAGCTGCATACAAGAAACGGCTGTCATTATATAACAGTTTGTTATTCATAAAGAATTAAAGCATTATATCACACTATAGTTATCAATACATAAGTTATATAGGCTAGGCCATCTATCGGTTAAAATTTTAACCATCGGCTATTTCGAATCTGGCAATACTTGTGTGATTCTCTTCTGTCACAAAATTCAGTACATTATCTCCACTGAACGTAATGAATCGATTTACGCTTAAGCAATTTTAGAATTTATTGGGCCAACGAGAAACTGCTCGATGATGTTGATTTTGCCAAAAAAAATTATCTTTTCGAATGAAGGACATTTTCATATTGGTGGGTGCGCTAATAAACAAAATTGCCATGTTTAGGGCTCAGAAAACCCACACGTGGTTTTATAGAAACCAATGAATCCATTACAAGTGACTCTTTGGTGCGGCTTGGGGATCGGAGGTATTATTGGCCCATATTCTTTTGAAAATGAGAACAGTTCAACCATTACGGTCAATGAAGACACCTATCGCACCATGATAATCTGTTTTTTTGTATTCGCTATTCATGGTATTGAAGTGAACGATATTTGGTTTCAAAAGAATGGTGCAACTTGCCACACACCTCGTGCCACAATCGATTTATTGCGACAAACGTTTGATGGCCGTTTAATTAGCCGAAATGGTGATGTCAAGAAGCTGCGACTTGACACTGTTGGACGGTTTTTTTGTGGGGCGCCATTAAACAAGAGTGTTATGCCGACAATTGCTTTCGCGAATTACTTTTTAGTAATAATTCTCACTTTCTTTTTTGTATTGTGAGTAATCATATAAAACATCAGACAAACAATCAGACAATCACGAGCACCCAGTGTCTCTGGAGGGACTTGAAATTTTGCGCACTACCAAATAGGCCATCGAGGTTTCCAAAGCTGAAACTATCGCACAAACAAACCACATGGATTACCACCACAAATCTTAGTTTTTTGAAAGGAGTTAGAAAAACAATTTTAAGAAACATTAGCCAAACAGTATAAGTATATCAATTGAGAATAACTTGCAAATAGACATTTTCCAATTTCATAGAATTGTCTTCAAAATTAGGTTCCTACTGATAAGTTTTGTGACTATTTATTTAAGGCGCAACAAACCATTTCTCCAGCACAATATTCCAATATACTAATACCGCCATAAATAGGGCATAACAAGCAAAATCAATGATAAATCGATCGCAACAATAATTCCAATAAATCACGAACGTACAACTATTTGTTTAAATCAAAAACTTGACCTGTGAAGAGCCATCACATGTAGTTTGTCGTTACTTTTGAAAATTTTTCAGTTAAAGGTACGTACAGTGGTGGCCTTATAATTAGAAACGACTTAGCAACATGTATGTTTGTTAATTTGTTTTACAGTTTTCACTGTGTACCTGGGATCAAAGGCTTTGTTTGGAGCACGTCTTACATACGTTTTTCCATCAGATTGGGACAAATTAAACTTAGATTCGTCACTCCAGAGAACTCTGTTCCAGAAACATCGTTTCTAATTATAAGGCCACCACTGTATATACTTATTTACATACCCGAGCTATTATCCGTAAGATTTGTGTATGTCGTACATCGTTGTTACTTGGTTTGTATGTGATACGTATGAATTGTTGTTTATTTGGTTAAAACTTTGTTCAATTCAATGTCCGACATGAGTCATGGTAGACAACCACTCAGACAATTATTTGCGACAATCATTTACACCAAAGCCACGATCAGGTTTAAAACCAAACTGAACAATTTCATAAAATGTACACTGAAAATAATCTTTCTATTTACACTATAAAGATATTCATTAGGCGTCTGTTAATATTAGTTGTTCCAGTTCCCTTGCATCAACACATAACATACATACGTACATAATTGGCCATTACAACCCTTCAGTCAGGATTACGAGCTTCTCATACCACTTATGTTGTGTGTGTTAATTGTATACATGAGTGCTGGGACCTGCAGCTTAAAGTCGACTGCGATCGACTGATTTTTGAAAAGTCGTCGAAGAAATATTCTTTCATTTTTCGTTTTGTTTGAGATGTCTGATCTGGGATTTGAACAGTGGCCCCACGTCTAAGAGGCCAACACACATCCTACTAGACTATGACGACTACATTTGTAGCCCAAAATCAGGATTTGTCAGAAAACAAAGCTACGTATGAATTCTGTGCAAAATCCAGTTGGCTATAATTTATTTTATTTTACTAACATCATCCATATTAATGGGTGATTTTTTTAAGAGGTATAGGAAAAATTTTCAAAAAAAAAACACATAAAATTCAGAAAAATGCATGAAATCTTTATTTGAATCGATAGTACGGTTGACCGCGACTGCGCCTCAAATGGTCCATCCGCTTAGTCCAATTTTGGCATACTCTTTCCAACATTTCGGACGGTATCACACGAATAAATGCTTCAATGTTGTCTTCCAATGCGTCAATTGAAGCGGGCTTGCCTGTATAGACATGAGCTTTAACATAGCCCCACAAAAAATAGTCTAAAGGCGTTAAATTGCACGATATAGGCGGCCAATTGACCGGTCCCGAACGTGAAATAAAATGTTCACCGAACTTGCCTCTTACTAAGTCCAATGCCACGCGTGCTGTGTGGCATGTGGCACCGTCTTGTTGAAACCACATGCCATGCAAGTCAAGCTCTTGCATTTTGGGCAAAAAAAGTTGGATATCATCTCACGGTAGCGCTCAACATTCACAGTTACGTTACGATTCGCAGCATCTTTGAAGAAGTACGGTCCAATAATGCCACCAGCCCATAAACCGCACTAAACTGTGACTTTTTCTGGATGCATTGGTAGCTTTTGCAATGCTTCTGGCTGATCTTCACTCCAAAATCGACAATTCAGCTTATTTACGTATCCATTGAGCCAAAAAAGAGCTTCGTCGCTAAACACAATTTTTCGATAAAGAAGTGGATCTTCGGCCAACTTTCCAAGAGATTATTCATCAAAAATTCTGCGTTGCGGTAGGTCGTTCGGCTTCAATTCTTGCACCAGCTGTATTTTGAAAGGCTTCACACCTAAATCCTTCAGCAAAATTTTCCACGTTGTTGAGTAATCGATAATTGATGGTCATCATTAACACTGGCCGATACAGCTGCGATATTTTCTTCAGTTCGCACTCTACGTAAGCGTGTTGGTGGTTTAATGTCCAACAATGTAAATTTGGTGTGAAATTTAGTTGCAATAGCCCGAATAGCCGCTTCAGTGGGTCGATTAAACTGACCATAAAATGGAAGAAGTACGCGATGAACTTTCTTAACAGAGTACGTATTTTGATAATAAAATTCTGAAGATGTTTGACAGTGAAACTAAACACGATACGTGCGTGAGTTGTTTTAACCAGTGTTGCCAAAAAAATAATAGCTAAAAAATCACCCGTTATAAAAGAGCCGATGTTCTGATTGACTTCGAATTCTTATTATTGAGGCACAAAACACTTCCGGATTTAGAATTCAAAACTTTAGGCAAAGAATTTTTATTATTTGGGCGTGTCGATATTCAATTGACTATAATCAGCTTCCCATAGCGCTAGGCATGATTCAAATTTGGATTACAAGTGTTCTAGGTTCCACAATTCAAGAATTATTTTGATTGTAATCAACTTCCATTGCGCTAGGCATAGTCTAAATTCGGATTACAAGGATTCTCGGTCCCACAATTAAAAAATCATTTCGTATTCCCCTAAAGCTTGCCATGAAAAAGTACACGTAATTCATTGCTGATTTTTTTATTCCGAATTACTGATTTAGATTTAGAAACTTGAACAATATTGACATATTCCAGCCATAAATTTATAAAACTTCCTAAAATTCCAATGTGGCACTGCATTTTAATCGTACATCGAGGTATACATGTAAGACATTATGAGGTAAAATTGGTTTGTTTACATTGTTTACGTTCGTTACTCGATCATCGAATTCTTCTTTAGGTACGTAGTAAGGACGTATTGTTTTTGTTTATTGGTCATGTAATACCCGTCGTTGTTGTTGTTTTTGTTTTGATTTTGCAAGTATTAATGGCCTTAAGGATGTTCCTTTAAAATCAATGGTTGCGGGATAATCATGTAATTTTCTTAATGTTACAACATTACAACACCCACGGCATAGCTCTAACAACAACAACAACAATAATAACAATTACATTAAGAAAGAAGAAAATTGGTTGGACGCACGAACGATAAAATGAATGAATAAGTGAATGAACGCATTTTAAAGTTAAATTACGAAACGACCGTGGGACACATAAACGTTCGTACTCATCATTGCAACGCTTATCATGACATGTTGCAGTTGGAATGAAACTGTTGTCAGCTATGTGTATACCTTAAGTACTCAAATAAAGAACGAACTATGGTTAGGATTGCCAGACTTAAGTTTTTGTGAAGTTTAATTGTTGAAGTCGTACATACTTTCATACGACCTAGTTTCTCACACCACTTATGTTGTGTGCGTTAATTTGTATACATGAGTAATGGGCCCTACAGTTTAAAGTCGACTCCGAACGACAGATTTTTGAGAAACTTTTTTATGGCAATTTTATTTACTCTCAGAGTTTCTTTTTTGCCAGAAATCTGCTGAGAGGAAATCGCCGAAGAAATATTTTTTCATATTTTCGTTTTGATGTCTGACATGGGGTTTGAACTCGGGCCTTGCGTCTAATAAGCCAACACACTGCCTGCTAGACCACGACGACTTCCAATGAAGTCGTAAGACTTTCAAATTTCGAAAAACTTCGAAATGTATTATTCGAATACACAACAGAACGGCATCTGAAGAAAAAAATGCAGGCAAAAAAACAGGAAAGAGGCATAGGGCCACAACAAGCAATCTACAAACAGTCAATCAAATTTTCAAAACATAGTTGACCTTAAGGTCAAGACAAAAGATGGGTTGTACCGATATACTTTGACACCACTATTACACTGTAGTATGGACTTCAAATTGACAAAACCAACGATTTATGGGTATCGAGTATCGCACATTTATCTAGGCTCCTCCTGAGATACTTCGATTTGAAGAAATAGATTTGAGTTGTAAACACATTTCTTATGACACACGTGGTATTACGGACAGTCATGAAAACCAAGCAAATATTTACTTATTAGAATACAATTACGAGATGAGTAACTGTGCGCCCGTGATAGTGTAACTTGCCAAAGCCTGTGATAGAAATCGAACGCACGATTATCACAATAAAATACAAGCGCACTGCCGACCAGAGCCCCCATAAATATCAGGTCTTGCAATAGCAATTTCCGAACTTATTGAAGCAACATCTGTTAAATTAATTGTCATTTAATCACTCTACTTTGGCAAATTCCTAAGCACTGATATAGTATTCAACAAGGAAAAATAATAAAATTGGTGGAACATTCGAGTCCACTAGTTCAATAAACAATCAATCGACGTTTGTACGTCGACGAAATTGAAGATCTGCCGAGAACATCGCCGCTGTTTGTGAGAATGTGCAGGCGAATCTGAAGCAGTGGTTTTGATGTCGCTTACAAGAATTCAGCCTTTAACAGATCACAGCAGGGCAAATTTTGTGTCGTGACTTTGGCCTGCACTCACACAAAATTCAACTGACCGAATAACTGAAGGTAAACAACCATAGGATGACTCCTAATCTCATATTTTTAGGGGTCTAATTTTTATCGCAAAATCATCCTCAGCGATTAGGCCCATTTGTGGATGAATGGGTACATGAATAAGCAAAAGCGTTTCCAAAAGATTCACTGTTTTAGACGGGCGTCGTTATCGATGCATATTTCTTTGAATAAGACATTGATCAAGCCATCACTTCCAACGGTGAGCAGTGCAGTCCAACTTCCTTTGGACTGAATTGGATGGTTTGAACACCAACGACATGTGGTTTCACCTGGATGTCGCTACGAACCACACTAGTCATGCCACATTTGAAATTCAGCACGAGTGGCTGGATAACAAATGCAGAGCTAACTTTGATTTGATGAGACTTATCGGTTTCTTTTATCGCGGAATTTGCCCTGCATTAGGAAAAATATGGAAATGTGATCGCTCTAAGAATATAACACTGCGTTTAATACCTTCCAAATGGAAAACATAAAGGCAGGGCAGTCATCTAACATCACTTTAGCAATGTTTTATGAAAGTTTTCTTTTCTTTCCTTTAAATTATTTTCTTATGCAAGTTACTCACGCTTCTATCATTATCAACCACCCCATCATCATCATCATTTTAAGCATCATTCCTTCATTTCTTACCCTCATAATCCCAGTCACTGTCTGCTTAAACTGTGTTGCAACAGGCAACATCAACGTGTTTACACCGATGGATTGAAGTTTCTCATTCTTTTTGAACAATTCTGTTGTTGTTGCCGACCTTCATGATATTCGTACATATGTTGCACGTATTAATGATTGTTTTGTTCGTGCATTTAGTTACCGAATCAATCTTAAAAAAATAAGAAACTTTACGAAAATCTTTGTTGTGGTTGTTGTCTGATGCCGAAGTTAAAATTTACTTCATTCACTAGCAAACGGTTAGATTCACTGGATATAAGCGTGGATACGTAACTTGCCTGCGCCTTGTATTGGTTGTGTATGGGTTGTGTTGCAGTTCAAATGTTTACAAATTTGTTGTGGTTAATTAAACCCCTGAAGGCTTTATGAGATTAAAATGCGTGAACACTTATTAAATTATAATCCCTCTTCACAATAGTATTTCGCTAAACTTGTGCAGCCACAACGTAAATTTTGCAAAGCTTTGCAGGCATTGTAAGATGAATTGAATGAAGGAATTGAATTAAATAACAGGGGCAATAAAAACCTTTCCTACAGCAGCCCTAGAAGGTCTGTTAGATTTAAGTGCGTTGCACGTGGTAGTATCTTCAGAACAAATCTTTAGAGACTGTGGTCGAATATGAAATTCTTTAGGCAATTTCGGGACCTGGATAATCGATTGGCTGACAGCTACCTCCTTACCTGCCCCATGAACAGCACCAGTAAACTTTAAGTTATTGTTAAGTGCTTTGCAACTACAGCCCTTAACAAGAATGAGTGGAATAATCTGGAAGCTGCATACTTTCCTTTAAGAGTATTTGTGGCACATAGATGGATCAAGAACAGATGTTGGGACAAAAGTGGGGATTTTTGTTCCCAGAATGAAATATCCCTAGCCCATACAGAAACTCGCATGTATCTTCCAAACAGAAGTATATCCATCGAAAGATGTGTTCAAGACAGGACACTAGCAATACTATCTGGCAGTGAGGCTGCCATTCGAGCACTTGGCTCTTATGAGGTTAAATCGAAGATAGTATTGGGCCTATCTGTAGAAGCTAAGTCAGCTAAGTCGACAGAATAAGGTTACCCTCTGTTGGATCCTAAGTAATGTAGCAATTCGTGGCAATTCTCTAGCTTACGAGTAGACGAGCTTCGGTGCCGTTAATGGAGTCAGAACCCTTCTGTAGAGTGGCAGCGCATGTTTGGAGAGGAATGCTCAATGGAAGGGAAGATAAAAGGCAGCAAAGACAATAACCAGAGGTTGAAAAAAGTGTTTTGACAGGTCACTATGGGTTCAGGGTACATTTATTCAAAATGGAGGCTATCAAGATCCTTACATGTAGATTGTGAGATGAGTCATTGGAACTCATTCTTGGATCCCGTTGAGCATTAATGTATCCTAGGAAAAGAGCAACAACAACATATCTAGAGCTAGACGGGGAATTGATATTGTCGACACCATCGACTGGCAGAAATCGATTGATGTCTTTGCCTTCTAAAGCTCAAGATTACAGGCTCTTAGTAAAGATACAATAAATAAATGCGAAATATAATAGCTTGTAGTGATTTTAGACGCTGATTACAAATATAAACACTAAGTTTGAATACCGGCACACTCGGGTTATTTCGTTGAGGCATAATTACCAACTAAATATGCCTCAAGTCGTCATTTCGCCTCAAAATCTTATTTAGTTTTTGCATGAGGTATACAGGATGATAATTTTCAAAATCTTTATGGTGCGGATTGTAAAAACTTTTCAAATTGAATTAGAATTTCAGGCTTTTAATTTGAATAAAATTTAAATTGGTCATATTGTACAAATTGTGTACCAATGGTTTCAAACTATAAGTTTCACGTCAATTGGAAACAGATACCAATCTTACATTCTTTAACAACTCGCATGCTCCATTCCGTCTGCCGAGATTACATTGAAGACATCCGTTCACTTCATTACTCGTTCTTAAAATTTTAGCCAATTTATAGCCATGACGTTGAGCAACTACTTGTGTTGTATCGTCAAGTTCAAATCAACACGTAAATCATTAACGAACACAATTCTGTGTTGCATGCTTTATTTGGATGTACAATAAAACTCTTGCATAAAAACTCGTGTTGCATGTCAGCACAAACTAGTTTGACAATCGTTAAACGCGTGTTTGATCGAACAAATTTGAAAGAAACAAAAAATACTTTCGTTCACTTACGGAATGTAGAATTCAATCTTAACGGCAGCAGGAGTAAATAAATCCGTTTAAAAAAACAACCGACTTGGCATGTGAGGAATTGTGTTTTCGTTTAATGTTGTACGACTGACTAGACATGAATTATTTGCGTTCTAAATAAGAGCGTGGTGTTGAGCGTAAATCGATGTAATTTTTTTTTTGTTTTTTTAATTAATTCTGAATCAAGGCAGATGAACAGTGCAAAGTTGTTGCATGATTTTTTATTAGAGTCAAACTTACAACAGCAAAAACAGTGTCGAAAATCAGAAACTACCTGGCCGTGTAAATTTTTATGATAATTTAAATTAGAAAACTCTCAAATAGAAGAAGACTGCTGAGAGGAAGTCGTTGAAAGGAATATTTCTTCATACTTCGTTGTGTTCGAGATGCCTGTGATGGGTTTTGACTCACAGGTACTTAACCTAGCTTATATGATACTTATAAGAGTGTGGGATGGAGGTTGGAAAAAGCATTATGCTTTATGGGAGCAAAATTTGGCCCGAAACACTAGATGTTAAAAAGCGGGCAAACTCACTTGTATCGGTACAGAGAACGGCGGCATTGTGTATCACGTCGGCATATCGTACAGTGTCCGCTCCAGTAGTACTGGTGATAGCAAGTATAATCCTTGTAGATCTGCTGGCAGCGGAGCGGATGGAGATATATAAGGCGAAATCGGCTGGAAATCACATTACCGGTTACTTCAGGGAAAACACCATTTCAAAATGGCAACTACGATGGAGTGAGGAAGATAGAGGAAGATGAACGGCGAAACTTATTCCGGACATAAGGCCATGGATTGGTCGGAAATTTGGAGAGGTCAATTACTACGCTACACAGATGCTATCGGGTCACAAATATTTTAGAAAATATTTGCACAGAATGGGCAAGACCGCCTCCCCTTACTGTCTTTACGAGGAAGGGGAAGTAATTGATGACGCAGAGCACACTGTTTCGAGTGCGTACTGACGTCAATAGTTGGAACGATCACAGCCGTTAACATTGTCGGGGTCATGATTGCGAGTAGTGGAAATTGGAGCTCGTTGGTGAATTACGTAGAGCGCATTCTGAGACGGAAAAAGAGAGATCTTGAGGCTGCAGAACAAGCATGTCGGCATAGGTGATACTGTCACACGTGCCAAGCAAAACCGAAACGATGATTTAGACGAAAGGAACAGTGGAGACGCTTAGATGTCTCCTTAACTTTCAATACGCAATCCGTACGCGGATATCGACATGGAGAGGCCAAAGAGCCAAAAGGACTTCACTCCGAAGTAATATCACCGTAGTTCCGGAGTGGGCACAAACAATTCCACAGGAGACGAGGGGGGATTTAGTGGGTGAGGGCCCCACACACGGAGGATGTGACGACTTCCTCTATGGTGCGGTTAGGTACATTTAGCCCTCCTCGGCGAAAAAAAATAAGAGTGTGGGAGAGATGTCAATTTATAATATAGTGTGGGCCATGTTAAAGTTTAATTTTAAAAATACAATAAATTAAAAACGGTGTGAAATTTTCCCAAATTTATTTTTTAGTTGTGAAGCACATTTGTTCCGGTTAGAAATGGAATACTATTTCACACCTATGCCTGCCGCGGCTGGCCTCCCATTATCTAATTCGATCGCACCAATTTTCGTGCACTTTTTCGAGTGTTTTAAGTCGTATCTCGGCAAAGGCACCACGAATTCTGGCCTTCAAATGCTCAAATGTCAAAATCTCAGCTTCTTGGCGGCCAATTGACATCACAATTTCGGCAAATTAAACGGCCACCAAACATTTGACGTAATAAATCAATTGTAGCATGAGATATGTGACAAGTTGCACCACCGTGTTGAAACCAATCCTCATTCTCCTCAATAACATGAAGAGCGGGTACAATAAAATTGGTTATCATGGTGCGATAGGTGTCTCCATTTGTCGTAATGGTTGCGCCGTACTTATTTTCAAAGAAATATGGGCCAATGATGCATCCGCTCCACAATCCCCACCAAACAGTTACACGTAATGAGTGCATTGCCTTCTCTAAGACCACGTGTGGGTTTCGGAGCCCCAAATACGGTAATTTTTCTTATTAAAGTACCCACCAAGATGAAAATGAGCTTCAAGCTTTTTTTTTTTGGCAAAATCAACATCATCGCGCAGTTTCTCGTTGGCCCAAATTTTCAATAAATCCCAACGTTGCACAAGCGCAAATCGATTCATTACGTTCAGTGGAGATAATATACCGAATTTTGAGACAGAATACATAAGTATTGCTAAATTCGAAATAACATACATACATACAACCCTTCAGTCAGGATTACGACCTAGTTTCTCACACCACTTATGTTGTGTGTGTTGAATTTTATACAAGAGTGGCGGGACCTACAGTTTAAAGTTGGCTCCGAACGACAGATTTTTGAGAAACTTTCTCATGACAATTTTATTTACTCTCAGAGTTTTTGCCAAAAATCTGCTGAGAGGAAGTCGCCGAAGAAATACGTTTTGTATTTTGCCTTGATGTCTGGCCTGGGGCTCGAACCCTGGCTTTACGTCTAATAAGTCAACACACTACCTACTAGACTACGGCGACTTCTGCCCTCTGTCGACTCCGAACGACAGATTTTTATTTATTGAGAAACTCTTCATGGCAATTTTTATTTACTCTCAGAGTTTTTGCCAGAAATCCGCTGAGAGGAAGTCGCCGAAAAAATACTTTTTTGTATTCTGTCTTTGATGCCTGGCCTGGAGCTCGAACCCTGGCTTTACGTCCAATAAGCCAACACACCACCTACTAGACTACGGCAACTTCAAATTCGAAATAACAAATGGTTCAAATTTAAACCTATATATGGCCCACCCGATACCAACCAGTTGTTATTTTAGGTTACTTACTAAATTTCTTCCGTATATATAATCAGGTTTGTTCAGTGCATTATCTATGAGTTGATTACCGATCAGTTTCAGAATTTAATTCATTTAATTTAATTTTATTGCGTTTCTTACGATATGAGCTATTAGTCTCGCATGTCCTTTATATGTAGAGGTGTTATGTGAGCAGCTTGAACCGACTGTAATTGTTTTAATTTCCAACTCTTACTTGAATACACATCTGCTTAATACAGGCTTAGTGTAGGCTCAAAAGCAAATCAAAAACCAAACAAATTTCCTTGTAATAAATAAAGTCAACATTTTCGTTGGCTTGAACATCATCAGGAAAGCGGTAAATATTATCGTTAATGCAAAATTAATGTCTGACAAAATACGCCTAATCAGAGTCAAAACGTGGGCCAATAAAACAATCTGTTAACTACCGTACTATAGCGTACATTATAATCAAATTGTTGTTTGACCACTTTCCTCGCCATTATGATGATAAAGTAGCAATAAATTTATCGAATATTTGGTAATACACGATACGTGATTATGAACATTACAGTTGAGTGTCGATAAAATTTATTGTGCACCATTCTGTTTGACATACAGTTGTGTAGAACTCAAACGAACATAATGCAAGCATTGCAGAATAGGGCTTAAAGTTCTCAAAAAGCACTCAAGAAAAAATAAATAAAAAATGGAAACTTCAAAACTTGTCATCCTTTTTAAGGTAACTACAGAGCTAACTTTAGCTAAGTCACATACCCTACATATAGTAATAAAACATTTTAAAGTATGACTATTTGGAGAATGGTAATCATAGAGTGGAATCCTCAAGTTTCAAACAAGTACGTTTCACCAAGATGTACGTTTACCAAGAGATCAACGATACTCCAAAAACTTTAAAGGTATGAGCTTACATGGAAAGGCGTAATAATAACAGCACCAAACTGTGTTAGTTGGAAATGTATTAAAAGCCATAGTTTTCCAACAGGGGTTAAAAAATCACTATAAGCACTTTGAAACACTCTACCCATAAGTACACAGCACTGTACTTGAAGTAAGTACCTCATCTTTTGGCACATCGCGCTTTTCGAGTGTATTCTTTTCTTGCATACGGTGGGCTATCTATCGGTCTAAATTTCAAACATAGATTATTTCGAATCTAGCAATGCTTATGTCATTCAATACATACATAATTGGTCATTACAACCCTTTAGTCAGGATTACGACCTAGTTTCTCACACCACTTATGTTGTGTGCGTTAATTTTATACATGAGTGGCGGGACTTACAGTTTAAAGTCGACTCCGAACGACAGATTTTTGAGAAACTTTTTATGGCAATTTTATTTCCTTTTATAGTTTTTTCCATAAGTCTGCTGAGAGGAAGTGGCCGAAGAAATATTTTTTCATATTTCGTTCAGTTGGAGATGCCTGACCCGGGGTTTGAACCGTTTACTCACGTCTAATAAGTCAACACACTACCTTCTAGACCACGGCGACTTCATGTCATTCTATTCTGTTACAAAATTCAGTATATTATCTTCACTGAACGTAATGAATCGATTTACGCTTGAAAAACTGAACGATGATGTCGATTTAAACAAAAATCATCTTTTCGGATCAACATTATTTTCATCTTGGTGGGTACATTAATAAGCAAAATTGCCGTATTTGGGGCTCAGAAAACCCACACGTGCCCTTAAAGAAGCCAATGCACCCATTACGAGTGACTGTTTGGTGCGGTTTATATAGCAGAGGCATCATTGGCCCATATTTCTTTAAAAATGAGGACGGCGCAACCATTGCAGTCAATGGAGTCTCCTATCACACCATGATAACCGATTTTTTTATACCCGCTGTTCATGGTATTGATGTGAACGATGTTTGGTTTCAATGGATGGTGAAACTAGCCACACATCTCATGCCACAATCGAATTATTGCGTCAAACATTTGATGGCCGTTTAATTAACCGAAATGGCGATATTAATTGGCAACCAAGAAGCTGCGATTTGACACCGTAAGTCCACTTTATGTCGGGTGCTGTTAAGGAAAAGTGTTATGCCGACAAACCAGAGGAAATTAAGCATTTGAAGGTCACAGACATACATAATTGGTCATTACAACCCTTCAGTCAGGATTACGATCTAGTTTCTCACACCACTTATGTTGTGTGCGTTAATCGTTATACATGAGTGGCGGGACCTACAGTTTAAATTCGACTCCGAACGACAGATTTTTGAGAAACTTTTCATGAAAATTTGTATTTACTCTCAGAGTTTTCGCCAGAAATCTGCTGAGAGAAAGTCGCCGAAGAAATACTTTTTGTATTTTATTTTGATGTCTGGCCTGGGGTTCGAACCCTGGCTTTTCGTCTAATAAGCCAACACACTACCTACTAGACCACGGCGACTTCATCATTTCAAGGCCAACATTCGTGATATTATTGCCGAGATACGACCCCATACACTCGAAATAGAGCCCGAAAATTGGTCTGATCGAATTAGGTACTGTGAGGCCAGCCGTTGCAGTCATATGAATGAAATAATATTCCATTTCTAATCGAAACAATTGTACTTATTTTGTTTTATTGTTTTTTTTTAATTTAAACTTTTAAATGACCCACCCTATATTACCATCATGATTGTTGGATTACAATCTTAGTAATTGTGTCTGCTAATGTCATTTGACAAAAGGAAATCGATGGCTTACATGTAAAGAAGAACAGAGCCGATCTCTTTGGGGATGTAGAATTTAATTAGTACCACGCAGTTAAGGACTATATAAGATCAGGCAACTAATAAGCAAATCAAAAATAACCATAGTCTGTGCGCATGACATTGCTATTCATACATATAGGCTGCCTTCAAAAATGTTAGTTGCTTTGTGTTTGAACAAAGTATCGTATTTCATAATGCCGCTGTACAAAATATATACAATGTATTCTATTTCAAAACGTCGTCAATGTTTATTTTTAACACAGTCAAAAAGCAATCAGGCATCGGATTTATAGTTTGATGCATTGTTTGGTTATTTTGCATATCTACATAGTTTATATACATACATACAGTAGTAGAACTGCATACAAACTTTGTATTGATACATTTTGGAAGGCAGCCGTATTGTTTACAAAAGCATAATAAAGACTCTGGGCCTTATCATAAATAAATAGAATACATTTCTGAATATAAGTTTTGTGACTTACCGAGTTTGAGTTCCCTTCTGAAGGATAGCAGCAGTAAAATGAACTTTCATGTTTAAACATTACATTACAAAGGCAAATAGCTATTTTGGAGATATAATACATGGTACACTTATCCTGCTACATACAAATGGCGGTCCGGAGGGTTCTCTTTCAAACCGTGCTAATGCGATATCTGAAATAATTTTGAAATTTGAAAAAATTTATTTAAAAAAAATCGACAATTCGTTCAAAATATATGGAAATTTTCTAAAAGATTATGAAACATAGACTACTTGCTTCACTATATACAAATGGTGGGCACTCTTTCAAAATGTGATAGCGGAATATCTGGGGAATTTTTGGTATTTGATAAAAAGTACTAAAAAAAGCAGTTTTTGTTCGATAATGTAAGAAAATTCTCTAAAAGATTAGTACTAGCGGTTCGGTGGTCATTTTTGAAGCCAAGGGTAGTGCTTTATTTCATGTTTAAGATTAACATACTGTACGTTAATCGCCATAGTCTAGTAGGTAGCTATGGCTCAAACTCCAGCGCAGGCATATCCAACTAAACGAAATGTAAAATAAATATTTCTTCAGCGACTTCCTCTCAGCAGATTTCTGGCAAAAACTCTGGGAGCAAATCAAATTGACATGCAAAGTTTCTCAAAAATCTGATCTTCGAAGTCGACTCCGAATTAAACTGTATGTCCCACCACTCATGTATAAAATTAACAAACACAACAGTGTTGAAAAATTCAGTACTTTTGTACCTTTTTTGGTACTTTTTCATTTCAAAAATACCACAAAATATACCACGCTTTCAGTACTTTTTTATTTTTATTATTTATGTCTTGCGCTTTTCAACTATCAATGCATTAGCAACACGTTCAACGCAATGCTAAAGTGGAATTAGGCTTTATTAGCCCCGGTTAGCCAATCGTCTACGGAATATACGTTCGTTTTTAGAATACGAAACACAATGAAAACGCTTGCAGAACCGTAATGTAATATCGGTAAGCATTTGCATTGCTCTTCATATGCTAAAAACGAACGTATGATACATTGCGGTCCATCGAATCAGATGTTTTTGTCTTGTACGTGAGGAACGCGAGTAAGTCGTTAGTTTTTCTGTTCCGTGCCGTATGTGTATTAAAAATAAATGAATAAATAGTCTAGTAGGTAGGGTGCTGGTTTACTAGACTTGAGCCCACGGTTCAAACCCCATGACCCCATCAAAACGAAATACGAAAAAATATTTCTCCGGCGACTTCCTTCTGGCAAATAAAATTGCCATGATAAAGTTTCTCAGAAATCTGTCATTCGGAGTCGACTTTAAGCAGTAGGTCCCGCCACTGATGTATAAAATTAACGCACACAACTTAAGTGGTGTGGGAAATTAGGTCATAATCCTGATTGATGGTTTATAACGACCAATTATGCATGTATGTACTTATTTTTAGTACCAATTGATGCAAAGAAGTACTCTTTCAGTTACAGTTCAGTACCATTTTAACACTCCAGTTTTGCAACACTTAAACACAACATAAGTGGTGTGAGAAGCTACAAGGTCGTAATCCTGACTGAAGGATTGTAATGACCAATTTTGTATGCATTACGTGTGCATAACAGAGTATTATTTATGCTCGGTGTAGTGCACAGTGGTTCCACTTGTATGGGAAGGAGCGACAAAAATAATTATATTAAAGATATAGTCTTGAAATTTTCACAGTACATTTCAGATATAATAACCACAATATTCTAAAAAAATGGGCGCGGTCACTTGCCCCTACCGCCCATTTTTTAAACTTTTTCCTGATAAAATATTCAGAATAAAATTTCGGTTTTCCAGAAATCTTTCAAATACGTGTTTTTCTGCAAATTAAATTTAGTACTTTATTGTTTTCAAAAATATATCAAACATATAAAAAAAACTACTCTTGCAACAATTCAATTGTAAATTTTAGTAGCGTACTTTTCTTTTTACGTGGTAACTTTCATTGACCTGAAATGAATGGATCCGAACTAAGCAATAATATAATTAGTAAATCCGTGTTTGTTGTAATTCTAGAAATTTTTCGTGTGTGTTGTAGCCTATATCTTTTAATGTCTTTATTTTTTGCTTCTGCAGCTTCCTCTGAAAGCTCTCCAATTGAAACTATGGCGCCTTCAATTACAGCGGAAGCGTGCAAAGAATCTTGTGTACAGAAGGTGGGAGATAGAACCAAGGGTACTTCTCTACAAGCTCTTTACCTGTATCAAGTGCGAATATTTTAAATTTGTCGATGTTTATTTTGTAGCCTGATGTCATAGCTTGCAGTAATATTGCACATCTGGTTATGAGCCCTTCATCAACGTCAGTTATCTTAGCAGCCAAACCAGGATTGTTAAAAAAACGTCCTGCGGTGTTCCCATCATTAGACGTGCCGCTACCCCCTTGTCTAGACCTGTCTACTAACAAACCCATCTCGGATCTAAATTTGCTTTGAATTTCCCTTTTCCTATCCATAAATTTATTCTTTTCATCTGTTGATCTGTTGATAGACTACGTAAGGCATCCGCTGCAGTCGCATCAGTTTCTGCCAACTTTGCTGCTCTTCATTGTTTTGTTCTTTTTGAAGAACTTGAGAAATCAGATGAAGGGCGACCACGTTTATTCGCTTTTAATACTTGTTCTTTAGGTGACACAGAAACGTTTTTCAGTTTTAAAAAAACAACCTCTTTTTTAGATAACCAGTCTGAATGTTTTTTAAAACGTCTGATTTTAAGCGGTGATTCTTTTTCCAAATGTCAACAATTCTTTTACATAAATATTGTACACATTTGAATAAATCACAAAACGCACCTTCTTCGCATTCAAAATTAATTAATTTGATTACTTCGTCATAAAATTGCTGTGATTTTGCCGAATTTGAACCCTTCTTAGAGCACCAAAGGTCGAAAATTGTCATTCGTGAAAATATGCATTGATGTTTCTATTATGTAGAATAAAAAAAAATATCAATAACAACAAAAATGTCAGTATTATTAAATCAAACGAGATACACAACAAATTTTAAAAACACAATAAACACAGAGGTTAAGCCAGTATAGCAAATATATAGAAAAAACCTGCAAGAAACTGCACTTGAATTAAACACAATTTTTTACTATAGATGTGTATCAATATTCACAAACCAATTTGGTCATTGGCTTTCATTGGGAAACTAACTAAAACTCTAATTATTTTTTACAAAGAATTTCAAACGGTGTTAATAAAAACACTTCTTAAAAATCATTACTTTACGAAAACTATAACACAATTTATTAAGTTATTATTTCTTAAAAATAATGTCAATACCATTCACATTAATTTCCATTTTAATTATTTTAATTGGGCACTTTAATTAAATGTATTTTAACAATTTGATATTCACTTTGTTTTCACAGTCGCTTAGTTAACTTTCTTCTTCTATATAAAATCGCACTTTAATTGTTTGCATTTAAAAATTACCGTTAGATATTATCAAAAAAAATTCAGAAGATAGAAATTTTATGACATTAGCTACTATTTATTTCGCTACAAACCCAATATAGAAAAAAAATTTTTTATTTTTGTCATATGGGCGCAACCACCGTGTAGTGGTGGGAATCGAAACAATAGTGTAACATACTACCCACTAGATGCTAGAAAAAAGTTGTTTGATTTCCTTAAGTTGGGAAAAAAAAACTCAACGTAATGTCACTGCATTACGTAAATTTTCAAATCATCATTGCAGCATTTGTACGTATGATAATGCAGTTTTTGCAAATTTCTCTTTTTAATGGTTTCGTAAGTACAATTATAATATTCGCTTTTAACTTGTCATCTACATGCTAATGATGAGTATTTTTATGCTTCTTTTTACTACATTTCCTCTTTACTTCCTTGGTGGTCAACAATGCCGTAAATAAGGATGAATAAAAATAGTGAAGTTATGAGCTAATATGCGACAAAATAAAAAAAATTTAAATACACCCAGCTAATCACAACATAGTGTAAATTGTGAGTTTTGTTGAGTAAAACTCAAAAATATATTTGTTTTTATATTTCTTGAACCCTCCAAACTCGATTAATTTGACAAAAACTGTTTTTTTGGACTTTACGCACAAATTTATTAATTACACAAACATTTCTGAACCGATATCCAAAATTTAAACCTTATTAGAAAGGAGATGGTTGGGCCTTTAAAACGATATACATTATACATTATTATTTGACTTAATATGCTATGAGGTTTGATAAGGTAAACTTGACAATTGGGAATGTTTTTCATATTTTTTCAAGTTTGTCCGTTCATAGTAGCAAACTTTAATTAAAAAATATGAAATAAGTGAAGACATTCTGAATGTGAATTATCTTGTGAAGAGATTGATACTTCGTTTGATCAAATCGGACAAATGTTACCATAGTTATTATTTAAAAAGTCCAACAGTCGAGTTATATTTTTCAAATATATTTTTTCAAATTAACTTTTAGTTCAAAAATTTTCAGAATTTTTGATGGATCTTGATTGTTTGTCGGAAAATGTGTCAATTTCACGTTTGAGCAACCACCAGATGTTGGCCAATGTTTGCGCAAAGAGAAATAATAATATTTGCAAAAAAACAGAAATATGAGCCTACTTCTGGTAGTCGCATAAACGTGAAATTGACACATTTTCCAATAAACAATCAAGATCGATCAAAACTTTTGAAAAATTTTGAACTGAAAGTTCATTTGATAAGATGACATATGTATATAAAAAATATAACACGACTGTTATACTATTTAAATAATAACTACGGTAATTTTTATTCGATTTGATCAAACAAAGTGTAAATCTCTTTACAAGATAAGGCACTTACAGAATGTCATCACTTATTTTACAGTTTTTAATTAAATTTTGCAATTAAGAATAGCTAAACCTGAAAAACTGAGCAAAATAATCATATTTTCCAAGTTTACCCGATCAAATCTCATAATATGTAAGTTTGAACCATATGTTTATGTATACCATTTTAAATGCTCATCTGTCCCCTTTTCAAAAACCTTTGAATTTGGAAAACGGGTTAAAAAATATTTGGGTAATCAATAATTTTGTGTGGAAAGATCAAAAATACCGCTTTTTGTCAAATAAAACTAGTTTGGAGGGTTCGAGAAATATTAAAAAAAATATTTTTGATGTCATTAGCTGGGTGTATTTTAACTGTCGCGCCGTGTAATTAAAGTAATATATAGTGGGAAAAAGAAGTAGGAATCAACAAGTTTCCCCACCACTACACCAAACACCTGCAGGGCGTTGTTTCTAGGCAACGATATATGGCAGCCCCATTATCCTAGGACCTGCTACAGCAGACCAATCACCTGCTTAGCTGGAACAACAAAAATAGATTAAAGGAACAGAAACAAGGCAGAAATGATTTGTGGAGGCATATGCTACTGGAACAAAAAATCGATAACAGGAAGGATTGAAAATAAGTAAAACCGTTCGAGGATTTGAACCAGAATCAACATCTAAAGCTCTATTCGTTAGATAAAATGCATGTTAAACACTAGAATTGGATTTAAATATTCGCACATTGTTTACTGGAACTTCAGTTTTCAATTCCAATAAATAAAGGGTCCGCCAAATAACTTTTTTTTTGAAAATGCTTTAAAAAAACTACTGAATATTTTCTCAAATTTCTTTTTTATTTGAAAGTACGATCCTTTCGGTTAATAATGGAAAATAATTTCATTCAAATGGCTGCCTCGGCTGGCCATGCAGTAGCCTATACGGCGGCGGGTATGTAAACAAACAAAATTGTCGCATTTGGGGCACAGAAAACCCGCACGCATACATTGAAAAGCCGACGCACCCAAAACGAGTCACTGTTTGGTGCGGATTTTGATCCAGAGGCATAATTGGCCCATTTTTCTTCGAAAATGAGCAAGGAGTGGCCGTTACAGTTAATGGCGATCGTTATCGGGCCATGTTGAACGAATTTTTGTTCACAAAAATTGAAGAGGAGGATATTGGCAACATTTGGTTTCAACAGGACGGCGCTACGTGCCACACAGGCGAAGCTACACTCGATGTTTTGCGCCCTGTTTTTGAAGATCGCATTATCAGCCGCAGAGCTGATGTCGTTTGGCCACCTCGGAGCTGCGATTTGACACCGTTGGACTATTATTTGTGGGGCGCCGTCAAAGATAAGTGTTACGCCGTCAAGCCAGAGACAATTGACGCTTTAAAGGACAATATTCGTGAAGCCATTGGTGAAATACAGCTGCTCACAATCGATAATGTGCTTAAAAATTGGACCGATCGTGTAGGCTACTGCATGGCCAGACGAGGCAGCCATTTGAATGAAATTATTTTCCATTATTAACCGGAAGGATTTTATTTTCAAATAAAAAAGAAATTTTAGAAAATATTCAGTAGTTTTTTTTTTAAAGCATTTTCAAAAAAAAAGTTATTTGGCGGACCCTTTATCATTGCGAAGTATACAGTGAAACGGAGCACATCCCTAGATTACCTTGATGGTAAGATAAGAGAGAGGGAGCAGTTTTATTGAAACCAAAGTTCACTTGAGCATACATAGTGATACCATTTTAATCGGATGCCTCAGGGCAATTCTTAATTACCCGGTCTAGGCAATTAGCGTCAGGAAAAAAACTTATTGAAGACAATCGTCTAATTGTCACACCACACCCGTGGCATTACAACGGGCCGCTATGCGTGCTCAAGTGAGCTTTTTGATATCAGAGCTACCACTCCCAACTACCCTAATCTGATTGTCACCCAACATGAAATGACCATTCAAGTTAAAATTGTTTTGGCAACATTTTAACAAAACTTATCAGAAAGGCAAGGGGGACTTAACAAAATGACAAAATGATTGAAGAATCTTAAAAGGATTTATTTGTTAAAAGTTTTATTAAAACATCATTAACACCTGTATAGAAAAAGCAAGATAAAATGCTACACAATAAGTCTCGTTTCCCAAAAGAAACTTACGTATGATTTAAGTGCAACTGATTAACCGGATGAGTATCTTCTTCGAAACCTGTTTGTATCAGCTTTTAAAGAGGTTATACGTGCCGGTGTTAATATGTTACGACAACTTAAGGTAAAATGCATGAATTTGTAAAGAGAAACTTCAAAAAGCCGTTGACATTGTGTCATGTTCATTCATGACAATTTTAAAAACGTTTTTGTTTTACTTTTTTCCCTCATATGGTTTTTAAAATGAAGCACATTTAAGTTCTGTATGTTGCGATGTATTAATTTCACTACCACTTTTAAATGGTGGAGTAGTAAGTGACTGTTCCCTATAAGAGTGGTAAGTAACATAACTTTTAACAATTTCCTAAAGATTACAGCAAATGGAGAGTATTAAGATGCCTTTGGAGTTCTTTAATTGACATTTATCAGGAACAGAAAATTTTTAAGATCTTATTTTGAATGGAAGAACAGCTCGTAAAATCTGGCCACGGCTGGATGAGGGGTGCAAAATGAGTCTACTTAAACTCCAAAGAGGCGCGCTCAGTGTAGTTGTCGGTGTCATTACGGGGCATTGCATTATGGGTACGCATGCGAGGCGCATTGGCCTTGGACACCTTGCTAACGACTTCTACAGAAGCTGCAGAGATGAGGAAGAAGAGGAGACTGTCCCTCATCTGCTGGGTACATGCCCGACTGTTTGCCAAAGGAGAAGGAAGTACTTGGGTACCTACTACATGGGTGATATGGAGGAACTGTCAGGGATTGACATTGGCAGCTTGAATCGTTTCATCAGGAGCTCCGAATGGTTTCGAGACTAGGGGATAACGGATGACTGTGGTAGCACAATGGGCCCAATGCGGCCTAAGTGAGTCCATCCAAAAATTTTTCTTGGATGGGCAGCCACCTCTACTTACCTACATATTTTAAATGGAACTGTTATATTGATTAACATGCGTTCAACTCCACTTCACCATTCTCCGCAGTTTTCGATTTTTTTTATTTTTTTTTTTTTTTTTTTTTTTTTTTTTTTTTTGTTACAACTCCAATACCTTCATGACATCCTCTGCCTAACTTAGCACATTTCAAGCGGTTCATTGTTGCTCCTTACAATCAGCATTTACAATCTGTACCAGTGTTGCAAATTTTGAAATGGTACTGAATTCTAACTGAAAAAGTACTTTTTTTACATCAAATAGTACTTTTGTAAAACATACATGCGTAATAACCCTTCAATCAGAATTACCACCTAGTTTCTCACACAACTTATGTTGTGTGTGTTAATTTTATACATGAGTGGCGGGACACCTACTGTTTAAAGTCGACTCTGAACGAAGGATTTTTGAGAGACTCCTCTCAAAGTTTTTGCCAGAGGAAGTCGCCGAAGAAAAAAATTTTCTTATATTTCGTATTGACGGAGATGTCTGCCATTAGGTTTGAATCTTGGGCACACGTCTAGTAAGCCAGCACATACCTACCTACTAGACTATTTATTTATATTTAATACAAGGGCAAAAAACAGCTGATTCGGAACGTAACAAAACGTTAAAGCCCCATTTAGTCACGTCGATGGAACGTAATGTAACATACGTTCGTTTGAAGTGCAATCAATGAATATGGTTGCCGAAATTACCTTACGGTTCGGCAAGCGTTTGGCTAACCGGGGCTAAAGTCTAATTCTACTTTAGCATTGCGTTGAACGTTTTGCTAATGCATTGATAATTGAAAAGCGCAAGACATCTTCTTATATATAAAAATGAATGTGTGTTTATTTGTTTGTGTGTTTGTTTGTTTGTTTGAAGTCTATGGACGGCTAAACGGCTGGACCGATTTTCTTGAATTTTAACAGTACCTTCCTGAATGTCTGGAAGGGACTATATTTTATTTTAAAATTTCAAGTAGGCGAGGTGTCACGTCCACATACCCAATAAGTATTTAATGTCGCATATCTCATAAACTGCAACAGCTAGAGTCCTCAAATTTTGTATGGACGACTTTGACGTATATATGAACAAAATGGGCGGATTGGCTATAGTGGGCGTGTCACCTCCCATAGTCTATTTATATAAAAATGAATGTTGGCTTGTATGTACCTTATAGAATCGTAAACTAAGCATTTGATCATGTTATGATCTGTAGCAAAGTTGTTGCGCATGAACCGACGAAGGTTTCTAAGTTGGTATGACCAATACCCGATAGATGGCGCCACTGAAAATTACTTAAAAATAATTAAATCGTAAACTGTGTATTTGATCATGTTATGATCTTTAGGAAAGTTGTTGCGTATGAGCCGACGAAGGTTTCTAAGTTAGTATGACCAATACCCGATAGGTGGCGCCACTGAAAATTACTTAAAATTAATTAAATCGTATACTGTGCATTCTTTAACAAAGTTGTTGCGCATGAGTCGACGGAGGTTGGTGCAATTAGTTTCCGATGGATGGCGTCACGGACAATTATTCAGAATGAATGACAAGCAATTGGTCGACCTACACCTCAAGCACGGAAGAAAAGAGCAATACGAGCCTCAGAATCAGACGAGCATTGAGGCCGGAAAATCTTCGAGTATATGCCGCTGAGACCCGTTCGCTTGAACCACTTGAACAACGAGAAGTGAGATTAGAAACTGATCGAATGCGTACTACTCAGGCCCGTTCGTCTGAATCATCACGACAACGGGAAACAAAATCAATAAAAATGATTCAAAATTAATTGGATATTTATGCAATGTCTTTCCTTCAAATGTATTTTAGTTGATGGCGCAGCAACACACGCAGGGTACAGCTAGTAAATAATAAAAATAAAAAAGTATTGAAAGCGTAGCGGGGGTAATGCGTTATTATTGAAATGAAAAGGTACTGAAAAAAGTACAAAAGTGCTGAATTTTTCAGCACTGATCTGTACTGGACAAAAAATTTTAATAACAAATTTGTGGTAATTACAACCCTTCAGTTAGGATTACGACCTAGCTTGTCACACCACTTATATTGTGTGCGTAAATTTTATACATGAGTGGTGGAACCTACAGTTTAAAGATGGCTCCGAACCGCAGCGTTTTGAGAAACTCTTTCATGGTAATTTTTTTTTACTCTCAGAGCTTTTGCCAGAAAACTGCTGAGATGAAGTCGCCTAAGAAATATCTTTCTCATATTCCATTTTGTTCGCGATTTCTGACCTGGGGTTTGAACCCAGGCCTCACGTCTAATAAGCCAACATACTACCTGCTAGACCACAGCGACTTCATACGTAATATGGTATTCAAACTAAATTTCATTTGTTCATTACAAATCAGTTTTAAAAAAGAATTAAGAAAAAGGAAACTACTTTCTAAATTTAGGCTAAAGAAGAACAATGGAATCCAAAATTACTGGTAAACAATACGTTACTTTTTCCAAAGCATTTAAACATTTCTTCTTCTAATATTTGTTTTTTCTCAGTGTACTCCTATGTGTGTTAACTATCGTTTGTATATCTTAATTAACTGTTTATTTTCTTAACTTTTCTTTACGTTACAACAATAAATTACTGTAACTCAGTGGGATAGTAAATTATCTGCCAGCATAGAAGCGGTTATTTATGGGCCTTTTTCAACAGAAATTGATTTGTGTGAGTACTCTTCTCAAAAAAGAGAAATTGTGAAAGAACTAAGAATAAGGTGTAGTAAAAATAACTTCATTGTTAAGCTAGGTGGCGTTAGATGTAAAAAATTTATTTAAAAGTTTCATTATTTCTTGACAACTAATTATCACACACGCGTTAAAAAATGAACACCAGGAAGGAGAATTTATGTCACGTAAATCAAAGCAAGCAATAAGACTCAATAAGCAAAATAATACAGTAGCCCAGTAAGTTTTGAAAGAAGGCTAAGTTTTATAAAGAAATGAAGAGGCATAGGAGGTCAATAGCACCAACTGTCGCTAAACTAATCAAAGCCATCGATCCCATACTTGGCTTGGCTTGGGTATGCTTAACTTCAGCATTGCAATGAAAGTCGCGTAGTCCTGGCTGAGACAGAAGTATTTAATTGGAATTACAATACATTCCAGTCGCCGTAGTCTACTAAGTAGTGTGTTGGCATATTAAACGTGAGGCCATGGTTCAAACCCCAGATCAGACGTCTCAAACAGAACGCAGATTTACGGCACAAGTTCTGATAAAATAGACAAGAAAAGTTTCTCAAAGAATCTGTAATATAGGCCGTAATTCTGATGTATTGTATCGCAATGAATAATTAGCATTTCTAAAACTGTTTGAATTCGCCGTAGTCTAGTAGGTAGTGTGTTGGCTTATTAGACGTAAAGCCAGGGTTCGAGCCCCAGGCCAGACATCAAAACAAAATAGAAAGAGTATTTCTTCGGCGACTTCCTCTCAGCAGATTTCTGGTAAAAACTCTGAGAGTAAATGTTGTAAGAAAACATAAAATTCCCACTTTAACTTAACAATTAGCCGTTTAACACTGCAACATTAACTATCGCCCGCCACAAATGCAGCCACAACCATTGTTGACATTGTCATGGTGCTGTCAGTCAACGCAAGCTAAATAAGCTGCCGCATCAACTGTAGCAGCAGTTGTAGTTGCGTTTGTAGAAAATATAAACAAGTTTGTCGTATCATGACATTTATTGTCATTAATGTCAATGTGACAGCTGTTTTGACGTCTTAAAGACGAAGGAATAAAAAAAAACAATTACACGAAACAAGGGGAACGCATGCAACCTGTTTTTCTAAAATAGTTCTGTGAGCAGTAAACAAAAAAAATTGAAAAGAATTCCATTTCCATTCATTGAATTCATCATTGAGAACTAAAACATGTCTGTGGGAATAAATGTTGATGAATATTGGTGTGAATGAATAATGAATTATAGAAGAACAAAACGATAAAAAGGATTACGACCTTTAGTCAGGATTCTCATACCACTTATGTTGTGTGTATTAATTTTATAAACGAGTAGCGGCACCTACAGTTTAAAGTCAACTCCGAACGACAGATTTTTGAGAAACTTGCAATTTCTGCTGAGATAAAGTCGCCGAAGAAATAATTTTTCATACATACATACATAATTGGTCATTACAACCCTTCAGTCAGGATTACGACCTAGTTTCTCGCACCAGTTATGTTGTGTGTGTTAATTTTATACATGAGTGGCGGGACCTACAGTTTAAAGTCGACTCCGAACGACAGATTTTTGAGAAACTTTTCATGGCAATTTGTATTTACTCTCAGTGTTTTTGCCAGAAATCTGCTGAGAGGAAGTCACCGAAGAAATACTTTCTGTACTTTATTTTGATGTCTGGCCTGGGGTTCGAACCCTGGCTATAATAATTTTTCATATTTCGTTTTGTTGGAGATGTTTGATCTGGGGTGTAAACCGTGGTCTTACGGCTAATAAGCCAAAACATTACTTACTAGACTACGGCGACTAATTCTGCATACTGGATACGAAATTCAAAAGAAACATTAAAGGGTGTTCCTTTTAAGTTCTAAAGTGTGTTGCAGGCAGTGGAAGAAGTAAAACACTTACCTATGTCTGCTAACCATAAATGCTTTTTGTTACATTTGATGCGAAGGAAATTTATAACAGTTTCAGTGGCTAGATGTCTTAAAATCACAGGACATGTCAATATTTCTAAATATTTATTTAAAACCATTTAGTCGAATGCCTTAAAGCTCTTATTTAGCACAACTGAAGGTCAGCAAAATTGCATACCCAGATATCGTATATTAAGATCTGATAACATCACCTATAATGGCATACATATTAGGAATGAAAGTGTCGTGTTTGTAGGATACACAGACAATATTGCAACCGAAATTACTGTCAGAAGTGTGAATGACATTGAACGACATTGTAAAAAGCATTGGGTGGATCCATAAAATGGAACGACAGGCTACACCAACCTGTACGAATAGACGTATAAAACGACGACTCAAATGAGATCGCTAACGTATAATGACTGCAGACGAAGAAAACTAACGCCTTGTGTCCGAATTCTGCACGGGTATGGTACAAATATACCAAGCCGATGTTGGATGTTGCAGATCAAGCATATTCGTAGTCGCAAGCTTTGGTATCGACTCAGGACAATATAGAAATAACTGATCACTGGAAAATTCACTTCATGTAACTAAAAAGAGATTGTGAGGAAGATAAAACCCAGAGTAGGACAAAAATGATCTCTTTTAGTCGGAATGCCCAACACGCCACTGTCAGGGCTAACTTATCGTACATGCGATACAAATTTTATAATTTGAAGTACATAGTATTTTTAAATGTTGCATATTAAGTGAATTTCGTTTATTTTAATACCACGTGAAACGGAGTATATTTTGTCCAAAGTATTTTTAAATCCTCTTTGCTTGATATTTTGTATGAACTTCCTCACCGGTTAAATTCCATAACAAAAATGTAACAGCGGTTTTATAATATTTCATTTTCAAATAATAATTTACAAAATTTATACAATATCCTTTCAGAAGAAAATTGTTTGAATTTAAATCATAAATCACTTCTTAATAAATAGCACTTCAAGTAATTTACATACAAATATTTTATTTCAACTCTGTTTTCTTTTTTATAATAACTTTTACAAACAATTTTTGTGGCCAAACGAACTCACTTCCATTAATTTTTTTCACGTATCTTTTTAATTTCTATTATTTTTTTCTGCTTTCAATTTATCGCATTGTAGCGATATATTTACATTTATTTTGTATATTTTCTAAAGACGATTTTCAAGCAATTTCAATTAATTTCGTATGGAACATGCCGACACTTTTGTAAACCTAACCGTCTGTAAAACAAATCAGCCCGCATCTAAACTTGCCGCAAATATTGATGCAATATTCAGCATATGAAACTAAACGAAACGAACAAGTATGAGTTGCTGTCAAACCTAGACTTGCAGTTTCAAGATCAAGGTCATGTTTTAGCCGATGGCTTAAACACAAACTTCATTTGGCAACGTAAATAAATATTGCAGTGAAGTAAAGTAAAGCTTTGAAAGTATTGATCTCTCATGGCTTAGTATAAATGTACTCTGAGGTTGCTGTCAAATTTTTAAAATTACAATTTTCCTAAATTTTTAACCTTTAAGTTGGATTCAGCCATGTTGTCCAAACAAAATTTTTGTCCATACAAAATTTTTTATATGGATTTTGACAGCTCTCTTCTTGGGACAGAGTCAAAATTTATTTACGAATAACTGTCAGTTAGATTTGGTTTAATTTTATATTTTGTGTGGACAAACTTGAACAAACAGAGCTGGCAATAGGTTATATTTTACAGTGCTGCAGAAACCTCTCAGTAAAAAATAATTGCGTCCGGACAAAAATTTTGATCGGACAACATAAGTAAATACAGCTTGACACTTTCACACCGGCGCTTTAATTCATGCTTGTCGCCTACTGAGGGCTGTTATATTTATAAGACGTTATTAATTAATAATTGTTATTAAAAAAATGATTTTAAGAGAACGTGGCTCAGGTATTTTTTTCGCCAGTCGAAGTGTTAAAGATCTAAAGATTTGGTATTACGTATCGTCTAATAGCATGATCAATTGCGTACCACCGGCGGTACACGCCGCCCGATGAGACAGTTTGGTGCGGGCCACCGGTGGTACGCGCCGGCGTGAACGTGTTAAGTCCTCAAGTGTTCATAATATGTCTCGTGTCTCTTTCAAAATGAGTGATTTGCAAATTTTTGCAAAATATACTTTTGCGCGGACATAAATTTCAATCAGACGACATGAAAGAACTCGGCTTAAGATACCAAGCAAGGTTCCCAAAAGTAACACTATAACGCAACTAGTAAGCAGTAGTTTAAAACGATAGAACCATAATTGGAAAAATTTAAAACATTCGGTGTTGATTGACTAAAATTTGCAATTACTGTGTTGCGTCTATTGTGTTTATAGCATTAGAGGAATAAAATAGATCACACTATCAAAAGCATGAACTCATTGTGTTTCCTGTAGGCATAGAGAAGAAAGTAAACATCAAAAAAACGGTATTGTAGATACGCTATTTCATTCCATAATGTGATACATAACATCAGTTGGTCGTTTGAAAGACCTGAACCTATGCCAGATTAGGACTCAAAAGAAAACATAGTAAAAAGAGCAAACTATGCAACAAAATGTTGATGTTGACCGAGAATAAAGCTGAAAATGCATCTTTACTACGTTTGTATCGACAGATATTATTGAGTATTTTGAGGTAGCAATTGTTCCGGTGGTCTAACTAAAATTTATCAAACTGAATATTCCGTTCGGTCAACGTACTATACCGCTTTGCTCATTTTTCGAAGGCCATAAGCGTTCCACTTTCTTTGTCAATGCCCATCTCTTGCGAGGTGCAGATATAGGTTATTTGGCTCCCCAATTATTGTCAGCTTGACGAAGCTAACGTCCATTGATGTCAAGGACGTTTTATCTAATCTTCGGGCTGGTTTTCCAGCGTAGGGAAGTCGTGCTCTAGAATGTGCAGTTCTTGCGCTGACCTATTTCTTCCCTACTGATTTGGAGAACTTGGTCAATACAGAGACTGTGTTCACCTGTGGCCTCACAACGGGCAGCTATGCGTGCTCAAGTGAGCTTTTGGCATCAAGGCTACCACTCTTACCTAACCTAACCTAAGCGTTCCCCTGAGACGTGATAAATAAATTCAAGTCCACTGGTTCACCACGGCCCGTAAGATTCACGAACAGTGGTGCTGTTTTCGGGAGATCTTACATTTCATTGATAGACGTGTGTGGTGTCGTTAAGTAAAGCCGTCATCTCGAACTTATTCACCACATTGCGAATAGTCAAATCATTTTGAAATTTTTGATGAAACCATAAATGAATGAATGAAGCCTTCCATTGTGTGCAGACGCCAGGTCAGCTAAAGTAATACCTAACCATGATCCTTTTCCTTACCCTGTTGATAGACGAATCGGACAGTAATAGGCGATATACTCCTCATATTCCACCCTATGTAAAAGTCAAAACAAATAACAACTAATTTGACAGATGTAGCTAGGTTAGGTTAGGTCTGAGTGGTAGCTCTGATATCACAAAGCTCACTTGAGCATGCATTGCGGCCCGTTGTGATGCCACGGGTGAACGCAGTCCCTGCACTGACCAAGTTCCACCAAAATCAGGGAAGAGGAAGAAGTTGGTCAGCGCAAGGGCTGCACACAGATGTAACTAAAACAGGATGATCGTTGCCAACTGTCAATTTTCAAAAGTTCCTGTTGGAAAATCCGATGCTAGTACATCAAAGCCTCAAAAGTCAAGTTGAAACGAATGTTGTTGAATAACGCGGAGCTACATTGATAGTTAATGAAGCCCTTATAAAATTCTCAGAAGAAAGCATTGAGTCTTTTATAGCACTTTCACTCGGAATAAAATTACTGTCACTGTTTCTGGGGTAATATCACCTACAAATAAATTCTATTTTTATAATAAAAACAAACACGAAAACATTTTTTAAAAATTATCACCGTTAACTATTTGCAGTAGCAAGGTCAACGTTAAATTATTTTTATACTCTAATTTATTTCTCGCATCTTTTCAGCTCAATAAACAACAGCAGCAAACGTCAAACACCAGCAGCATTTGCAAAAACTGAAAACAAGTTCATCTTATCATGACAATAATGGCAATGTGACAGTTGTTTTGACGGTTTAAAATCGACGAAATAAATAAGATTTGTAATGAAATTAATAAAATGCATTCAACCAGTTTTTCTCAACCAATTCAATGCATAGAGACAGAAAACATGGCGGTGGGAATTACAAGCATTTTAACTGAAAGACTTAAATAAACTGAAAGAAAAATAATTAAACCAGAAAGGAATTTTTAAAAACAAGAGCTTAAACGTGCACTAAGGATATAGGAGTAGGATAAATGCCGTTATACTTTGTTTAGAGTTCACAAACGTTGCTTGTAGTTGGAGTGATTATTGATCACTCCTTCTTGGTCCACATGTGGAAAGACTAAGCCTTGCACAGAAATGCTTTCTATTATTATTTCTACAAAGATGTGTAAGCCTATCTCTACAGATATCATGGTTAGTCTGAGGACAGCTTAGATTATCCATCGTACACTGAAAGGCTTACACAGATCCATCGGAAACTCAAACTTAGTTGAGTTTGAGTAGAATTTGTTGAATCGGGTATTTCATTAAACGCTTAGCATCTTTAAACTTAAATAAAACAAAGTTTGTGTAAAATATTGAAATATGTAGTCGCCGTAGTCTAATAGGTAATGTGTTAGCTTATTAGACGTAAGGCCACGGTTCAAACCCCAGGTCATCAGACATCACCAATAAAACGAAAAAAATATTTCTTCGGCGACTGCCTTCAGCAGATTTTTGGCAAAAACTCTGAAAGTAAATAAAAATTTCAGGGAAAGCTTTTCCAAAATCTGTCGTTCAGAGTCGACATTAAACTATGGCTTACTCATGCATAAAATTAACACACACAACTCAAGTAATGTGAAAAACTAGGTCGTAATCCTAACTAAAGGGTTGCAATGACCAATTATGTATGTTATGTGTTGTGTGAGAGATGCCTTCAACTGTAAAGTATAATATCCCCCAAATGTACGCCACGCCTTCTTTGAGTGGAGGGCATCCAAAGTGTTCAATTTTTCATAACTCTGGCTTCTAAATCAGGCTGAATTTGACCGAATGATATAAAATTAATTATTTGAGTTCAATTTAACTTCGTTTTAAAAGTTTGTTTCCGTATCCTTATTCAGTGGGAAGCGTCTCTATTTCTAATATATATTCATTTGGTGAGGAGTCTGTCCTTGAGTCTTTGTCTGGACTAAGACTTACATACTTGCCGGGCCCTGACGGGGTACCGGCCTGTATTTTAAGAAAGTGCGTTGTTGTCTTGATTATCCTTTGACCTTTATATTCAATGGGCTTCTGAGGGCTGGTCATTTCCACCCATTTGGAAGAGTTCGTTTATAGTTCCTTTGCATAAGTCGGGTAAAAAATCCAATATTTCCAATTTCAGGGGCCAAACTCAGTGCTATTTCCAAGTTGATGGAGAAACTGGTGACGGATTATCTCTTTTTTAATACGAGATCTTTAAGCATGGTTTTTTGTCACTAATCTTCTTGAATTTACTACACATGTTTTCAGGGGTTTTCTTGCCAGGGCTCGGACAGATGTAATTTATACTGATTTCAGTAAAGCTTTTGATAGGGTTGATCATAGAATTTTGATTCTTAAACTTTCATTAATCGGTATTCCTGATATTATTCATCGTTGGCTGGACTCCTACCTCTCCCTTAGGACTCAGAGGGTATTGTTTAGGAATGTATTGTCTAAGACAGTATATGTTACTTCTGGTATTCCGCAGGGTAGCCATTTGGGTCCTTTACTGTTTTTATTGTTTCTTAATGATCTTCCTTGTGCTATTTCTGATTGTAATATTCTGATGTATGCTGACGACGTTAAATTATTTTATACTTTTGATGATGATCATGGTCAGGCTGTTCTTCAGCGAAATATTGATTTGTTTGTAACTTGGTGCAGAATTAATTTAATGGATCTTAACTTGAAAAAATGTAAATGCATTGTTTTCTCACGCGGGGGCGTAATTTCGTCCACTTATGTGATTAATTCTTGCCATTTGGAAACTGTGACCGCATTTCTTGATTTGGGAGTATTATTGGATATGAAATTGTCTTTTATTGATCATATTAGTATGATGATGACGAAGATGGGCTAGGGAATTCATTGGTCCTTATATAACGAGACTTCTATACATTTCACTTGTTAGACCTATTTTGGAGTATGCGTCTATTATTTGGCATCCATACTATCGTTGTCATAGTGATTCAATAGAGTCTGTGCAGAAGCAGTTTTTATTATTCTGTTCACGTGGCTTAGGATGGGATTATGCCAATGGGTTTCCGTCATATGAGGCTAGATTAGGTTTAATAAAACTTCCAACTTTAGAACGTAAAGGGTCCACCAAATAACTTTTTTGGAAAATGCTTTAAAAAAATTACTGAATATTTTCTCAAATTTCTTTTTTTATTTGAAAGTACAATCCTTCCGGTTAATAATGGAAAAAAAATTCATTCAAATGGCAGATGAAGCTCATTTTGATCTTGGCGGGTATGTAAACAAGCAAAATTGTCGCATTTGGGGCACAGAAAACCCGCATGCATATATTGATGATGGTGCGGATTTTGGTCCAGAGGCATAATTGGGCCATTTTTCTTCGAAAATGAGCAAAGAGTGGCCATTACAGTCAATGGCGATCGTTATCGGGCCATGTTGAACGAATTTTTGTTCACAAAAATTGAAGAGGAGGATATTGGCCACATTTGGTTTCAACAGGACGGCGCTACGTGCCACACAGCCGAAGCTACACTCGATGCTTTGCGCCCTGTTCTTGAAGATCACATTATCAGCCGCACCCTCGGCTACCTCGGAGCTGCGATTTGATACCGTTGGACTATTATTTGTGGGGTGCCGTCAAAGATAAGTGTTACGCCGGCAAGCCAGAGACTATTGACGCTTTAAAGGACAATATTCGTGAAGCCATTGGTGAAATACAGCTGCACACAATCGATAATGTGCTTAAAAATTGGACCGATCGTGTAGGCTACTGCATGGCCAGCCGAGGCAGCCATTTGAATGAAATTATTTTCCATTATTAACCGGAAGGATTGTACTTTCAAATAAAAAAAAAGAAATTTCAGAAAATATTTAGTAGTTTTATTTTTAAAACATTTTCAAATAGTGTGAGGACGGGGACGTTCGAAAAAAAATCTATTTTATATTAAAAAACATATGAGTCTCCTTTTGGTTGTTATTTCTCTTCAACTCTCAATGATGATTTAAAATTTTAATTGAAAAATAGTTTTAAACTTAAATATCCTTATGATTATGGATGAGCTCTCCATTATAAATACAGTGGAAATAAAATTTTATGGAATCTTACAACATATTGCTACACTATAACCTCACATAAATACAATAAAACAATTCCGACATTGAATCTACAATTCAATGTTAAGCAGTACGAGCGATTGACATTTGATTGTCAAAGGGAAATCATCAAAATAAAGCCCACAACAGGAGTCAGCAGCAGTCAGTAGAAATGAAACTTGAAATCCCACCTGGTTCTAAAGAAAACAAAAAAAAAAAACAAAACAAAACCATAAAACGAATGCAGAGTATTTGTTTTTTACTGAATATAACAACCCTTTTTTACTTCTGTTGCAAGTATTTTTCAACTGGCATTTACAAATCATTCAACGGCTATAATGGCATCCTGCAACATGATACATCATATTGTCAACGTATAACAAAAACCAACAGATTTTACCCCATGATATTTAATGTCTGATGATGGAATGTTGACAATACAACTTTTGTGTTGCATGCAGCCAGATTTTCTTTCAGTTGTAATTCACTTTTCATTTCAGTTGAATTTTTTTTATTATCTCAGCGATCTTAGTGATCATAGTGTTACGAAAATGAAAAATCGTTTAACATTAAAATTATAAACAAAAACTACAAAAACAAAACAATGCAGTAAACAAACCTGTTTATAAATTAGCGTACTGCTTAGTATAACAACAAACACCAGCAAAAAATAAATGGTAAACAAGTAAACAAAAATACACAAACAACCCTACAAGAGTAAATGTAAACAAAATACACAAACAACACTACAAGAATAAATATAAACAACGATGTTTACATTTGTAGAGATTTCGAAAAGGCGAAGTCATGAACATTCGCCTTCAAGAACTTTCATCAGACTGTTTCCTCTGCCATATAAAAGGCAAGGCAAAGCAGGCGACTGAGTTAGTGAAGTTCAGTCATTCTTGTGTGAAGACGCGGTCTGTTTGAAGATCTCCGTTACAAAGATCTGTCGAATAATTGCCTAGTAATTGTTATTGTTTATATATATTGGTATAAACAGAGGAATAACAAAGAAAAGGAATTGTTGTTGTTTACATAAAGTTGTGAACAGCGGCACAGGAAGTCACCGAAGAAATATTTTGTCATATTTTGTTTTGATGTCTGACCTAGGCTTTGAACCTTGGTCTCACATCTAATAAGCCAACATACTACCTACTAGACTACGACGCCTATAAAATAAGTTGGTATTTAGGTTGAAATGGTAGCTTTGATACCAAAAGCACGCATAGCAGCCCATTGTGATGTCACGGGTAACCGCAGTCCCCGTACTGAGCAAATGCCACCGCACTTCTGGAAGAAATTGGTCAGCACGAGAGTTGCACACTAAAAGGACGACTCCCCTAAGCTGGAAACCAGCCTGAAAATTTTATTAACAAAGCTATACCCTTGATATCAATAGATGACAGCTCCGTTAAGCTGACAAGGAATGGAGAGCAAAATAGCCTAAATCTGAGCCTCGCAAGAGATGGTTATTGGCAAAGAAAGTGGATAACAGTTTCCTCCTCTTCAGCAGACCCACAACCTTGGCAGTAATCGTTCGAAAGGGGCTGCAGTCTTTCTGCATGTTTTCCTATAACGCAGTGACCTGTGAGCATGGCCACTGTGATCGAGATGATTTACGATCCAGTTTAAGCAGTTGATTGGCACGTCTCCTATGATGCCTCATAGGTCGTCGTCCAGGATAGGTCGTCGTCCCGAAAGAATTGTTGCCTAATAGCCAATTTAATCGAGGTGAGTGGCGTACGCACTTCGTTTGGCGAGGTTTCCGGAAGGAGTGTATCTCCTCTGGCATGTTTATCAGCCCTACAGTTGCCAAGAATGTCCTTGTGCCCATGGACATAGATGAGCGAGACGCTGAATCACTGAAAGAGGACGTCGAGACAACGGCGGCACTACCTGACGAGTCTGGAGTTGACCGTAACGCTGGACAGGGATCTGATTGCGATCTGGCTATCAGAAAAGATCGCGATACAGGTAAAAGAAACACCGTTAATGAGGATCAATGAGCTGCTTGGTGAATGGCCAACATCTCAGCTTGAAACACGCTGCAGTTATCCGGTAATCGGAGGGAAATATGTAGATCGATTTTCCCTCAAAAAACACCGCAACCAACCGTATAAAATAAGTAAGCGTTTCATAAAACCAAACAGTCGTTAATTTTTTCGAGTCTATACTCTATGCTCACCACAACCAACCGTCGCCTAATCGAAATTATACCGAATTTTAAATGACCTATTAGTCTAGTGTCGCCGTGGCTTATTAAACCTGAGGCCTCAGTTCAAACCCCATGTCAGACATCTCCAACTAAACGAAATATGAAGAAAATATTTCTTCGGCGACTTCCTCGCAGCAGAAAACTCTGACAGTAAAATAAAATTGCCATGAAAAGTTTTTCAAAAAAATCTGTCGTTCGGAGTCGACTTTAAACTGTAGGGCCCACCACTCATGTATAAAAATTAACGCACACAATATAAGTGGTGTGAGAAACTAGGTCGTAATCCTGACCAACGGGTTGTAATGACCAATTATGTATTGATTAGTCAAGTGATTGTTGTTGTTAGTGTGAACGTCGTCAGTTCAATTCCACGACACGTGTCTTACAGTGCTGCGCACAAGCATAAGATTCTAGTTACTTCGCCTATAACAAGCATAAAATAAAACTATTTTCCACTACATCTACTAGAGCGCATCAGACGACGTTAAGTTTTCACTCCAACGTAATTAATAATCCAGAGGCAATAAATCAAAAATTGATGATGCAGTAGCACCATGTATTACATGAAGGCTTATGATTCATAGTAATTTCTTATCATTTGGATTTTGTTTACCTACTTATCAGTCTAATTGGTAAGCGTTCATACAAAAAGATCACATTTCTTTGGAGCATTTTTACAATCGCTAAACGTGCGTCGTATTGACTGGCAATTGGTGCATACGAAAGCCAATAAAAACAACAAAACCAAGTTTATTTTTTTATAAAAAAAAAATAAGTATTGATTCCATAAATCCCAATATGGTTACCTGCTAGGTTGGCGACCAGCGAACAGTTTTATTCACAAGCATTTGAAAGAGCAGGAGACAATGGTGGTAAATGAATTATAATTGGATTCATACCGTTTACGGGCATGATGACGACAACATGCTGTTGATTATTTGCCACAAATGAGTTGGATTATGATCAGTGGGATTAATTTTTTTGCTTCTTGCTTCTTTTATAGCTGCATGCAGCTGTTTTCATTTCAGAAAAGCAAAGTCCAACTGTATCCGACTGTATGAGTTGTTGTTTTTTATTTATGTGTTGTAGACATTTATGAAACAGATATTTTAAATTGTGCTGATATTTGTTATTTTTGCTTATAACACATGTATAAGGTCTTTCATTAAGCGTTTTCTATCTTTAAATTTAAATAAAATAAAGTGTCTTGCACACACTTATAGGGTGTTCAGATATGCACCTTTATTGCGTAAATCGCAATAAACGCCATTATTGATCTCAATAGTTCATATAAAGTTTCAATTAATACTCCAATTGTATTTATAATATTTAGTACAACTTAAAATTCAGCACTGTCATAAGTATGTTTAGTGAGCATATTACAATTAACCGAACACTTCAGTTCACACTTGAGTTGTCAAATATCAACAACGACAAACAAAAAATAGCGACCAAAACAAAAACAATGTTGTTGAAACAACCAGCTGCTTTGTTTGCCAGCCGCCAAATTAATATTGAATAAGCACCTTAATTGCGTATATTATTATGCCTGAACACTTAAAATATTGTACTCAATGAACCGAATATTGACTAAATAAAAGTGCATATCTGAACATAGTATTAGATACGTAGAAATATTTTATTCGTTTCAAAGACATACTGATGCGAATATGTTTGGAATATAAGACCGTTCAAGTGTCCGCCAAGGCTTCTCTAGGTGGAAATGTTGAATTTTCCATGACTATGGTGCATAAAAGTAAGCATTGATGCAGCAGCCTTGGGAGTATTCGAGAGAAAAGTCCTTCGTAAGATCTTCGGTCCAGTGCTAGCTAGCGATGACTTCCGCATCCGATCCAACAGTGAGCTGTATATGCTCCTCAACGACATAGACGTTATGCAGCGTATTAACATTCAGCGGCTGCGCTGGCTCGGCCATGTCCTTCGAATGGAGGAGGATGCTCCGGCGAGACGTGCATTAGGTTAGGTTAGGTTAGAGGACGTGTACTTGTCAATTAAGACAAGTACAGTACCCGAAGGTCGAATTGACCCATTGTACAACGTCCTAGTTTCTCACACCACTTATGTTGTGTGTGTTAATTTTATACATGAGTGATGGGACCTACAGTTTAAAGTCGACTCCGAACAACAGATTTCTGGAAACTTTTTCATGGCAATTTTATTTACTCTCAGAGTTTTTTTTTTGCCAGAAATCTGCTGAGAGGAAGTCGCCGAAAAAATACTTTTTGTATTTTGTCTTTGATGCCTGGCCTGGGGCTCGAACCCAGGCTTTTGCGTCTAATAAGCCAACACACTACCTACTAGACTACGGCATTTATAATGCGAGAATCTGCGGAAGTCGGCGAAGAGGACGACCTTGTTTGCGTTGGAAGGACCAAATCGAGGTAGCCCTGTCATCGATTGGTGTGACCAACTGGCGTAGGATGTGTTAAGGCAGCCCAAAATCCGATAATCGCGTTGTTAATGGCCAATTAAGTAAGTAATAAATGGTTCATGAATGTAGTCGCCGTAATCTAGAAGTTAGTGTGTTGGCTTTCAGACACCAGTCCAGACATCTTGAACAAAACGAAATATAAACCAATATTTCTTCGGCGATTTCCTCTCAGCAGATTTCTGGTAAAAACTCTGAGAGTAAAATGAAATTGCCATGAAAAGTTTCACAGAAAAAAATCTGTCGTTCGGAAACGACTTTAAACTGTAGGTCCCGCCACTCATGTATAAAATTAACACACACACAACATAAGTGTTGTGAGAAACTAGGTCGTAATCCTGAAGAGGTATATGTACGTATGGTGCATAAATTTTGCTAAATTTAACCGATGGCATCTAATTGGCTTTGAGGAAGGTTGTAGTATGCGGCTTGATCGCATATACATACCTGCGACTTCAGAGAACATCACAAGAAAAATTCTAACGGCATCAATTCACACGATCTCAGTCGCCAAGTAACATTACTTCCAAGTGAGATGACCATACCCTCATATCACTCGTATAGAACATTCAACGTGACATGACTTGTGCAGCACGTTCGCCATCCTTATGAAGCCCCATTTTGTAAGTGTCCAAATCATTCCACTCTCGTCAAAAGATTCCATTCTCGCCATTGACAGAGACGGCTTAGCCAACGAAATATAAACCAATGACGCCAGTCAGCCCTTAATCCACATCAAACAGTGACTTTTCAGTGTTCATTCCAAATTAGATAATTTTTTTGTACTTTAATCCAGAAATGTATCCCATCGCTGATGATGATTTTTCAAAGAAAAACTGTGATCACGTGCTTTTCCAATTTCAAGAATTAATTGAGATTTTTGGATGGACTAGCAAAATCGTTAAAAACAATCGCAGTATGGGTGCCCCGATGGCACAGTTGATAGTGTTTTAAGCTTCAAGTGCTGACTCCGTAAGTTCGATTCCCACCAGATGCTCAGGATGTTTGTAATTGTCTGATGATTTCTCATGATAGAAAAAAGAAAGTGAGAATTATTACTAAAAAGCAATTCTCGAAGCAAAAGTGACGAAGTGATTATCTCCTCTTTCCTTTCTACTATAAACTATCTTTTCTGTATTCCAACGCAATGCAATGCATGAATAGGGGTTATCTTCTGAGTGTTGGTCTCAAAATCTTTATTATTTATTTATTTATTTATTTTATCCTTATCAAGGACAATCTTTACTGTAATCATGCTCTATTATTACTTAGCAATTTTTTTTTACTTGATTTACATACACAGTTTTAAACACTTTTCTAAAATCCTTAAGAAATGCAATTGATTCCAATTTAAATTCTCTTCCATACTCTATCTTCTCTATTCTATCTGTCACCCGTTGTAATACTTATTTTAACTGTGTTGCACATTACTTTACTTCCTATCTTGTAAGTTGCAACTGCAACTCGTGCTCTTCACATGCTACAGACAGTAAAAACATGTGTCTTAAGAATCGAAAACATTTGGAGGATTTGTTAAATTTGTTACTTCATCTAGATTACCCGCATAAAACGTAAACTCATGTGTCCAATGTGGACACAAATTGTTGTGTGGAACAAATTGCTTGGTAAGGCAGTAGTGCATGTGTGTGGTTATAAAATGGAATGAATATGCTTTTACAAGAGGTAGAGAGAGCAGTACTCGTAACGGTTACAGTTTCGTTCCATCAATTAAAAAGAAGATTAATTTGATGCCAGTGACTGGACAAAACGGATCAGGTAGGTTAGTCTGTCTCTTAAACAAATCGAAGACACATGTTGCTGTACATGCTGAACGAATGGAATGTTTGTACACCAAGACAACTTTTAAAATTAATTTTAAATATACATACGTATTGTTTTATAAATATTCAGGAAAATAAATGAATGAAACGGTCGTCGAAAGTAAAAATTGTTCTTTTACATTCTTTGCACCAGTATTCCCCTACCCGGTCTTGAAAACTAAATTCAATATTTTGTACAGTGTTCGTATAGAAGTTCCTATTGTTGTTGCATTGATTTTAGGGATGTACCTTCAAAATCAATAGATGGCGGATAATCATGTAGTTTTCTTAATGTTCCAACATTACAACACCCACAGCAGAATTACTCAACGAACATATTCTACGATAAGAATAATCGTGAAAAGCCATCATTACCCGTAATAGGCTGAACGTGTTCAGAGAGAGACAAAGAACTGCAACAACTAAATCGCGAATTGCAATGGAAACCAACAGTTTTGCTGATCCCATAACCTATTATACGCTTGAATAAGAGATTTGAATGCGTTTCAATTTCATCTTCATATCGAACAGTCTCATGATACTTCTTCCTCTTCTTAATTGGCCATTAACAACCCGATTATCGGATATCGGACTGCTTTAGCACATCGTTCCAGGCGCCTCTACTTCTTGCGCGCCTTTATAATACTTCTGTTGTAGCAGACTCTCATCAGATATCTCAAAAACATGGTACGAATATCATTCTTAGGGCCATTATTACAACTTGCCGTTAAACTTGGGTTTAGTTAAAGGTATCTTTAGATAAAGTGAACTTTAAAGTCAACTTTAACTTCATTTCGTTATTACAACCTACAGATAAAATAAAGTTAACTTTTGCAATGTCGATAACACTGTTCAAATTAAACAAGTTTTATTTAAAAATAGTGGCAACGGCGGGCTTCTTTATTTTGTTGTATTTGCTCATTTTGTTTATATTTGAAGTTGCCATATTGCAAATAATATGTAATATGGCAAGTTGAAACATAAACTTAACTTTAAGTTACCAGTAGGATGATCTTCCCTTTAGCCTGACGCTCACTTCTACCTTATCGTCCACTTATAATAATGAAAAACAATTTATCTGCCCTTTAAAATCCCCCCTTTAGTTAACGGCAAGTTGTAATAATGGCCCTTAATAGTATAAATTGACAATATGGATGCCGTAGATATCATTGTCAAAGGTAACACTTAGTATATGGACTCCAGGCCATACTGATATCGACAGAAATTGCATTGCTGATGCACTGGCCAGTGCTGGTTAAAAAAGCCTCCAATCCCTTCCATGTAACAGACCATAAAGTGTTTCGATTGCTTTAGTTAAACTGGATATCTATTCTTCCGTTATTTTACAGAGAGCTTCCACTTCATTGTCACTAAAATATTGCTAGGCTAGGAAAAATCACAACCAGCCCTTGCAGTATTGCAACCACTTTCCTATTGAAAGGCATTCCGGAAGACTTGGCAATCACTCTTGCTATGAAAAGTGCGATTGTAATTGACTTCTTGTTTCCTGGCTTCTTTGACTAAGCCTTCCATAATAAGGATTAATGGAATAGAAATTTATTTCGGAGTCGGAATGGTTTTCAAGAAGAAATGTTTGATCACCGAGTTAAGTATTGATTTGTAGCATCACAAAGGATCTAACACACGGCCTAATACAATCATAACCTTCGAAGAGGATTAGCCACCTAACCTAACTTAACCAAAGTCTTTACAGAGTCTTTCTGATGGCCTTCGATTTCACCTTTGGTGGAGTTCTGACTTGTCATTTAATCAAATTGTAGCCTGCTATTGAAGAGACACTGATTTGCTTAACTTTTCTATAACCCTTTAGTCAGGATTACACCCTAGGTTCTCACACCATCTTGTGCCTATTAATTTTATTCACGAGCACGTTCGAACGATATATTTGAGAAACTTTTCAGGCTAATTTTACGTGAAATTTGAAGAGACTGGAAGCGGTATAGAAGTGCATCGTTGAAAATATCGGTTCTGTGAGAGAAAGTTTGGAAGACATTCTGAATTTGTCGAATCCACAACGTTTTCTATAATTGAGAATATGACAAACCACTATATCCGTAAAATCTGAATGTATTATGATCGAAAGTGTTATAGCGCCGTATTTTCAGAAAATGTTCCTGAAAAAAACACTCCCATCAGAGTGTTAGGACCTTTTGACAACCGAATTTTTTTTTGGTTTGTAATTGGAGATTATGAGCCAAAGCTACGAGTCACATAATACGACCTATTTTAGCTGCAATTGGAAACGCACTTTCTTTCATTGTGAGAGATGGAGTTCAGAAAGAACTAATCTCGAGGCCAAAATCGGCGTATGAACTGTCGAAAACTTCTGCGATATACTTTTGTACAGTGAAGAAAATTGGAATTGCATAGCCAGTTTTCCTGAAGTCTTGTGGAAATCTAAAAAACTTGACTTGGATGAGAGGTTTGCAATAGATATTTAAACACCTTTTCAGATCTCGCTGCGCAATCCGGACGCGAAAAGGCCAAAAGGACCCCACTTCGAAGTAATACTACAGTAGCTCCGGAGTTTGCACAAAGAGTAAAAAAGAGGAGTGGGAGATTTTGTGGGATTTTTGTGCGACTTCCTCTACGGTGTGGTTAGGTACATTTATTCCTCGTCAGCGGAAAAGAAAAACTGTAAATCAAGCTCACGTTATTTGACTTCATTACCTATCTTTTATTGGGCAACTTCGACGATTTTTCGGATATAACACGCAAACGTTGAAGCATTTCGAAACTTACATTCCTCGAGTGTGCGCTCGAATTGTACCAAAAAGTGGTAGAAAACTACTTCAAAAGGATCAACTGTTGTAAGCAATCCAGTGACGGTCATTTAAATGACATGGTATTGCGTGGAAGAGTCCAAGCATTATAATGAAATAGAAAGGTTTCATGTGTCTTATTTTGAGCTTAGATCTCTTCATACGTTTCCTTTTGCTAAGAGCATAGATCTGTTGCTTAAAGAATACATCCGGCATCAAAATTTTGTTTTGCGTTCCTCATTAAATATTTTGATATGCGGCTTATTTACGCTTCTATCACTATCCGCCACCCCATCATCATAATCATCTTTCGCATCATTGTGATGCCTTTTTTCATTTCGCAGTCGTTGCGTTCTTAAACATCGTTGGAACGTACAACATCAGCGTGATCACATCGATGAATACGAAAGTATTCTTCTTAGTGTTCTGTCGTACCTTTGTGCCATCGTACCTTTGTGGCACTTATAAATAATCGTTTCATTCATACATTGTATTACCGCATCAATGTTGCAACACAACAGAGAATTATTTATTTGTTGTAGTCGTTGTTGCTGTTTGATATTAAAGTTAAGATTCACTCACTCACTCGTATTCACATTCAATGCATTCACATTCGCTGCACTTGTGTGTGATCCAAGATACTCGTATGTATGACGGCTGTTACCATCCTTCTGAATCCCTTGAAGTAAACGCATGTATCAGTGGTATGTGCCACAACTTCTCATATCCATTGTGGTTAATTAAACCACCAAAGGCTCTTTCTGATTTAAATCCATAAACGCGTATTAAATTATATCCCAGCTTAGCAACAACAATATTTGACTAAAACTAATGAGCCATAAGCAAATTTTGTAAATCTTGAAAAGAAATCGTGGCAGTCGTAGCCAGCGAAATTGTAACAGAATGAAAAAGATTTTGAGAGGCCACCAAATGAATGCATTGTGTTGTTAAGTATTCTATGGAGTGTGAAACATACTCATGAATTCATTGTTTTCTGCAGTTTTTATTGCATATGTATCGGGTCCGCCATCTAACGTTTTTTTTCAACTAGTGCTTATTTCGTGAAGGGTAACACTCAGCTCATGTCCGATTTGACAGATAATTAGTTTTATCCTTCCGCTGATCGAATATGGTTGTGTATACGCTTGAACAACGCTGGGAAATATTGCGACATTACTTTGAAAATCATGGTAATGTTGCAGAATGTGTGCGAAAATTGCGTACGTTTCTTTGGAAGAAGAGAAGCAACGTCAGCTCCGTATGTTCGTTATCTTGTGAAAAAAGTGAAAGAAACTGGCATCCTCATCGATAAATCAAAGCGTGAAAAGCCAAAAACAGTTCGTACACCCGAGAATATTGCTGCTGTGGCAGAAAGTGTGCGTGAAGCGCCATCAACATCAATTCACCGTCGTTCTCAACAATTGAACATTTCGGAGACATCACTGAGACGAATTTTGCATAAAGACCTTGGTATGACGCCATACAAAGTCCAATTGGTTCAGGAGTTGAAGCCAATTGATCATCCAATGCATTTTTGCTTCGCTAAGTGGGCCTGCGATCGACTTACAGAAGATGCCGATTTTGGCAAAAAAAAAATCATCTTTTCAGCTTGAAGCTCATTTTAATCTTGGCGGGTATGTAAACAAGCAAAATTGTCGCATTTGGGGGCACAGAAAACCCGCAGGCATACATTGAAAAGCCGACGCACCCAAAACGAGTCACTGTTTTGTGCGGATTTTGGTCCAGAGGCATAATTGGGCCATTTTTCTTCGAAAATGAGCAAGGAGTGGTCGTTACAGTCAATGGCGATCGTTATCGGACCATGTTGAACGAATTTTTGTTCACAAAAATTGAAGAGGAGGAGGAGCTGTATCCAATATACAGCCGAAGCTTCACTCGATGTTTTGCGCCCTGTTTTTGAAGATCGCATTATCAGCCGCAGAGCTGATGTCGTTTGGCCACCTCGGAGCTGCGATTTGACACCCTTGGACTATTATTTATGGGGTGCCGTCAAAGATAAGTGTTATGCCGACAAGCCAGAGACAATTGACGCTTTAAAGGACAATATTCGTGAAGCCATTCGTGAAATACAGCTGCACACAATCGATAATGTGCTTAAAAATTGGACCGATCGTTTAGGCTACTGCATGGCCAGCCGAGGTAGCCATTTTAATGAAATTATTTTCCATTATTAACCGGAAGGATTGTACTTTCAAATAAAAAAAAAGAAATTTGAGAAAAGTAGTTTTTTTTTAAAGCATTTCCAAAAAAAAAAGGTATTTGGCGGACCCTTTAGACAAAAATCTGTAGTTCGGAATCAACTTTAAACAATAGGTCCTGCCATTCATGGGCAAAATTACTAAACACAATATGAGTGGTGTGTGAAGGTACGTCATAATCCTAACTAAAGGGTTGTAATGATCAAGTAAGTACGAGAGAAAGATTAGTAATTGTAAACCATGAAACCCAAATTAAATAAACGGTTTATTAAATTCCAGCCTTTTTGATAAATGATAAGTGCCGAACAAAATATTTTTCATATTTCGTTTTGTTCGAGATTTGAACCACGGGCTCTCGTCTAAAAAGTCAAAACATTACCTATTAGGCTATGGTGGCTTGAGCTGTTATTAATCATAAATACATACATAATTAGTCATTACAACTCTTCAGTCAGGATTACGACCTAGTTTCTCAAATCACTTACGTTGTGTGTGTTAATTTTATACATGATTGACGGGACCTTTAGTTTAAAGTCCACTCCGAACTACAGATATTTTTGAAAAACTTTTCATAGTAATATTTTATTTACCTTCAGAGTTTTTGGCGGAATATGCTGAGAGACTGTCGCCGAAGAAAATATTTTCATATTTCACTTTGATGTCTAACCTAGGGTTTGAACCGCGGCCTTACGCTCTACCTACTAGACTACGGTATTATTTATATGTCTTTGTAAAATTCCCTAGGTTTGGACATCCAAAACTCACTTCTATGATAGTAGACACATGGATATAATCACATTAAAGCTTGTCCTAATTTCTATTTCTAGCTCTAGCTCCTAAGGTCATGCTATTATCATTTTGAAGATCCATTTCCAAAGTAAGTATATTTTTCTTTTTATTTGCGATACACTGGGGATCATCTTGCAATTTATTTGTATTTTGAAAGAAGTTTTAGACACAGTTCTTTAAATATTCCTTTGGTTCCTCTAACCTGTCACAAGTCATCCGTTTATTATTCGTTTCCTTTTTCCGTTTAGCTTTGTTTTAGTTCCATTAATTAAGATCTACTCCAGCTAAGCAGGTGATTGGTCGAGTGTTGAAAATTCTAGGATAACAGGGTTGCCATCTGTTATTGCCTTTAAATAACGCGCTCTATGAAACCTATTGTTTTATTGTATTGGTTGTAATGAGGAATCTGAATCAGCACCTACATTTTCCAAAGCGGTGGTACTGTTGATATCTTCATGATTTTCTTTGTTGTTAAAATTTCCGATAGATCAGAGGGCTTCTGGATGGAGGATAAATTAATTTTGTTAATCATTTGTAACCATCATCTCACCATCTCATTTCTACAGCCTCGTAGTGTGGTATTATGACACAAAAGTAGTACAAGGTGTAGATTACTTAAGTCATCTACCGAAAAAAACTGGATCTATTTTTACTAGACCTCTTGTTAGTAAACCAAAGATGGAATTTTCTGTAAAAGCTTAAGCATCTTTTGAAGACTTGTATAAATTCGTAAGCTGCTTAACATTTTTTTGATGGTGTATGAGCATAGCTGCCAGATTTGACGATTTATCGTCATTTTGACGATTTTTGGAAATTAAAAATTTTCAACATTTTCTTTACTTTAGTACAGCCACTTTGTATTTACTTTGCAATTGTTACTATTAGAAATTTATGTTAGTAAAAATAAGGAGTAAAGTATTACATTTTTAAGTTACTTTCGAATACCTGTGATGATTTTTCTGTATTTTATTCCTTTTTATCCCCTTAAAAGCCAAAAAATTACAACTCCTAAATAACCTCGTAGTTGAGAATAATTTATCACTTGTCGTTGCAGGCAATTTTAAAAACTCGAGTATAACTTCTAATATTACAATCGGAAGAACAAAGGCAAGCGCCGTTATTTTCTTTCGTACGACCAACACTCAGGTGATCGATGACATTGTGTTTGGAACTATGAAAATATGTTATTTGAAGAAGGAAAGAGAGAACAGTGTTTATGGACACTAGGCTTGTATATATTTATACCATAAGTAACAGGGAAGGCCTCTGCAGGAATTGAGTTCCACATACGAATAGTCCGACAAAAAACCTATTTTTGTCCTGTAATGCAGTGTGCGATCCACTGGCCAATCGACCATTTAAGGAAGTTGTGATATGATTTTGTGTTGTTATATGATTTTCGGGAAAGTCCCCTTATTTCGTTCGAGCAAAATCCTTTTGTCGAAGCGATAGAACAGTGAAACACAAACCACATTGCGACGATGCTCCAATGATTCAATGGAGTTGGATACAGAGTTGTATTCCAGTCTCGGTTGGTTGAAAATGGTGTAAATAATAAGATCATAAGACCTTAAGAAGGAACTGAAGGAATTGAAAAATGTGTCGGTTGAAGCCAACATTACACTGAATTTTCATATTCAGAATATCAAGAGCTTCTGGCTCCTTAATATTTACACCACCCATAGATTCAGATGATGCAATATTATTGCTGCGATTATGTGTCAATAAATAACACTGAGATAGATTGTTTTATTCTTAAACAGTTTTTTCCTGAAATTGATATAAAATTTTACCCTTTTTTGGAAAAAAAAATTAATAAATGAAGAAGAGGGACGCCAGCTTTTAATTTCTACAAAATTGTTCTTTAAATGTTTTATTTTTGAACTCAGATATGTACATACAGTGAGCGCCATAAGTGAGTCAACACCCACTATAAGTAATAAATAAACGTTTTTATTTTTGGAAATTTATTCGACTATTCTCATTTACTTTTCTCGCTATCCTAAGAAAATGAATTATTTCAGTGGTGTTTACTCACTTTTGACGCTCACTGTATATTGACTCTATATGTTTTACTACAATAGAAATAATTTTGGTTTTTAAAAACTTTAAATTTATTTATTTATTTTTTCTGACGCTTTTTTGACGATTTTAATAAACGTCTTTGACGATTTTTACGATTTTTTTTAAATATTTGACGATCTGGTGCCTCAACTATCTGGCAGCTATGTGTATGAGGTACAGTTTACCTAAATTTAAAATAAAGTAAAAAAATATTTTCACTCTCCTTGTTTAATCCTTTTAGTGCTGAACTAATTTCCACATATTTTATATAAAATTGCACAGAATCTTAAATATTTTCCTTCAAGTAGATGGATTTACGTAATTCATTCTGTTTTGTATAAGGGAACTTAACAAACTACTCAAATGTAATATATTTTTGTACTATAACAGTATTTGTTTAATTTCGAAAAAGAAAAAGAAAATAATATAAAAAAATTATAGAGAGTGGATTTATGACGGTTTGCACTCTAAGGGTTAAGCAACTAAAGACAGATTCTAAAACAATGGATCATCTAGTTGTCATTCTGTCATTGAATCAAGAATTTAGAATAAAGCAGAACAAGGAATTGAAATTTTATTGTTAAAGGAAACATAAAATAAAGACAACAGCAAACAATAGAAAACTTGAAATGCCATCTGCTTCGGTAACTAATAAAAACAAAAGAAAAGGGAAAAAATAAACGATAAAACGAATGAACAATGCAGAGATATTTCTTCTACTGAAGATAGTTCTCCTGTATTAAAGGAGTATTCTATAACTGACGTTTATAAATCATCCAATGGCTAAAAGGGTGTACATCATCCTCATGTTGTTGAAGAAATGTTGACCATATTGACCATCATAAATTTCTATGAACCTAACGTAGTTCGCTTTTTTAAATTTAAAAAACAGAAAGCGGTTAAAACGAGACCTTTTAGTACTTTAGTTTAATGAAACAATTTGTCTTCATGAAATGTATTTCATTTAAAATTACTACAGATTATTAATACATTTTTTACAATAATATTCACATACATACAGTTGCAGAAACAAATCGACATACACCGTTGTATCTAGATTTTTTGCCCGCTAATTTTTTTTTTATTTTTTTCTAATAATTTCTAGGTTATATATTTTTTATATACGTTTTTGTCTTCAAACATTTTTAATTGTAAATGCCGTAAACAACTCTATAACACCTATTTCAATTTGATAAAAATAACCAGTGTATGTAGACTTTTTTCTTTGACTGTACATTCATACATAATTGGTCGTTACAACACTTCAGATAGGATTACGGCCTAGCTTCCTACAACAATTATGTTGTATGTGTTAATTGTATACCCAAATGGCGGGACCTACAGTTTAAAGTCGATTCCGAACGACGGATTTTTTAAGAAATTGTTCATTGCAATTTTATTTACACACAGAGTTTTTGTCAGAAATCTACTGACAGGATGTCGCCGAAGAAATATTTTTTTCGTATTTCGTTTTGTTGGAGACGTCTGACCTGGGGTTAGACAATAATGTCCACTGTACTTTGAACTCTCCTTTTTGAATAGAATGGTAATGACAAGATAATTTGTTTATTAGAGTTTCCATAATAAACTTGGTCCAATATATGACATCAAACTGGCTAAACTTTTCAAAAAAGGATCAAATTATCAATTACATTATTTTTCATTATTAAACTTCTACTACAATAGATTGTGGATACCGTGGTAGCCTATAGTTTAAAGTCGAACCCGATCGACAGTTTTTTTTTGCGAAACTTCATGACAATTTTTTCTTAACTCTCATGCTATAAACACAATAAACGCAACGCAGCAACTGCAGCCTAAGGTAAGCTACATGGGTATTAATTATAATTACGACAGCGGCAGCAAAGCATACGTAAAACAAATAAAAAAAAATTATTTATCAATGGCGCCACTAAAATGTTCTTTCGACTTATATTTCATACATTGCGTTTTTAAAATCTTAATAAGCATTAATCCTCGCATTGCCAACACAAATCCTCTCTCTGTGAGCACTATTTCTCCCATTTCTGCGAATATAAATAGAAATTAGGCTAAAAGCAAAGCAACAGAGTATTTGCTTGTTGTCGCGCTGCCTCTAAAATAATCTCTTCCATATGCACTCATGAATACAATTTTTGAGAGATTGCTGCGTTGTATTCTTGCCAGAAATCTGCTGAGAGCAAGTCGCCGTAGAGATATTTTTTCATATTTCGTTTTATTGGAGATGTTTGACTACACGGTGACTACAGTGAAATGCTCACCTAGGTTTTTGTGGGCGGAGCGCATCGAAATGTACAATTTTTCATTACTCTAAGGTTCAGACTGAATTTATCCGACAGCATAAGATATTTTGGCTTTGCGGACCATTGTGGTTTGTGGTTTATTCGTATACATCTACGACTTAAGTACGAGTAAGTTCCATAAGAAATCGTTTAACGAGTCTTAGCGTATGATGTCGGAGGACAGTTCATATAATCTTCAAGAGAGATGACAATGCCCTCAAATCATTCGTGCAGAATTTCCAGTGTGGCATTAGGCACAACCTACTAGAGAACAGCAACTTCAAAGTGAAACAAAAGGACATATTTACAAGCAGTAAATGGACCCCGCATATCCATTAATACAATATTTTACAGAGAGGACTTGTCCCCCATGTGAAATTCTCTTTCTACTCCTCGTTACTTACAATAAAACGAATTTCTATTCCAGTTTAAAACTAATAAATTTCTTTGAGCGTAAGTTTTTCATGAATATAAGACAAATACGAATAGAAAAAAAAAACTACTTTTGGTCACTTCTATCTTCCAATTCAATAAATTTTCGGAAGATTAATGTGTGTTGTAATCTGGAGACAAAATGGATCGAGTATGACTACAAAATACTTGCATGAGATTTATTTGTTTTGTTTGGCTTAGAATTTATTTGCGATCCAAATGATCGTAAGTGATGTTACACAAAAAAAAACCGTTTGTTATGCTTCCAACTGTGACATTCACTTTGTCGCAAAAATCACCTGCATATTGCATTAGCTACTGGACTGGCAGTTATTCACTCTATTCATAGCAACCATTCTTGAAAGACTTATTGTACGAGTATTTTCTAGTCATTCGCCGCAATTAAAATAGTTTTCTTACCATTTAAGCAACTGTTAGCAATGGTAAGCATGTACATGAAACGCTTTCCATAACATTGCCGAAATATGTAACAAAAATATTTACGGATTATAGCCGTAATGCGGTTGTAATAAAATATTTTTTGTTTATTATTTAGCATTCCAAGAACGTGACTCTAATTCATACACTTTACGTAGCTGTGTCGTTGATACAGAAGAAGCTTTTAAAACATACACTGTAGCGAATGAAGATTTCTTTGGATTGCAATTCAATGCAATAAAAATGAATATTTCAGGCAAAAAGACAGATTTTTAAGCAGTTTATAAAGGGTGTTTTTACAGAGGTATAGAACTTTAAGTTGGCATTACTTTTCAAGATGGCGACCGATTTAACAGCTGTCAAGTGATTTATTCTCAGTTTGGTTTGGCAATTCATCATGAATAGACTCACGCCTGAACAACGCTTGCAAATAGTGCAATTTTATTTCGAAAATAATGGTTCTGTGCGGAAAACGTATCGCGCACTACGTCCATTTTATCGTCGACAAAATCGTCCATCAGAGCTGTTAATTCGATTAACCATGGAACGTTTTCGCACCACGTTTACTCTTATTAATAACTCGCATCCCCAGAGACGCTGTATGGTGCGTACAGAAGAAGCTATTGCTGCTGTAGAGCGTAGCATTGAGGAAGACCCGAATGAGTCCATCCGCCATCGAGCACAGGAATTGGATCTGTGTCCATCCACTTTATGGAAGATTTTGTGGAAGGATCTTGGTTTGCGTGCTTACAAAATCCAACTCGTGCAAGATTTGAAGCCAAACGATCATCAAGTAAGGCGTAGATTCGTCGAATGGGCCCAAAACGAGATTACCGTTGTTCCCGATTTTCATAAGCGAATTTTGTTTAGCGATGAAGCGCACTTCTGGTTGAATGGCTACGTCAACAAACAAAACTGCCGCATTTGGAGTGAAGGTAATCCTCAAGTGTATGTGGAAACACCGTTACATCCAGAAAAACTGACTGTTTGGTGCGCTTTATGGTCTGGTGGAATCATTGGTCCGTACTTTTTCAAAAACGATGGTGGCCAGAACGTTACAGTCAATGGTGATCGGTATAGAGCCATGATTACTAACTTTTTCATTCCTGAATTGAATAACCATGATGTCCAGGAGATGTGGTTTCAACAAGACGGCGCAACATGTCACACAGCTCGTGCCACAATAGATTTATTGAAAGACACGTTTGGTGACCGCCTAATTTCACGTTTTGGACCTGTGAATTGGCCTCCAAGATCTTGTGATTTAACACCGCTAGACTACTTTCTATGGGGCTATGTAAAGTCATTGGTCTATGCGGTAAAGCCACAAACGCTTGACCATTTGGAAGACAACATTCGCCGTATTATTGCCGATATACGGCCACAAATGTTGGAAAAAGTCATCTAAAATTGGACGTCCAGATTGGACTACATCCGCGCCAGCCGTGGCGGTCATATGCCAGAAATCATATTTAAAATGTAATGCCACAAGATTATCTTTCGGATAAATAAATTTCATGCCAATCGAATAATCCATCGTTGTTTTATTGCAACTTAAAGTTCTATACCTCTATAAAAAACACCCTTTATATGTTAAAGGAGATGTTGATATCAATCTCTTATATGGGTTCCAGGATATGGGGATGTCATCATCCCCACTGAATTGGTGGGTGTGTTACTAGGAGTAGGCGTCCCGATTGTCTCAGTTAAGCAGGGTTTACTGCTGTCATCATACAAGAAGGATCAATTTCATTGACAGAATCTGAATAAGAGAAGAACTGTCGTATTAGACTTTTGCTAAGGCTGGGAATCTGAGGAGGATGTTCTTAGACTTTCATTTCAAATGACCTTCAGCCGAAGTCTCAATACATACATAACATACATAACATGGCCATTACAAGCCTTTAGTCAGGATTACGACCTATGCTTCTCACACCACCACCATGTTGTGTGTATTAATTTTATACATGAGTGGCGGGACTTACAGATTAAAGTCGACTCCGAACGACAGATTTTTGAGAAACTTTTCATGGCAATTTTATTTTATTCTCAGAGTTTTTATTATAAATTTGCTGAGAGAACGTCGCCGCAGAAATATTTTCTTCGTATTTCGTTATGTTGGAAATGTCTGGCCTGGGGTTTGAACCGTGGCCTCACGTCTAATAAGCCAACACACTACCTATTAAACTACGGCAACTACGGACGTCATATAAGGGGGATCAATTTCATTGGCAGAATGTGGATAAGAGAAAACCAATACAATAAGAATCGCATAGCCATCCATCGTGCTAATGGATTTCTGTCGTATTGGACTTCTGCTAAAGCTGGGAATCTGAGGAGAAGGTTCTTTGGCTTTCATTTCCCATCATCTTATACCGAAGTCCCAGTAGACTTGAGGCCAATTCGTGAAGTAATCCATTACGACAAGAGCGTATTGATTACCAGCGTTGCTAAGTGTATCCATAGCTGTATACAAGCGAGTGCTGCGCCAGAGTTGTATTTCTGAAACCGTTCTCGGCTTCCTCTGTCTAGAGCTTTGGATGAAATACATTGTGTGCAGTTCACTATCCAATCGGCTTGCTGTTATCCAATCCCATAGAACCTCTGCTTCAGTTTTTCCAGAGCTTTGTTTACTCCACTAGGACTATTATGGATCTCGTTTAAAATTTCGATTCCTGCTATTATGTTGGTTCACGTTTTGCCATCTTCGCTTTTCCAATTGCTATAGAAACACTCATCAATCAGTCTTAAACTGTTCCAATAAGCTTTCACCTTAAGCTTCCACAAGATGGCTTTCAGCAAATATCTCGTTGCGTTATGATTATAGACCGTATGGTCGATAAGTCGTTTCTTTGTGGTGTGCATCAGCCCACGACGCTTTCTATTATTATTAACCGGTCACGATCGCAATTATCTAAGCCAATAAACAAACAAAAAAAAACCCGTAAGATTTGTAATTTGTGGTTGAACATAAACAGTAGCGCACCCGTTCATTACATTAATGCTGATGTTCTATAATAGTTTCACATCAATTGGATGTCTTTGGCTAACCATCAATCCAACTAAAGTGTGACCATACAAAAGATCACATTACTTTGGCGCATTTCTACAATCGCTAAACGTGCGTAACATTGACAAGTAATTTGAGCAAATGATTGCCAAAACAAGGAAAAATAAATTTTTACTTACGATTTTCGTTTTTTTTTAAATCCCATTATGCCTACATGGTTGCAGTCCAATGACCAGTTTCCTATTTTTGTACTTCAATGGACTTTAGCCACTGGAAACAGCTTGTCATTCGCACCTGTAAGAAAAAAAAAGACGTTGAAAATGACATTGAAAGCATTTTCTGTGAAAATGTTCTCCTAATTAATTATAATTGGATTTGGATGCCATTTAAAGGCATGATGGCGACACCATGCTGTTGAGTATTTGCCACAAATAAGCTGCTGGATTAAGATCAATCGGATTAATTCCTTCTTCTGTTCTGTACTCTTAAGAGTCGTTTGTTTACATTTTTAGAGGAGCAAAGACTGTCAGTATCGAATAGTAAGATACGGAAAAGGAAATTATTATTATATTGGTGATGTTGGTTGTGACTTGTGCTAAATAATAATCGAATAATTTTTATTCGAATTTTGTTGATAATCAAATATGTTGCCAAACAGTAATTCTAAGTTAATATATCTTGAGGCGAGCAAGTAGAAGAGCCAGACATTACATCAAGCTTTAGTACTTGAACTTTCTACAATTAGGACAATGGTAACCCTACTTCTATCCGCATTGATATTTGTTTCTTTATTGCTTCATTAATATGATTTTGAGTAGGCGTACGTTTACGAAGTCGCCGTAGTCTCGTACAAGGTGTGTTGGCTTCCTAGACGTGAGTTCGGGGTTCAAACTCCAGCTTAGACATTTCGAACATAACGAAATTTGAAAAAATATTTGTACGATGACTTCCACTCAACCGTCTTCTGACGAAGACTGTGAGACTAAATAAAATTGTCATGAAAAGCTGCTCCGAAATGTGTAGTTCGGAGTCGCCTTTAAACTGCATGTCCCGCCACTCGTGGATAAAATTAACACACACAACATGGGCGTTGAGAGAAGCTAGATTGTGAACCTGACTAAACGGTTGGGATGGCCAATTAAGCCAGTAAGTAAGTATTTTCCCGTCTGGGTATTTATCTGATACATATGAATAGTCGCCGCAGTCTAATAGGCAGCGTGTCGGCATATTAGGCGTGAGGCTATGATTCAATCCCCATATCAGACATCTCCAACAAAAACGAAATATGAAAAAATGCCTCTCAGCGAATTTCTGGGCAAAAACTCTGAAAGTAAATAAAACTGGCATGAAAACGTTTCTCAAAAATCTGTCGTTCGGAGTCGCCTTTAAACTGCATGTCCCGCCTATCATTTATAAAATTAACACATACACAAATAAGTAGTATGGCAAGCTAGGTCGTAATCCGGATAGAAAGGTTGTAATGATCAATTATTTCCCGTCTGGGTATTTATCTGATATTGACCTCGTCAAATACCAGAGGAGCATATGACAACAATGACGTTCAAATACAAATGGCGATATATGTATGCCAGTTCCGCTTAGACATTTGCGAAGTAAACAGATACAGTGTATACGTCAATAAGAAATGAAAACCTATACCCCTTAAGAAATTGGAATACTCGTTCGACAAGTTTGACCCGGGAAAGGGAACTTATATCCATCAGGAATCAAAACACTGCATATGACCAATATATCGGGTGGACCACGTATCGGTTGAAATTTGAACTATCGGTTATTTCGAATCTGCCTATACTTACAGTGGACAGCAAAAGTCTTAGTACGGCAATATATTTTGACAAAAAAAGTCCCCACAGTCTTAATACTCTTGCACAAAGTCCCGATATGACCTTAAGAGAGTATTTAGGAGATCATTTGAAAGAACGTTTACGTAATCGCTAAACCTCAAACAAAAGTCAACCGACAAACTTGCTCATGATGCCACCAGAAAATACTAAACAAAACTTGTACATTCAATTTCAAATGGATTAAATGGAGTGATTGGCCTTAAGGAATATTCTACTAAATACAAGAGATAACATTTTCATATATTAGGCGTTTGAATTTTAAATTTACTTGGGGGTACCTATGGAGTCATCTGAAACTTTTCCTAATTTTTCTCTTGTTTTATGAAAAACATTAAAAAAATTTCTGTTTTATAATAAAATAGAAATAAATTAATAAAATAAATATATAAACTATAAATTTTTATACAAATTTTTGGCTAAAATTCATGAAATTACGAAAATATATTGCCGTACTAAGACTTTTGCTGTCCACTGTATGTCATTCTATTCTGTCTCAAAATTCTGTCGTATTATCTCCACTGAACGCTTGAGCAACGTTGGGATTTATTGGAAATTTAGTTCCAAAACAAACACAATTGCTTGGAAATTGCACGAAGATGTCGTACAAAATTTGTTGCAGAGAAGGACCGAAAGTGCTCGACATACGCAAGTTAATTGCTAACGTTCGTGAAATTGGCTTCATTGTTGATGCGCCAACTCGTCATCGTTCTTAAGAATTGAGCATGTCACGTATCAGTTTACGCCGAATTTTGCAAAAAAGATCTCGGTATGACGCCTTACAAAGTCCAATTCGTTCAAGAGTTGAAGCCGCATGACCATATGCTTCGTTTTCGCTTCGCCAGATGGGCCAACGAGAAACTGCACGATGTTGACGATTTTGCCAAAAAAAAATCATATGAAGCTCACTTTCGGCTTGGTGGGTACGTTAATAAGCAAAATTGCCGTATTTGGCGCACAGAAAACCCACACGTGGTGTTACAGAAACCAATGCACCCCTTACGAGTGACTGTTTGGTGGGGCTTGTGGAGCAGTTGCACCATATTTCTTTGAAAATGAGGAAGGCGCAACCATTACGGTCAATGGAGACACCTATCGCATCACGATAACCGGTTTTTTTTTTGCCTACTCTTCATGATATTGATGTGAACGATGTTTGATTTCAACAGAATGGTGCACCTTGCCACATATCTCATGCCACAATAGATTTATTGCATCAAACATTTGCTGGTCGTTTAATTAACAGAAATGTTGATGTTAATTGACCGCCATAAAGCTGCGATTTGCCACCGTTGGACTATTTTCTGTAGGGCGCCATTAAAGAAAGGGTTATACCGACAAACCAGAGACAATTGAGCATTTGAAGGCTAACATTCGTGAGAAATACGACCCAATACACTCGAAAAAGTGCACGAAAATTGGTCCGATCGAATGAGGTACTGTGAGGCAAGTCGCGGTAGCCATATGAATGAAATAATATTTCATTTCTAACAGGAGCAGTTGTACTTAAAAACAAAAAAATAATTTTGGCAAAATTTCAAACTGTTTTTGTTATTTTGCATTTTTTAATTCAAACTTTTAAATGGCCCATCCTTTATATTATGAGACTTCATAAATTCAAATTATCCCAAATAATTCATCATGAAGTTTAAAGACAGAGGGCTGAAAGAGATCTCTTATTGAGAAAACATGGAAGACTGAGCAAATCCCTCAATTGCTGCAAAAAGATATTCGATATACTGCCACCGTAGATCGCTTTACTTTTGATAAGTTATCTCAGATGAGACGAAAATTTAAAAATTGTTCGAGTACAGGAACTGAGCTTACCCGTGGCATCACAACGAACTGCGTTGCATGCTCCAGTGAGCTTTGGTATCATAGCTACTAACTAATCCAACCTAACCTAACTTAACCTAACCTTCCTTTTTCTAAAGTGAGATCAATAATACAATATTATGTTCGTTAAATACAGCTGACACCATAAAACCTTACTTTAGTGGAACCAAATAGAAATTTTTATAGAAAATTAAATTTTTTTGTGCCTGAATCAGTCTTAGGTTCGGTTAGGTTAGAGGACGTGTACTTGTCAATTAAGACAAGTACAGTACCCGGACCCATTGTACAACGCCCTAGTTTCTCACACCACTTATGTTGTGTGTGTTAATTTTATGTATGAGTGGTGGGGCCTACATTTTAAAGTCGACTCTGAACGACAGATTTTTGAGAAACTTTTTCATGGCAATTTTATTTACTCTCAGAGATTTTTGCCAGAAATCTGATGAGAGGAAGTTGCCGACGAAATACTTTTTGTATTTTGTCTTGATGTCTAGCCTGGGGCTCGAACCCTGGCTTTACGTCTTATAAGCCAACACACTACCGATCAGTCTTAATGCAATTTAATATTTCCATTATGTTTGAACACCCTAATAAAACTTATTGAATTTTAATTGTGAGATTCGAATATGGCAAGTCAATTAACACTGGTTTTGAAAGCAAACTGCGACCATCTTTTTCCAATTACTTCTCTTGACTTCATTTTTACTTTGTCTGTTTACAATCCATACCACAATATTTAGACAAATTAACCTACTCTCCACTAGTGATCACCACTACAATTGAAGTGGATTTAACTGATAACTTATGCTTCGTTACGCTTAGCGTTCAATTAACGGTTAAAAATTATCTTCAATTGATTTAAAGTCAATTTTAAAGCACTTCTTATTTTCTTTTTTTTGCCAAAATCCAACAAAATTTTATTAAATTACGAAATCATTTCCAGTTCCAGCATGAATGCGATGATGCAATTTGTTTTCCATGGTACTACATACACTATCTTGTGGTATTGCTTCTACTATGTTTTAAACCAGTTCACACCATGAACTGTCAATAATCATGTCGCAAAACTTTAATAAGAAAAACAAGATGCCTCATAGCGTTCTTAGTGTGTCACAGCAGGACAACTGGTTGTTCGCTTCTACTGAAATAGTTTAATCAAGTGTAACTGAAGAGTGTTTCGCTATCTATGAATGGATGACACTGAAGTTTTGAATATTGTTGGACAATATCGCAATAAATTCTTGAAAATAACTCAGATGCAATTGAATAAGAAACTGAGATGGCCCGGTAGACTCTATGGGATTTAAGCTCATTGCATATGGTAGTGAGGGATCGCTACAATGTACACTACGGCTAGATTAATGGGAGACAAGTCTATCCTAACCAATACTAGAGTGAAATATTCAGAGGTCATAGCCAAACTCGTGTTCTGCTTCCAAAAGAAAGCTTGCAGCATCGCAAGATGTAATCTATTCAACTTGAACAAGAATGAGACATAGCAATAATATCTGACAGTAGACTCTATTTTAGAATAGAAGGCTAAATCAGTTAGACAGGACTGAATACCATTTTATGTTGAAAATTCGCAGCAATAGGCAGGCTAATAAGGCCGCTTATGAGGAGCCAAAATCCTCGTGTTGAATAGGAAGAACGGTTTGAAGGCTATACACCGTAAGAAAAAAGAATGTGTGTGAAGATAAGATTCGAATTTGAAAATCCAAGACGCAATCCATAAATTTTAGCAGCGCCACATTTGGCGTTAACAGAGCAAAATTTCCTCTTAACAGAAAATTTGCCCTTAACAGAGCACTGTTAGCTATTTAACAGTATCCCTCTGAACAAGCCCACTTGTTTAGGAGCTAATTTTCGGAAATACTCTAGGTCTATGAGTACCATACTATATGCAAAGTAAGGTTCCAAGGCCTCTTAATATAGTCAGTATCATAGTCACATATGTATAAAGTGATATGGAATTGAGAAAATTGGCTTTGGAAATATAAATTGTTTGCTTGAAAATTCTCTAGAAGATCAGTGGCCATTTTGGAACATATAAGAAATAGTACACCATACAGACTATATGCAAATGGTAGTCCAGAGGTTCCTCTTTCCAACCCTGGTAGTGGGATAGATGGATTCGAGAAAAATAGCACCCTCCACCCCCACCAACCATCCTTTAGATCTCAACACTTTTATTCACAAATAATAATGATCATAATGAGATTTATATTTTGTCAATAGACTGTAATAATTGCAAAGTAGAAGACTAATCTACAATTGCCACTGTTAAACAGTTAACTGTTAACAGTTAACAGCGCAAGAAGAGGCGTTGCTAAAAGTGTGGGTTTGCGTCTTTGGTTTTTAAATTGGAATTTATCTTCACACACATGAAAAAAGATGAAAAAAGGCGAATAATCATCAACTAAACGGGTGCATCAAATTAGCCTGAGGACAGTAACCGCCATTTTATCGGGCAATGCATATTCAAAAAACATTTGTTTTGGAAAGCAAATCGATTCAAGCAAATATCTGGATTCCGTGATAAAGAGAACTAGTCACCAGAACACATATGTACCTGGAAACTGTGCGATGTTAATGTATCTCTGAAGGTCAAACACATACATACATAATTAGTCAAACAAACCTTCAGTCAGTATTACAAGATAGTTTCTCACACTACCCGTGTTGTGTGTGTTAATTTTATACATGAGTGGCGGGACCTACAGTTTAAAGTCGGTCCCGAACGAAAGAATTTTTTGCGAAACTTTTTCATGCCAATTTAGTTTAATTTTCTAGCTTTTGTGAGAAGTCTGCTGAGAGGAATTCGCCAGAGAAATATTTTATTTAAATTTCATTTTGTTGGAAATGTGTGACCTGGGGTTTGAACCGAGACCTCACGTCTAATACGTCAACACAACAACTAAAGCGACCTCTGAAAGACATACCTCAGTGTATATCAAGTAACAGCTCAGAGTTGTCCTTACTGATGTCAAACAGTTTGCATTGAAATCCTGGTGGTGTAAGCCAGGAATTATCCACTAGACTTATATCATGGTGATCAGAATAGTGAACTATGAGGCCAATCTCGGGACAGACAGATCAAACCTGAAAACAGCTCTAATTGGAGTTGTAAAAGATATAAACCAAGCAGTTATTAGTTTAACAGGGACAATTAGAACCTGTCTTACAGTTAAACTAAAAGTTCCGTTAAATTTAAGTCCACTTCACATTACACTGAAGACCGGAGTTTTGGAGACTATCTTTAGGATTTGAGACAAGTTAAACACAAAGTTCATTACACGATTTTTAAAGAATCAAGTGATAGACAGCTTCCTCTGCACAGAACCAGAAAGTCGAATTGAGGTAAATGCTTCTAAACGATACTTAGAAATAAAAATGAATGGAGTACTCTAGAAGCTGCATACTCTTTTAAAAGAGGTAGCATTCCCGAGTACATAGATGGAACCAATCTGGGCACAGTTTTAACTTTTTAGTCCCAGAAAGAAATATTCCGAACCCACAGGGAAACTGGCGGGTATTTTCCAAACGGAGGTCTAAACCATCGAAAGCTGTACTCAACCTACAGACAGAACATAGCAACATTATCTGATACTCAAGCCGAGAACTAGGCTTCTATGAGGATAAATCGAAAATAGCATTGGCATCTTTGGAAAATCTTGGTACGAGATATAGTTTACCAGTTGCTGGATCCCAGATCATGTGATAATTCGTGGCAACGAGCATATCGATGAGCTTGCGAGTAAGGGAGCTTAGACACCACTTATGGGGTAAACATTTCCATGAAAGGGAAGATAAAGAAAGGGAAAAGCTCTTACAGATCAAATGGGTTTGGAGCAATCAAACCAAAAATATGAGTAACACTTAAGATGAGTAACCGTTTAAAATGGTTCAATTCTATTTTCGAGATAAGTAACACTGGTTGGATGTCCTGGTAGGCTAATGGATAGTGTGCTAGTCTATTAGTGTAAGGTTCGATTCGAACTATTACACTACAACGAGATAAGAAAAGATGAAGAAAGACGAACACTCATCAAGTCAAACGGAAGCATTAAATTGTCGAAAAGTTGCCTGAGGCATTTTATCGGGCATTGTAAATTGAAAGATTGAATGTTTCAGAATGCGGATCGATTCAAGCACATAAGTAGATTCCGTGATGAGGAGAATGAATTACAAAAACATATACTTGGAAACTGTGTGATGCTAATGTATCAAGTAGATGACATATTGTTACCCTTAGTAACGTCAAACAGCACTCTGTTTGCCACAGTTTGCTTAGATCGTAATAATATAATATAATATAATTTGTAATTCCAATCAAATTAGTAAATACACTGGTTTTCGTTTCAATTACCTTTTCTTCTTACTTTAGTTTCAACTGGACTTTTGTGCAACTTAATTTACTTGCCATTGGATTGATAGATAAGGATTAAGTGGATAATTTATATTTTGTTGCACTTACTGTTCAAATTCAAACTGCAACACGAAACGGGTTAAATTCTTTATCTGATTAAAAATTAATTTTGAATTTCCTATCACGTGTGAGTGTGAACGATATGATACAATTTGTCTTCCATGGAACTAAAAAGAAAAATGTTCAAATTGAATTCAATTGCAATTACAGTATTTGCTAGCATTGATGTTAGATTATCTAACATCTGTTCATACTTTACCAACCAGTTCACGCCTATAACATTCAGTGCTTGTTTACGGGAATAGGAAAACAAGTTATACCATGTCCAATTGGTACGCTAATTCTTAGTGTGTCATCACAAGGATACTTGGTTGTTTAAATTCACCACAAAAATAGTTTAATCAAGTGTAACCAAAGAACGGATTTAAATCTATGCAAAGATAAAAATGATGTTGTCGATGATGATGTAATCAAACATTATCACTGAACGATTATCTATAAATAATCGATAATAATATCTAATTGAAGTAACGGCTATAATTTTTCTTTGAGAGATTTAATGACAATGTTGTTCAAGTTTTTATTGGCTTAAATAGCTAAACAACTGGCACCTTTACAGATGCCGCTAAATACGAGTCAGACACTTTTGTTATGCCCTGCAGAAAATCGGATTAAATTGTGTTGGATGTTCCAACTGGGACTTTTGAATATTTGTCAATCGATAACGAACCTAACGATACCTGTATACATAGATTCTTATGCAAAATTTTCCACATAGTCGGAGGAGACGGCAAACATATTCTCTAAGACTTTGCGCTACAACAACAGTATTATCCAAGGCATGCACACTTTTTTTGTGTTGTTGATGGTTTTGAACCGCGAACAGTCAAATTTGTGTCAAAACGATCGAAGTCGAGTATATTGTCCCTGAAATTGACGGAGTGCTCTATAAATTACGCGAACAGATTTATTTTTTTAACTGATCATTACAACCTTTCAGTCAGTATTACGACGACATAGCACATAAGTGGCGCAACGTACAGTGTATCTCTATTCACTTTCGCTTCATTGAAGGCATGAATGCCTCTTATTGACAAAAATCCAAGGCTTACACATCTATACATATACATAGTACACATAATAGGTTGTCGTAATCCCTCTGTCCGGACCTACTTCTTACACCGCATATGTTGTGTGTGTTAATTTTTTATACATGAGTGGGGGGACCTATAGTTTAAAGTCGACACCGAACGACAGGTTTTTGAGAAACCGTGGGAAATTTATGTACTCTCAGAGTTTTTGCCAGAATTCTGCTGAGAGGCAGTCGCAGAAGAAATATTTCTTTTCATGGCAATTGAATTTACTCGCAGAGTTTTTGCCAAAAATTTGCGGAGAGGAAGTCGCCTAAAAAATTTTTTATTTTCATAAAGAGTCTGCCAAATAACTTTTTTTGAAAATTCTTTAAAAAAAACTACTGAATATTTTTTCAAATTTCTTTTTTTATTTGAAAGTACAATCCTTCCGGTTAATAATGGAAAATAATTTCATTCAAATGGCTGCCTCGGCTGGCCATGCAGCAGCCTACACGATCGGTCCAATTTTTAAGCACATTATCGATTGTGTGCAGCTGTATTTCACCAATGGCTTCACGAATATTGTCCTTTAAAGCGTCAATTGTCTCTGGCTTGTCGGAGTAACACTTATCTTTGACGGCACCCCACAAATAATAGTCCAACGGTATCAAATCGCAGCTCCGAGGTGGCCAAACGACATCAGCTCTGCGGCTGATAATGCGATCTTCAAAAACCGGTCGCAAAACATCGAGTGTAGCTTCGGCTGTGTGGCACGTAGCGGTGTCCTGTTGAAACCAAATGTTGCCAATATCCTCCTCTTCAATTTTTGTGAACAAAAATTCGTTCAAGATGGCCCGATAACGATCGCCATTGACTGTAACGGCCACTCCTTGCTCATTTTCGAAGAAAAATGGCCCACTTATGTCTCTGGACCAAAATCCGCACCAAACAGTGACTCGTTTTGGGTGCGTCGGCTTTTCAATGTATGCGTGCGGGTTTTCTGTGCCCCAAACGCGACAATTTTGCTTGTTTACATACCCGCCAAGATCAAAATGAGCTTCATTTGAAAAGATGATTTTTTTGCCAAAATCGGCATCTTCTGGTGTAGGCTACTGCATGGTAGTGTGTTGACCTATTAGACGCGAGCCTATGGTTCGACCTCAGGCTCAGACATCTCGAACAAAATAAAAAATATTTTTTCGGCAACTTGATAGTTTGCCAGCACTCAGAGAATTGGAAAATAGGTTGTGAGAGAGAGGAAAGACGAAACAGTGTTTATAGAAAAGTTGTTGAAGCCGTCGTAGTCTAATAGTTAAGTATGTTGTCTTATTAGACGAGAGTCCAAACCTCAGCTCAAACATATCCAATAAAACGAAATATGAAAAAATATTTCTTCGGTGACTGCCCCTCAGCAGACTTCTGGCAAGAACTTTGAGAGTAAATAAAAAATTGCCATGCAAAGTTTCTGAGAAATTTGTCGTCCGGAATCGACTTTAAACTGTAGGTCCTGCGACACATGTATAAAAATTAACACACACAACATAAATGGTGTGACAAGCTAGGTCGTAATCCACAATTCTATCGTTGTAATAACCAATTCTGTATGTATGTAACTTCATGAAGTCGCCATCGTTTTGCCTTATTAGATGCGAACCCGTGGTTCAAACCCCGAGCTCAGACAAAATAAAATATGAAAACAAATTTCTTTGGCGTCTTTATCTCAACAGTCCTCTGGCAAAAAATCAGAAAGTAAATAAAAATTGCCATGAAAAGCTTCTCAAAAATGTGTCTTTCGGAATCGACGTCAAAATCTAGGTCTGTGGTCCCACATAGATAAAATTGTGAGGTTGTAATCCTGGCTGAAGGGTTGCAATTATCAATTAAGTAAGTAACTTTATGAATGTATTAGAATTTTCTTAAATGTTTTGGACTAAAAGAATTATTTTGGAGAAATTTCCCTTTATCCATTCGAGATAAAGGGTGTTTTTTATAGAGGTATAGAACTTTAAGTTGGCATTACTCTTCAAGATGGCGACCGATTTAACAGCTGTCAAGTGATTTATTCTCAGTTTGGTTTGGCAATTCATCATGAATAGACTCACGCCTGAACAACGCTTGCAAATAATGCAATTTTATTTCGAAAATAATGGTTCTGTGCGGAAAACGTATCGCGCACTACGTCCATTTTATCGTCGACAAAATCGTCCATCAGAGCAGTTAATTCGATTAACCATGGAACGTTTCCGCACCACGTTTACTCTTATTGATAATTCGCATCCCCAGAGACGCTGTACGGTGCGTACAGAAGAAGCTATTGCTGCTGTAGAGCGTAGCATTGAGGAAGACCCGAATGAGTTCATCCGCCATCGAGCACAGGAATTGGATCTGTGTCCATCCACTTTATGGAAGATTTTGCGGAAGGATCTTGGTTTGCGTGCTTACAAAATCCAACTCGTGCAAGATTTGAAGCCAAACGATCATCAAGTAAGGCGTAGATTCGTCGAATGGGCCCAAAACGATATTACCGTTGTTCCCGATTTTCATAAGCGAATTTTGTTTAGCGATGAAGCGCACTTCTGGTTGAATGGCTACGTCAACAAACAAAACTGCCGCATTTGGAGTGAAGGTAATCCTCAAGTGTATGTGGAAACACCGTTACATCCAGAAAAACTGACTGTTTGGTGCGCTTTATGGGCTGGTGGAATCATTGGTCCGTACTTTTTCAAAAACGATGGTGGCCAGAACGTTACAGTCAATGGTAATCGGTATAGAGCCATGATTACTAACTTTTTCATTTCTGAATGGAATAACCATGATGTCCAGGAGATGTGGTTTCAACAAGACGGCGCAACATGTCACACAGCTCGTGCCACAATAGATTTATTGACAGACACGTTTGGTGACCGCCTAATTTCACGTTTTGGACCTGTGAATTGGCCTCCAAGATCTTGTGATTTAACACCGCTAGACTACTTTCTGTGGGGCTATGTAAAGTCATTGGTCAATGCGGTAAAGCCACAAACGCTTGACCATTTGGAAGACAACATTCGCCGTATTATTGCCAATATACGGCCACAAATGTTGGAAAAAGTCATCGAAAATTGGAAGTCCAGATTGGACTACATCCGCGCCAGCCGTGGCGGTCATATGCCAGAAATCATATTTAAAATGTAATGCCACAAGATTATCTTTCGGATAAATAAAATTCATGTCAATCGAATAATCCATCGTTGTTTTATTGCAACTTAAAGTTATATACCTCTATAAAAAACACCCTTTATTAGTAGCCCAGAGAACTTTTCTCCGAAAAAGGGGATGGCTACTGTTATACAGATAGAAGTTTTCTGTTAATATCAAGTTTTGCTCTGTTAATTGCGAAGTTTACTCTGTTAACGTCAAAGTGTCTGTGCTAAAGTTATGGAATGGCATGGAATGGCATGCCATCCAAGGTCATAGGAGCTGCTGATTGTCACATAGTACTGCAATGTCCACACCCCTGTGCTCTCTATACAAGTTGAATTAAGCGAACACCAAATTTTAAGATACCGCTAACACTGTGAAGAAAATAACTGATATCTTAAGGAAGACAAATTTAAAAATCTTGTATTTAATTGAACATGCATCAGACAATAAATTAAAATAATTTAAAAATCAAATAAAAATTACAAAAAAATTTTTATAAATGATCATGAATGAAGATGACAAAATGTCAATGAATTTCATTAAATGATGATACCGTACAAATGCATACATTTCCTTCTTTAAAACAAAACATCATGATGTGCAGTTAATGCTCCAAATACATGCAAATCATCATCGCTATTCAGGTTGTTGCAGAAAACATCGATCCGGTGGTCATGGTCAGTTGCACTTGAGTGCATGAATATTGATGTTCAGTATCTCATCTCACACATATTAATTAAAAAATAAATGCTAATAATAAATAATAAAAAATTAAAACTTTTAACAGGAAAAATATTTTAAATTTTCTAATCTGCGTCCCATACGTCAGACATAATAAAATAAATATTTTTCCATATGGACAGAGGATAGAGTGGCTAAGAGACACACGTATTTTTAATATTAATTCCTTTAAATCCAAGACATTAATAATAATAAAAATGAATTAATTTAATTTGTTATCATTATTACAACCGGTCGATCAACTGCAGTAAGAAACTATTTTCGACTTCTAGATTTAGTTGTTTTGATGGCATTGACTTTAAAATAAAATTAATTGTGACTTTAAATGCCTCAACTTGTTTCAATGTTTTGAATTCAAAATTAGAGGAATGTCATAAAAATACATTTGAATTTATAGCTATTACGGATTAGCGCTTAGTTGGTAGGAAACTTCATAAGTATAATAAAGTTATGTATCCGATGTATCGGAGAATTTAACAAAACAAACTTCATGAAAATATTAACAGTGCTACCTCTTTAGAAAATGTAGACGCTGCCTTCATTGAGCCAGGTTCCTCACTAGTGCAACCAATACAATAAACTAATTGATTTCATGGAGAACATTGTTTAAAAGCAACGACATGGGTGGCAACCCTGCAATCCTAGAATTTTTCAACACTCAACCAATCACTTGCTTAGCTGGAGTAAAACTTAATTAATAAAACCTATACAGAGCTAGTCGAACAAATGTAAACGAATAAAATGATAGATGGATGGCTTGTGAAAGATTAGAGGTGCTAAAGAAATATATAAAGAACTGTACATACATAATTGGTCATTGCAACCCTTCAGTCAGGATTGCGACCTAGCTTCTCACACCACTTATGTTGTGTGTGTTAATTTCAAACATATGTGGCGGGACCTACAGTTTAAAATTGATTCCGAACGACAAATTTTTACGAAACTTTACACTCAGAGTTTTTGCCAGAAATCTACTGAGAATATGTCGCCAAGAAATAATTTTTCAAATTTCATTTTGATGTCTGACCTGGGGTTTGAACCGTGGCTTAACATCTAATAAGCCAACACACTACCTACTAGACTACGGCGACTTCATTTAAAGAACTGTATGAAGATAAAATTTCTGAGTTATGGAACCGTCTAAAACTGCTTCCAAAATACCAATAAAAAGTAAAATGATCCCCACTGCGTTAGTCGTAAATAAAAAGAAAATATGCGTACTGTGGAAACGGATCTTCAAAGTGACAATAGCAAGACCTTAGGAGCTACCAGAGTATAGCTATGAGCATGCGTCTACTCTCACGGGACTGAGTTGTGCATGACTAAAACTAGGGGATTTTACGAAAATACATTACGGCAATTTCGTGTCAAGTGACCCAATTTTTAAAATCGATGTCTCCCGATTAAAAAATAATTCTTTTGATAGACATCCCACTCGCATCCCATTAAGCGATTAAAACGGCCTTAAAGGAAATTGTATAAGCTGTCTTTAGAGCAAAAAAAGGCCAATTTGAAAAAAATTTAAAAAAAAAAATTTTTTAAAATTAAAAAAATTAATTTTGGAAAGATTGAAGAAATAGCTATCTAATAAAATTTTTGCTAGGACCAATAGGTGAAAAGTTACACACATTTTAAAAAAAACCCGGTATGACCAAAATGTCCAACTTTGACCCCCTCTAACTCCGGCAGTTCTTGACTGATAGAGCTGAAAATTTGTGTATGGCCTACTATCCAATAGTACTAGCCTTGGTCCATCCAAATCGGAAGACATCGATTTTAAAAATTGGGTCACTTGACACGAAATTGCCCATTAATAAAACCGTAGTCACTGTAGTCTAGTAGGTGGTATGTTGGCTTATTAGACGTGAGGCCTCGGCTTAAACTACAGGTCAGACATCTCCAACAAAACGAAATATGAAAAAATACTTCTTAGGCGACTTCCCCTCAGCAGATTTCTGGCAATAATTCTGAGAGTAAATGAAATTTCTCAAAAATCTGTCGTGTGCAGTCGATTTTAAACTGTAAGTTCCCGCCACTCATGTATAAAATTAATACACACAACATAAGTAATGTGAGAAGCTAGGTCGTCATCCTGACTAAATGACCAATTATTTAAGTTATGTTTGTTTTGCGCCTAATTGCACTTCTATGTTACGTAGGTTTTTGGGATACAATTTTATATTCTTTTTTATCTTGTATGTGTCAGAGAGAAAATGTATAATTTACTACAACAAATTCAATTTCGAAGTCTCCGTAGTATAGTAGATAAAGTGTTAGTTTATTAAACGACAGCCAGTTGAAACCGTTTCTCTCAGCTGCCTTCTGTCTAAAACTCTAAGGGCCATTTTTTGAATGCAAGTTTAAACTCGAGATTAAGTTAATCTCCAGTTAAACTTCGTTTTCAGTTTTTGAATTTACTTAATCTTGAGTTTAACCTTACGGTTAAGCAGCTGGTTTAAACTCGAGATTAACTATGAAAAGTAGTTGACAAATTTTATTTAAAACAAGCTTTTATGTGAGGGAAAGCCGAATAAGACAAATATTTAAGTGACTATGAATTATATAAAACACAAATTGACAATAGACAGTCTTAATTTATTTATTATTTTAAGAAAATAATTTTTTTACATAAAGATCAATAGTATTCAGCATTTGTTTGTTTGTTTTTGTTATATACAAAAGCAAATTGTTGTGAAACACTTTGCAAAAGTAGTAAACACAACAAAGTAAACGCAAAAAATGTTGCCACTTTTTGCTTATAAGTACGGCAGCTCTACAAGGTTAATCTCCAGTTAAACTCCCACTAAAAAAATGAAAACTCAGTTAACTGAAGATTATATTTAACTGGAGATTAATTTAATCTTGAGTTTAAACTTGCATTCAAAAAGTGGCCCTAACTGCCATTATTACAACTTGCCGTTAACTAAAGGGAGGATTTTAACGGGCAGATAAATTGTTTTTCGTTATTATGAGTACCCAATAAGATAGAAGTGATCGTTAAGCTAAAGTGAGGATCATCCTGACAAAATGAGCATATAAAACAAAATAACGAAGCCCGCGGTTGCCACTGCGTTAAAAAAAACTTGTATAATTGAGCAGTTTTATCAACATTGCTCCGGCACTGTCATATTTTTGAAAAATTGTATCTGTAAGTTGTAATAACGAAAATAAGTTAAAGGTAACTTTCCAGTTCCCTTTAGATAAAGGTACCTTTAACTAACCCCAAGTTTACCGACAAGTTGTAATAATGGCCCTAAATGTGAATAAAATTGTCATGAAATGTTTCCAAATCCAAGTAACATAGAATCGCAAACGTTAAACTTTAACTATTCCAACTGACAGCAGGGTTGAAATTTATATTTTCTTATGTGGTTTGTTTTATTTGGTACTTAGCCGTTGGGCGATGAGCACTTTGACAGCTATCAGCTGGTTTGTTCTGTTTTTTTTTTCTTTTTCAGATAAAATCAACTTAATACTTTTTTTACTTTACTCTCAGTTGCAAATGTCAAATTACAACGTATGATGAATTCTATGTGATAAGGCTTTTAAGCTGTGCCACTCATGAATAAAATTAACACAGGTTCAACATGGGTGGTTTGAGTATTTAAGTTGTAATCCTGACTAAAGCGTTGTAATAACCAATTAAATAGATAAGTATGCTATTTCTTTCGATAATAAAAAATCTTACAACAACGGTAACGTATTAGTTTGATTGGAAAACAACTGGAATGGTTTTGCTGGTGCAATCATGGAAGCAATAGTATCTTATTTGGGAGCTAAAAGATGCTCAGAAATGTTTAAATAAGAAAATCTTTACATTTCTTTAGTGCTACTGCTTTTTGAACTACTGGCTGCTTTGAGCCAGTTTTTCTTTTGAAACTCTGTTGGATATGTGCTTACCTTCAACTGATTATGTGGAGACATTGGAAATTGTTTTGACTAATTGTTGATGGGTATCGAGGAGACATTTCTCTCAACCTCAAAAAATGTAAAAGTTTCGACAAAATCCTCCATTTTTATAATATTCCATGATTAACAAAATTAAATTTACATTTAAAAAAAATTTTTTTACGACATCTCACTGAAACAAACTTCTATGAATTAATATCACTTTCATTGTTATGCATTTGAATTAGAGATGAGCGATATTTTCAAAACTGTGATTTAGTCACGGTGATTGATAATTCACTGGTAACTACAGTGATTGAAATTGCCAAATAACAGTTACTAATAATGTCGTTCTTTCAAAATTGTTACATACTCAAATTTATTTCATTTTATTTTGAGCGAGGCAGAATTACTATTAGATGATGCTGATTATTTACTTTTATATTTTATTCATGAACTTTCTGTGAAACTTAATTGTCAAACTTCATATAAAAAAATAAATGACATTAAAAATAATAACATTGATGACACCATGATTGATGATTTTGTTTAGTAGTCTTTTCCTAGCATGTATCTAGTTATCTCTTTCTTACGACTTAATAAAATACGTTATTGTCATTATTGTTTTCTTTTGGAATACTGTGATCACAATCACTGTTTTAAAGAACAGTGATTAACAAATCACGTTCACTGAGAACAACGTTCTTCAAAAATCACTGGATCGCTCATCTCTAATTTGAATGAATGTGTGTTATCGTTTAGCAAATAGCTCCTTTAGTTTAACACATATTCCTTACTATTTTAATATTCATACTCAAAATTGAGTTTTCTGTTACTTTGATAATATTAAGAGCTCTTTTCCACAAATTTTTTATATTCCAACTTATTTTTTCTTCCTTCATTTCTTTACATTTTATCGATTAAACAGTGCACTATTAAATCGAAATTTTACGCAACTCGAAATACTTTCGCAAAAAAACGAAGCGATAATCTCGCAACCCAACAATCCGCAAAGCAAATCTGCCGACATCTAAACTTGCCGTAAATACAAGTGCAACATTCAACTCAGAAGAGTGGCGTTATAAACAAGTATGAGTTGTTTTCAAACGTGCTACAGTTGGAATTGCATGAAAAAGGCCTTGTTTTTTTATTAAATGTTTTATTTTATTTCCTCCATTATTCTTCTTAGGCCATATTACAGCAACAAAGTATTTAAGGTTTAAACGGTTTGCTGCTGGTATTTTTAAAACTTCTTATGTAAGTGGGAGGATTCCACTGTAAATAACTTGGAATCAGTCAAAATTACGACCTAGTTTTTCACAACACTTATGTTGTGTGTGTTAATTTTATACATGAGTGGCGGGATCTACAGTTTAAAGTCGACTCCAAAAGACAGATTTTTAAGAAGTTTTTCATGGCAATTGAATTTACTCGCAGAATTTTTGCCAAAAATTTGCGGAGAAGAAGTCGCCTAAAAACTTTTTTATTTTCATAAAGGGTCCGCCAAATAACTTTTTTTTTTGAAAATGCTTTAAAAAAACTACTGAATATTTTCTCAAATTTCTTTTTTTATTTGAAAGTACAATCCTCCCGGTTAATAGTGGAAAATAATTTCATTCAAACGACTGCCTCGGCTGGCCATGCAGTAGCCTACACCAGAAGATGCCGATTTTGGCAAAAAAAAAATCATCTTTTCAGTTGAAGCTCATTTTGATCTTGGCGGGTATGTAAACAAGCAAAATTGTCGCATTTGGGGCACAGAAAACCCGCACGCAAACATTGAAAAGCCGACGCACCCAAAACGAGTCACTGTTTGGTGCGGGTTTTGGTCCAGAGGCATAATTGGGCCATTTTTCTTCGAAAATGAGCAAGGAGTGGTCGTTACAGTCAATGGCGATCGTTATCGGACCATGTTGAACGAATTTTTGTTCACAAAAATTGAAGAGGAGGATATTGGCAACATTTGGTTTCAACAGGACGGCGCTACGTGCCACACAGCCGAAGCTACACTCGATGTTTTGCGCCCTGTTTTTGAAGATCGCATTATCAGCCGCAGAGAGCTGATGTCGTTTGGCCACCTCGGTGCTGCGATTTGACATCGTTGCACTGTTATTTGTGGGTTGCCGTCAAAGATAAGTGTTACGCCGACAAGCCAGAGACAATTGACGCTTTAAAGGACAATATTCGTGAAGCCATTGGTGAAATACAGCTGCACACAATCAATAATGTGCTTAAAAATTGGACCGATCGTGTAGGCTACTGCATGACCAGCCGAGGCAGCCATTTGAATGAAATTATTTTCCATTATTAACCGGAAGGATTGTAATTTCAAATAAAAAAAGTTATTTAGCGGACCCTTTATTTCGTTTTGTTGGTGTTCTCCAACCTGGGGTTCCAACCGTGACCTCATGTCTAAGAAGGCAACACACTACCAACTAGACAATGGCGACCATGTGACCAACTAGTCACATAGCTTTTAAGGTTTAAATGGTTTGCTGCTGGGTTTCTATGCAGGAAGAGGAAGGATCCCAATGTAATCAACTTAATATTAGTTTCCGAATAGAATAACGTCCCGAAGATAAATGTGTGAAGATAAATGTGTGATTCTAACACTAAATAAACACTATTGCACTAAATAAACGTCATTGCATTTGGAGTAGATTGTAGAGTATTTCTTTTATTTGCCTTTACAATGACAATTCATAAAATAAATGCAATTTTTTTTGTCTTCGCGACATTGTCACACATTCATTTAACACATGATTTAAAACCTGAATTAAAAAGTAGTTTTCAACACGCAAATGTTTGTTCCAACGCCATTAAAACAATGTTGTACATAATGTTGCAAACAAATAAAAAAACTAAAGGCAAACCTCTCTCATGCAACAAAACATTGTGCAGACATTCATTCCCAGGCAAAAAATCTTCTGCATATGATTTGCTTCAAATAGTACATTTGCATTGCAATGTAGTTTTCAAATAATTGAAGTGAAATGATAAATATTTTGCAGCATTTTTTTAAGCTGAATTAAATAAATATAAAATGCATGTTTGGGTTATTGCAATATTACCAATGGAAGCATAGTCTTATCTCTGCACGATTTTCTTTCCTGTGGATGTTAAATATACTTTCACTTATTCGCACAGACTTATGACTCAAATTCAAAGTGAATTCGTTATTATTGCAGTATCTTGAATTACGAGGCATTCGGTATGGCGAAATTTTTGCCATTCGGAGAAAATTTAACACTCGTTCGCATATAACAAAAGTAATGGAATTTTCCATCTTTTTTACTACAATTAAATCGAATTAATTTACGAACTTTTTACATTTATAAATTGCGTAACTTTAAGGCATTATAAGTGCAGGCTAAACTTTACTTCTCAATCACACTCCCATCCCTAAACATTCAGGGGATGACCCCTATTCATGAAGTGCATTGTGTTGGAATTAGGAGAATAGGTTATGGTGGGGAGGAAAAAGGGTATATTAATTGTGGATATTAAATTTGAATATTTTTGTATCATAAGTGACAGGAAATATTTCGGCAAAAGTGCGGCTAATGCGGCCTAAACGGCCAATCGACCTCAAATGCTCTACATAATAAATATGTATGTATTAGGATGTTCGGAAAGTAATTTCATTTTTTCCCGACAGAGGATTTAATTACATTTTTTTGCAACCAACTTCACACTTAAGCCGTATAATTTTTATATGCTTGTGTGAAAAATTTCAATTAATTTTACGCAGTAGTTTTTGGTTGGTGCCCTTTTAAATATGGAGAGCTATAAGCAGCATTTTCCGCATATCATACAGTTTTACTATAGAAAGGGTAAAAATGCTGTTCAAGACAGAAAGAAATTGGCCGAAGGTTCACCACATTCGGTAAGGCCGGTTGAAGCTGATAAAGACGCAAAAAAGGCATTAGTTGATGTGAATCGGCCAATAACAACACGTGAGTTTGGATTGAGGTTAAATTTATCAAATTCAACAGTTTATTACCACGTGATTGATATTATACGAAAACTATCTTTTATTTCCACAAAAAAAAAAAACGAAATTACTTTTCGAACAACCCAATATTACGTTAAAATATGCTATTTTCGGAAATAAGTTTCTACATTTCTCTCGAGCACATTCCCTTGAAAGAGCGGTAGAACAGCGAAACATAGGCCACGATGTTCAAATGAATCAACAGTGGATAACCTACTGGCATTAACAAGCATCTTCGCCTTCTCCTATAAGCGTCGTAAAATATAAACCTTTAAACAGGCTTTGAGGATATGGGCCGTTGCCTTGAGAGTTGTATACTATTTTCGGTCGGATATAAGTGATCTAAATAGTAAGGCGATCACATGAAGTGAAGTATTTCTTGCATCGTCTTAGGAATTCGAGGCATTCGAATAATTCTTTCGCCACTTGAGAAATGTGCAGATTTAAGCGAACAATACATGGACTTTTCATGCTCCGAATTTTAAGAGTTTCTGACTCCCCAATATTTATACCATCCAGTTACATAGGACCAGATATTGCTGTCGAATATGAGCGTGTCATTCGTATTTTGCCTTTTCGCCTCAGTTTTCGAAAGGCTGGGTCTACGATCTATAGAATATGAATGACAAATAATACCGTCATCTGCAAGAAATTAAGATCATCAATGAAAATAAGAAATAGAGTTGAAGAGAGAACACATCCTTGCGATATCCCTGAATTCAACGTGAAATTAACTGATGCGATCCTTAAGAAAGCTTGATATAAATTGTATATACTACCACCAAAAGCAATAAGTTTCGATATAAGTACTCCTTCTCACACCCTATTAAATGTTTTTAAGATATCCAGATACATAGTCAAGCCCTACTCTTTATTAGAATCGACTTATGAGGCATGTCCCTCGCAACCCAGTATGAGAAATGTGGTGACATTTTGTACTGCACTGGAATACCTATTTTTTTTGCGATGAGTGTATCAGTGTTAACAACATATAAAGACATAGAAGACCACTGCGTCGGTTGCTCTTGAGGTATTTTTGATTAAATTTAATATTTGTTATGATTTTGTCAAACATCTCCAATGACACGAAATATGAAAATTTTTTCTTCGGTGACTTCCTCTCAGCAGATTTATGACAGAAAGTCTGAGAGTAAATAAATAAAATTGCCATGAAAAGTTTCTTAAAAATCTGTGATTCAGAGACGGCTTTAAACTGTACGTTCCGCCACACAAGTATAAAATTAACACACACTACATAAATGGTAGCTAGGTCGTAATCCTGACTGAAGGATTGTAATGACCAATTATGAATGAATGAATGGAGACGAAATTGCAAACAACAAATTTGTTTTGCGAATTCCCAATATAAAGTTTTTCTTTTACGCCATGCACGTGAAATATTTATTTTTAAACAATTGAAATAAATTTTCTTTTAATCGGATTACAACAGAGTCGATTGGAAAAATTATTGGCCATTCATCGTTATCGTTGTCAAACTAATATTTGACGTCCGTCCGTATAAATATACACACGTACTTGTAAACCGAGAAGCAAGACTAACAGAAACGTCAATAAATAAATTAATCGCTGCTGGCAAAGTCATACACTCGAGAAAATTGAGAAATAAATCTGAAATAGAAATTTACGTACATAAGTATATAATTGGTCATTACGACCCTTCAGTCAGGATTAAGACCTAGCTTCCCTAGCGACTTAAACAGTAATAGAAATAAAAACATAATAATCTTACAAAACAATAGCCTGAGTGCTTCAAAACTCAAACAAAAGATACTTGTTAAACCGCAATTAAGGTCAGAATTACGACCGCTGAAGTCGTCTGCGGAGAACGGAAAGGTCTCAATATTTATTAAAATCTCTAAGGACATCTGCAAGTAAACCCAAAGGGCGTAAACAATGATCCGTTTCTTATGATGCCAGCTTATAAATGCTTAAAGACAATAAATTTCTATCAATCATTGAGCGATAAACAAGCGAGATATTCCTGCAAATTTAATAAAGGGTCCGCCAAATAACTTTTTTTTTTGAAAATGCTTAAAAAAGGAACTACTGAATATTTTCTCAAATTTCTTTTTTTATTTGAAAGTACAATCCTTCCGTTAATAATTGAAAATAATTTCATTCAAATGGCTGCCTCGGCTAGCCATGCAGTAGCCTACACGATCGGTCCAATTTTTAAGCACATTATCGATTGTGTGCAGCTGTATTTCACCAATGGTTTCACGAATATTGTCCTTTAAAGGGTCAATTATCTCTGGCTTGTCGGCGTAACACTTATCTTTGACGGCACCCCACAAATAAGAGTCCAACAGTGTCAAATCGCAGCTCCGAGGTGGCCAAACGACATCAGCTCTGCGGCTGATAATGCGATCGTCAAAAACAGGGCGCAAAACATCGAGTGTAGCTTCGGCTGTGTGGCACGTAGCGCCGTCCTGTTGAAAACAAATGTTGCCAATATCCTCCTTTTAAATTTTTATGAACAAAAATTCGTTCAACATGGCCCGATAACGTTCGCCATTGACTGTAACGGCCACTCCTTGCTCATTTTCGAAGAAAAATGGCCCAATTATGCCTCTGGACCAAAATCCGCACCAAACAGTGACTCGTTTTAGGTGCGTCGGCTTTTCAATGTATGCGTGCGGGTTTTCTGTGCCCCAAATGCAACAATTTTGCTTGTTTATATACCGCCAAGATCAAAATAAGCTTCATCTGAAAAAATGATTTTTTGGCCAAAATCGGCATCTTCTGGTGTAGGCTACTGCATGGCCAGCCGAGGCAGCCATTTGAATGAAATTATTTTCCACTATTAACCGGGAGGATTGTACTTTCAAATAAAAAAAGATATTTGAGAAAATATTCAGTAATTTTTTTAAAGCATTTTCAAAAAAAAAGTTATTTGGCGGACCCTTTACGAAACTATTTTAATACTAACAAAACTTCTCGAGTGTATACATGTAAGTATTTCTTCCATTAAGATAAATCCAGTACAAGAATGAAATAAAAACTGCTACCGATTACTTAACTTTCAATTCATTACTACAGATTACTTCAGATTAATTTGATGTCATCCCGAGACAAAGTGGAAAAATCTTTGCCAATGGCAAACACACATACCGACATACACTGTTTATCTGCCATAGACATACTAACGTTTGGCATGTGATTTATTTGTTTTCGTGGAATTAGAATTTATCTTGCAATCCAAATAAACGTAATGTTACACAGTACGCCGCTCTTTGTTCTTGACACTGTGACATTCACAATGTTGCATGCTTCAGTAGACAGCGGCTTAGTAGTCTATCTGTTATGCAATGCAATGCAGAATTAAAATAGTTTTCCTAACACTGGCTACCGTAAGCAATTCACAGCATCTGCCTAACATGACCGAAATATGCCACAAAAATGTTTACTGATCATCGCATCGTAGTCATTAGACAATAAAAATTCTTTAAATTTTAATATTTCCAGAACCGTCACGCTTATCCGCATTCTCTTTACAGTTGTTTGGTTAAGAAGGGGGAATCTATTTAAGGATGTGTAGTGTTAAATGGACATGTCTTCTATTCATCTGCAGTTCAATGCAACAACAATCCAATATGAGAGAACAGCTTTACGAACTGTCAAGCTGTTGAATTAATTTGGTTCGTAGGATTTTAAAGGGACTCTAGTGACAGAATACAGCCTGTAAGTATATCGTGCAATTGGCATATAAAAGATAATTAAATGAAGTATTTGAAGCAGAGAGTATTCGAGAGAAAAGTCCTACGTAAGATCTTCGGTCCAGTGCGAGTTGGTGGTGACTTCCACATCCGTTCCAACAGCGAGCTTTACGAGCTCCTCAACGACATAGACGTTGTACATACATACATAGTTAGTCATCACAACCCTTCAGTCAGGATTACCACCTAGTTTCTCACACTTAATTTTATACATGAGTGGTGGGACCTACAGTTTAAAGTCGACTCCGAACGACAGATTTTTGAGAAACTTTTCATGAAAATTTGTATTCACTCTCAGAGTTTTTGCCAGAAATCTGCTGAGGGGAAGTCGCCGAAGAAATATTTTTTGTATTTTGTTATTATGTCTGGCCTGGGGCTCGAACCCTGGCTTTACGTCTAATAAGCCAACACACTACCTACTAGACTTCGGCGACTTCTATAGACATTGTGCAGCGTATTAATATCCAGCGGCTGCGCTGGTTCGGCCATGTCGTTCGAATGGAGGAGGATGCTCCGGCGAAACGGGTGTTTGATTCGGGGACCTGCGGAAGTCGGCGAAGAGGACGATCTTGTATGCGTTGGAAGGACCAAATCGAGGAAGTCCTGTCTTCGATTGGTGTGACCAACTGGCGTAGGCGTGCAAGAAGCAGAGGCGCCTGGAAGGATGTGTTGCGGCAGGCCGAAATCCGTTAATCGGGTTGTTAATGGCCAATTAAGTAAGTAAGTAAATAATTTGAAGCATATCATACTAATTAGGTTTTAAGGACGTGTACTTGTCATTGGGACAAGTACAATACCCAGAAGCCAAAATGCCCATTGTAATATGTCCTAGAAGAGAGAGGGGGAGAGGATAGTGAAGGAGATAGAGAAATTTGAAAAGGAGAAAAGGTAGAAAATGGATGATATAAACGGCGAAGGAAAAAGGATGGACCACAAACACACAAGAGAGAGCGACAACAACTTTGATGCCCTGGCAATTCTCCTCCACCAGCTCAACCTATTTATGAATCTATGGATAGCCCTTATGCCGGCTCTCGACAGATAGTCCAACCTTCCAAAAAGCATCAAACTCAATCTATTAAGGGCTGCACAGTTGCAAAGGAGGTATTCGATAGTTTCCACTTCCTGCTCACCGCTACGTACACTGCAATAGTCCGACTGAAATCCGACAGATCTTTGTCGGCGATCTAATCTCGCAGTACCGCGTAATGAAACCAATAATTAACTTCAGGCTGGCCTGTTCTAGCTGTGCCTATAGCAGGCCATAGACTTGTCGTCACTTGAGCTAAATAGTAAATGCAAAAAATAATTTTTTAATTTTTATTTTGTTGTTTCGAAGAAAGCCAACTGACTATTCCACAGGAAAGCAAAGAAAGAAAAACCTCGACAAATAATTCATTTCATTATTGTCTTAAGGTGGAATGAATAACTCTGAACTCTTCACAATTTAAGCATTTTATATCGAGTCTTCCTACAGGGATTTCCGAATTTTGGCAGTTAATAACGGCCATCCTGTTGAAGTTACATCTGACAAATTAGTTGTGATTTACTCAATCTGTTTTGGCAAATCACCATGAACGGAACTAGTATTTAACAACACGTGCAAATAATAAAAGTGCGCAGGTGAATCCGAAGCAACTGATTTCACCTTGCTCACAAGGACACGTCCTTTAGCAGACCGCAATTTGGCATATTTTGCATCGTGACTTGAGCCTGCACGCGTACAAAATTATAGTAACCCAGAAACTTTAGGTAAAGACAATGGCGTATATTCTCTAGATGAATTCTGGAGCAGTTGGCAACTGATCCTTATTTTCATCTTGAAATCATCTTCAGCGATGGGGCCCATTTCTGGCTGAATAGGTACGTGAACAAACAATTAGAACGATGAGCAATCGACTTGCCTGCGACAAGGTAATGGTCCGTCCAAGCCGTTATTTGAAACTCTAAATATAGTCACTGAAAACGTGGCTTTCATCAATCACAATGTGATCAATCTTGTTGGATGATGCCAATCTAATTGGCTTTGAGAATATCGAGATGCTGAAACCCTGGTGCTACAAACTATCCTCTTTCGCGCCGCGGTGAAATCGATTATTTTCGTGCAATTGAACGTAGATGTTGTGATACTTTAAGGCGCAAAGATACCTTTACGCCCACCATTCGCATTAAAATCCCCGATTTTTACTATCCAGAGCCGGGTAATTGTAGTATGTACTCTGGAAAACATCTTTAACCGCATCTTCCTTTTCTTCAGTCGAGACGTGAGAACAATTCAGCTTCGATGCGTATTGTAACCAATCATTCGTTCTTACATACCACAAATCCGTATCCAAATACGTGCTTTTCTGTATGGCAGCTGTTACAGATCCATTACATTTCCTGAAAGGCAATGATGTCCTACATTTCATGAGGATATTCGCTAGTTGGGCGGGAGAACTTCCTTGTGAAGAATCCGTATGTTTAAGGTTATTGCGCTTTTCTTGTGGGAGATCTTTTACGTGGTGGGTTCCAAGCTCCTCCCGCAAACCATATTTAAAGTTCAAGGTATTACACTGCGCTTCACGCAGTAGATAACAATCTAGCGGATGCTAGCATACCATCCAAGAGGGACCACGTGGAGACTGCGTGTTAAATGTTGCTGTCAATGTTGACCACAATAAAAAACTTTATTTCGTCTGCATGTATCAAATTCCATCCCAGCTTTAATACAACATTAGTAAATAGTCCACAATCGACCAATCGGCCATTCAAATTGTTTCAGAATTTCACGAAAGTATTCTTCACATTAATTTCACTTGATGTTCCAACCCCAAAGATAGTGTCACTATACCTTTAATCGTAATTGCTAAGCCAGCAACTGGAATAAATCTGATGTTGACATTTTGTTTGACTTCAGAATCTTTTACGACTGAGACAATCTCCAACGAAATTTTAGTAAATTAAATACGTTCTCTGTTAACCGGTTAAAAAACGTAAATCTTTCAATGTTTTTTTAAAAACAAACTCTTAAAAATCTTAAAAGACGCAGTATTTGCCACCACTTCTAAAGGCAGTTAAATCCCTTTTTGTAAACAATTTCGTAAATTTATTTTAACAAGAGTGATACACACAATTTTACAAGAATTGCATTCAAATTGACACAAACTGTAGCAATTTGCATAGAATGTTTGCAGTTTAATGGGGGCAAGTTGCCTTGGCATAATGTTAAGAACAATGACTCCAAGTCTGTATTGCGCACTGGCTTTTAGAATTTACAAAGGGATTGAAATTTACGACACACATCTTTTAAGGCATCAATCAGTTGGCATTGTAGTCATGGAGAATGCAAAACCTAATCTTGAATAATTTATTTCTTTGGGAGGAAAACGCTTTGTTTGTAAAAAATTGAAAACATTTTGTAGATGCGAATGGAAAGATGTCCGTCTGGTCACTATCATTGAAAGCAAAAGTGGTTTTTCCAAAGACAAGTATTTCAATTGTATCGTTTCGACGCTGTAAGTATAAATACAATTGAAAGTATAATTTTCTTTAGAAAACAAGTATACAATGGGGTTTATACCGATGGCATAAAGATGCATGGCAGGGAGGATTTAGTATTTTATCAAGGGTTCTGATATTAAACTTTGTAATAAGTTGTCTTACCACTGCAGTATTGAAAGCGGCGCAATGGTTGCTGGGTGAAGGGATTTTCACTGATATTCCCTTGATTTACTCGGACAGTCAGGCTGAGATTAAGTCTGTACCGAACGTATTTTCCCAAAGAAATTTCGGATCATTTTGTTCCGGAACAAAGGAATATCGTTGGAAATTGTGTTGCTGAAAAGCTAGCCAAGTCCGGTATGGATTAGTCCACGACATGTTAGATATTCCGAATGGATTAGTCTACGACATGTTAGATATTCCAAACGTCCTAGTTAAATTAGATACTGTTCAAACGTTTTATAAAGAGGCTTAAACTCGTTACCAGCAACAGGGTACGTGGACAATTGCAAGACTCTGCTGTGCACGTATGGATAAAAAAAGGTTAGACTTCTGTCTTTAAGTTGCATAGCCATTTATCGCACAATAGCGATTATCATATTGATCGTGGTATAATAATCGACATAAATGATAGGCTAAGTAGGACCTCTTCGCTTCGAAAAGGTCTGCCAACATTCCTAACTTAATTTAACCTATTTGTGGCATTCAGTCCCTCCAGAGACATTAGTCCACGGCTTAACGGTAGTATCGCCATGATGGCACATCCCACGGTGCTCGAAGCACGAGTGGAAACAATTCGCTTACCAACGCCCCCACGCACAATAATACAGCCTCATGATAGGCATACCATGGATTGTATCAACGTACGTGAGTACTAGGGATGCCAATCGGGAAATCCCGAATTACAAAATCCCGGGATTTTCGGGATTCCCAAATCCCGAATCCCGGGATTTTTTAAAACTTGTCCCGGGAATTTTCGGAATTGTAAATTCATACATATGCACTTTATAAAGAAAGAAAAAAATTGAGTCTACGACATTGTTTTTTATTTAATATTACATTAAATAACACTCATGTCCAATAAAATCTGTTAATACAGCTGATGGTTTAGATAACACAGCCCTGCAAATTTGGACTTTTTTTGTGCAAATAAGATGGCTTCAGGTGTTTTCGAAGGCATTTGGCGCGCTAAACACGAATCCGGTTTCAAAAATTTTCCATCACGTCAGGTTTTCGAGAAAAAGGGGGTTGAAAGCCCTAAAAATAGCGTTTTTGGCCATTTTTGAAACATTGTAGAGCTCAACACTGACGTACTAGAACCATCGCTCTTGTTTGAAATTGACAATTGATTTTTGCTCTTTAAAATGAGCCCAAAGCCAAATTGTTTGCATACACCCTTAAAGTAGGGGGTGGGTTTATGTCAAGGGGTGCAAAAGAAAACGAAACACATTACGGAGGTCCTTAAAAATTGATCAGATTTGCTTGAAAATTGTTACTCATGGGTTTTTGGGGTCGTTGATTACAGATCTTCATTCAGATTTAATAAATTCAAAATGGCGGATCCAATATGGCGGTCAAGTAAATCTGATTAATTTTTATAAACCTCGACCGCCATATTGGATCCGCCATTTTGAATTTATTAAATCTGAATGAAGATCTGTAATCATCTTCTGAATAAAGATCTGTAAAAACCCCTGAGTAACAATTTTCAAGTAAATCTGATTAATTTTTAAGGACCTCCGTAATGTGTTTCGTTTTCTTTTGCACCCCTTGACATAAACCCACCCCCTACTTTAAGGGTGTATGCAAACAATTTGGCTTTGGGCTCATTTTAAAGAGCAAAGATCAATTGTCAATTTCAAACAATAGCGATGGTTCTAGCACGTCAGTGTTGAGCTCTATAATGTTTCAAAAATGGCCAAAAACGCTATTTTTAGGGTTTTCAACCCCCTTTTTCTCGAAAACCTGACGTGATGGAAAATTTTTGAAACCAGATTCGTGTTTAGCGCACAAAATGCCTTCGGAAACACCTAGAGCAATCTTATTTGCAAAACCCATGCAGGGCTGTGTAATCAACTTTCTAAAGAAATAGATTTGATTGAATCACGAGGTGTTAGAGGTGAATAGTTATATATATTCTGCATATAAATAGTGTTCTTAAAAGGATAGGTATTTGTTGCTTCACTAATGTAATGAATTATTTTTATTTTTGTTACTTTTTGTTCTGTTTTTTTTATTTTATAACATGTATATTGTGATAAAGATCAAAAATTAATGAAATTTTTAATAAAACAATTGTTTTTAACTTCTTTTATTAAGAGAAAATCCCGAAATCCCGGGATATTTCGGGAAATCCCAGTATATTTCGGGATTTTTGGATCCCGAAATGTCCCGAAAAATCCCGGGATTTTTAAAAATCAATCCCGTTTGGCATCCCTAGTGAGTACCAATTCGAAGCCGTGCATTTGAACATGTCTTCGCTCTTGCTTAGGGGTCGGAGACTAACTAAGCTCCTTTATGAAAATGGTTAAGAGTGAAACACCACTCCGTTTAAAGACTGTTTGATCTTCGGGTTTAATATTAATTGTAGTATTACAATGATGATGATAGACTAAGTGGGACCTTTTTCTTTGAGGAAAGTCCGCCACCTTCTCTGAACTAATCTATTGGTGAGACTGCCGAACGTCGTACACAAGAAACACAGTTGGAAACTGCAATAAGAGCAAGGAATATCACTAAGTCGCCGTCGTCTATTGGTTCAAACAATGAAATGATTTCTTTCGGAGGCTTCCTCTCAGTCTTCTGTTAAAAACTCTGCCATGAAATCGTTCTCAAATCTGTCTTGGGAGCGACATTAAACTGTATGTCCTACCACTCATGAGAAAAAATTAACAACGTGGATGGTGTGAGAAGCTAGGTTGTAAGCCTAACTAAAGAGTTGTAATGGCCAATTAGGTAAGTAAGTACTAATATCACTCAGTTTCATAGTGACAGATAAATAACGTACGTATACCAACAATGAAATATTTCACGGTAGTACTTATTGCATTGGGGTGATATTTGACTTGTCTTTTGCACACTGAATTCGAAAGGAAATTAGCCCATAGAATAAATTCAAGTGCTCATTGTAACATTTTGAATAATTGTTTGATTCGATTTTCTCAAATCTTAGCAAAATTTCTGCATTTTTCCTCTTAACACATTAGCATTCACTACGACTTTTCTAACAAAACTTTTGTAAAATTATGCTGGCGGGTCTTTAGTCCCCTGTGAAACGCTGTTATTGTTGAGCGCGAATAAAATTTAATACGCATTCACGCAAATCGATTGATTTGATTCGATTTTCTCAAACCTTAGCAAAATGTCTGCCTTTTTCCTCTTAACACATTAGCCTTCACTACGACTTTTCTAACAAAACTTTTGTAAAATTATGCTGGTGGCTCTTTAGTCCCCTGTGAAACGCTGTTGTTGTTGAGCGGGAATAAAATTAAATACGCATTCACGCAAAGCGCCTTAACTTTAATTAATCACAGCAGAAACGATAAGCTATTGCTCGCACATTACATATACACGAGTTGATTTCTTTCAGGCATTAATCTGCAAAATCGCTTCGATCGTAAGTACATGTGTACGTGCTGTTCAGGGTCAATATCACTGAGTAAATGAATCTTTACTTGGATATCAGACAGCAAACAACTGCTACAACAAGGAATTACTTACAGCTTTAGAACACTGTCTCATCGTTAAGTAAAAGCACGTATAAAACATTTATTTGTACGTTGAACAGAATTACAACATGATAGCAACAATGATAGCAAAAACAATGTTTAGAAATAAAACCTGATGTTCGTTGCAACAATGTTGATTGAAGACAACAATGACTGCTAGATCGAGGAGTACGAATAGCGAAGATATTGGTGATGTTTGTGATGATAATGGCAGCTAATAACGATAGAACGAAGCAAATATTTTTTAATAAAAAAATAATAAATGCTTAATGCAGTTCCAATAAGTTCCAGCGCTAAACGAAACAGCGTTCGTACTGTGATTGCGAATTCGGAAAATACAGTTAGAATCTTTATTCTGGACAGACTAGCAAAAGAGTGTTGAATAAGATAGTATTTCTAGATAGATAGATAGATAGATTTCTGGCAAAATCTCTGAGAGTAAATAAAATTGCCATGAAAAGTTTCTCAAAAATCTGTCGTTCGGAATCGACTTTAAACTGTATGAACGCCAGTCATGTATAAAATTAACACACACAACATAAGTGGTGTGAGAAGATAAGTTGTAATCCTGACTGAAGGGTTGTAATGACCAATTATATATGTATGTCATTCGAGTATGTTGGTTTTAGTCGGAATCGGAAGTCATGCCTTATTTTGTTCCAAGAGAAATGTCAGACAACCGCCATTTTGCGGGAATCTTTAATTTTAGCACTCTCAATATTCCGTAAACTTCTCCCCAATGGGCTCCCTAGACCTTTGCATTTCCTTAAAACTTCAAGCGGCAAATCAATCTAAATAAACTTTTGCCTTCAAAATTTAGTGACACAAATTCAGTTTGATCTCTCGACGTCTTTTTGTCCTTGAATACTGATAACTTCAATTGATACTTTCGATCGTGTAAATTTGCCGGCAGTAAATGCTCTCTAAAGGTTTCTTTCAACCTGTTCTGCTTTGACTCTTTGATTTAAAGCTTCATATAACTTTAGGTAGGTATGTAAACACAGTCGGCTGTCCACCCAAAGAAGTTATATGGGCACACTTAGCCTACATATACGGCCCATTATGATACCACAGTTCTCCGTTAGCCCTTATTCCCGGAATCGCTCGTGGCTTTTTACAAAGCAACTCAGACTGCTAAGGTTAATACGTGATAGCTTACAGATGGTCTGCATAGTAGGCACTAAGGTTAGGTATCTTGTATCCTCTGGTGAAAAGCATCAACTCGGTTTTGCAAAGATGCGCCTATACCATACGATTAGTTGCATTCTGTTGTAAAATTCAAAGATTGACTTCAGTTCAAGCAGCACCTTTAACAGTTTCTCCTCAACGATATTCCGCAGCAAGGGCGAAATAACACTTTCTTGCGGTGTTTCTCTACTCACTTTCATTTCAGTGAAGGCATGAATGACTCTTATTGTCAAAAAACCAAGTCTTACACATCATTACATACATACATAGCATACAGTCAGGCTTACGATCAGGGCTTTCACACTACTTATGTTGTGAGTGTTAATTTTATCCATGAGTGACGGAACCTACAATTTAAAGTCGACTTCGAACGACAAATTTTTTTGAGAAACTTTTCATTGCAATTTTAATTACTCTCAGTGTTTTAGCCAGAAATCTGCTGAGTGGAAATCGCTGAAGAAATATTTTCGTTTTTAAGAGATGTCTGATCTGAGATTTGAACCGTGCCTTCACGTCTAATAAGCCAACACACTACCTACTAAACTAAAGCGACTTCTGTTGTAAAATTCAAAGACTGATTATATCTCAAGCAGCATCTTTAACTGTTTCTCCTTAATGATGTTCCGCAACAAGGAAAAGAGAACTCTATGTTGCGGTGTGGCTCTATTCACTTTTGCTTGCCATATGGCCATTTCATTGAAGCCCTGAATGCCTCTTATTGTCAAAAACTCAAAGCTTACAAAACATTCTCTTGATAAAAAATAAATTCCTGACATTTGGTAGAAGCAAAAATACTCAGTATATTTTGACATTTCCCATAAGCAGGAGTGAGGAGCTACCAATGCACCCAGAAATACACGCAGTTACTAAAGTATACATACGGTTTACAAATTTCAGAAATTTTTTTAATCAATCCGTTTTCGTTGAAAATCTTTATAGTTTCCTCGATTTTAAGACGGTCTTTTGCATTGGTTCAAAAATGTCCAAGACCCTCTTAAAATCGAGGAAAGTTGTCAGACAATTATAAAGATTATCAACGAAAACGGAATGGTTAAAAAATTTCTGAAATTTGTTAACCGTATGTACACTTTTGTGGCTGAGTGTATGCTCGTTTTGATGATATTTAAAGGCCTACGGCATCATTGAACCCTCATTTCTTCAAGAGCAATAAAAATCGCAATGTTACAATCGATGGAACAGGTTACCCTGCGCCAAATACTGACTTTTTTGGGCCTTAAATGACAATTTGGACGCATTTGATATAAAATATCATTTGATATAAAATTTTAAGTCGCCGTGGTCTAGTAGGTAGTGTGTTGGCTTTTATAGGTAAGGCCACGGTTCAAACCCCGGGTCAGACATCAAAATGAAAATATGAAAAAAATATTTCTGCGGTGACTTCCTCTCAGCAGACTTCTGGCAAAAGCCATGAAAAGTTTCTCAAAAATCTGTCGTTCTGAGTCGACTTTAGACTGTAGGTCCCGCCACCAATGTATAAAATTAACACACACAACATAATTGGTGTGAGCAACTAGGTCCATAATCCTGGCTGAAGAATTGTAATGATCAATTATGTACACTCAGCCACAAAAGTACACATACGGTTAACAAATTTCAGAAATTTTTTTAACCAATTCGTTTTCGTTGAAAATCTTTATCCTCGATTTTAAGACGGTCTTGGTTAAAAAATTTTTGAAATTTGTTAACCGTATGTATACTTTAGTACCTGTGTGTATGTATATTGATATAAAATTACTAAAAAAAACACCATATACGCATATGCTACAAGGATACTACGAACCTATTGAGAGGGGAGTTTGATGGCGAATTATTAAGTGATTTAGAGATTTCGTAAATAAGGACAAGGCAGCCGCAATTCTAGCCCTAACCACTTACATAATTGATCATTACAACCCCTTAGTTTGGACTACAACCTAGTTATGATATTATGAGGATGTCTAATTGATTTCATGAAGCCCAATTGAGACTTTCGTGTTATTATATACAGCACTCCTAAGGAAAGAAAGATTTTCTGTTATTTCAATTGAATATTGAATTTTGTTTTTGTTATTAATTACAGTGTGAAAATGCAATATGAACAACACAATCAATTCATAGATTTGAACATAAACTGCAGTTACGCTTTCATTAACTAAGCCAGTAGAATCAAACTAAACCAGTTAAACTATCGATCCATGTAGTCCTGCCTGACCCACTTTGAATCACCACAGAACAATATAATGCAACTGGTTTTTCTACAACATGCCCACTAAATCATTAACAAATGATTACATACATACTTGCTGTTTGGCATGAACTTGTTTAAAGCAGGAGCAACAGCAAATGCTTCAATTGAAATTACAAAGTTTTCCTTGTAATTCCAATGAAGACAAATTACATCATAGCGTTCACACATAAACTTGAATTGATTTCGTAATTGAATAATTGTGTTGTGATTTTGGTGTAGAAATTTAAAATTGATTTCTTTAATGTGCAATCCGTTATGTTCGTTGTGAACTAACTTTTACAGAGAAACTGTAACGAATTGAAAATTATTCACTTAATTACCAACAGAGAGAATACTGTGACAGACCATGTCTAAACATTCTGCTGTGAATCGTAAATAATCAATTAAAAAGAAAACAAAAACAACAAGAATTGAACATAGAAAACATTGACTTTCATGCAATTAAAATTCAATGCCAAATAATTTGCCACATTTGGTCATCATCTCACAAAAGAAATTGAAGCATTTAAAGCTTTAAAACAAGGTCTTCCAACATTGACGTTCGAACTTACACTAATAATTGATAACGGCCATTTTGTTGGTGTTGCGACTGTCAAATTAGACTATAGACAATGACATTTGCTCGCTGCATGGTCTCTGAAAGCTGTCATCGAAAAATTATTTTCAAAGCTAAGGTCTTTCATCCATTTCTGGATGAATCTGTACGTAAAGAAACAAAATTGTCGATTTTAGGACAACACCAATCGATATAAGAGCTAAGAGCTTCCAATGCATATTGAAAAAGTCATTGTTTGCTGTGGTTTAGTTCATATTTCTTTGAGAACGACTTGAAGCAGGCCATCATCATCAAGATTTACCAATTTCTTTACAAAACTCACTCTCCCCCCGGAGAGGAATGGATTGCTGAAGCTGTCATCGATGATGGTGATATAACGATCTTCACCGATAGCTCAAAAATGGAATGTGGAACTGGATCTGAGGTCTATTCCGATTAACTGGCACTGAACGGGTCATACAGATTACCTAGCCAAGGCATTTCAGCGTATTTTGGCTATTGAACAAGCTGCACGCATGGTTGAAACCGGGGTGCTATCTTCTTCGCACTTGATCATATGTCGACGCCTCCGTTCAATTAACATTCTAAGTCGAAAAAGTGTGTTTTGAGTTATGAGCTCTCAAAGTTTTCATGCGACATACGACCATATGTATGTAGATTTTTCCCTATAACTTGGGAACGGATCGGCGCATATTAACCAAATTTTGACAGTATTTAAGTTAGAGAACGTAGAATTTAAAAATGCAAGAACATTAAAAACGTTCCAAGTACACTTAGAAAGTTATAGAATGGAGGCGTCGATGTGTGGACAGCAATCAAAGCTCGTCACAAGTTGCATGGACTCTCTACACCTTATACGTCGACTCAACGCCCGCCTCTACTGCGTTCCGGGCCAATGTGGCATAGATTGAAATGAAAAGGCAGATTAACTGCCATGGAATTGCAAATGTCTGAGGAGGAGATAAAGAGGGGATATATATGCACCCCTAGAATAAGAATACTTTTGCAAATTGGAAAAATCAGCATGGAATTCAACAAACCGCTGGTGGTCCAACATACCTAGTTGCCGAATTTCACAGCTGCTGTGTCCAGCAGTGGACAGAGGGAAAACCAGGGAACTACTTGAGTTCAATTGGCAATTTCGCTGACCAACTCGATTTGCCCAACCAGGATTACTGTAATAACTGCGATGATGTGGAGGAAACGGAATCCGTACAACACCATTTCTGTGAGTGACATGCACTTCAACACACACTTCATCGGCTGACAGAACGTTTGAAGATCTGGGTATGGTGGTGAATGTGCCTCTAACAGAACTAATCGGTTTCTTCCGGAGCTCGGGGTGGTTCAAATCCACCTCTAACGGAATATGATAAGGGGGCTTACCTCACACTGGGTAACACCATTTATGTGAGTGCCATGCACTTCAAAACAGACTTCATCGATTGACAGAACGTTTATAGATCTAGGTATTGTGGTTAACGTGCCTCTAAGCGAACTAATCGGTTTTATCCGGAATTCGGGGTGGTTCAAACCCACCTCTAACGGAATATGACAAGGGGGGCTTACCTCACTCTGGGTGACGCAATGGGCCACCAAGTGAAACTGCCTGTGAAAGGCAAGCGACCCTACCAATTTTTTTTTGCCTTGAATTGGATAATCTGCCATACAATTCGTACCAAATTGGATAATATGCAATAAACGAATTGAGGGCATGATAATCTTACGTGGAGGTGATGTGATCTGGCCCCCGAAATGGTAGGACTTAACCCCGTTAGACTTTTTCTTATGGGGTTTTCTTAAGGCACAAGTGTATGCGAAAAAGCCACAACATACAGTCGTTCCCAAAGCCAACGTAAACTATGCAATCAATCAAATTCAGTCTAATTTATGCAACAGAGTCATGGAAAGCTATACAAGTGTTTCGAGTTTATTTGTGTGATTAGAGTTAGACGAGCGCCTCTAACCGAATTTAAAACGATAAAAAATTGATGTTTTTACATCGTAGACTTTACATGATGATAAGCTTGCGTTTTGTTCAATTCGGAAAGCAGTCATGATAGTAAAGGGAATAAAAATGTTAAAATTATTACGTCAAATAACACACACGCACACAATTGGTCATTACAAGCCTTTAGCCAGTATTACGACCTAGTTTCTCACACCACTTATGTTGTGTGCGTTAATTTTTATATATGAGTGGCGGGACCTACAGTTTAAAGTCGACTCCGAACGACAGATTTTTGAGAAACTTTTCATGGCAATTTTATTTACTTTCAGAGTTTTTGCCAGAAATCTGCTGAAAGTCCATATGCCATATTCCTTTATCGATCGGTCCTAGATAGATGAAACTGTTATTATGGTAATTAGAACTTCTGGAATTAGATTCCATTCTACAAAGACAATCTGTAACTTAAGTTAAAATATTCCAAACATATATATATATAATCGGTAAATGCAGTCAGGATTACGGCCTAATTTCTCACAACACTTACGTTGTGTCAGTTAATTTTATACATGAGTGGCAGGACCTGCAGTTTCCGAAAGACGGCTTTTTGAGAAACTTTTTCATGGCAATTTTATTTACTCTCCGAGTTTTTGCCAGAAATCTGCTGAAAGGAAGTCGCCGAAGAAATATTTTTCATATTTCGTTGAGTTGGATATGCCTGACCTCGGGTTTGAACCGAGGCCTCACGTCTAATAAGCCAACACACTACCTACTAGACCACGGCGACTTCAAATAACATGACTCACTTAAATAACCTCAAGGCATACAAATAATAATGGACAGACACAACAAAATATCATATATCAATATTTACAAGGCTTATACGTACAATACTCGTATATTCCTCCTTTCAGATACTTTTCAAGTACTTGTATTTACCATGGCTATTAAAAATGATCTCAATGGGTTTGGTACAAAACTTCAATCTGGTGGCCAATTGCCATAAACATCAAGCATCCCATCCATCTCATTTTAATTGTAAAGAGATTGTCATAACAATTCAATAAAACTTTCCACAGATAGATCCTCTTAAACACTCTCAACCATTTTGTCATTGCACATTAAAAACTACACACTCACTCATTAAAATTATTTAAAAATTATCAAAGCACTCTTTCAAATAAATAGCGACTATCGTAAGAGAATTGGGGAATAAAAATTTACATTTTACTGGGCAGTCAATTAAATTTAAGTACACCTTAAACTTAAGCAATAATTCTAAGGATTATTACTACCCCTTTTAGTTAAGACATTAATTTTTAATCGATAATCTCAACCGACTTGTCAAGTTTTAATGTATTTTTGAAGTATGGCATGAAGTATCAAACTTCATTGACTCACTGTATTTTTATTTACTGGCTGGTATTACGAAGACACAAGCATATGCACATACATACTTTTATTTGTACCAATAAAATCGTGTCATTAAAAATTGTTTCTCTATTTTTCATTTAATTTGTCATCATCATTGCAAATGTTAGTAAATCAACCAGAATAAGAAGAAATGCTGGAACCAGCATCTGTTATAAGAGTAACTAAAAATTCATATCTGAAATTAGTTGGTTTTAATGATTTCCTCTTCGAATTTAAATCATAATAAGTGACTTTAAATGTCTCCATTTAGTTAAAGTTATTGAATTTTAAAATAAATACGAACATTAACTAAACTGCCTGATGGTAAAGGAATTCTTAAAATATTTGAAAACTTATAGACAAGACAGCAAAATAAAAAATTGCTTTCTACTGAGAGTCCCATTAGTATTGTCATTATGGCAATAGATTTTGTTAACGGCGCATGAGCAGCTTCGAATGCGAACAAGATGGCACAACAGTTTTAGTCACGTTTAAATAGGGGGCACGTGAAGGGTATGCTTCAACTCCAAAGAAGCACGCTTAATATCGATGTTGAAATCATTACTGGATGTTTCGTTCTACCATTTTGAAAAAATAACGGTGAATTAATCACATTCAAGGAAGATCAAACAGGAACATGAATAGAACGCTAGCTGTCCTTTTAATCTACAAAGCAACATCACCAAAAAAGTTAATACGCAACGAACAAGCAGGGCTGCACTTTGATTATGTAAGAGTCGCATGAACAGTCATTGAATTGAGCAGTACGTTGAGCGCTGTACCCTGCCACAGAAGTTGAGTTCGAGAAGGCTTTTGATACTCTGACATACTCTACTATTTAAAGTGAATTGGCTTGCTTGAATAATAAAATAAAAAAAATAATTCATATCAACGCTGCAAGTTGCCGTGTTCTATTCCACGAGGGTGTCTGCCGACCAAAACAAACTTTTTCTGAAAATCAACATCTGCTAGACATCAATATTGAAAATCAATACCACCAAAACGGTAATCCTCAAAATAAAATAATGGATTAAGATTTGGAAGAATTCAGTAGTGCCACCTATCTTGAGCAGAAAATATAAAAGCAGCCAAGAATTTCGCAGTCTGAATCATATATGGCAATGCCCTATACTTCATTAAGTCACCAAAGGCTGTGAAGCGAAAAATTCAGCAGATATGAACCTCAACGCAATACAGACATTCAGTAATCTCTGTCTATTTTACATTTTAAAAAGTCACATTGAAACAGATATTCTGTGGAGGGCTCCTATAGGATGGAATCTACAGGGAAGTCGAAGAATTGGAGAGTCAGAACATAATTGGAAACCGCAGATAGGGAGAGAACAATTAGCTTAAAGAAATAATGGCTATGAGCAGACAAATTTTGAAGACGCCGCAGTCTAGTAGGAAGTGTGTTGGCTTATTAGACGTAAAGCCAGGGTTCGAGCCCCAGACCAGACATCAAAGACAAAATACAAAAAGGATTTCTTCGGCCACTTCCTCTCAGCAGATTTCTGGCAAAAAAAACTCTGAGAGTAAATAAAATTACCATGAAAAGGTTTCTCAAAAATCTGTCGTTCGGAGTCGACTTTAAACTGTAGGTTCCGCCCCTCATGTATAAAATTAACTCACACAACCTAAGTGGTGTGAGAAACTAGGTCATAGTCATGACTAAAGGGTTGTAATGACCAATTGCTTACGTTACGTAAGATAAGATGTTGCAACATAATTTCATAACAAAAAAAAATAATTCGCAACATAGCGTCTGCCAAAAACTTAGTATTTTGCACATTTAGGATTGGATATCTTGAAAACCTAAGGTTATGAAACAGTTCTGAGATCTGATTCGAATGCAACGTATTAAAAACATTTAAAACAGTATAGTCAGGTTTCTACATATAGCTGCCCGTTAGGTACTACAAAAAGTTCAATGTTCAAGTGCTGTTTAAGGGGCTTCACACTAAATCATGTCTTACTTAGAGTCAAACTGAAGACAAGCCTGGACGATTAATAAAATCAAATAACGAAAGCTTAGTTAGGCAATCGTATAAGGGTGATATTGACAAGTTAAAGGGACAATATTCCCTTCCCCTTCCACCGATCTTTAACCTGCTCAAACCTAATAAGGGTAGTTTCTATTTGACAGAAAAACTGCAAATTATTTATAGTTTTATTTTGAAATCTTTCCTGCATAGGATACCTGCACTCTTTAATACAAGTAAATTAAGTAGAAGTCACCGTAGTCTAGTAGGTAGTGTGTTGGCTTATTAGACGTAAAGCCAGGGTTCGAGCCCCAGGCCAGACATCAAAACAAAATACAAAAAGTATTTCTTCGGCGACTTTCTCTCAGCAGATTTCTGGCAAAAACTCTGAGAGTAAATAAAATTGCCATGAAAAGTTTCTCAAAAATCTGTCGATCGCAGTCGACTTTACACTGTCGGTCCCACCAATCATATATAAAATTAACACACACAACATAAGTGATGTGAGAACCTAAGTCGTATTCTTGACTGAAGGGTTGTAATGGCCAATTATGTATGTAATTCGTCTCCAGTTATTCCCATCTTTCAAGACAGCACTTATCTTGTTCCTTCTTTTTGTTCTAATTCGTGCTTCTACAGTCTACCTTCCAGACTGATGATAGTTAGTAAATTTTATTAACCTTTTTTTATCAATCATACGTATATCTTCTTGTGTTCAATATAAACTACTTGTTGTACAATGCAGTTGAATTTAAATTTTTTTTGAATATGTAAAGTGGAAAACAGAATTGTCGCTGTGGTATAATACAACGCTGCAAGCTTTCAAAAGTTAAAACCAGCAATTCAAACCGGTGTCAACAGAATACGTACATAGTTGTAATAGTCGCTGTAGTAGAAGTTGAAGTGCAAAATTCGAATTTATCAAATTTGTCGCGCGACAAATATAAATTATAAAGAGGGTTTGGGATGATTTCAAAATAATTCAGCATTAAATATGTGAAACATAAAATTTAATGTTGCTGGAGAGAAATATGTTGTTGGATATGCTTTTATTATACAATTTGATATGAATTTTGTTAGAAAATACACATAATAGTCTTGCAAGATTTCCAAAAGGATATATGGCAACATTATAATAAAGATTCACTATACTGTTCGCAATTTTTCTTGATACGCCTACGTTGTAAGCTTCAGCTTCTACTACAACTACTTTATTCTGTTCTACACCTAAATATTATTACGTATTGAAATTGAAATAAAATAAAATTAATAAATATACTATTCACGCAATAAAATAAAATAAAAATTTGTTGTTATAATAAAATTAAAATTAAATTCTCTGTATCTGTATCTGTATCTGTATAAATGTCATTAAAATCGGCCTTAATTTTATTTTTCTTAGACAAAAGCACCTCCCATTACGTTTTAAATATCTTTAGGCTTTAAACTATTTCTTACTGCTTTATAGCACTTGAGTGACTGTGTAAGCAATTTAAAGACGGTCTTATTTTTATGGTATAATCATTATGATTATTATTTCAATTTGCATTTCTTTTATTTACATACGTATACTTGCGTGCGCAATAAATTTGTTTTTTATTTGCTTATGAATGCATTTTTATTACTAAGGAAAACAATTTTTATAAACAATTTCCTTTTTTCCGCAAATAAACAAATACGAATGTGTTTGCCAATCAAAACCGACTGCCTGATATGCTACATTTAGGGATTTTCTCTGTATTGATGATTAAAAGTCATCTAGGCTTAAAGCATTATGCTATAAACACAATAAACGCCATTAGTCAGGATAACAACCTAGTTTCTCACACCGCCTATATTATGTGCGTTAATTTTATTCATGAGTGGTGGGATCAACAGTTTAAAGTCCACTCCGAGCAATCGATTTATGAGAAACTTTTCATGACTATTTTATTTACTCTTAGAATTTTAGCGAAAAACTGCTGAGAAAAAGTCAGCATATTTCATTCTGTTCGGAATTTCTAAGCTAAGATTTGAACCAAGAGCTGGCGTTTAATAAGTCAACACACTACCTACCAGACTATGGTCAATTGTATATAAATTGCTGTTTAATTAAATTATATTTTCTAGTGACAATTATTTACTCCAATTTTATGAACACAATCAACTTTAGTTGTTCAAAAAAATTCGTTGCTTTTACAGCAAATTAACGAATCGAATTATTAAAATTTTTACGTTCCTTTTTTTATTATTTGATTTCCCAATTTAGCAGTTTTTAGCCATCTGTTTACATTCAAAAAATTAGAGAAATGCAATTATTTTCGTCTCTAAAACATGGCTTATTAACCGCAATCGCCTGCAAAGCAAATCAATCGACAACGAAACTTGTTTAAATATGCCACACTCAGTTTACAATCGATATGAAACAAACAAGTATGAGTTGCTTTCAAACATAATACAATTGTAAAATTCAAGGTCATGTTTAAGCCAACAACACGGCCAATTACATAAAACAACCTACACTGTGGTTATGGATTTTAAAAATTTCGCAAATTAAATACACTTACAGCACATAGGGCCATTATTGCAACCTCCCGTTAAATTTGAAATTAGTTAAAGGTAGCTTTAGCTAAAGAGAACTTTAAAGTCACCTTTAACTTCTTTTCGTTTTTAGAACCTAATGATAAATAAAGTCGATAAAACAGCTCAATTAAACAAGTTTCTTGTTGTATATGCTCACTTTGGTTATATTTAAAGTTCCAATATTGAAAATAATATATAATATGTATGGTAAGTTGAAACATAAACTTAACTTTAAGAGTTACCAGTAGGATGATCTTGCCTTTAGCTTAATGCTTACTTCTATCTTATTGTCCACTTATACATAATAACGAAAAACAATTTGTCTGCCCGTTAAAATCCTCCCTTTAGTTAACGGCAAGTTGTAATAATGGCCCATAATTAATGTATTTGATGTTACGGAAGTTCTAGAATTCAGCTTTTATACTACACTCATTGATATATCACAATAAAAATCATTCCTACACTATCAAACATTTTTTTAAATCATTACCTGCACAGGCAAACAATGAGACTAAGTGCGCGTTAACCTTGAGTTAGATTAAATGGTGCACCAGATACAGCAGCGTGTTACCAGTGTTGAAATATTCAGTACTTTAGTACGTTTTTCAGTACTTTTTCATTTCAAAAATACTGCAGTACCCCCGCTACGCTTTCAGTACTTTTTTATTATTACATATTTCATGGTTTGCACTTTTCAACTAATAATGGGTTAGCAACACGTTCAACGCAATGCTAAAGTAGAATTAGGCTTTAGCCCCGGTTAGCCGAACGTCGAGGGAACGGTACGTTCGTTTTTAGAATACGAAAAGCAATGAAAAGGCTGCCGAACCGTAATGTAATTTCGGTAAGCATTTGCATTACTTCTCATATGCTAAAAACGAACGTATGTTACATTACGTTCCCTCGGAGTGACTAAACGGGTATTTTACGTTTTGTTACGTTCCGAATCAGCTGTTTTTGTCCTGTCTGTATTTGTATTAAATATAAATAAATAGTCTGTCTAGTAGGTATGTGCTGGCATACTAGACGTGAGCCCACGATTCAAACCCAATGTCAGACATATCCATCAAAACGAAATATGAAAAAATAATTTCTTCGGAGACTGGCAAAAACTCTCTGAGGGTGAATAAAATTGTAATGAAAGTTTCTTAAAAATCTGTCTTTCATAGTCGACTTTAAACAATAGGACCCGCCACTCATGTATAAAATTAACACACACAAAATAAGTAGTCTATAAGTTAAGTCGTAATCCTAATTGAAGGGTTATAATGACCAATTTTATATAAGTATGTACATATTTTTTTACAAAAGTACTGTCTGATGCAGAAAAGTACTCTTTCAGTTATAATTCAGTACCATTTAAAAATTTCAGTTATGCAACACTGCGTGTTACTGCATTTTATGAGAGCAGATCTCTTAGGAATAGCCGTGTGGTTCGAGGAATTTTGAATCTCTAATGTACCGTGCAGTGACGAACAATTTTATTTTGTCCATGAAAGACCTTCTAAAATGTAGCACTTCCCGAAGGAATACGCGACATACACAGTTTTTTGGATTTTGATATGACTCTGGCAGGATAGCTGTCAACGTAGATCAATATATTCGGAGATAATATTCTGTTACTGTGCAGCCAAACGACCGTGTCCTCCTCTGTGGGTCTATAGCAGCGTCTGAATATACATTTCAATCTAATTTTAAGTCATTGGTTCATATTTTTAGAGAATTTGTTGAAAGATATGGCTCCCAATTCCAGTAATCTCTGTACTTAAGCATCTTTTAAAGCAACCTTAGGGGACCTACTGAAATCTGATCTGCTTCGATTTCTAAAGAAAACAAAGAACGGAACAACAACAAAAACGAGTAAATAATGGTGAGATTTACCTTCTACTGACTCTAGTTGGTTTAAAAACGATCTTTTACGAGTATCTTGAACTGTCATTTACAAATCATCCAATTGACGGCAATAACATCGTGCAATGTAATGCATGTTGTTACCATATAACAACAACAACAACATCACACCCAGTATATTGAAGATAGTAGACGGAATGTTGAAAATAAAAATTTTATGTTGCATACATGAGTTTTTCTTCTTGCGCTTCTTTTTTCTTTCCTAAAATGTAATTCACTTTTTATATCAAATGTCGTTTTTTTTCTAATTCATTGACGGGAATAGGAAACTCAAAACACTTTAATCTGTTTTACTAAATAAACTGAATACAAATAAGAAAGAAAATCGACAAAGTTTCCAAGTCAAATCTTTGCCATACAGTGCAATTTTACTTTCGAGTTTCATCATCAGAATGTTTATCTCAAAACTTCGCCCATTTCAATAATTAGACGACAATCTATGAAACTTTATGATTTCAACAATCGGATGGAAGAATGACTCTGCACAGAAATGGCACTACTCCCCAATTTCCAAGAATGTAGGCCAACCATTTACCCGGCCTCTATTTCTAAAATGAAAAGTATTTTCCCAATGGATAACACAAGTAGAGTGAAACTCTAATGAAGTTGAATTGGTTCACACTTCTTCTTCGGGTAGACATCCATCTTTACATACCTATTCTAGTAATCCTATACTCATCAAAGTCACATACCAAGGAGGTGAAAACTTAAGTCAGAAAGCCAAAAATACTTGCATTGTTTAAGGTCGTAATACCAAAACAATAAATCTCGCCAAACTATGTTTCTTATTTCGAAAATTTTTATTGGTATTAAACATACATAGGGCGTCAGAAGATCAATTGCCTAAATTATGACAATGGGATTATATAAGGTAACGCTAAGCCACAACCATCAAGAGTGACTCACTCACCCTCAAGAGACTTAGAAGATAACAATGATGAGATATTGATCGAATTGCTGGAAAAAGTATGCCAAAATAAAAATTCACGGCTTAGTCGCGTGCAACATTAACTTGAAATAATAGAAGGTTATCCAAAATAGTAGTCTAGTAGGTAGTGTGTTGGCTTATTAGAGGTAAAGCCAGGGTTCGAGCCCCAGGCCAGACATAAAAACGAAAATATGAAAAAATATTTATTCGGCGACTTCCTCTCGGAGTCGACTTCCGTTCGGAGTCGACTTTTAACGGTAGGTCCCACCACTCATGTATATAATTAACACACACAACATATGTGGTGTGAGAAACTAGGTCGTAATCCTGACTGAAGGGTTGTAATGACCAATTATGTATGTATGTATTTGTAATCTCACTAGCCAGCTATTGCCAACCATGAAACTCTCAAACATAAGAAACGCCAGCCATGAAACTTGAATCTTCGTCCTGGTCTGTACGTCAGACCAGGGACACTGAATGTACTCGACAGTTTCTGGCTTACGACAAACGAATGGATGTTTATCTCCTATAATATGGTTTCAAGAAATTGTTGCTTAAGTCACAATGCCTTGCAACCCAGCAGAGCAAATTACACTCCTAAACTTTCCCAAGAGCCTTATAAATCAACTTCAAGCTGACGTAATAGCCAGTCACCGCCTTTAAAACAACCTTACTATAAACATAGATAGAGCAAATCGCTTACCTGGAGGAATACGTTCCCACACCAACTCCGCTGTTGGACCCTGGACCCTTCTTCAATAGACGTCTGCACTTATGCCAACATTTATTTTCCAGCCATTTGCAAAGATAGATATTTGTGGTTGTTTTAAAGAAACTATCACCACTGGTGATTTCAGCTCATTTCAGAAACGATTTTAAAATGTGGCCTTAGGAAGCTTATGCTGTAGTGTTTCGTACTCTTTCATGGTAAAATTGGACAAAATTATTCCAGAAAGGGAAGCATTAATTGATCTACGATTTTAAGAGAAAATAACAGATTATTCGGTCTAAAAACACTCGGTAAGAATCTTTCTAACCTTAGGTATATGTATTCGGATCTAAACACGGGCAATTAGATTATTTGCTAATACAATGCTCTTTATCAAATGCAATTGAAACGAATGTGGTCAGTAGTTTCATCATCGGGTTTGCTAGCTTAGAGTACTTCCAGTCTAGTTGTGGCCTTCTTTAAAATCGCCATTTCTCGGTAGCTTTGCAAGTTCGCGCCTTTTTTTCTCCCAAAGTGACGTAATGTTGAGCGTTAGAAGTCCAGCCCGTAAAACTTTACGCATTAAGTACCGGAAGTAATTTCTTTAGAAAATATGGTATGAAATAATGTATAAACTTCTAGATTGGTCACTTGTCTGTGTTTTGTGTAATTACTAATTTCATTACAAGCTTGGCGTTAATATATTATTGAATAGACGGTAGGACTTCATTCCATTCCAAAAGTGGTTTGTAGCAGACTGGGTGTGGCTCTAATAAGTTAATACTTTTCAAACATAAGCAAAATCACCATATGCCCGCCCGATTATGGTGCTGTGGATTATATAAATCCTTTATTCGAATTTATTTAAAGATTTATTCTACAAATAAAATTAATTTGGTTTAATTCACTGAATTTTAACGTTGAGATTTTCAAACACTATTACGGCATACAGATCACTTGAAGTACGGCAACACTTAAAATTAGAAAGTGTGGATTGTGTTTGGCAAAAATGGGGACGAGGCAAATATATCAACGCTGTTCACGTTTTTGCACATAGTGATGCCAGAAACATAAAAACATCATGCCCAGTTTGGGAATTATTTTGAAAATAGGAAAAATTCTATACAGAATGAGATGAAGTGAAAGATTATTTTAGTATTTCAGTGATTAATAATATTGAATGACTTATTTTATTTACAGGCTAAGACTTTATTCTTAAGAATGAAGATTGCTTTCTGCCAATCAGCTTTGCGGCATTTACGTATAAAAATCCGTCACTTCTGGACACACCTCAGTTAGGAACTGGTAAGCCTAGATAGAAGCATTTTTTAAAACTATTTGAAGAATTCTGAGTAATTGAAAACATTACATCAATTAATTTCTTTGAATAAAACGGAAATTAGCTTAAAAGTACCATCTGATAATTACACAGGGATGGCAATGCGATTTAGAATTTGTGACTACACAAAAAGAGCATTTACCTATGAATAGAAATTTTAATGTATTTATTGAATTGTATTTCTTATTTAATTATTTTTTATATCGTGTTCTTATTGATTTTTTTTATTTCATTTATTTATTATTTTGTAATATTTATTATTTCTTAATTGTTTAATATTTATTTTTTAATTCTAAAAGTATATTCCACGTAAACACATTAATTTCGTGACATTATTTGGTACATTCTGCACACACATATGGGAATGATGACAATTGCAAATTCTGGCAACACTACGATCGTTATGAGTTTTTCTAATTTAAGAATTGGCAACACTGATAAAATTTCTTTTTATTTTATATACGACAAGTGGACAAAAGCAACAGCTTAACCATGTCTGGAGAAGAAACGTCAGCTGATCGTAATGTCGAAATCTGGAAGATCAAGAAGCTCATTAAGAGCCTCGAAATCGCACGCGGTAATGGCACCAGTATGATTTCATTAATCATTCCACCCAAGGATCAAATATCTCGTGTAAGCAAAATGTTGGCTGATGAATTTGGCACAGCCTCAAATATCAAGTCGCGTGTCAATCGACTGTCAGTTTTGGGTGCGATCACCTCCGTACAACAGCGTCTAAAGTTGTACACAAAAGTGCCACCAAATGGTTTGGTCATCTATTGCGGAACCATTGTCACGGAAGAAGGTAAAGAAAAGAAAGTCAACATTGATTTTGAACCATTCAAACCCATAAATACGTCATTGTATTTGTGTGACAATAAGTTCCACACCGAAGCACTTACGGCACTTTTAGCTGACGACAATCGTTTCGGCTTCATTGTTATGGACGGTAATGGTGCATTGTTCGGTACCCTACAGGGTAATACGCGCGATGTATTACACAAGTTTACTGTCGATCTGCCAAAGAAGCACGGTCGTGGTGGTCAGTCTGCTTTGCGTTTTGCCCGTTTGCGTATGGAGAAGCGTCACAATTATGTGCGTAAAGTGGCCGAAGTAGCCACACAATTGTTCATTACCAATGACAAGCCGAATGTAGCAGGTCTTATTCTGGCTGGTAGTGCTGATTTCAAAACCGAACTGAGCCAGTCCGACATGTTCGATCCTAGACTGCAAGCGAAAATTATCAAATTGATCGATGTATCGTATGGTGGCGAAAACGGTTTCAATCAGGCCATTGAATTGTCAGCAGAATCATTGCAAAACGTTAAATTCATACAGGAAAAGAAATTAATTGGACGCTACTTCGATGAAATCTCACAGGATACGGGCAAATATTGTTTCGGTATTGAGGATACCTTACGAGCTTTGGAATTGGGTTCAGTGGACATATTAATCTGTTGGGAGAACTTGGATATACAACGTTACGTTTTGAAGAATCATGCGAACGCCGCGATGCCAACTATTATGCATTTAACGCCTGAACAAGAAAAAGACAAGTCACACTTCACCGACAAGGAAACGGGTGTTGAATTGGAAATGATCGAAACGCTACCTTTATTGGAATGGCTGGCCAATAACTATAAAATGTTTGGAGCTACTTTGGAAATCATTACCGACAAATCGCAAGAGGGTAGTCAATTTGTGCGCGGTTTCGGTGGTATCGGTGGCATCTTACGTTACAAGGTCGACTTCCAGAGTATGCAGCTCGATGAATTGGACAACGAGGAATTCGATTTAGACGATTATTAGATAATTTTTTTTATTTGCAAACAACAACAACAACTAATTAAGACAAGCTATAAAAAATAAGATGATAAATTGTGTGTATGGCGCAAAAGAAAAGAATTGAGGATGGGCTTCAACAAAAGAGAAAATGAAAATTTATACTTTCAAATTTTGGCTAACAAACAAAAGCCAAGCTGAACCACAAAATTTCGATCTACAATTGGAAATAGCTTTTAAGGTAAATAGAGTTTGTTTTTCTAAACAACAGAACTTATTTGTTTTATAAAAAATTCCAGCAACCATAATACATGGTTTCTAAGACGATTTAACGAACTGTTGCCCTAACAAACTGTTTGCCTACATAATTTAATAGAATTTATTTGTAGTTACTTTGCGTGTAAACTTGTTTATTGAAAACTGCGCAACCCATATTGCTGATAAGCATTTTAGCTATCCATTTAACTCCTTTTAACCAGTTCGGTTTGCTTAGAAGGAGTTATTAAGTGAACACTAGAACGAAATTTAGGCATACAGGGACGAACAGCTTATATAATTGCAATTAGTTGTTAAAAAGAAAAAGAAATGCATAGATTTGCATATAAAAAAAAAATAATAGCATAATTCAATAGAAAATTAATAGTAGTTTTAGAACAATTCCTTTATGTTTAATTCTAACCGTTAAAGTTTTTTTCAGTAACCATTTGATAATTTATTATTATTAATATTATTAAATACGATTTTGTTTTTAAAATTTTTTATGCCTTATATGGTGCATTAAAAAGTAATGGGCCTCAGACAAATTTAGCCTTAAGTATTATGTTTAAAAGCAAAATTTTTTACTTTTCAAATCTTAAAAAGAAATTACAACTCGTGACCGTTAAAAGCTAAAGCCAATTAAATTGAAATATTTGTGGTTTAATTTTTTTTTTGTAATGTTTTAAGCTCCATGATGCATACTGTTCATGTTCAGAGGGAATAAATTTGAACAACTGTTTTGCAATCAGTATCCTTCAATCAATAGAAATTTATCATCTTAAAAATAAATTCTTTAACCTCTCAACAGTCAATTATAGCAAACAACTTATAATTTTTTTTTTATTATAAAACAACAAGCAACTATTGAAACTCAATAAATAACATTTCATATCCATTGATCATATTGGCATTATAGAGTAACTTTACATATTCAAGGGCATCTATTCTAAATTTTATACGAAATTTTCCGTTTACTGTGGACGACGCTTTTCCTATTAGATTGCCTGTAAGCCATTCAGATCATACTCAAACATTGGGTGTTTTAAATAATTGTTTTTATTATGTAAAACGTAAATACGTTAATATATGGCCTTTTTTATATATAAATTGATAATACATAATAAATAATATATACAAACAATATGTATGTATGTATCTACAATTAATAAATCAAAAGCTCTAAATTATTCTTTACTTGTTTAATATTTAAAAACAATTCTTTATATTTTTTTGGTGTCTTAGATAGTTAAATATATCGTATTAAAACAAAACAAAAACAAGAACGCATATTAAACAATAATTGTAATAAAGTCTTCTCCAAAATAGTAATAATAATAATAAAAAAACAGAATTTGTCCACACAACAATACCCAAATTGTTTTCCTTTACTTTAAAATATAACGTTTAAAATTAATGCAATTAATCATTTATTTAATTTCGTCAAAGTATTTTTGTTATTTCACTTTTCTTAGGAAAAAGAAAAAAAATGTTTCTCTTAATCATACAAACTTATTTCAAGAATGCAGTACAGGTGAGCACAAAATGTTAAAATCAATTGATTATCTATTTTGTACAATTAGCATTGGTTTTTAACAATTATTTGTTATTAAATTTATTTTTTAATGAAAGCATTTTTAACAAACGCATAGTATTTTACATACATAGGTAATGTTAATGTAACAAAAACATCAGTTAATATTTCTACACATTTTTGCCATGAAATATATTTATATTTTGCGTTTGTTTTTTATTTGCAAATTTAAATGTTATTCACAGCTGTAAGGTTGTTGCTTTTCATTGCTCTTTTTACCGGCGCATACCGGTATTGTTGATTTTTATTTTCGTTTGTGACTCATTTGACTATGTGTGTCATTTTCTTAATAGAAAAGAAAACGATAATACGACGAAAAGTACTACACTTTTCTGTTTAAATGCCAACCAAACATTACTAGCTAGTAGCTACTTTACATGTCTATCTTTTTTATATAATTTAATACGACTTCGTTAATTTTGTTAATATTGAATTAAATTTAGGTTTATCTTAACCATTTCAAGTTATAAGACTTCTTAAATTTACAATAACAATAATTATCTTAATTAGAAATTCATTTTCTTTTTTAACCGTTTTCTATATTTAAACAATTTAATTATTACTTGATTGGATTCTATTAAAATAGGTTCATTACTTAAGGTGCGGTCAACCTGCACCATTTTTTTTCTAAAAATAACGGCAAAAATTTAGCCAATCAAACAAGAGTTTTATAAAAGCAAACAGTATCAAGTAATACTTTATTGTTTAATACATATTTATAGACATCTTTATCTTTCTTTTTTATCACTTGTTACTTTAGAAATTGTAGACTTAAGCAAAATTTATTCACAATAGAAATTGCTCCCAGTCCAATAATAGATTTTGTGATGATGAAATCTAGTCACGAGAATACATAATTGGAAGCTGTGCTTATCACATACTAAGCAGGTAATTAACCTAACTAATACAACATCATAATGTTCGACAGAGTTGGAAGAGGGACTGAGTAACCCTACATAGATTCAGGGCTGCACAACAATTGATTGGTCACAGCATCTCAGTTGTCTACTTGAATAGATTTGCAACACCTTTGCAGAAATAAGTTTTATTGAAATAGTTAGATCTACATTTCCGAAATAAGGAAAAAATTTCAATATGTCAAAAAACGTTTTACGAAGCTGTGAACATAGTCTGTTGTTTTATGTAATATTGAAATAAGGACATTTAAAACAATCCTGTTGGAACTACATACCTTTAATATTCAGTTCATCCAATTCAGTGCAATAGATGTTGGTACTTATCGACTTGTAGAGTTCGCCATTTACAGTAACGGCTTGACAAACATCGTCCTAAACGAAATATGGACAGATAATGTCGCCAGCCGTAGTCTAGCAAGTAGTGTGTTAGCTTATTAGACGTAAGGCCACGGTTCAAACCCAAGGTCAGACATCAAAACGAAATATGAAAAAATATTTCTTTGGCGACTTTCTCTCAGCAAATTTCTGGCAAAAACTCTGAGAGTAAATAAAATTGCCATGAAAAGTTTCTCAAAAGGTCCCACCATTCATGTATAAAATTAACACACACAACATGAGTGGTGTGAGAAGCTAGGCCGTAAACCTGACTGAAGGGTTGTAATGGCCAATTATGTATGTGTGTATTATGTATGTTATGTCGTCAGTCCAAAATACACATCAAACATTGACCTTGACGGGATGCATTGAATGCTTTTGGATCTCACGTGGATTAATATCGTCCCAAATTCGACAATTTTGTTTGTTAACGTACTCATCCATTCAGAAATGGGCCTTCTTATAGAAGTGGCCCGAATCGAATACTCCCTATAATTTCCAAACAGTCTAAAGGCTAACTAAAAATGAGCTTCTATTCTTCATTAAAAAATATGAGATCCCCAATGGAAGAAATTCCTCAGGAAAAACGTGTTGAAATAATAGCTGCTAGAAAAGGCTGAATATCCTAT